>OW584242.1:4891333-6114166 GCA_939192795.1 Bombylius discolor
TACCTTGATTACTCCTTTTCAGATTTGTGAACTACACAACTTTTGCAACATTACGTTTTGTTTTTTTCTTTTCTTGTTTTTATTATTTTTTTTAAAGTATTTTATTTTTTTTTGTCATTTATTGAATGAATATTACAAATGATGTTGGATTGACTGTTGTCGTTGTCGTCGTCGTCGTCATCGTCATCTTATATCTTGACTTTGACACCTTGGGCCTGTGTCTTATAACCATATTAGGAAGTGATTGTATTTATTAAAAAAATATATACATATATAAGTAAATAATAAATTAATAAAAAAAAAAAAAGCCAATGGCCTTAAGCCTTATAACAAGACTGTAATATTGTAATAATATGATGGTACGCAACATATACTACATACAATAATGTGCAAATAATAACAATATTTAAAAAAAAAAATGATTGTATGTAGGAATTTGTTGCTTTTTTTTACATACAAATATATCTTTTATAAATTAACTTCTAGGTTAAAAAAACAAGGAAAGAAAAAAATGAGAAAGGTAAAAAAAAAACAACAACAAAAATCAATTATTACACATGATTGCATTACTTCTCACAATATGTGTGTACACAAGTTGTGTGTGCTTTTTTTTTTCTTTTTTCTTTAAAAAAAAAAAAAAACAAACAAAAAAAAAAGAAGTCCTTGAGTAGGAACTGTGAGAAAAACCATTACCATCATCCATAATTTAAACGTTCATCATCATCATCATCATGATCTTTGGTATTCATTACCAATCTCATTTTGATGATATGTTGAATTCAATACACATACATACATATTATGTGTAATCTATACACATTTAAAAAATAATTTCAAATTCATCATTGATTTCATTTCAATCATTTTACCAACCATTGATATTCTTGATTATATTATATACACAATCATTTTATATCATTTCAATATTATATGGTGTTATAATAAACAGATTTTGTTGAAAAATTTTTCAATAAGTGCGGACATTTCGAATAAACACATATAGAGTATGTGAAGTTTTTTTATATAATTTAACAAAAGGCTTTTTTTTTTTTTAATATAAATATAGAAAGATACATTTATGGTATCCATAATAAAAACACAAAATAATAAGAAGACAAAAAAAAAAACATTTTAATAAATATAAAATTTTATAAATAAATCGAGCGAGGCTGTAAGATTTGTTGAAGGATATCACGTATTAAATTCTCACGGATCTAATTCTCTTACTCTTGTATTTTTTTTTTTATTTTTTTATTATTATTATTTTTTTGTTTTGTTTTTGACAGGTCTAGGCTTTTATATATGTTAAAGTTAGTAAATCAAAATGAAATTAGACAGATACTAATTAGTAATTGATAATTTGACATTAATTGGAAAACTATGTTATTAATAATTTATTAGATTAAACAACAAAAAAAAATAAAAAAAGAGCAAGGAATTGAAAAAATATACTCATGAAAAAGAGTATCAGATAATAGAAATCATAAAGATAACTTGGATAAAGTCCATACTGTATATTCAAGTAATTCTCAAGTTGTAATTGACGTGTTAAGAATATTAATTTTAAAGAAAAAAAAAATTTTATATAAGTAACTGAAAAGTGTTAACACTTGGCGCTAAGAAATAATAAATAATTAATTATTTAGAGAAAGATAAAAAAAACAAAGGATAAAAACCAGAATCTTATGGAATATCATTAAAACACGTTAGCTTATTAAAAAGAAACAAAAACTGCCATTAATTGCGATAAATTTTTATTTTGACATCACTGATAGTGAAATTGCGTGGGAATTTGAAGTATACTCGTACGTAATATAAGGAATCCAAACGATTTTGTGGAATATCTATCGAACTGAAGTGTGAAATTCAAAGAAAATGTTGTGAATTTTGTGAAGTAGGACACTTATAGAAGAATGCAATTTTTTAGAAAATTCCTATTCATTTTTTTTTTTCAAATTTTTGAAATTAAATACCAAAAGATACACAACAAAATGGGACAAAAATAATTATCAATATGAATACAAAAATGGAAATCAATTAAATTATATCTAACAAAGACCTGTTCAACAAGATATAAATCTTTTCTTATTTTTATTATAATCTCTTATTATAATGTAGAAAATTCAATTTATTTTCTATTTATTAATGAATGTAATTTACCAAATTACTTACTTTAACAAAAAAAAAAAAAAAATAACAAACTTGATTTATAATAAAATTTAATTAATTTTCATTATTTAAAAAAAAAAAATGCAACCAAACCACATTTTCATATTATAATTTAATTCAATTTCTCATTTTCTTCTTAATAGTTTAATAAATTTTCTAAAAGTATCTTGTTTTATTGTACTCATTTTCTCTGAAAATAACTAAATTTCCAAAAATAAAAAAAAATAAAAAAAACACTAAAAAAAAATAATCACTTCATTAAAGTATTTTTCCTGTTAGATTTTTTATTCGAAAATAAATAAATGAAATAACAATAAGCTCATATTATTTAGATAAAATGCAAAACAAGTTTGTTTTGTATTTTATATGTATATATTTTTTTACGCGATTATCATCATATGTAGCATATGCATTTATTATGTAGAAGACATGCATATATAGTATTTGTATCCTCAAAAAAAAAAAAAAAAAACTTCACGTTTTTATGTACAACTATATGTTTTACGAGAGATATCAAATTGTAGATACATTTTAAAAATATAACCTTTTTTATCCTCACAATAATATGGTAAGTAACAGACATATACATTTTTTTTTTCTTCTGAAAGATACAAATATGCTCCATCAATTCCAACAAAACAATAGAAATAATTGAATAAAAAAAAAGACAAAAAAAAAAAATATAAATAAAATTCGAAATCGATAAGCATTTTAAAAAAACTGAATAGAAAAAAAAAAGATACAATAAAGTTTAAATAAAGTAACTTAGTTAGTAAAGTGACTAAGTAATAAGATATGAAAAAAAAAAATCTATATATATTTTGTATATCAGTTGTACTTATTACTATATGTTTAACAAAAAAGTTACTAAATCACCACCATATGTACATCTCATTAGTTAAAAACAAACGAAAAAAAAAAACAATATTATGGAGGAAAAAAAAAAAGGTTCCAAAATAGTAAAATAGATAACAGTATCTCAAATAAACATAGATATTTAATTGAGTCTAGATAACTTTATGTATAGAATTTGTTATTTACTACTTGAAGTCTTTAGTTTGTACATAATATAGTGTAGATTTTCTATAGGACATACATATGTATACATACATGAAAAAATGCACAAATATGACTCAATTTAAAATTCCAATTTTGCATATGTGGCTTTTTTTTTTTTTTTTTTTTGAATTTCTATATGTAGATATTCAATATATGAAATGTTTTAAAGTTTAAAGTAAGAAAAAAAAATTTGTATCTTATATGGTGTTTAAAGTTAAATACATACAAAATGGTATTCCAAAAGATAGTTTTTTTCAAACGATGAAAAGAGAAAAGAAAATACCTTAAAAAAAAAAACTCATTTGATTTTTTTTTTTTCAAATTACCCACCGTGAAAATCTTCCATATGGCAAAAAACTAGCAAAAAAATAAATATTAAAAAAAAAAAAGTATATAAAAGGTAAAAAGTAGTTGAACCTGTGCGCAGGCGCATTATAATGATTATTATTTCTGATAAGAAAAAACACCGTCTAGGTTAACATTTAGTTTATCGTTTTTTTTTTCAAGCCTTTTAATGTCTGTACACACATTATAATGCTTTAGAAAGCGCCACAAAATACGTAAATCAATATAAGAATATATATGTATATACTTTATAAGATATACTTTTTTTGTTGTTTTTTTTTTAGATTGTGTGTACTCTAATAAAAAATGCATCAGTTAAATCGCTAGTTTTAAAAGACTGCATAATGAAACATTAAAAAGTATAAAAATCTCTTTTTAAAGGCCAATGCTTAAAAAAAAAAAAACACAGCAGAGAAGAGAAAAAAAAAACATACAACAGAAAATTTTAAGATAAATAAAAATAACATGAAATTTGTGGACTTTTAAAACTCTTGTACAAAGAAAATGATCTTCATCTTTAAAATAGCATATTTAACAGTACTACAGCAACATATAAGATGTAGATACAAACTATATACCTACATAATAATGTATATAAAGTACATAAGTAGTTAGACATTTATTGCGTGGAATATCTGTTGACACATTAGTGATTCTCATACACAACATCTTTATTACACACGATACGAAACAAAAAAAAAAAAAACAAAAAAATTAAAAATGAAGAAATTATCATGAAAATTTACACATTGAATTTCATTAAAAAAAAATTTTTTTGTGAGAAAATTTATCGATTTTTCTTCCCCAATATTTTCTCAGTATATATGTACATATGTATGTAAGTATATAGGAAACTTTAGAAACCATAAAAGAATAACAAGAAAATTTAATTAATAAAATAAGTATATGTATCTAATGCATTTGATAAAAATAATTCAATAAGAACATAATCAATATCAACGTTAATTTTTAACTTTTTTTTTTTTCTTTATTTTTGTTTAGCTTTTTTTGTTTCGAAAAAAAAAAAATAGTCAAGTAAAATAATAAAATTGGTCATAGACCACAACCTTGTGGCACATGCTGCCTTTAGTTATTGTTTTTTATGTGTTCATTTGCTTGTCTGTTGTCATTCACCTATTATTATTTCTATTTTTTATTTTTTTTTTTTTTTGTTCTTCTGTTCATGTGGTGAATTTCAAGTTCGTGCACTATATCAGGTGTGTCATTTTTATTTTACCTTATTTTTTTACTACTGTTTTTTTTTTTCTTACCTGTATTCTATATTTTCTTATAACTTTGATATTTTTTTATACTTTATTCTATTTTAAAATTTTTTTTCTTGTTGTTTTAATTTAAGCTTTTTTTTTTTTTTCGTAATGTTTCGTCAAGTGTAACTAACTTATTTATGTTTGAAGATAAGAACAAGTTGCGGTTTTAACGAACGAAAGAATACAAAAAAAATAAACATAGAATTCATTTTTTTTTTTTGCAAAAGCAGCAGCTCTTTGGAAGTTAAAGAAAATAAGAAAAAAAAACACAACAACAAAGTTAAAATTACTGATAGTTTATCAATAATAATTATTTTTATATTACACCACAATACAAAAAATTATAACCCACATTATAATAAATTGATAAAAAAAAACTAACCTAACATTTTAAAAAACTTCTAGATAAAAAAAAAACACTAAAAGTGGCAAAAAAAATATATATGTACATATATTCTCTTCCTTTTTATCGTTTAAATCTTTTCACCTTTTTTTTTTGTTGTTGTTTTTGCTTGTTTTTTTTTTTAAATTCTTTTTATTCAGGTAGTACATAACACCATAATGTTAAATAATATACTAGAGTTTTTGTTGTTGTTTTTGTTTTTTTCTTTTACTATAAAATATACCACATGCTGATTTTTAGAACAAGATTTTATAAAATACAACTAGTAAAATTGTTATACAATATTTTAAAAGCTAATCAATCCAAATCGAATTCAATAAAATATCGATCGAAAACAATTGATCTTGGTTTTTAAAGGTACATACATACATTCATACTCGTATATGCCACATTTTGTATTAGATATATATATAAAAATAATAAATAGAAAAAAAAAAAAAAAGAGTTAATACAGTACACACAATTTACAATCTATTCAATTTATTTATTTTAAAATGAAATATTGATTGCATGATGATGACGGTCAATTGTGGTGTTATACAGTGTCCCCGAGAATATAAATAATGTACTTTAGATTGCAAGAAAAAGAGAAAAAAAAAATAAAAAAGAGTCAATTTACCAACAAGTGCATTAAAACATGGTGTTTGTTCTTAATAAATGAAATAATGGTATTTTTTGTTATTAAATTATGCTTTCAATAAAATAACAAATTTAAGGAGCTAATTAAGCAAAAAATTTTTAAGCAAGATTTACGTTTTTTAGACATTACATTCACGTGAAGGGATACAGAAGATAAAATGTAGGTGTCATTGAAAAAAAAAAAAAAAAAAAAAAAAAAACATTCCTTTGGTCCTCCATCGTAATTAAAATAAATTCACAATATTTTTGATGATTATACCAATTACCATACAGTTGACAGACGTGCACGTTTGAAACTCAGTGTACCATGAATTTTTCAAGGATTTCGTTTGCATAAACTTGCAGATTTTAAGAAATTTTTTTTCGAATTAGAACTTTGTATAGATTAAGAAAATATTTTATATTATGATCTCAAATCTGTAGAAGAATTTTATTATGAACATTAAAAAAAAACTGAATTTTCCTGCAGGGTAAAAATAATAAAACCAAACTTGATGATTTGAAAATTCGATATAGAACGATGTAGCAATGCTGAAAAATTTAAATCAAGGACAAAATAAAAAAAATTCGTCAAAATTGTCAACTTTGTTAAAAAAAAGCTAGAAAATGGGAAGAAAAAAAACGAGAAGAGGGAGAGAAAAAGATGGTGAAGAAGAAACTGATCAGAAAAAAAAAGTAAAGAGAAAAAACGACAAAAGGATGGCTTAAAAAAAATGAGAAAAAAAAGTGAAAAATTTAGAAACTGACATTTAAAAATTATTCTAACGGTGTTCTAACATCTCTTTTAAGTCCTTGAACGTTTACTGAAGTCGAAATCAACTACTGAGAATCACTTAGGACCATAATTTTGGCTTCGGGTGTTCAAATTTGAATTTAAAAAGGAAAACAGTTGTTTCGAAATAAGAAAAATCAAATTTAAATGAAGTATTTTTCTAGCTCGTTTAAATCAATCATCATCACCCTGTTTTACATTTTTATGTTCTATTTCTATTCTTTTTATCTTTAAAAAAAAAAAAAAATGCACAATTTACCTATAATTATTTCAATATATTATGAGGGTGTACATATACATATTATTACCGTACTACAATAAATTTTTTTTTTCTATTTCAATTCTTTTTTTTTTACTCTAGTTTTTGCAAAATTACAAAAAAAAAAAAAAATAGAAATAAAATTAATCGTGTAATAGTGATTTCTTAGATTTTTCAATTTTTTTGACATATGCAATCCATTGCGAATTCATTCATTTATCCAATAAAAGATATAATATGCAATTGTACAATAATTTAAAATGGGTTATCGAAATGAATAAGATATAGGAAAATATAATAAATAAAGTGAAAATTTTTATTGCAAAAAAAAAAAAATAAATAAGTAATAAGTAATATATTCTACACACAGCATAGGGTAAAATATTTATTTACATAATATAATTAAGTTTAATATATTAATAAAATGACTAATAATATAAAATCAAATCAATATTATAACAATGAAAATAATAACAATTTTACATAGCTGTCAATTTATATTTGAAAAAATCTTTTCATTTTAGATTTTTTTATTTTTTTTTTTTTAGGATTTTTTCCTTTTATTTATTTATTTTTTTTTTTAATTTGAAGAAACTGGGTGTAGGTGACATTCGCATTAAACATAACGCAATTATATTTTCATTAAACACGTTTTCATATATGAAAATCTAATAATAATAATAATATTAATCCAAATAACATGTACACGATGGCTACTTTTTTTTTTTACATATGTACATATTAATCTTAATCCATATATACACACACGTTTTTTTAATTTGTTATTTTCAGTTGTTGTTTTTTTTTTTTTTTAATTTAATTTATTTGAATTTTAATTTTTTTTTTTTTTTTGTATAGATTTTTCTTAAACTGTAAAGGTAAATATGCGTGCTATATCTATAATTTTTTTTTACCTTTTATTACAAATAGATAGAATACCAGAGAGAATAGATATATTTTTTTTTTCATTTCCTACGGGTTTTTCCTATTCAATGATTTTCTAGTTTTCGCAAGTAATTTAGTTTTAATAACAAGTAGATTATCATTTAGAATTAAAAGATATTAATACTATTTTTTTTTTTTAAATATAATATACAAGAGTTATGTGTGTAATATGTAATGATATTTATTCGACCTCAACTTTATCATGTTTTAAGATTATTATATTTTGTTTTTTTTTTTCTTAATTTTTAATTTAATGATATATGTAATGAATTATTTTTTTTTTTTTTTATGAAATATGCTGTCATATCTTTTGTGAAGTCAAAGTTTTCATAAATATTATAAGCAAAATATACATATCTACAACAATTTATTATTATTATTTTATTTTTTTCATCTAGATAGGTAATATGTGGAAAATGTCGTAATATACTCATGTAAAATCAAATGAATATGAACTTCAATTATATTTATTGTATATTTATTTATTTCTATTCAAAAATAAAAGATAGAAATATTAAAAAAATAAAGTTATATATACCCACTATATATGTATATGTATATTTAAAAGTACATCAACTCAAAAATTATTTATTGTATATACACACATATACGTATGTATATACGCAACATATCATTTGAAAACAAAAAGATACTATATACTTTAAAATATAATAAAATATGTGCATTTAAAGAAAATATCTTATATCAAAAAAGTGGAAGAAAAAAAAAATATAAGTATCTTAAGAAGAAGAAAAAAAATAAATAAATAAACGGTTCTTATAAGTATCATATTAAAATATACACATTATATGTATGTATGTATAAAAATAGTTATCACATTATTATTATTATTATAAGACTCTTTTATGTGACTATGTGTCTTTAAATTATAATCAGGCACACGCGTTTTAAATGAGGAAAAATCATGTTCTCGTGTCAATTAGACCAGTTCATACATTTACTTAAGTGGCAGACTAGTAACATTTATGCTAATTTCTTCTGATTTGAATTTTAATTAAGATGTCAAATTACTTGAATGTTACTTTTTTTTTTTTTTTTATTCATTTTTATTTATTTTTTTGAAAAAAAAAATAATAATATTTTTGTGAATAAAAATAGCAATTTGGTGAAATAATTCAGATTGTTTTGTTTTTCATTCGAACGTTTGTCATTTTTACTATTCTTTTGAAAGAATAGACTTTGAATTCGAAAGGAATTTTATCGAGAATGATATTTTTTTCAATGAAATGCCTAAGAGTTAAAAAATTTTGTCAAAGAAATGTCAAAAGAATACATTTCGCACAATTGAAATGGTCGTCTTTTTCGTGGAACGTGCTTAGATAAAAAAGGCTAAGAAAAAGAAGAAGAATAGATGTCGATCAGTGTCAGTGAAGAAAAAAATAACTATATGATCCTGGAAAAATATACATGGTGGGTTTTAACCTTCTCATATTTTTATTTTTTCTCTTGGAAATTCATTTTATTTTTTTTTTGCTTTAATATTTTTGAAATTTCTCTGCCAAAAATAATTTTTCTTGTAGATTAAAATATCATATATCTTTCCTAGCTAACTTAATTACTTGTGGATCCTTTTCCTAGAATTTAATTTTCACCAAGATAATTTATCTTGAATTTTTCACGTGAAAAATCTTTTCTCCCCTCTCCCTTTTTTTTACTTTTAAACATTTTTTGTATTATTAACCCGTCTTCCTTTCAAATACTCTTTCTCTATAGACGATGAAACTTCATAATAATGAAAAGAATAAAAATTTAAAGTCTTTTCACCGACATTATTTTTTTTTCTGCTACCAATTAAGATATAATAAGTCTAAAACTAAAATTATCAGTTATGGATGGATTTATTATCGATTCAAATTACATTTTCTTTTAAGGCAAATTTCTTATGAGACAATTCTACCTAAAATCCCTGAAATTTTAAAATTAAAAAAATTAAAAATAAAAAATCTTAAAAACAAACAAAGAGAAAGTTAAATTACCTACTATTTAAAAAAAAAAACAAGAAGAGAAGAAATAAACGTCCATTTAAAAAAAACAAAAAAAAAAAAAAACCTAAAAAATAATATAAAATTGTACAGTAACATTTCTATTCCCATTCACTACATGAACAATCATAATTTTTAAACTTCCGTTTCAGTAAACCACTTCAAAAAATTTCTAATTTTCTTTAATTGGCATATGCAAATTTATGACAGCTAAATTAGTCATTCGTTTGTATCCATCATCTATTATAAATTTTTGTGGTATTGGAAAGATGATTTAGCATGCTCTTAGTTTAGCAGCAGTGATGATCAAGTAATCATTTATTTCGAGAAAAAAATAAATGCAGAGGGAAAAAAACATGTTCAATTCTAAAAAAAAAAAAAGAGTCCCATATCAAATTGAAAAGTCAAAAGCTATACCATCACATTTAATGTTTATGGAAAAAAAAAAAAAAAATCTGCTAGCCAGACAAACAAAATGCTAATACCATATTGTAAAACAATCTGTCAGTTGATTATTATATTCTCCTCCTCATCCACCTCCTATTGACCCAGAAATGCATTCTCCCATAATAATCATTAGTATTTTTATACTATATTGAAACTGTTATGTTTGTGGATTATGTATATATTGGCGGTTTTTTTTTTTTTTTTTGTAAAATCTTAAAGCTCATCATCACGACTCGTCAATCTTTACGGAGGTCCAGCAAAACACCATATAAGTATATACTATATAATATGTATGTACTACCATCAGTTGCCAGTTTATTAGTCAGGCTTTTGAAAGGTCTATTTTGCTTGAAGCTACCTAACTAATTGTCTGTCTGTCTGTGTGTTTTACTAGATACATACATATAATATCTTTTATTAAGCTGCTGAACTGTGTGAATTTATAAACAATGACCTTCATCGTCATCATTATCAACATCATCATCATTATCATCAACATCCCAAAGATTTTTTGATGATCTTTATACATCAATAATAGCATCATGATCATTTGTATCATATCCTCTAAATGGGACCTTCATTGAAAATCTTCTTAAGGATTGAAAAACAACAACAATGGTTCTCAAAACAAAAAGATTCATGATAGCCGATTAATTCAATTCGTCGTTTCTCACACGATCTAAAAGCAATCACCACCTTTAAAAAATTTAAAAAAAAAAACTGATCCCATTCACATCATGTTTTTTTTTTAAAACTTGAGAAATCATAATAATCATGAATACAGACAGATATTATATGTTCTTATGTTGTACCTTGGTCCATTATATATAATATTCGGTAATGTACAACAAACCGCACAATGATGATGATGATGACCATCATCTTTTATCATCTATCACTAATTTTTAGACCTTTCATCGTTCATCTTTAAATCAATGTTTTCTCATTGTCCGATTTGTAAAATAAAAATATAAAAAAAAAAAAATTTAAAATAATGAGTGTCCAAGTTTAATGATGGATCACAAAGCAAATTATCAGATATATCTTATACTCTACAGATATATGTATAGTACGTATGTAAATGTGTATTGGGGGGGCTATTGAGCTTGTTAGAGAAGAGATACAAACATAAGACGGTGGTGACAGCCGCACACGGTTTATCCACCAACTAATTTACTTAGTGTGTAATGTCAGTTGAGGGTCATAATAATTTAACAATCGGTAAGTCATGTCAATTTTTATATGTATGTACCTATATATTTTTTTTTTGTATCTACTATATCTAACTTTTTTTTTTTTTTATTATTTCATATAGATATGTCGCATTAAGTAACCCAAACTGTGAGTTATCTTGTCATCATGCAATTATTGAGCAAAAGTTTTTAAGTTTTTAATCTGTTTAATGGTTAAAAAATGAAAAAAAGAAAAAAAAAATACAACAACAAAAACACAGATTTAATATAGTTAAAATTTTTAAATTTAATTTTTTGCGTGCGGCATGTGATTTGATCTTGACTTTTTGACAGGGTACTTTTTGGAAAAGGAAAAAAATAAAATTTAAAGAAAATTAAAGGCGTACCAGGAGTTAAAAAAGTATGCATGCATGCTCACACAGCATATTTCAACAAAAATCACGGACGGTTAATTTTGTTTTTTTTTGTTTTTTCTTATTCGTTGTTAGTTTTACATTTTAATTACTTAGTTATTGAAATTTTGTACTCTTTGAAAATGCGTAAAGCTGTATTGACAGATCGTGCTTATCTGACTTTGCATGCGTCTCAATCAATCTAAATGTGTCTATGCGTTCTATTATGTGAAATCAACTACCTAGTTTTTTTTTTTTTTTTTAATTTCTCAAAAGATACTTTTTATTCAAATCTTTTTACTAAGAGCTTTTTGTTTTTTGTTTTTTTATTTCTCATACAGGTACAACATGAAAAAAGATTTGTTGACTAATTTGTTGAGTGGCCATGAAATTGATCAAATAACATTAAAAAAAATAATAATACACTAAACAATTTAAATAACGGCGACGACAAGAACGTGAAAAATACAAAATATCTTAATTCCCGGATAAATGTTTTCAACTAAAAGTTTTACCCACAATTTGTTTTCTTATTTCTTTTACTGTATTTTTTTTTTTTTATTTTAGAGTTTTTCATGCAGTAATCGAGAATCGAGATACAAAAAAAAAAACAGTATACCTTACCTACTATAGCTAAAGTCAGTAATTTTCATGACGTGTTTGGTAGTTAAGTAGTAGTAGAAAGGTACAAATTTCCAGGGATCTTTTTTTTTTTTTGGTATTGTCTTTTTTTTTCGTAAGATACAATAAGGCGCTTTATGACTCGGGTATAATATATAACGATAAGAAATTCGTGATCTGTAATTTTGTTTCATTATAAAAAAAAAAAAACGATTAGAAATTTGAACTTAATCGAATTGGAACACATTTTTTTTTTTTTTTAATTTTTAAAAAGATATTAGATACCTTAGACAAGTTTGAGAAATTGAAAAAAAAAAAAAATTAATATAATAAACGCCCTTTTTGTCATTTGGGTTTCTCATTTGCTTTTGTCTTTTCGAAATCAAATTTCGAAAAAAATCATATTTAATTAAATTCAACGGAAATTCATAAATAAAAAAGTTTTATTTGATTTTTTCCCAACTTAATTTTGTTAAAAAATTAGAGGGCGCTAAAATTATTATAAATTTATTTATTTTTTTTTTTACATTTTTTTTTTTCTAACTGTTAAAATGTATGTGATTAAAATCCGTTATCTGTTCTCAGAACTCTTTAATGAGCCAATAAATAAACTTATTTTATTCCTTTTTAGAAAATCGTTCAGTTGTCTTTTCAGATCTCACGACTTTTTATACGTTTTTATTAAAAGTGAAATATTTTTTGCAGGTTATTTGAAAATTAAATAGAAAAAGAAGAAAAAAAACGGTTAGTTTATGTCCTTAAATCTATCGAACAAGTCAATTTAAAAATAAAATAAGCTTATTTTTATTTGTATATATTTGTATTTTAAAAGTCGAATAATGCACTTCTGGATTTCTTTATAGATATATGCGGTGTTCTGTATATTTATTAAAATCCCCTAGAGAATTTCTATCTTCATTTATGTATTAGGCTTATTTCTATGTTTTTTTGTTGTTGTTGTTTTTTAGCAAATCAATCAAAGTACGTATCAATGACTTAAAATAAAAGTAAAAGAAAAGTGTTTATTTATTAAACGTACTTGGAATCAAATAACTCGTGATCGTTATACTTTAAATGTGTCAAACAATATATACATACATACATATATGTACCTATATATATGTATGTGTATATAATTTTTTTTTCACCTTTTAAAGAGCGTGATCAATTGTCACAGATGAATGTCTTCCGTCGGATTAGAAAAAAAAAAACTAGAAAGGAAAGGAGAGATGAAAAAAAAAATCACACATACAAATCCTAGCTGCATAGTAGCGCATAACAGCACATAATGTCCAATCTATTTGCTCTCCTATCTAAATTACCACCTTTTATATATGTACAAGTATATATCCCACATAATAATTTTTATATTATTTTTTAAGCAAAAAAAAAAAAAAAATTATTTAATAAAGTATCTATTCACACGTTTCTATTCTATCTATTACTTAAGGTATTTTAATCAGCTTCACACGCATTCATTCATTCCATCATTCATTGACTTTTCATTTCATACCACAGATAACATATATATTAATTGAGCACAGGTACATAATAGCATTTAGATTTTTACCTGTATCTAGTATCAAACTTGCTGATGGATATATTTTCACATTCTTTTATGCACACTGACGGTTGATTATTAAGTGTTTAATGGAATGTCAATTTTCAATGGACTTTTTGTGTATGTGTAGAGGTACACATATATGTACGTACATGTATTCGAAAATCATTTTGTTTTTCCTTAACAACAACAACAACAACAATAACTAAGAAATCTAACTATCTATCTGAAAAACATAATGATGGATTCAAAATCTCATGTTATTTTAGTTATTTTACCTTGATGATTTTTATTATTATTTTTACTTTTTTTTTTTTAATTCTACCATCATAATAATCGTTTTTGTTTTGTTAGTAAATGAACCCTATAGGCGACATTTAAAATATTGAATTTCGTGTTAGATCATGATTTGATCGATTTTAATGTCGATGAGACACAATTTTCACGAATGCGTTTAAAAAAAAAAAATTACAAAAAATATACATATTAAAATTGAGAGAAAAACTAGAAAACACTGCAATGTACCTTGTCAATGTCTCATCAATTTAAATAAAACAACAATTTCCTGTCGTATATTAAAAAACAAATATACCTACATAAAGCAAAAAAAAAACATTGTGATAGGTATGAAGTTGATTTTCGTGAATAATGTGTAAAGATGAAAAAAAAAACGTAACATAGACGTCTGCGGAACGGATATAGGGTGGATGTTTCATTTGTCATCTGTTTAAGAGATTTTGAGAAAAAGAGAGCTATAATTGAAAATTCTGTTGAAAATTAAACTGTGTTGGAATCCTTGTTATGTAACATATGTATTTTCAAATGAACGAAAATTCAACGGAAGGTTCCGTTTTCAGACGCTATCTGTTCTGTAGTAACTGAAAAACATGAAAAATGACATTCGACTCGGCCGAGAATCGAACCACAGAACCTTTACCTTGCCCGGGTAATGCTCTTAAACCATTGAGTTCCGGAATGTCATGTCGCTTGATGTTCTCAGTTACCACCTAATCATTGATGAAAAATATTGAAACCTCCTACATGTCAAATGTCAAACTTTATTTAAATATTCTTCATGATCGAAAAAAAATTCAATTTCTTCAATTTGGTTAAAAACTTCATATAGAAGATAAATGATCGAAAATTGAAACTTTTACCCTATTCATACACAAAAATTATACTTTATTTTAATAACATATAAATTTGAATTCTTTACATTACTGAACAAACATTAAAATTCAAATTGAATTAAATTTTTCTTGTGATTTTTATGCAAATTTACTTCAATAACAAGAAAAGATAATGCATTTTGAAAAGAATGTTTAAGAAAAAAAAATATATATACACACAGTATACGGAAAATATACGAAAAAAAAATAAAATAAAAATCAAACATATAACAGAAAAGAAAATATTTACCATGTAATGACTTTTAAGAATGTTATCTGTCAAAATTTTGACATTTAATAGTTGTTACTTTTTTTTTTTCTCGTTTGAAAGAAAAATTATCACGTTTGTGAATTTTTTGCATAAAATGATATCAAAAAAAAAAAAAAAAATTTATTTATTAGAAAAAAAAAACAATTCAAAGGCACATTAGATAAAAAAACTGATATTTTTTTATCTTCCGTTTGTTATCCGTAATATGTCTAAAATGCGCCCACATACCTTTTTAGATTTTTTTTTTCTTAAAGTATCTAATGAATTCCGGTTCTTTATAAAATTTAAAAAAAAAAAATAACCAGAAATAAATTTAATATTGTAAAAGGTTAGTTATTATCTAAACTTGATTTTTGAAAAAAAAAAAAAAAAAAAAAACTATTCATGCTGTCATTTTTCATCAAAATAAGGGCATTTTGTTCAATAATATATCTTACATCTAAAAAAAACCAACCAAAAAAAAAAAAAAAATGTGTTATAATTAAAAATGCACATGCTGGTTTAGAATCAAAATAAAAAAAATTACATAACATACACTCAAACATACACAGAAACTATAAAATATAAATATTTGAAGCACAATAAAAAAATAAAATAAAATAAAGTATAAAATAATTTTGTAATGATTTAACACTTTTGGTTATAATTGGCGACATAGAGTCGTCGTTTTTATATAAACAACTAAAAAAAAAAATTCCAAATTAAGTGATTTCGTAAAAAAATTAATTTTAATTAAAAAAAATAAAAAAATAAAAAAAAAAAATCTTTCAAATTATCTGTCTTTTTACACAATTTTCAATTAATGTGTAATTTTTTAGATATTTCTTATTTTCTTTTCTTTTCTTGTTTTTTTATTTTATTTTATTTTTTTTTTTTCTTGAAATTTTTCTTCATTTAGAAGAAAACATTGAAACTTTCAGCTGCTGCATTTCACAAAATTAAATTAAACATAAATATGCTTAAAGTATCTATGGTTGTTTTCATATGATACGATATTGTGAAAAAGAAAAAAAAAATCGTGAATATCTTTAGATCATTAGATTAATTGCATCTAAAGAAGATAATGTATTAGAAAAATGCTTTTTTTTTTTCGAAGTAGAAAAGAACTCAAATAATTTTCATGTGGTGAAGAAAAGCAAAAAAAAAAAAAAAAAAAAATACCATTTCTGAAGAATGAAACATTAGATTACATATTATCCGTAGACCGTAATGTTTCATCAAAACGATGTATAAATTTCATCTAAAATTGGCGTTTAAAAAGAATATTCGAATTTTTCAAAGATATAACTATTTAATATGACAATGATGATTATGATGATGATGATGATAATAATAATGACGACAACAATAATGAAAAATTCAAATCTCTATGGGATTCCGATCATTTCGCGCCAAAAATTACCTCTTCTCACATTTAAATAATACTCACAGCGGTATGCGATTTAATTGAATTTAAATGATTTATCGTTGAAATCTTTCAAAAAAAAAAAGAAAGATATTTTTTCACTTTTTCATGCTACAAACAATATTCGTCTTATATATATGCGATGATGATTATGATTATGATGAAAAATTCGATACACACTTAAGGTGGCCTCAACGGAAAATATTTCATATCTTTTATTTTATTTTATTTATTTTTTATTTTTTTTTGTCTTCTTCCTTCCACTTTATTCTCTGTGATAAATGTGGTGCACACGTTTATGTTCTTTGTAATTTAATGAAAAAATTAATTTAAAAAATCAGTATGATGGTTTTTTTTTTTTTTTTCTGCTACCGGGATTAAAATTTTTGAAACGTGTAAGATAAAAAAAAAAAATATAGGTATTATTAATATTTTATCAAACATTTTTTGACATTTTACTAAAAGGGTACACCATCATATGTATGCAGAGTATGTACGTATAGGTTATTTAATCATACAAGAAGAAAAAAAAATATATAATGCAATAAAATCCATGACAAATTTTTTTTTTTTTTTTTTCGTTGTCTTTTAAGCTATTTATAAAAAAAATGGACGACGACTACATTTAAATATTTCGATAAGAAGAAGAAAAAAAAAACGTATATAAAATATACTTAAAGGTAAGTAAAATAGCAATGACTACTTGTATATTTTTTAATTGATACGATTATTCCGCGGTGTTAATGATGATTACACACATATTACGAAGTACGACATAATCTACTTAAAAGCAATTCATTGTCAACGCTACTGAAAAAAAAAACAATCGAATTTGTATTAAGAAACAATATTTATCGCATATTTAATATGATGAAGTAATCTACGAAAAAAAAAAAAAGGAGTAATAAAGAGAAAAACAACAACAACAACAAAAATCATATTTTAAATAAATCAATAAAATTACATTTAAGCAGTTCAATTTTAAGAGATTTTTATTCATGAGATTTGTTACGCTATGATCATTAAAAATATAATAGAGTATGTAGGTACATATGTACGTATGTATGTACTTCATAATGTACATAGTATGTGTCTTTTTTTTAAAGATATGGTGTGTAATGCGTGGGTGCAGCTAAAACATTTATACATTATTATCTGTGGAAACAGCAGGAGCAAAGTAATAACTTTTTTTTTTTTTTTTCTTAAAGTGAGAATATAAAAAAAAAGACAAAATTTAAAAAAAAAAATAATAAAATAGAATTTAAAAAGAGAAAATAGAAAAAAATGAGTAATTTTCATTTTATTGTTGGTTTATGATATATGAATATTTATACACTGTAAAAATTATTGAGAGATTTTAGTATTTTTTTCTTTTTTTGAATATTAGTTGTTCCAAAGCCAAAAAAAAAAATAAATAAATGAGTCCTAAATTTAGAGGAATACTAAAAAATTGAAAAACTAAAATATTTTTCACATCCACAATCTTTTTTTCTTTGCCTCGAAGTATTTTACCATCAATTGCTCCATACGCTTTTCTAAACGCGTTGTATTACAAAGGTTGAACTAAAAAAAGGACCTTGTACTAGGATACTTCCTCACTCTCCCACTTTTGATGAAAATATTTACACGATTTTCTACAATGTAATGCTACTTAAAATGATATCTGGTGACTATATTGACTACTGTGAAAACCAATTTAAAAATAACATACGTGTCTTAAATAAAGGATATTATAGTATTTTTTATGATATATGTATGTACATATGTTTCATATACCAGTCATAAAATTAAAGTTCGATCTAATTTTTTGTTTTTTTTTTTGTTTTTCTCATCCAATCAAAAAATATCTTTTTTTTACAATTTTTTTTTAGTACTCTAAAAATAAAACCATCATATAAATTATTATTTAATCATTCTAAATAAAATGAAGACAAAAAAAAAGATATTTTCCATAAAACAAAATGAAATTATATTTTTCTGTATTAAATTTAAACAAAAAAATGCAATAAAATCTGAATCACCTTATTTTTGTGTTAATGTGTGCGTGTGTGTGTGCAATCATAATATTATTATATTTTAAAGGTCTTTACAAACTAATAAAAAGATGTCTGTATCTTTTTTTTTTTTTTTAGATAGTTTTATTTTTTATTTTTTGAGAAATATGTTAACTTGAACGAGTATCTAATAATCAATAATAATTTAATATCTTAATATAATTTTTTTTTTTTTTGTGTATTAAAATCAATTTTATGAGATTAGTAATTTTGTTCCTTATTTTTTTTTTTTTGTTTGTTGTTGGTATTACTACGGTTTTTTTTTCAATATTCAAGATACCTACTAGATAATGAAAAAAATAATAAATTTTTTTCAAAGAACAAATTTGCAATGATAATTAATTGAAAGTACAAAATACTGTTTTATAATAATAAAAAGGAATACAAAAAAAAAAAAAAACAAAAAAATTATACATATATAAAATCTAGGAATAGAATGTCAAGAAATAATACTTGTATCTATATAAACATATATGTATGATACATATATTTGAAACCTTTATAGTCACACGCAATAACTCGTGTGCCTACATACAATGTTGCTGGATTTTGTTTTTGTTTTTTTGAAATTGCAAATTATGTTATAATATTTGTACATGCAATTGATTTATGGTGAACAAAAACGATTTAAAAATTTATTAATTTTCTGTTATAGATTTTTTTTTTTTACTTCATATGTGAAGTATGTACATGTATGTGAAGAAAAAAAAAAACAATCGTGATTGATGAATGTCGGTTTATTTCTTGTTTAAAAAAATTTTTTTTTTTTTACTTCAAAGTTTTTATTTATTTATTTAATTTGAATTTGAAATATATTGAAAAAATTAAAATATTGTCTTATTATTGTTTTTTTTTTTTATTAGAATAGTTAAATTGTAAATTTTTATTTAATATTTGAACAAAAAAAAAAAAAAACAACAACATTGTAGATACTTTTTTATTATTTACGAAATTTAATAATTAATTAATTTTTTCTTAAGATATAAAAAAATATTTTTTAAGTGATAAATTCTTGATAAATGTTTTTTTTTTGTTTTCTTTTAAAATAAAACAAAAAAAAAGGAGTAACAATAAGTGTGTCCTAAATTCTTTTTTTTTTTTTTTTTTTGAATAACGATTACAAAAAGTAGTAAGTTTTTCAGGTGTTATTTCAAATATTGCCTAAAATAGAATGTTGTGACTAATCTTGTTTTAAATTGTCTAAGTGCGATTTTTTTTTGTTTGTTTTGCTCGCCGATTTAAATAAAACTTTTTAAATTTTTAGCGGCTAAAAAAAAACACATGTATGTACGTGTATTTTTTTGAATATTTGAAATATTTTCTTGACACCATAATGAAAGGCCTAAGGCTTGAAACTATAAATTCAAATCATTATTCACCAGTTTTTTCACAGACAAATTTCATTCAAAAAATTTCAAAAACGAGAAAAATTAAATTGTCAATCATTAACATTTTTAGAAAGAACGTTCTAAAGAAATCTATTTTCAAGTTTTGGGTCACGATTTAGGGATATCCTTTTATTGCATTTTGAATGGATCCTAAAATGATTGACATTTATTTTGAAAAAAAATTTTTCCTTGTAGGAGAATTATGTACATATGTGTTTCTTTGTCGGAAATTTTAAATATATGTACATATATGTATAAAGGGATATCTTACGATGATCACAAGTCTCGGAGTCCTAGGATCAACAAACAAACAAACAAACAAAAATTACCATAAACCTTTTTCTTTCTTCGTTATCCATTTAAGGGTTACATCCCAAATTGAATTCTGGCTTCCTCCCATTAAATACACGTAGATCGAATCCTTATAAGAATTAAAGTGAAAATCTGTTCTAAAATAAGATATTGTGCTCCTTATATCCTTGAAAATACTTTCAACAAAAATTAATACTTTTTCCTACAGACAATATTTTTGAAAAAGGTGTTTTCACCTTTAATGAGACATAAAGGACAACTAAAATAAAATTGTTGTTTAATATCAAAAAGCCAGATAATCAAGAATTACAAAAACAAAACACACAAAAAAAAAAGTATCTGAGAACAGAAGCAAATAAAGACCAAAAAAAAAATCTTCACACACCAATATCCTTGAATTAACTGGAACACCAACATAAAAAGAAGATGATTTACAATCAAGTTTCTTACATTTTTAATTGCAAACAACATAAATCAACAAACTGGATGCATCTACAAAAGCTAAATAAAGCAGAAAGAAAAAAAAAAACCATCAACCTTCAAAAAATGTAACAAGAAAGATTTATAAATTTATAAACCAGAACGGTAAATTTAAAAAAAGATAGGTCATGTCTTTCGAACAAACAAAACAAATTAAAGATGAAAACACCATAATAATACAAGAAAAAAAAATTTAATATAGGTCAAAAATCGAAAAGGTACAGAACCTAGGAAAAAAAAAAAAGAAGATGTTCGGTAATGTTAAACAGGTTCTTATTCTGAATATTATGTGCTGAAGCTTCTCAACCTAAATCTATATTTCCTTTAAAAACAACAAAGACCAAAGACCATGAATAAACGCACAAGGATAATAAACTTCGGATAAAAACAAGTTTTTTTTTTTTACTTTTAAGAAGGACGATCTGAATGGAGTTTCCTTTTTTTGTTCTCTTTTTTTTTAAAAAGATCACTGCTTTGTCTTCATGAGTTAAATTCATTTGGTTTGTGCAAGAATTTTAAAATTGAAACGGAACATAAAATAAATTACTTATTTCGCCAAGAAACAAAAGAAAAAACTTAAAAATAAATTTTTTTTTCTTTAAAAAAAAAAAACTTAGTAAAGTGAAGAAAATTTAAAAAATAAATCAAAAAAAAAAAAAAAAAATAATTGCAAAAAATAAAATTTCTTACCATGAAAACCATTAAATTGTAAAACAGCACCAAATTATTACCCTCCTTTCATCAAGCACATCACTTTGTCTGAAACTCTCTTTTTTTATTTTCTATACTTATTTTTTTTTTTCTATTTTCTTTTTGCAACAATAAAACAAAAAATCACATAATAATCATGCAATAATTTAATAAACTAAAAACATTAATTTTTTTTATTTTACACTTTTTTCTTAAGAAAAAATTAATTTTTTTTTTCTTTTTACTTGAATTTCTTTATTTTTTTTTTTCAAAATTCACCTATATTTTTTTTTCCTTTTTATTTTTGCACTTTCATCACTCAAACTATATTTTTCCTTCTCTTTAGTATTATTTTTTTTTTAATTATTCCAGCAAAAAAAAAAATATTATTTAGTAGCAAAAAATTACTGAATGAATAAATTAAAGTGAAATTAAATTAAAATAAATCATGGAACATTTAAAAAAAAAAAAATAGAAAAAAGAGGAAATTTACATTTTAAGGAAAAAAAAAAATTATGCTACCAAAATACGTGCCATTCTCTGTTGTTTTTTTTTTTTTTTTTTGTTCACCTAAAAGGTGGTTTAGAAAAAAATTAATTTGTCATTAATATATTTCTCATAAATTATGTGTATTTTTTTTTGTTTTTTTTTCACCTTTTTTTTTTTTTGTCATAAAAAATGTGTCTTTATTATGGATTATATTCTTATTTATTATGAAGATTTCAAGCTTTCAAGCTTTTAAAACATTCTTAATTGTTTTTAGAAGAAAAAAAAAATTGCCATTATCTTTCGAAATTAATTTGGCGCCAAAAAAATTTCAAAATTTTTTTTTTTCTAATTTATTTTTTTTTTTATTCCAAACAGTTTTTTTATTTTTTATTTTTGGTTTTTTGGTTTTTCACGTTCAATCAAAAAAGTAAGTTCTTTATTAAAAAAAAAAAAACTCGAACAAAAAACAAATTCTCTCTTTTAATTACATGCACTACAAAAAGCAAAAAAGCAAAAAAACAAAATTTTAATTATAATTTTTAGCCTTCAGCAAATTTATTATTATTTTTTTTCTGTCATCTTTTTTATTCCTTCTTTTTTTCTTTTTTTTTTTGCAAAACAAAATAAAGCTATTAATTTTTACAAAATTTCCATTTATTACCGTTTTTTATTACACTATTTTATTTTATATTTCCTTTTTAAGCTTTTTTCTTTTGTTGTTTTTTTTTTCAA
This sequence comes from Bombylius discolor, assembly GCA_939192795.1. Taxonomy (NCBI): domain Eukaryota; kingdom Metazoa; phylum Arthropoda; class Insecta; order Diptera; family Bombyliidae; genus Bombylius; species Bombylius discolor. The sequence continues at coordinate 4,914,400 of OW584242.1, forward strand.
CAAATCATTTTAAATATTAAACAACAACAAAAAAAAAAATAGTAAAAATAAAAAGTAAAAAAAAAAAGACAAACTAAAATTTAAATATAATAACAAAATAAATTAATTGGTATATGTTAGCACCTCATAGATAAAATAAATCATACATATGTGTATTTTACCTTTATGAAAACAAAAAAAAAAACAACAAAAGAGCATTTTTTTTGTTATTTAAAATACAAAAAAAAAAAAATTGAAATGTCAAAGCACATCAAAGTCAATTCAAAAAGTTTAAAACTAGTGAATGAACCTTAAAGAAAGAAAAAAAAAAGATTACCTAACACATATGTGGAGTAATTGCATTGTTTTAGATTTTACCTAGATCGTATTATATTTTTTAATTATGCAATATTAAAAAATTGTTCAATTTTGGTACTGTTTTTTTTTTGTTTTCTTGTATGTCATGTTTATTTTTATTTTTTTATTTTTTCAATTTCTTTCTATTGCAAAGTTTATCTTTTCTTGTTCTAGATTTTTTTTTTTTTTTTATTGTTGGTGTTTGAAAATTTAAAAAATTAATTGTTTCTTCACATACAAAGTAATAAAAGTGACACCTATTGTGTCAGACAATTTACGAGTACTAATTTTTATATTTTTTTCAAGATTTGATAGAAAAAGGGAATGATTAAAAGCTCCCCTTAGGCAAAAAAAAAAAAAAAAAATTATAATAACCGTAGAATGTTATTGCTAATTAACAAACGTACATACGTATGTATGTATATCTACTGTGTCACAACTACTTTCGTTTTTTTTTTTTCTTCTTTTCTCAGTTTTATGAAATTTATGTTTTGATTATTTTAATTTACTGTTTTTTTTTTTTTGTTGTTTTAATTTTTATTAAACTGGCTTTTTTTTTTTTGAAAAAACAAAAAAAAAAAATAATAATTAAATTATTAATATTTTTAATTGTCTTGTATTTTTACATTATGTATAGGTACATATATAATTTTTTGCTTTCATATTGTTTTTACAAAACCAAAAAAAAAAAGAGATTTTTATTTTTAAAAAAAAAAACACACACACATAAACACACAATTTATCTTTAATATTGTCGCCAACAAATTTCAATCAGCCCAAAAAACAGGTACAAAGATTTTTTTTTTTATGAAAATTATATGACAACGACGAATGCATTTTTGATAAAATAATTGATATTTTAATTGCACGCATGTCATATGCATTTTTGTTTTACGTATGTTTACATTTATCTTTTATAAAGAAAAAAAAATAATGTAACTACATTGAATGCAGACATGCCCAATATAAATTCATTTTTTTTTTTTTAATGTTTTTTTAAAAAATCAGATCGGCAGTTATATGAAAATTATTTTTTTTAAAATGAAATCGATTTAAAAAACAAAAAAAAATCATAAAAAATTAAAAGAAAAATGAAAATTTAATTTAATGTCATAATTTTTAAATATTTTTTTTTAAACCAAGAATATAACAGCTGAATTAAAATAATAATGTATCTTTTATGCTTTTTTATTTCGGTTCCGTTTTTTTTTATTTTTTTGTGGTTACGTCAAAACCATAACGTTTTATTTGTCTTTTTTTTTTTGACAGTTGACAGTATTAAAGTTCAGAGAAAAAAAAAATTACACTTTTTAATTTTTTTTTGTTCATTCAATTGTACATGTTTTGTTAATTATAACTTGTTTTAATTAGAAAATTTTAACAGCATCTTTATTTTTTTTTTGTCGTTGTTATTTGTATCTAAATGATGCAACAAAACAAAATAAAAAAATAGACAAAACAATAAGCTCATAGAATTTGACATTATATATAATTATGTAGATGACATTTTGTCAAATTGCGCCGGCTAAAATGCACTGCACAGAATGATTTTAATTTATTTTTACATTTGTTTTTTTTTTCTTAGAGCAGATACATGTGCAGAATATTAAAAAAAACACACGTTAATCTAATGTGACGGAATGCAATTTGTGATGTAATTAAATTTTGTTTGTTTTTTTTTTTATTATTTAAATTTATTGTCTGGTCGTTTTGTTATGTGTTTAATTCGGCACAATAAATTATTGTTCACAATTTTTGTTTTAGTTTGTTTTTGATTTAAAAAAAAAAAAAAAAAAAATTAGCAATACAGAAAATTTTGTATGTTTTTTTTTTACTTAAAAACCTTAATAATTAAATGAACGTAATAAAAACTGAAGAATATAAAAAATACTTAAGTATTTCTTCGAACTGTCAGTGTTTCGGAAAACCCGTGAACATCAAATTATTTCTTAACAAACAAACAAAAAAAAAAAAAATAATAAACGTCACAAAAAAAAAAAACAGCCAGAAGTCAAATAATTTAAATTTTAATAATTTGTTGAAGGTAATTACAAATTACTTATGTTTTTTTTTTTTCTACAGCTTTTATTATGTTTTTTTTTCTTTTATTTTGTGTTTTTAAACACATTAATTATTATCAATCATTCTAAGTCAAAACTTTCAAAAAAAAAAAATTATGAAAAGATCGTTTTTTCAGATAAAAATGTCGTTTTAAACAACTCAAACTGATTTATGATAATTACATCATATATGTTCTACAAGTATGTTACGTTTTTTGTTAAAGGCTTACAGCAAAATTCTAATTTTTTTTTTTTAAATTTTCTTAAAAAATTTTTAATTTAGAAGAAACATCTTAAAATTTACATCTAATGCTTCTTATGTTCTTTCAAATGCCAAAAGAAAAAAAAAATTTTCAATTTTTAAAAAATTTTAAAAACAAAATAAACAAAAAACGAAAAAAAAAAATAAAATAAAAACAAATCAAAAATTGAATTCACATTAAAGTTTCGTAATTTATGAAAAATTAAAATTTAAAATTTAAAAAAAATTTTTTTTTTTTTTTAAATTAACGACACAGCTCAATAATAACCGACGTTATGCCGTCTCGCGGGACAGCTCAATACTGTTTCCGTTCAAATGATTTTCTTTAAGTTTTGAGGTTGGGTTGGGTTTTATGGAAAAAACAGAACAGCCAGTGAACAGTGGAATCGAACAGTGAACTAACATTTTATATGTTATTTATTTTATTTTTCATTTTTATTTATTTATTTTTTTTATATATATTTTTGTTATTTATTTAATATTACCCAGGTAATATATGTTTTATGTTTTGTATTTAATATATTTTTATTTTTCTGTAACTGTACAACTATAATTTTGTGGTAGGGTAGTAGTACTACCTACTAAAAATGTTGAAGAAAAAAAAAACACACACACACACAAAAAGTTAAACAGTTGTATGAAAATCTTTTAACAAGAAATGTTGTACACACAAAAGAAAAATCAAAAAGAAGAAAAAAAAAAAGGCTAATTTATTGTTTTTAAAAGCTTTTTATTTTATGTTTTACCTTGATTTTCCTACTTTTCCACTAATTTATTTCATTGAATTTAATTTAACAGTAAGCAACTTTCATGTAAATGCATTTTGTTGGAACAAATGCATTTTGTATGATGCATTTTATCATACATACATTCAAAAGCTTTCAATTATTATTTTTAATTAAAAAAATAACCTAATTTAAATATTACCAAAGAGCTTCATCCCAACTCCTAATCAAACAAATGACCTTAATATTTAAGCTTTAAGGATAACATGCAATAACTGTGCCATATTGTTTTTACTTGCATGCAGGATTCATTTGTATATGTATATTTGAGTTTGAATGCATTTTATTTGATAACTGAAAAAAAAAGGCAAACATATTCGGAAAAAATACTCATAATGAGAAAGTTTTTCTCATAAGTTTGATTGAAGAAATTGTTGCTTGTTTTGTTGTGAGTAAATTATGAAAAAGCTTTTCTGTGGTAAAGAAATTTTGAAAGGTGAAATTTTTTAAAGCTGAAGTCATAAAAAGTGGACAAGAAGAATATGAATGGGAAAAAAGTGTAATATTCAGAAATTTAAAAATATGAATATAATTGAAAAAAGGATAAAATTATAAAGCTTTTGTTCAAGACTTTTTCATGTATTTTCTTTTAAATTCATTTTTTTTTTTTAATTTTGAAAAAAAAAAAGAGACAATTTGACGTGACGTGTAACAATTGACACATCGTGATCTGTGAATCCTTAAATGATATCATTTGTATTTAGTGGCTAAAAAAATAACTTCGATTAAAATAAAGTCCTTTCTTTAATTACTCTTTCACCACTCTCTTATATTGCTTTCAAATTTTTTAATTTATTTATTTTTCTTTTTTTTACACTTTTTATTTCAATCCATTGGTGTTATTCAAAAATTTCCAAAAACACAAATAAGACTCAACTTTAGTACAACCAATGGAAAAGTCTTTTGAAAAAAAAAAAAAAACAAATTTCATTAAAAACAATTATTCGGTTTATCTTAAGTTTTAAATTTAATTTCATTATTTTTATCAGTTTTTTTTATTTATTTAAATTTTATTTATTTAACTTTGCTAAATACAAAATATGTAAATGAGTCCTTCTTTAATGAATTGTAATGCACAATTTTGAAAGTTTAAAAAAAAAAAAAAAAAAAAAATGATGTCACTATACATAAGCCTATACATAGCGGCTCCTGATGTCTGCTGATTCATTATCAAGCATTTTAAATCATTTTAATATTGAATTGTTGTGTAATTTCGAAATTTTTATTGAATATATATTTTATATTTTAGTTATAAGCATCGATTTTGAAAGGTCTGTGAAAATTTGCATACATTTAAGTTTGTATTGAGTTTTTTTTTTTTTTTTTTTTGTATTTTGTTCATTTTTGTTTTTCATTTACTTCTTGACTAGAATGACTGGTTTAAATTTTTTTTTTATTTTTTTTTAAATTTTCTGTTTTGTTTCTCTGCACTTATTTTGTACACAATCAAAATTTCTTAATAATTTCATTAAAATAATTTCATTTTTTTTTGTTTTTTTTTTTTTTTAAAAAAAGTCCTCGAAAGTGTACAGCACCTACTTACTTTTAATTTTTTCAATATGTGTTTACATAAGAATAACTGTTTCTTTTATTTTTCTTTTTGTTCAAAATAAAAAAGTATAATTTGTTAAAAAAACAAAAAAAAAAAAAAATCTAATTAACAATTTTGATAAAATTTACTTTTTAAAATTTTTGCGAAGAAAAAAAAAAAATAATAAAAATTCAAAATTTTCATACTTTCTGTTTTGAAAAACAAAAAAAAAACTGAAAAAATTAAAATTCCAAATTTTTATTTTTATTTTTTTTTAATTGTCATTTCAGTTTTGTACTCAAACCTTAAAAAAAAACCTCATAGCAAAGCATACACGTACAAATATATTTAAAAAAAAAATAATTGTAATATAAATTTAATTTACAATTCATTTATTATACTTTAAATTTTTGTTGTTGTTGTTGTTCCTTTTGTATTTTTATTAATTTTTAAGAAAGTCGTGAATCAGAACACCCGTATCACCCACGATTATCAATTCATTTAAAAAAAACTATATATACATTCGAGTATATAGTTTGTTTTTGTTATATACTTTAAATTGCAAACAAAAAACAAAAAAAAAGCTAAACTAATAATAACTTCATTTCGACATTGATCCGTGGGAATATAATAAAATGCTCCAAAAATGTCAGAAAATCTATGTAGTTACACTGTAAAGCGTTTGTGTTTTTTTTTTCCTTCTATTTTTTTGTTTTTTATTTTTTTTGTTTTTGCTTTTTCTAACAACAATCTCCAATCACAACAGAAGCCTCGTTAACATCTCTAAAAATATCGTTAAGATACATATACTCATTGTAGGCAGCATCAGAGTTTAACTATGCGAATTTATATTTCATGTGAATTGGAGTAAAATAACAAAAAAAAAAAAAGGAAAAAATAAAAAAGAAAAGTAGAGTGCGAAACCCCACAAAGACAGATATTATAAATAAGGACCCGCATAATCGCGAACTACTTCTGAAAAACTTTAATTTTGTTCGTCTTTGGAAAATTGTTGTTTTTCTTTTTTGTTATTTTTTCGTTTTTTTTTTTGTTTTTTCATTTTTATTTTATTGAATATCTATTGATTGGTAATTATGTATCCCAGAAGCATGCTGTGTGTAGTATAGATACCTCATGTTGGCTTTTTTCATCTTTAATATGCATCAGTAATAAAAGCACACAGTACCTTTATTAGATTTGAAGAGAATTTCCTTTTCTTATTATTTTTCATTTTTTCTTCTTTTTTTTTTTTTTCTCCGAATGAATCTTAATCTGAATCTTATACTTAACTTACCTTTAATATGATATATACGATTAGATACATTCGTGTACGTATAATATTATAGTATCTTGTTGTCGGTCAGTAAAAAAGAGGTTTTATTTTTATGTAGGTAAATAAGCAATCAGAAAATCAGTACTCAAAATCTGATTCAAATTTTCGACGACTACAAAAAAACGATGATGATGATGGTGATGGTGATGCGAAGAAGCTTGGAATAATAAAAATTATTCTGCAATTCATGCGCATTTAAGAAGCTGTTGCATTATATTTATTTAATTTTTTTTTTTATTTCAGTTATAATCTATGCGTTTGATATAGAGGGTATCTATAGATATTAAATGTATTCTTGTGAATTTTTTTTCAGGTAAAAAAAAAAAAGAAAAATTAAATAAACAAACAGAAGTTTTTTGTTGAACACGATGAAAAAAAAAAGTGAGATCTGACATTGTACAAAATGAAATTGAACTGACAAGAGATAGTCAAAACCGCCACTACAAAATGACATTATCAATCAATTAAATCTGTATGTGGGCCTATGAAGGTCTTTTTTTTACTGTTGGACTTCTGAAGATTATTATAGTTAGTCAATTTTTATTGGAGAACTACTGGATAAAGATGATGATGATGATGATGATGATGATCATTAACTATGAAAAATCAAAAAAAAAAAAATAAAAACATACAAGAAGTTTAGTAGAGTATCACTTCCAATTTAACACAATAAAACTTTTATTTTTTGTTTATTCAAATTGGATGAGGATCATGCAGTGATGACGATCATATGCGGTGATACAGATGCTGACGTTGATCAAATAAGTCCGAGGTAACATTACATGGACTTTTGTATATTTTTTATATATACATATATTTTTTTTTTTTGTATGTGCATCGTTTCTTGAAATGTAATGTGCACACACAAAATATAATAAAAAAAAAAAAAAGAAGAAGTTAAAATAATATAAAAATTTTAAGGAAAATGGGTTATGGGAATTGTAGCGGTCGTGCGCACAACATAACCTCGAATTTCATAAGAATTAAATTAATAAATAAAATAATAATAAATTTTTCGCAAAAAAAAAAAAATAAATAAAAAAAAAGTGAAATAAAATAGAAAAGAAAAAAAGTTTGTAAGAAAACTGTGTATCGATTTTTTAGTTCGTTAAATTTAGTGTAGTCAATAAAGTAAAATCTTTGAAGCGTTTAGTTTTTAAATTTTTTACTTTTTTTTTATAAGAAAAAAAAAAAAGTAATTTTTATTAGATTTGACGTATAAATTCAAAAACAAAAAACAAAACAAAAAAAACAAAAACGATTACCTGTATGCAATTTCAGTTAGCTCAGGTGTATGAATAAAAGATTAACAAAAAAAAAAAAATAATAATAAACTAGGAAGGAAAAAAATGCATCATGTGTGCAATTTTTTTCTTCTTCTTCTTGTCTTGAAGTAATTGTTAATACATGATTTAATATTATTAAGCTACCACAAAATCAAAATGTTTTCCTACTTTTTTTTTTTTTCAGATTTTTTACATAGCAAATTTCAAAAAATAAAACGTAAACGTGAAAGATTCATAAAACGTCGTGTCTAATCATTTTAACTTCACTTGTTCTTCGTCATCATCTTCAAGATTTTCAAGTAAAAAAAAAAACAAAACAAAAAGCTCCTTAGAAAGGAAACAATCTAAGGAAAAATTGTAACGAAGAATATTTTCGTAATTTTTGATTGAAACATTTTTACAAAATACAGAAAGCATACATTTTAAGAAACACAAATGATGAAGTAATTGTGTTTCATTTTCTGTTTATTATTATTTTTTTTTTTTGAGTTAATGCATTACTTTAAAAAAAAAAACAAATATGACAAAATATTATGTTCATGTGCTATGACTTAATTTTGAAAATTATAAATGATTTCATTTTCAGTTACATTTTGTCACTGTGTTGTAATTTTTACAATTTTCGAATGAAGAAACTATGTTTTCATTTTTCGCTGTTTGGTTGAAAAAATTGTATTTTGATTGAAAATTGAAAATTTCTTGTGAAATTTCTTTAAATTTTCTTAAAGAAAAATGAAAAAACAAAAAAATAGGATGCATACGTGTCCTTGCGTCCTCCACAGAATTTATTATTTAAAATTTAGAACTTAAATCTGATTTGAAAAATTTAATTTCAAAAATTTAAAATTTATTATGAAACTTAAAAGCTTAACGGTTTGATCATTTTCACCATAAATTTTTTAAAAAGCTCATTAAGTTCCAAATAATTTAGTTTTAGGTTGAAGTCTTCAAAATTTTTTGAAAATGGTTTGATTTTCTTCTTAAATTTTTTAGGAAATAATTCCCTTAATTCCGAATTGTAATTACATTTTGATTGGCATGGAAATCTGTTTTTCCATCTTATTTTATCTTACACGAAAAATCTTTTCCATTATATTTGTAAATAGTTGATTAATTGTTGACCAATTTATGATTGTCCTTTTTGCTTATTCCTTCGTTTTGAATTCACACTGAGGCCACAAACAAAAAAATATAGGTAATTTTTTTTCCGTTGAAGAACTTAAAATAAAAAATAAAAAATTACCATTGAATTTCAGTGGAAAGTTATCCTTTCTAAAACAAACATTCAAAACTCAACTTTATTTTAGGGATGGATGGAATTGATGATTTTTTGGATCCTGGGTGATTACAATCAATAATTTTTTTTTTTTAAATACAAAAATATCCTCATACCTTTTTTTTTTTTAAATTTTACACTGAATATCCTTTTATTGTATTTATATACGATTAAGAGATTTTTAAGGCCTTATTTTATTTCTCATACTTCACGACATACTCGTAATTTCAGTTCAAATTAAATTTTATTTCTTTTCAGCAAGGTAAGTCACCCACACATACTTCACCTTTAATTTTAATATTTCTTAGAAACATCAAAATGTTCTTCTAATTCGTAAAACATTTTAAACATTAATTTAATTGACGGTATATAAAACACAAAATGCTCAAATATACCACTTACTTACAACATTCCATGTGAAAATAATTAAACATTACATGCGATGTCCTGGTTGTTTTTGTTTTTTTTTTTTTCTATGAATAAAAATACATTAAGCGTAAAATTCAACACATATTCATTACAATTACTTTTTTCAAATAAATGCATACACTATATACTTACGACTAAATAATTACGTAAAGTACTCATTTATTAGGCAAAATAATCGTAGAAATTATACGTTTCTAAGCTGCAATGCGAAATATTTAAGCACTTAAGAATTTTTTTTTTGTTTTTCCCTAATACTAATAAATGCCATAATTTTTTATTATATCACAATACATATACTAAATCTAATGGATCCTGAATTTAAGGATTATCATGAAGTTAATTCAATTTTCATTTTCACAAAAAAATTTTCATTCATTTTTGCTGTAAAGTATGTTAATAGTTTGTTTTACTGTTTGATGATATCCTTCTTCTTTTTTTGTTTTTTTTTTTGTCTATGTATATCCAAAATAATCTACCATGTAATCCTGTTTCTAAACAGGCGATACAATCTAACAAATTTAATGGAAAATAATGAGAAAAGTAAGAAAGAAAAAAAAAACAAATAACAAAATCATGAAGATCCTTTGAATTAAAGACGATGACACTTTAGACTGATGAAAACATTTAAATTTATTGCGTATTTACATACAAACGATATTATGTTAAATTTTATTTGGTATTTCATTCAATTTATCTTTCTTGTATGGGTGAGTGTGTGTATGTTTGCGTGTATCCTGTGGAATGTCATATGAAAAGAGATATAATAACATTGGGTTTTTGTGTGTCTGTTGGTGGATGGCTTGTGCGTGCATTTATATGTACAAATGGAATTGAATTTTGTAATGCAGATGCACCTGCTTCCACAGAAAGGACTATTATACTTTTATTATAAAACAAGGATATTTAGGAAGGTCATTGAAACTTTATAGAGATGGAAAAGATTTGAAAATAACTTAAAAAAATTTCAATTTGAATTTTCGTTAAAGCAAAATTTTTTTTTACAAGCTAAAAACAAAACAAAAAAAAATATATATGTTTTTAAATTAAGGATTCAATTTAATGGAAAAATAAAAATGATAAGAAATCATGTAATTTGAAATAATTTGATTGCTTATCATAAAAATTGAAAATATTTGTTTTTTTTTTTCATGTTTCAATTTAACTGAAAATTAAATTTAATCAGCTTAATGAAAAACTTTAAAGAAGAAAATTGAAAAGTTTTAAAGAAATTAATGAAATTTTTTAAAGGATCAAATAAATTCTAGGAAACAACATATAATTCCTTTAACTATATTTCTATTCAGTTTATCTTATTACATTACAGGACATTTTCTTCCCATTCTCAAACGTTTTTCATCCTTATTTACATTTTTTTTTTTTTTTTGTAAATAAATTTTTTGTCATTTCTGCTTACAAATTTTCTCTCTTTTAAAAATATCATCCTTGTTCCAGGAACATTTACTGTAATAATTTCAAAAAAAAAAAAAAAAATTTAACCATAAAATGAATCTGTTATGGCACAAGTTTGTTTAATGGTCACTAGCATAAAATTTATACGAAAATACCACTAAAAAAATAACTTTTATCTTTAATTACAAGCAAACAACACAGTGACTGGTTTTAACTCTTTCAAGGATAATATAACTAACTATGTATATTATGTCCTTGTTTTATCACAAAATTATTATTATTTTTTTTTTTTTTTTTATACAGAAAGTAAATTCTCATAACTAGGAAATTTTATAACGTATAAAATGACAATCTTTGAATAATGATGATATTATCTTTTTAGAACGATGGTCAACTTTTTTTTTTTTTGCTGTTGTTGTTTTTTGTGTCATTTTTTGTTCTTATTGGTGTTATTAAAAAAGTTTTATTTTCCTTTTAAATTGAAGTCACAACAACAAAACTTTGTTGTTTTTTTTTTAACTATTATTGTATGATTAATGTAAATGTTTAGTCATGACTAAAAGGCTATGCAAAACAAATAACTGAAATTACAACCACATTATTTAATGGCTCTAGTTTGTAAAAGTAATAAAATTTAAAAATGAACAACAACAACAACAAAAAAAACAACTAAAAGGAGAGAAAACAACAATTTTATGCTTTTTAAAGTTTTTGTTTTTTTTTATTGTCAATGCCACATTAAAAGCAACTTTGGGGTTGTTTTTATTTTTTTTTTTCTTAAGAAATTCTTTCATTATGAGAAAATAACTTTTATGATTTTCTTGAAAATTAATCGCTTTTACGAGAAAACCAAAATTAATTTGAATAATTTTGTTTTTTGGTATTTAAAAGTAGAGAAGAAAATATTTTTGTTTAGTTGAAAAGTAAGGACAAGATAAAATGCATTCAATTGAAGAAAACAAAACAAAAAAAAAAAGAAAAACATAAAAATTTTACATAGAAAAAAAGAACTCACACTTAACAAATCGAGGAAGAAAATCAGATCTCACCCACTATGAGTTCATTGACTGTTTGACTGGATTCAAATCTCCTGAGCTTTTAAATGATACTCAACTCTAATCACTTTTTCTTTTCACTGAATTTCATTTTTTCTTTCATTTCATTGAATTTCCAATTATTTTCAAAAAAAAAAAATAAATAAATAAACTATCGAGAACATATAAAAATAACCTTTTGACCTTAATCAAATAAACCGTTATTCATTACAAAATATAGAAAATATAATTACAATTCAGAACATTAAATACACACCATATTAATAAATAAACAAACATTACAAATTTAATATTTTAATTTTTCAAAATATACATACGAGACAGAACATACACGCACACACACACAATTATTGTATTTTTGTGTACATAATTTTATTTATAATTAATTATTTTGCAATTTTCATAAATTTCATTTAAAATAAACATGTCCCTTTTGAGATATCATAGATATCGTAATTATATTTTGTACATTTTTTTTTAGATTTTTTTTTTTTTTTTAGATTTTTTTTTTATTCAGATTTTCTATATTAAATGCATGCCAATTTTCTAAAATTATAATTTCATATTTTTCATAATAAATTTAAATGAAAATCTGATTTCTATTACATACACAAAAAAAAACACACATCCTTACATATTTATAGAAAATATTTAATAATTATAAAATTCAATATATAATTAATTTACAATTATTTTTTATTGATAAATTTGCAAATTAATGTACGTTTTTGTTTATAACGAAAATTTCATTATTTTTCAAATTCATAAACAAAAATTCAGACTAACAAAAACAAAATGCAATAAAATTAGAAATTTGTACAATTTTTTTTTTTTTTTTGGAAAATATAATTTCTCTTCATATTTTCGTAAATAATAAATAAACAACAACAACAACAGCAACAAAAAACTATTAAACATAATATAAACTGCAATAAAAACACAACATTATGGTTTCTACATGGTTTACCAGAAATGAATATACAATATAAAACCAATTTTTCATATACGCGTTACACACACATACATAGGGACTAACAAACACATTTATACACATACTCAGGAAAACACACGTGCAGATGGAGGGAGGAAGGTGGTACATTTTATTTAAATATTTTTTAAATTATTATTAAATAAACGAACATAGAATATGAATATGTAAATTATAGATATTTTAAAATATGTACAGCCAGCGACATAGAAAAGTTCTCACTGATAATTTTCATACATTTTCAAAAACACGTCATGTCTTCTGTGTTCATTTTATGACTCCGAATGTTGGGTTTATATTCATTAAAAGCCTAAACCTATGAGAAGCACGGGCTGTACAAAAGATCTATAATGGTCGAAGTGCAACAATAGCCCCTAAATATCTATCTATGTTGGGTTTATCAGTGGGCACTTTTCTATGTCGCTAGCTGTACTGTACATATTTTTTCAAATACTGATGTAAGTATCGGTGATGCCGCACTTTTTTTTAAGCTTAAAAGATCATTAAAATTAACAGTGCGCACTTTAGTGCCGCGGTAGAAAAAGTAGAAGGTCCTAGTAAAAACATTATCTTTTTTTTTCAAAGTAATAAAAACTAATTTTTTTTGGAAATTATCCTGTATAATATATTTTTAATGTCCTGTATGATGAACATTATATGTAAATTAGTAATGAAATATGTAATGTATACCTTTAATAAATTTTAATGTTTTTAAATATATGTATTTGAAAAGGTATGAAAAGGATGAATTACAATAAAATATGTAAAATAAGGAATTTATTTTTTAAAAATTTTTGATATTCAGGAAATACATATAATTTTTAATGACATATTTTTCTTTAAATTTTCCAGTAACTATTTTTTAGAAATTTCTTTCTTATTTTAGATACAACTCACAGAAGATAAAGTTACATAGGTTAGATTTGAGAATGGACAGGATGCAGATATCTTCGAGTTCTCAGACAACAGACTCCATTGTACTCAATAGAATCTTCGCCTCCACTAGAATCTTCTTATTTTCTATAATAAACAAAAGGACTCTATTTAGGGATTGAAAACAGAATCCCATGTACGAAAATTGACAGAACATATCGCTTTAAAATTCATTCACAAAAAAAAAAAAAAAATACCAAATTAGTTTACCATTATGTAGAATCAAATTTTCTTCAATAGCTATTAAAAAATCATTTCAAATAAAAAAACAAGACATTGAAAAAATTCAATTTGAACAATTCTATAAGAAAATATAAATAAAAAAAAATAATTCCATTTAAATGAGAAAATTTGAAAAAAAAAAAAAAATAATAAAAAAAAATAAAAAAATTCTATCGATTAAAGTCGCATTTATTTCACAAGAAAAAAAAAAAAATAAGAATATTCAACGATATCTAATGGCAATTGGTATAATCGTAATACAATTTAAATAATGTTTTCTCAAATTACAAATAATTGTGTATTATTTTCCATACAAAAAAAATAATAAAACAAGATTTTTTTTCAAAGATATTCATTCTTTTCCAATTTCGTTGCACTCGTAAAATCTTTTATTTTTTTATTTTTTTCCTTCCAAAGAAAATTGAATGTTCTTTAATAGTATAAAAAATAATGTCATCACAAAAATTGAGCATCCTATACTATAAAATATCACAAGATATTAACTTTACTCTTAAGGGTAATTTTATTTTCATTTTATTGGTTAAAATAGATATGTTCTGATATTGCACTCCTGAAAAAAAAAAAGAAAGAAAAAATAAAATCAATTTTCAATATAAAATTCAGTCTGTACGAAGAAAACCAAAAAAAAAAAAAAAAAAAAGAAAAAAAAAACAAACATTGTTCTGAAAAATTCTTCTTATAGAAGAAAAAACAAAAATTCACTTTACAAAATGGAGATTGGAGATATGATTTTAATTTGATTTTATGACATTGTTATTTTATTTGACACAATTTAAGTACTTTTTTTTTTTTTACATAAAAATTTTGAAACAAAAAAAAACAATCTTAAGATATTTTCAAGCTTTGAGAATATTTTTTCCACATATTTTTTTTTTTATGGAAAAATGTAATATAAATATTTCGCGTAAAAAAATGTTAAAATTCAATATAAAAATTTTAGAGATCTAGAAATTCATATTTTGTCTCCTAAAATAGATAAAAAAAAAAAGAATTTGTATTGCAACCACTTTTTCCTTACATTTCCAATAAAAAAAAAAAATAAGAGCTAATGATACCTAAAACACATCAGAATTTTTTCTGTTAAAAATTTCTCCACAAAAATCTTGTCAAAATCATGATTCCACTAAACAGTACCCGCTGGGAAATTAAAGTGTGTAGCACTTCAAATATTTCTGTTGAAAAGATCACTAAAAGTAATAATAATTCTGTGGAATTTTGTGAAAAATCAAATTTTTTTATTGAATTTTCTTTAGTTACTTTAGTCCTTTATTTTGTATGTTTTTTAAATTTATTCACTAAATCTCTCAAAATTCTTTATTTAAATTTTTAACAGAAGAAATATCTTTCGTTAAAAACCAATGTACAGTTTTCTATATTATGACATAATCAGATTTTCCATAATTTATGAGAGATTTCTAGAAAAAAATTTTAACTGCAAGGATCCTTTTCTTGTCTTCTTTCTAATGTCTCATTTTACTCATGGTTTTTTTTTTTTTTTTAAATTTGGGACCTAGAAATTACTAAATGCATCACTATAAAGCCATAATCAAAACGAGAGAATAACATATTCGTATTTCAAATTTAATTTCGAATTTTCTTTCAGTTTTATTATTTTTTTTTAATTTTCAAATAGTTTCTTTAAAAAAAAAAATAATAATTTACTTACAAATGAAATTATCTTGTTCTGTTGAAATTTTCCTTATTCACATAAATCATGATTTATTTCATAACATAAAATTTTAACTCATTATTTTTTTTTTAATTTTTTCACATTTCTTTTCAACGTTTTATCATTCATTGTCCTTTTTTAACACAAATTCTGCAGAAAAAATTTTTAAGGTTTTTTAATTCAATGAAATACGATTCATGCCACGCCGATTATAAAAACTAAAAAAAAAAAAACTAGAAAAAATAACAAAAAAAAAAAAGAAAACACAAAAGAAAAAGGAATTTTATTAAAATTTCATTTTCATATTTTAGGCAAAATAAATTCATTCCAAATGTGATTTTCTTCGTATATTACACAGTTCACATGAAATTTCTAGTAATTTTTATTGCCAGAAAAATAATCGAAACTTATTATGTTTCTTTATTTTATTTTCTTACTTTGTTAATATGTTCAAATGAATTTTTCTATGTCTGCATACAAGTACGTTAACCATTAAAGTACAAAGAAAATTATCAGTATCTAAACTCATAAATTTCTACTGATCACATCATACATATTCCCCACAAAATTTTCTCTCTATTAAATGAAATTTATAATCCTTGTCGAAAAATTGTTCCATAAGATGAAGCTTTTTTTTTTTTTTTCTTATCAAAAATGTATGACTTTCAATTTTTCACACAAAATAGAAAATTGGAAGAAGATAAAAATTAAGAAAAGAAAAATGATATTGATTTTCGATAAAGAAAAAATCTATCTTTTAAAAAAAAAAAAGCTTATTTTGAAGATTTGAAGAAAAATACAAATTACCGTATTTGGCACCTGAAAGAGTGAATGTATCATAAAATCCTTAACATCATCCACAAAATTATTTCTTCCATTTTTGATTACCCTGTGAATAAATTGATTCTAATTAATTTCACAAATGTAACATTAAAGTTAATTATTGCTTCTAATTTTGGATTATTATCCTTAACAATATTCTCAAATTTCCAAAATAATCTTTATGTCTTTGTGTTTAAACCTCTTGATAACCGAATACTTTAATTAACTTGTTGCTTGCAAGATAATAAAGTAGGTGTGTCCAATTATCGTCTAGAATTTATCCAAAGGCAATTATTAAGGTTGTTTTCCATTGATATTGCCTTATTATAGTTTGTATTCGATATTATGCAAATTAAGGATTAATACTCATTGAATAAAAGGCACATTATTAAGGAAATATTTTAACAAATAATATTCTCAAGAGAAGAGAAATATTACCGTCTGATCTCAATTGTGTAATTTCTTTGAATTAACACACCTAATTATCAATTATTAGTTGTTAATAAATTATTTTGACTTTAAGGATTAATCTTTAAGGACATGGATTTAAATATTTTATTAATTGAAAAATTTACATTTTGTACTTTGTGTTTTTTTTTAAATTTTTTTTTTCGACAGTAAAGTTAAAAATGAAAAAAAAAAACTATAATAATATGTGTAACACACCAACACCGGTTACTTCTCCTTCTCCTCCTCTACATTATCCTTTCATAACAATCATAAATGAACAATAAAAAATTTCTGACCGTCATAATTTTCTACCTTCAATTAACTTTAATTTTTTCTATAACATTTTTTTTATTTTTGAAAGAAATCCATCTTAATCAAAGTAATATTTTTTTTTTTATATGTACATATCAAATGTTCAAAACCACCCACTTTCACCCATTCAATATGTATGTGAATAATCACGTATCACGAATATTCGTTTTTTTTTTTTATTATTTTCAAAATTTTTTAAAAGCACTTTCATAGATAAAAAAAAAAAGTTACACAAACTTTCATGTCGATTTAAGAGAATGAAGAAAAAACAAAAAAAACCAGAAAGAACGAAATAGTGAATGGCATACCTAAATGATCCTTGATATGAACACGTAATGGCTATGCATTTTAAGGAGAATTTATTTCATAAAGATTTTTCTTTTTTTGATATTGAATTGAAAGTGCATTAAAATTCAATGTAAAAAAAAAAAAACAAAATCATAAAAAAACTAACAAAGTTATAAAAGTATTCAATCACCAAAAAAAATATAAAAAAATTATATAAGAAAAAAAAAAAAAGGATATATGACATTTTGATTACATATGAATACTTTTTTTTTTGCCCTTTAATCCTTTTACGAAACATAAAAATTCATGTTGATAGATATTTCATTTTCAAATGACATATAGATTTTTTGTATGTGATTTCTATTTTTGATATCATATTTTCTCTATTTTAGTTTTTTTTTTCTTTTGTTTTTTATGTTCAAGGATAATGATGAATCCTTAAAACAAAACAAAAACAAAAATATTTTAAAAATGATAAGTTAATGTAATATACACATACTGAAAAAAAACCTTTTATTCATATATATAAAATTTTATTACTTGTACGTGTAAAGACAAAGGATAGTCTTTAAAAAAAAAAAAATCTACGAAACAGTAAAATTAAGCTTTCAAAGAAATAAAGATTCATTTTTATTTATTTTACTTTCTTTTTTTCGTTAGATAAAATTGATTTTTATTTCAACTGACCTAACATAATGTACATAGCTATCCTTATCATTTTTTTTTAACAGAGATAAATTTTTATTTCAAAAAAAAATTGTTTTTCTTTTTGTTTTTATGTTGTTTTACTATGTACAACGGAAAATTTAACTCCATTTGATGAATCATCATCATCAAAGTTTATATTATTCATTTCAGATTTCAGATTTAAAAAGTATCTTCTCACATATCAGATATTTGTACTTTATGTTATCGTTCACTACATACTTTTTTTTTCGTCTTTTTTTTTTCGTTTAACTCGAAAAATTTTTCACTTTTTTCTATGATTTCTATATGATAGTTTTCGCAAGAATTACAAGGATATACATGTATATGTTGAACTAAAAATAAGATCAACAAAAAAAGAGAGTCCTAATAGCGAAACAAATGGATGAACAAACAGTATATATTCTGAGTTAATTTAATTAGATAGTGGTAGTGTGTATATGATTTCCACATAATAGGGAAAAGTTACCAGTTTCGAGTCTCTTCGAGTGCTTTTCTGAACTTTATTGGCTCATGTAAAAGGAAACTATATATTAAAGGATTCTAAAGAATACAGACAGATGAAAAAATTGTATTTAAAAATATTTTAATGTTAAAAATAGGAAATTCAAAGAAAATCGATATCTCATATACTATAGGTGCATCAACGCGTCACAATGATCGATCAACGCGTCATGTTGACGTATCAAGCTACTGTGCTCGGAACATCGATATCTCGGTTCCGTACTGATAACTTCTCCCTAGTCGCCATAGAGTTAGAGCTTAATTTTTTTCAATGATTTATAAATTCTATTTGACTTTAACGTTAATGGAAAGACACATCAAATGTGTATTTTATATGCATTTTACATATATACAATTTTTATTGCATTTATATACCATAGCGTTGGTTTTAGTATTTTTATTACAAAGGATATAAACGTTACGAGATATAAATTACTAGCTAATAAACGGATTTTTTTTTTCTTCCTTGTTTTATTTTTTATTTTTAAAAGATAAAAATTAAGGGTCAGCAAAAATTGAATGATAATGATAATTATTTTGCAAAAAAAAAAAATAAAATGGTATTAAATTGAATAAAAGTTCTTTTTATCGTTGTTTTAATTTTTATTGGAATTTGATGATGAATTTTCAAATATTAAAATGAGAAAATTGGCTTTTGTTTAGATTTTCATTATTTTTATTGTATACGAAGATTACACTAGAAAACAGACTTTTTCACAAAAATTGACAAAACTAAAACATTAGTATTTTTTCTGTAAATTCAATGAAATTTTAATTTCATGGATTTTCTTTGTTTTTTCTTCAAGATTTACCATGAAGTATTCCTCGAAGAAATATCTGTAGATTTCCTAGCAATTTTGTAAAACTTAATTACATTTGCCATAAGTTTTTCGCTGACTTTTTATTATATCATTTTCTACACCTCCAAATCTATTTAGTAAAATAAGAACTATGTTTACCCATGATGACCTCTGACCTCCTTATATCTTATCTTTCAGTCACATTCAATTGAACTTTTCAATTGGAACATGACTCCCCATTTCGTATTTTCATGAAAATCGTATTCCAAGTGGAAAAAGAAAACGATACTTCAATTTTTATAGAATAACCAATATTAGAAAATTGTATGTTTTAAAACTACCTTCAAACTACACAATGACTTTTTCATAGACTTTATCGTATGAAACTTCAAATATCATATCTGCTTACAATCACCTTTAACCTTGCATGAAGCCATCACACGGTAACTGTTGTACTTTATACTATTGCATTTTTACTGCTTCTTAACTTTTTGATTACTATTTTTTCCGAAAAGCTTATCATACCAACATTGAACAAAAAGAAAAATGAACATAACGTTTAATTGCAAAAAAAAAAAACATTCTATTGACCACTTTTTATTGATTTCCTTTTTTATTTATATTTTCCCACAAAATATCAATTTTCAACGTTAATTTTATTTTCGTGAAATTTTCATAACGATTCATTGAGCTTTTAAAATTCATTTTATTGTGAAAATTTGAAGAAAAAAAAATTATTCATCATTTCATATAAAATTAAAATGTCAATTAAGAATTCAATGAAACGCAATGCAGTCATAGCAAATAAATTCACTAACATTTATTTTCCATTTATTGATTCACCATTAAAATACAACAATGAAAAAATAGAAAATAGAAAATTCAAAATTATGTATATTATAATTTTCAAAATTTTGTTCTTTCGAATTGTCAAAATGAAGAAATCATTAAAAAAAATTATAAAATGAAATTTATCTCATTCTACTTTTTTTTATTTATGTATTTCCTTTTTACGTCCTGTCAAGTTACTAAAGTAATTTAATTATTTTTTAGAAAATAAAAAAAAGAAAGAAAAAATAAAAACAATTAATGAAAAGTTCATCAGAAAACCGGAAAAGTGAAGTTAATAAACTAAGGGATAAAGGATCAAAGAATAAAAACAAAAAAAAAAAAAAAAAGTACGAAAAAATACAAAACAAAAGATTGATAATAAAGAGAATATTGTGATAAGTATTTTTTATTTAACATAAAAAGTTTTTGACTGTTGTCAACAACCCATTCAAATAAAAAGGATACATTGACTTTCTATAAAAAATATTTTCTATTTCACTTTTGTGTCTTCTTTAATTTTTTTTTTTTACTTGTTTTTGTTTTTTTTTTTTGGACAAAGTTCAAAGGTTAAATTCCAAAACTGTCATGGATACACATTTCAATTGCACTTTTAATAAAATGTTCAAATTTAAAATATAAAAAAAATCAAATGTCCTCTTTGAAATATCACAACGATTGAGCAAAGTCTATTTTTAGAAAAAATTTTTTTGAATACCATCAAACATCTAGACAGCAGCATAAAAAAAAAACAAAACCAAAAAAATAACAAGATTTGACTATATCTTAAGCTAAAAAAATAATTTCAAATATGTACACATGTACATCAGGTATTGTGATAAGGATAAAAATATTTCCACTTCATTTTTCTATTGATTTTTTGTGAATACAATAGCTTAATAAGATTATTTATTTACAAGAATTAAATTTTCTAGATATTTATAGAACGTTCTCTACACGTGTTTATTTATAAAAAATTAAATTTTTTAAAAATATCGTACGAAAATTATGAAATGTCCAACAAACATCGATAAAGTGTACATAAGGCTATCGGCAGACTAGACTGAATTTGAAGTGGAAAAAATATATTTTTTGACCCGTATGTTTTCAAAAATAATATACAACTAATCAAGGTTCACTCAAGAGCTGTGTGAAAGTGTTGAAAACAAAAATGACTAAAACTTAAATCAACATGAAATATGAGTCCTTCAAAAAAAAAAATTTCAAATACTGTCACTTTTGACATGTATTTTTGTTTCTAATGGACTCCAAATGATATTAATCACTATAAATCTTAGTTTTGAGTTTTGACTACTTGGGTTTATCAAATTACTGAAAATTATCAGAAATGTCAATGGAATACGAAAAATTGAACATTTTTATTGACTTGTTTTTTCAGTTGCGGGTTCAAGATCATCTGACTTTAGCCTAATTTTTTTTTTTTTTTTTTTTTTTGAATATTATAAAATATTTGACTCAGAATTTTAATTCTATTTTGTATTTTTTTTTTTATTTCTACAAAGTCAATTTAATTTATTTTTATAACATTGTTATCCAAATAACGCACGAACTGAATGTTTATTTGACTTTAATGATATTTTATGAATAAAATTATGATGACAAGAAAATAGAATTTTTTTTTTTTTTTTTTGAATGACACCATGTCATTGATGTAATAATGTAATTCAGTGGGAGAAAAACAACTGTATATACTGTTTAAATCATTATACTAAGTATCATCATCATCATCGTCATTGTCATTAACATCATTAGTTTAATTTTCTTGAAAAAAAAAAATAAATAAATAATAAAACATTATAAATTTTCTATAAGTCGAAAGGAAATTTACATGAAAAAAAAAACGAAAAATACAGAACAGAAAAAAAAAATTGATTTTTAAAAGGAAATAAGAAAAGAAGGATACTTTGTTAAATATTCAAAATTAAATTTGTATTTTGTTTTTTTTTTTTTTTTTAAATAAAAGAAAAGAGAAAATACGTTGACTTTAATTTAAATTGATTAAGACTACGTAATGTACTACTAAGGAGATTATAAAAATGGAAGCATTAGTAAAATGTCATTAATAAATTTAAAAAATGAAAAAAAAAAAAAAAGTATTTTAAAAAGGAAATTGCAAAAAATATACTCTCTGAAGCAAAACACAGTTTTTTTTTTCTTTTTTTTTTTTTTGTAATCAAAGTGTCCAGTCAAGTAGACTAAAGAACCTTTCCACTTTTTAGCTTCATCCTTAAAAACAAACTATTTTAAATATTTTTTTCCAACATTTTTTCTTTAAAATTCCATGTAATATTTTTTCTTTTAAATGCTACAGTTTTAAAATTTCTTAAAAAGTTGTAGTGAGCATTCAAAGCTTTCAAAAAAGCCGTACTACAACTTATTACCTTTAATCATTTTGAGGATGTAGCTCTTCAATCTATACGCTCATACGCTGTACTTAATAAAAGAAAGGGTATATCTACGGTAGGAATCCTTCAAAAATGAAATTTTTATAAAGAAGGACTATCGAAAATACAATAAAATTGACCCCAATATAAATTCTAAATTTTACAAATTTAAGTTGAGAAATATCTTTCCGAGACTAACAAAAAATTGTACAAAGATTTTTCTTTAAAGTTCACTTTCTAGATTACTTATGAGATTCACAAAAATTATAATAAATTCTCCTATTAAGTATCTTTAAAATGACATTCTTTTAACATTTTCATTAACACAATCTCTCATAAGACTGAAATTCATTTTATTTAAATTGAACAATTTTTCCTTCTTTTAAGTTTGTGTTTTTTTTTGTACAAAAATTTATTTGAAGTAAAAAAAAAACATCATGTCCTAGAATTTCTATAAAATATGAATTTTCTTCTTTCATAAATTTTTAAACTTTAATTTCCTAAAGAAAACAAATTTAAAGTTCATAAAATCACAAAATATCATATACATTCAACATTCAACAAAAGAAACTTTAAAAGGATTCAAAAATTGCAAAATTCATACAAGAAAAAAAAATGTTAGAAAAAAAAAAGTTGCATTAGGTTCCAGTCCAGTGTACTTCATTTAATTATTAAAAATATAATTTATATTTAACCAAAAAATCTAATTAGAACTCTATTCATAAAACGTTCTATTTTATTTTTTTTTTTGTACTAAAAATAAATTTAAAATGTTGAAAAAAGGTTGAAGAAAAATTATAAATAAAACACTACATGCGGGGTTGTTATTGCCTGTAAGGGTTAACCAGAAAATTAAGTATACATATATATAAACTATTTAAAAAAAAATGGTTTTCCATAATGCACAAGGACGATGATACTGATATATGTATTATATATGTACATACAAACACACATCATACTCACATTAGCATCACTTGATGCTAATAATAAATCATAATTTTTATATTACTCGTATTCCTTGTACGTACCGTTTTTTTTTTTTTTTTTTTTTTGTGCTTATGATAAAATTCATGTTTATATTAAAGTAAATTTAAAAACTAATTTCCTGTGTCATTTTAACCTATTTTTTACCCTTAACCTTGAACAATTTATAAACTAAAAGTTTTTCTCTATTATAAAAAAAACATATTAAAGAGATACAGTATGTATGTATGTATATCCTTTTTTAGGATACTTTTTCAACCCATATGGTACTAAAAGGGCACTTTATATAATTCATAAATTTCAATATTGACATACTCTATACAAAATATTGTTTATATTATGTTAAGTATCTGTACTCTCTCTACTTATATGCACTTATATATATACATATGTACATATGTATGTATGTGTATATATATGTATACATATGTTCATACTGCTAATTTTTATTTATGTATAAAAAGGACTCATATGATTGCATTTTTGATATTCAACAAGTTTGAAATATTTTTTGAATTTTATGTTGTTTATTTTTGAATGTTTTTTTTCGCTTTGTATTATGTTATCTCCTATCACCCACCCACTCACACATGCTCTTATCACACACCGAACAATAAGAAAATAAAATCATTTACCACGATATCATTATCATTCTTTTAGAAACACATTTCATAAATATTAGGGTAAATTTATTCATTTTTAAAATGCGGACGTAAAATTTGAAAAAAAAAATTATATTCAACAAGAAAAGATATATTTGAAATATGAAAATTTTGTTTTTTACTTTTATGTGTCCTGTTTGTGTTTTTTTTTGTCAAGGAAAAACCAAAATTCAGAAATTAATTAAAAAATCACAAATTTATACAAAAATTTTGTATAGATTTTGTTGTTGTTATGTTTTTAGGGCTGTAAACTTGAAAAAAAGTAAATTTTTATCGTCTGAGAAAGTCCAATGACTTTCATAGCTTAAAAAAATGTTGTCAATGCAAAATGGTAAATCATCATAATGCGGATTAATATTGCAAAAAAAATGACATTCTAGAATATGCGACTTTGTGTTTAGACAGTTTTGACAAGTTTTGAAAGCCATGGACTTGTTTTCGTTCTTGGTTTTAATAGAAAACCATTTAAGAAATAAAACTGAAAACACCAGTCCGAGGAATTTCATTAAAAACACAATTCTTCACGGAACACACCTTAAACTTTTATAATACTCAGAGCTAACTAACAAAGGCTTAAAATTTCATCGTTAAAGAACATTTTCAAAAGCTTTATTAATCAAAATCAAATTCGGCCCCCACATTCAATGTGGTTGTGAGTCACAAGCAAAAGCTTACTAAGAATTCAGTCACATCGCTTGCGGTTCAAATCAGTCAACTAACAATTACATCAAAAGTGAAACACCGTTCCGAAATCAACCAAAAATTACATCACTCGAAGTTTATGACTCTTAGTACTTTTTTTCTTTCTTTCTTTTTTTTATCGTATCAACACCTATAAATACGATAAAAATATTGTAATTTCGAATTATTACGTGTTTTTTACAATTTTACAATTCAAAAACTGAAAATAAAGTAAAAAAAAAAAAATATTCCATATTCTGTATGACTTCCTATGATTTGTGTAACCTTTTTTAATTGTACGTAGTTGTAGTTACATAAAAAAAAAGGTTACATCATGTAAAATGGATTGAAAAGTAATAAAAATACCAAGGACATGATGCTTGTTAATTTTTTTTTTTTGTTTGTTCTATATTAATATCCCTGATAGGGTTTTAATGATGCCTCAATTCAATTCAATGTGCATATATTTTTTTTTTAATCACTCAATGCAAATGTCAAGGATGTAGATATCTAGGAAAAAAAAAAGGAATTATGAATTGAATAGTTTTTGTTTTGAAATAATTCAAAGTCGTAGTTCTTTAGAAGAAAAGTTGAAAAAAAAAAAATATAAAGGATTTTTTATATGTTCGATTGAATTGAGATTAGAATGAAAAAATGATTAATTAATTTAATGAAATAAAGAAAAAAGGATACATTGATTATGTACATCACTTTTTTTTTTTTTGGTAATTGTGAAAAAAAAAAAGAATATTTTATTTTGACGATTTCTTCATGTATAAAAATCCATGAGATTTTTTTAACTAACCGATATTCAATTTTAAATTTCAATTCACAAGATGTGAAACTGTATTAGTTTTGAAAAAAAAAAAAGGTGTCCATGGAATACAATTGTTGACCTTCAAAGTTATTTCATTGAAATCAAATTTACTTTTTTACTGTGAAATTTTTTTGTAGTATTTGAAAACTTTTGTGTAGTTGAACTTTTTTCCATCCTACAGCTCGTATTGTGTAAAAAACAGGATGAAATGAAATGTAATAAATTTCGAAAGAATTAATTAATACAAAATTGATACGAATCGAATTTTTCTTTTTTCGATCCATTTCTTAGGAATATATCCTTTCTTAGGGTTTTTTTTACAAAAATCACAGTGCTGACAAATGGGAATTGAAAGAAGGAAGGCGATAGGGGGAAGGATAAACAGCGTTAACAAATATTTTCCACATTGTGAAATACATTCTACAATTTTGGAACACAATTTTAGACTGGGTTTTTATACGGTCACTTTTTTACCCTTTGTAGAACGTGAAAAAACCACATACTTCCTACTTATTTTCCATGTAAAACCGATTTTTTACGTTCTACAAAGGGTAAAAAAGTGACCGTATAAAAACCCGGTCTTACTTTACGTTCTAAAGACGAACTTCATATAGAAGGTTAAAATTTTTTTTAGAATTCTGTATATTCGGGAGAAAATATATTTAGGACCCTTGAGTTTACCTATAGTTAGAGTTACCTACCAACACTAAAAACTCATTTTCAAGGACATAAAACTATTTAGATTTACCTACAGAAATTCTACTTATTCACTTTCCAATTGTCGAAAATAAACGTGAATTTCTTCAAGGATAAATTGAATTTTAAAGTACATACAATAATTTCAATACATTTTTTTATCAACTCGTTTTTTTTCTTCTTCTTCGTGTAAATTAATTTATAAATTTTATTTTAAATTTAATGGCAAAACAAATTTGTTCAATTGAAAAATAATTATTAAAAATTTATTACGAATTTGTATATGATAATCGAATTTAACGAATACATTCAAAGAAAAATTCATATGTATAAATGGATCCATACATGAAAATTTAATTATTTTTATTTATAATTATTTCATACATGAATTATTAATAAATTTATATGTTTATTTATTTATTTATTCTTTTTTTTTTTTAATTGCTTTTATTTTTGTTTAATTTTTACCTCATTAATATGAATTTTCACAATTTGTTTTTTTTTTATTCTGTAGACTAAAAATAAATTGAATTACCTGGAAAATTTTTTATTATAAATATTTGAATTGATTTTTTTTTTTTTTATTTAATAAATTATATATCTTTTTTTTTTTAAATTTAAAAAGCAAATATTTCCTCTTTTGAAAAATAATTTCAGGACGACACAAATCCATAATACAAACCAAAAACGAAAAATCAAATCAAATTAAAAAAAAAAAAAAAACACACACAAAAATTACACGAAATTTTCTATCACATTTCCAATTCCTGTATTTTTTCCTCAATATTTTTCTATTTAAAATTTATATATACCAATGTAAAAACGATTTTTTTTTTTTAAACAAAAAGGACTCTAAAAATTGATCGATGACAGAAAAACATCATGAATCAGACTCAATTTAATTGGAATTCACTGTAAAATTTACAAAAGACAATAACATTATTGATGCAATTTTTCGATTGAATAAAAAAAACAAGAATGAAGTGACTAGAAAAAGAAATCAAAATAAAAAATAGAAAACAAAGGATTAAATATAGAACAATAAAAAGGATATGTGTGTAACAATTGAAAGAGAAACAATAGAATGTAAATTGTTACATACAACATGATATCGTTTCATAATTGACAATGTCCGTTTGTCAATTTTAATTGTTACATGCTTGTAAAATTCGTTTTTGATATACCAGAATGTCCTTTTTTTTTTTTTAAATTCTAGTGACATTATGTATGAGATGATGTACATTTTAATCATGGTAATTAAAAGTTTCATTGATAGTCATTTATGTATGTAAATTTGTTTATTGATTAATAATAATTAAATTATATTGAAAATGTCAAGACCTATAAGCTTCAGGCCGTCTCATGCATTGGAACGAAAATTGAAAATAAAAGCTTCAAGAATATAACCTGCAGGTTTACCTTAATTTTCAATTTTATATGAAACTGGGACATCCTTAATAATATTTTTCGAAAGGGACTTCTTCAAATTTTTTTTAGGTAAAGGATGAAGTAAAGGGTGTCTATTTTATATTCATGAATAAGTTTTCAAAAAAAAAAAGACATGAAATCTTCTGTGTAGTATCAAAAATTGGCCGTTTTTGGTAATTCAGATCTTACTAAGATCTGAAAAGTTAGTGCGTTCGGTAAAACAGATCTAAGTGTTAAGGCAGTTCGGAAAGTCAGATATGCATTGACAGTAAATTTGATAAAGCATATCTGAAAGATAAGGTTGTTCGAAAAATGAGATATCTGTAAGCACTGACATAGACAAGTTAGGTTATTAAATGATGTCTAACTTGACAGGTTAGAAATATCTGACTACACAACACTTATTGATCTTGCTTTATATTGCACTGTGATGTCAGTGATAAAAAGTCAGCACTGACTGAAAAGTCACAAAATATCTGAATTACCGAAAACGGCCATAATAATGCATGATTTTTCAAAAGTAAAATTAAAAAGTTCGACATTCGTCGAAACCAAGAGTTTTTCAGCCGAATCCTTTTCAGATTTGAATTGAGAAGGTCCTGAATTATATTATCCGATCACTGAAAGAAACGTATCCTTTGTTCGCTATTCCAATTATTTTTTTTTTTAAAGAAAAGTGGAAAAGCCTTGCTTTTTTCAATTTCGTTTTGTTTAGAATTGAGTTGAATGAGTGATTGCAATATTACAATTATTTTTCAAGTTATGAACAGTTTTTTATTTTAAAATTTCATGCAAATAGAAAATTTCAATTCAATTTTATATTTTTCTATTTCACATCCTTTTTTTTTTCCAAAATTAATAAACTATCATAACAATCTCCTTCAACAACAACAAAAAAAAAATATGTTAAAATTACATACACATTAGTTATTTACCAAGTATCATAGAACAAATTTTAATAAAAATTTACTTTTAAAAAAATAATAATTTTATGCAAAATAAATTACTTTTTTAATAAACTTGAATATTTATTTTTTTTTTTTTTGCTTTTCCGTACAATAAAAAAATAATTTGTTCTTCCTTTAAAAAAAAAAAAAAGTTTATTCAACCAAATGAAAAACTAACACAAATATTATTTTTGTTTTTTTTTTTTCTAAAACACATATGAGAATATCATTTACATTGTGCTCATACATATACGTATTCTCATTTGTAGATTTAACAAGTGTAAATTTTAATTCAACATAAAAGTTAATTTTTATAAAAAATTTGAATTGAAATTTAAATGTTACGGAACTGTAAAATAAATGAAGTGCTATCATATTTTTAAAAAGGTTTTCACATTTCTATTAAATTTTTATTTAATTTTTAGTTTTTCGGAGAATGAAATTTGATAATTAAACATTTCAAAATTATTTAGCTGAAAACATAGAAGTTTCGAAAACATGTATGTTGTGAAAAGTTTTCAAGTGCCAGAAAAATTTTTTTTTAGTAATTTTTACCACATTTTATTTTTAAAGTTAAATAAAGAATTTTTTTTTGTTTTAAAATAAACTCCTTTCGAAATTTTTTCGATATTAGATATTCGAAAAAATTTCGAAATTCGATTTTTATAAATATTAAATAGAAAGATGTTGAAGAAAACCCAAAATACCAATATATATATTTCTTTTTCTATAATTAATTTCACTTAAAATAATATTTAGCGCGGTCATTATGAAAATTAAAAGAAAAATCTAACGGTTTCATTATAAATTCTGACATTGTCGAAAATAAATTAAGATGAATGTGTGTTCTTTATATCATTAAATTATCTAATTTTCACATTATTTTTATTTCATTTTTTTTTTCTATTCAATAAATTTATATATGTAGGTGTTACAACGACAAAACGTTTATTTTTTACATAATTTTGACTCACGTACACATATAGACACACACACACACCATGTCCCTTTCCATCGTAATAAAGTAAAGAAAAAAAAACAACAAAAAAAAAGGTAATAATGAAAATTTATGATTCTAATGAAACCAAACAATGAACCTCAAGAAGAAGAAAAGAAAAAAAACAGTTATAATAAACAAAGTAATTAATTTTATTAGCGTTCAAAAGACTTCATTTGTTTTATTTTGGTTTGTCTTGTCTTTGTCTTCATCTTTTCATTTTCTTTGTCCAGTCAAAAACATATATGAAGATTAAGCTTTAATTCTTATTTATCCTAATGATCCTATTTTTCTGACATTTATGTGGTAAACAAAACAAATATTTAAAAAAAAAATGTAAAACAAAATATTCTATTCAATAAATCTCATTTAATGTTAAAACTTTCGAAATTAAAAACACGTAACTAAAGATTTTAGATGATATGACGTGTAATATGACTTTTGTGAGAAATAAAAATTTTAAAAATAAATATCCTTCTGTTCTATTGAACGTTTATACACGTACCTGTTGGTTTTTTTTTTTCTTTAATTAAATTTTTTCTCTATTTTACACATAATCTTGAAAATTTTCATGACATTAACCCAATTTCTTGGGCAAAAAAAAAAAAAAAATTGATTAAAAATATTCCAACAACAAAAAAATCCAAATCTGCACGATTTACTCACCACCAAAAAAAAAAAAACCAAACAATAAAATAAGGTTAATTCTTGCTCAAGAATAAAAATTGAAACCAACAAAGAAAGCAACATCATCATAAGAAAACATTTTTATTATTTTTGTTTTTCTTTTTCAGTTTTTCTTTCTATTTTCTTCTTTTTAAGTTTAATTTCTTCATTTTATGGTCATTGTTTTTTTTTTTGCTTTTTTTTTTTGTTGCTTTTATTGCACTTTAAATTTCAACAAAAATTTAATTTTAAATCCCGACAGATTCATTTTATATGAACCAAACCGACATAATCAAAAAAACATGAGGAAAAAAGGAACGAAAAAAAAGGATATTCACTTTGTTAGTTGCGAAAAAATTATTTAACAAATAAAGAATCAAAGTATTATGTTCAACTTTTTTCTTATTTTATTTTTGGTTTTTTTTTTGCAAAAACGAAATAGAATCTCTCTTCTTTAATTTATTTTTTAATCATTTAAAGTTTCGGAAAACTTTATTAAAATTTTCTTTTGTAAATAAATTTCTTGTATACCGCACCTACACAAGAAAAGTTTCAAATAAAAAAATATATTCTCTTAGATTTTTTCCTACAATAAAGGAATTTAGTAGAATAAATTGAAAGTAAAATTAATGAAATATAGCGAATTTTTTTGTTTTTTTCGAAAAATTTCGTAAGGGATGAAGTAAAAAGTTTATTTTCTTCTTTTTGATTTTCAAAAACTATTGTAAAAATCGATTTAGAAATTTGAAATATATTTTCTTCAACCTTTCCACACTTCTTGATCCTGTCACTTGGTTACCTATACTATACACTCTTTTCACCATTTTCTTTTGAGCTTCCTTCTGATATATAGTACATATTCCAACCAGATAATCCCTAGTTCTTCTCTACACACTGGCTTGTAGATTTTTCTTCGAAAATATGTTCGAAATAATGCCAGATTCAAAAAATTTGTACTTATAAAATGAAGGTAAGTTTTTTTTTCGTCTAAATTTTTATTTTCAATCTTTTTCTCCTCAATTATAAAACCCTAGCTAACGTTGCAGTTATTATCTTCACCATTTTTTTTTTCTGTGGTTAAATTGCTATTTGCAACTACAAATTTTTCACTTTATTAAACTAATATTTTCATCAAAAAGTTATCACAGTCATCATCATCGTCCTTGTCTCTAAACGTATACCAAATGATGTGTACTTATAGATACCATAATGTAGGTGCATTATAAATAATCGATAAATAAATTTGTTTTCCGTTTGATATATGATTCGGATGTATTTAAAATTTAACTGTATATTTCCTCTAGGCGATGATTTGTAAAATATGTTTGTCCTACATAAATTATCTTCATGTCATATTTTACAAAAACATGATATCAAGTATATACATACGACAATTTTCAAGGTAAATCTACATTTATATACTTAGATACAAAATATCTATCTGTATTTGTAATTCTTTCACAAATGTTTATATGAATGCATTTGCATTCCTAAATATTTTAGATACTGAAAATAACTGATTTAAGAATTTTTTCTTTGAAGATAAAATTTAGAAGAAATTTTTAAGAAATTATCTACATAAATATTTTCCTACTTTAAATCAAATTTTATATTTTATTGTGAAAATTGTGCTTAAAAACTTTTATACAATAAAATATCAACTTTAAAATTTAGCATTATAATTAAGAAAATAAATTCCTTTGTGAAAATAATTCAAGGATAAAAGAAACATTTAAAATTTAAATAAAATGTATAAGTACAATGCACTTGAATTCAGATGGGAGTATTATATAAGAAACTTCTTGTTATATTGAAGGACTAAAAATCTGATATTTTAATTTTAATGAGAAATTAAAATTTTATTACAAGAAAATATCGAAAAAATGTATTTTAATATAGTTTTTGTTTCGAAATTTGAAAACTAAAGTTAAAAAGAAAAATTGCTAAAAATTTGACGGTAAGTTTTACACATGTACATACGTATGTATGTCCTTGACTTGTTAGTGTGATTATTTCTTGCTGTTAATGTGACAATTTTATAATGATGAAAATTGTAATATGAGTCGGAAAGATATTTTGGCTTGAACTAATTAGATTGTCTCAGGACCACTGCACCTCTCGAGGTTAAATCTAATTCTTCTTCACCCCAAAATTTTTCAACTGTACCTACTTCTTTGTTGTTTCAACACAAAAAATAAATTTTCACATAATTTTCAAAATGTGTATCTTCAACATATTATATTACAATTTATTTGACTAGGTGTACCTTTAAAGATACAAAATAAAAGAAACGAATATGATAAAAAATCAACACGAACATAAAATATTCAACAGATGATGATAGAATAATTCTTAATTTTCACACTTTTATCTGTAATAACGCATCTTGAATTTTAAATTATATGTTATCTAACGTCAACATCATCACTCTGATGTATCTTTTCTGATTTTCTGGAAAAAAAATATTCCTTTTATCTTATTTTTTTTTTTTTCTAATTTATTTTTTGTCTTACATTTTAAAATGTTTGTACAAAATAATTTATTCACAAAATTCATAAAAATGTTAATGAGTAAATTAGTACTCTCCATCAGATCCTTTTGTTTTTTTCATTTCATATGATTTTCCTCTACCATATCAACAAAAAAAACAAATACATAATATGTATAAATTAAAAATTTTTTAATCAGAAAAAGGAAAAGCTCAACTTTAAGAAAATCAATGTGACATTTTTTTCATATATGATGGTGAAGCATTCAACATTCGAATTTTTAAAGAAATATAAATTTTATTCTATTAGACTAAAACCAAAACCATTGCCGGGGTTTGTTGGTTGAATAAAATAACAATTTAAACATTTTTCTTTCTGCCAACTTTTTTCACCTTTGTTTTTTTTTTCTTTTTTTTTTTTAAATTTTTATCAATTTTATGCACGTTTAACCACTATTCCATACCAAAGATACATAATCCTATATGCATTCTACGTTAAATAAACAGGAAATTTGAAATTTTTCTTATTTTTTCTAGGCAAAAAGAAGCCAACAGGCACACACACACACACATGCACACTAAAACTGGACTGAAACAAAACAAGAAAAAAATAATAAAATTTTTTTTTCATATGAATGCAAACATTATCCTTTTGAATTATTTTCATGAATAAAAACAACAAACATACATACATATTTTTTTGTATAAATATACTGTATGAATGAAATACTAAAATTGAGTACTTACTATAGTGATGTCCAAAAGTTTCCGGTCTAAAGTAAAGAAGGAGAAAGAAATTTTGTCTGCAAAGTAGTTCAAAACGGCTTAATTCACTTCTTCGTCTATGTTAAATTTTCTCCCTCGAAGGACAGACATTAATTTTGAAAATTAAATAGTAATCGCTGAGGACCAAATCTGTGAAGCAAAATTGACAAATTGTGGTCTTTGAAACAGCAATTATATGAATTGGTACGTTATGATGTAATGGGAGAACTCAGAAATGTCAGAAATTTAATCACAGCACTATGTTCAATTTTTTTTTTCGTTCTATGGTATTTAAATATCTTGACTTGTACTTTCTGTGATTCTGTTAAGATAAAAATAACGTAGCTAGCTATTTAAAATTTAACTACACAATTTTGTTAATGACTCATTCTACAATAAAAACCAATCAAAAGTTCTTGGAATTTTATGACGAATAGAACTTCAGGTCAGTCCGGGAACTCTTCCTACATATGTATATAAAGTTAGCTACATAATATGTATATGATATGTATGGTCGATGTAGGTATTAACCTATAAAATTTTGAATATTTATAAAATTTTAAATATAAGAATAAAAAGTGTGTTTGTGTGTTGTATGTAATAAACATGAATAGTTTAAATTTAAAATTATAAAACATTTCAATGCAAATAGAGCTAGAACAAAAATTCATAGAAAAATAATTGTATGCAATTCGAAATGTATATTCGTACATGTATCTAAAATTCATAAGGAAAAATACGAATAATATGTGTGTGCAGAAAGATGGGAAGGAAAAATTTATATTAAATATTTTGTACACAAAATAAAATTTCGAATGAATTTTGAAATTAACTTAGAAAATAAAGACGGTTCTAGAATGGCTTTTAGGTTCAAATTAAATAAAGAAGTTAGGTCATGGAATATTCAAATCTTTCTTGGTTTCAATTTTACTCTCAGTTTTCACTAAATAAACTTTTTCATTATTTTTCTTAATCTTTTTAAGTTAGCTTGAATGTTCTTGAAATCCTACACAAGTTCTCAGTTACAAGTAAACTAAAAACCACACTAATTTTTAGTATAGGAACCACACAAAAGTTTCAATAGAAAACAAACTAATTTGATTGAAAGATTTTGAATTAATTTCTTAACTTATGACCATTGTACAATTTTTTTTTAAATACAAGTCTACCTCGAGTTGCACGGCACTTGAGTTAAGAGATCATACAGAATAAGTGGTCATCCCCTTTGTCGCTAAATGTCGCAGCTGCATAGAAGTCACTGAAAGAGAAATCCTCATTCACTATCTCTGTAAACTGTCGAGCACTTGCCAGAACAAAGTATGTACAAGGACAATGGAAAGTTCCGTATTTAAGAACCTAAAGGATATAGCAAGTATAAACGAAAACAGAACGAAACAGAATGGATATTTCCCATGCGGTTACAAGAGGTTACGGCAGCATCCAAGAACCAACAAACCGCCATATCAAGAACCTTATTTTATTTTTATTTTAAATTTAAATTTCAAACCATCAAAAGATTCACTTTCAATCCATTAAAGATTAATTTTTAATTTACTTAAAAGTCAATTTTCAATCAAAATAATATTTTAACATAAATTTCATTTTAATAGTTCAATTATTTTCTATATTTGAAATTATTAAGCTTTCAATTTTGTAATCTTAAAAGCAAGATAATAGTTTAAATGTAACCTTACCCATAATCCTTCAGAATCCTTAATATTTTTATTTTTTTTTTTCTTTTTTTTTACTGTGTATGTGTTGTACTCATTTCACATATGAATAATACCTATAAATCAGACAAAATGTTTCTCTAAAAACACTATCAGGTCAGCATATGTTATTGTGTATATAATAATATTCTGAATTTTTGAATTTTAAATTCAATTCCGGTATTCTATATAATTTAAATACATATATGTACAATGTGTACACGTGTACATGTATGTACGTTATGTAAATATACATATATGGTAATAATATTGGCTATCATCAATAAATTATGTGGCTTGAATTTGAAATTGAGAAATTTTAGATGAATTTTATCAATAAAATACAAGAAAATTTTATATGATTTCAGTATGTATAATCGTATCTACATACATACATATGATGAAAGAGTGATTATACATAAGTAATATATTTTTAGATACAATAAAATATCTTTGAAATTTAAATTTTAATCTAGAACAAAAACAATGAAAAGAGGTATATGCACACACTATAATGCATTCAATTATTGTTGCAAATTATTAATTTATTTTATGGATCAATGGATGGGAAATTTATTTAATGTCGATTGTTATGGAAATAAATGTATTGAAAATACAAAGGATTTAAAAAAAAAGTAGAAAACAAAAAATGAGAAATTATTTTAAAAAATTTTGTAGATATTATCGATTGGTGAATTCAAGAAAATATATAGGATCAAAGTTAAAGATTTTACACCCAAAAGACTTAAACCATTGACCAAATATTATTATTGATTAAACTTTGCCACCCTCCTTAGTCAAATCTGATCCTTTTTGGGAGATTGTTCTTCAAAAATAATTTTTAATAAATTTTTAAATGAAGAAATTTCTTTTTAAGGAGTTCTGTAGGGTAAATAGGATTAAAATTTACAACTAACTCTAAAAGAAACCACAATATTTAAAATAACCATTCTAGGATTTTTTTTTTTTGCGAAAATATTCAACGAACACTACCAATTTTGGCATATTTTAAATTTTCCTTCGATAGATCATAAAAGGATTTCTTGGATATTTTTTTTTCATTTTTGTCGTATTTTTGCATGTCATAAAAGCGAAGAAAAAAAAACACCATATTATGTCCTGAATTTTATAAAATCTTTATAAAATAACTAAAATATCTTTACCTACCTTTTTCTTTTGTCTTTGCCTTGAGATTCAATTTTCGTACAATAACTCACTCAGCAAGAATCGAAAAAAAAAATAAATAAATCCACTTTGAAATCATCTATCTTCCTTTGAAAAAAAATAAAAACGAAAATCCTTTCTTACTTTTAACACATTCAGTCGTTTATTAAATACACAATAAGTACCGTTATCGTATGTATTTTATTACATTATTATATTAAATATCTTTTACACTTTAATGTTTTTTATTTTTTTAAATCTCTGTTTATTTATTTTGCAAAAACAGTTTTAACAGCACAGCGTCAGTTGTGTGTTTTAACCAAGGTAACCCACTCTCAACCCACCCTCACACTTTTCACAAACATACATTCTAAAAAAAAAAAAATATATATGAAATTAAATTTACATGAAAATACTCATATTATGTGAGCATAAAATATAAATAGAATTTAAATTGTATATTTTATTCAATAAATCCTTTCATTTAAAAAAAAATGAATATTTTTTCACGTGGTGTTTAAAGTAATAAATTATTTTTTTTTAAAGTTTAAAATATGAAAAAAAAACAGCAACAGAAAAAACAGCCTGAAAATGAGAAAAGTCATTTAAAAAACATAAAATTTTATTTATGATTTTTTTTTTTTTTTTTGTGAGGTTTTCTTTGGGTATTTATTATTTTTCACATCCTGTACATACAAAATATTATAAAAAAAAAACCATTAGGAAAATTTTGATTTTCAAAAACAAACAAAAAAAAACTAAAAATCATAATTTACATTTGGAAAATTTATGGAAAATATTATTTTTTCGATCTACTTAAAAAGTAAAAAAAATATCCTTCATTAAATTTTCATTGGAAAAGTAAAAAAAAAAAAGTACCAACAAAATATTTCATTTTTAAAACACTAAAAAAAAAATATTGCTTGAAAAACACAGTCACGTTGATCAACTTTCATCTGAAATTCATTTGTTTCAAAGAACGTGCTGAATTAAAGGTTTTTTTTAATGTTTCAATATTTCAAAATGAGTTTCATATATTTTTTATCACACCACTCAGAAAAAAAAGTTTGAAAAACAAAATTAAACTTTAGATCGATATGGATGAAAAACACAAGTAAGAATTTATTTTCCAACTTCAAGATGTTGGTCCCGATAAAAGTCTGACAGTTTGAAAACTGCGACTACCGACGACAACTACTTTTTCGCTCGTGGTAGTCGTGTTAGGGCAAATTTATAATTTTGCCGTTAATCAATAGTTTGAGAGTAGCTCTTGATTGCCTACCCGAGTCGAAATTTACTTTCTACAAAATAACTACTACTTTACTGCTAAAAAATGGTTCAAATTTCCATTTACTTTAAATGTGGCAGTAAAGTACTACAAAAGTTATTAGATGGTAAAAACCATCTCATATTTTAAGCTCTTTTAGAATTTTTGACTCGGGTATACTCCATCTTTTTAAATGTTCTTCAAGCACTCATTTCTCAATGATATCCTTTACCATTTCTTTGCCAAAAGAATGTTGGTTGGTTGGTTGACGTAGCGGTTTTTCAAATCTTTCGAAGACCCAATTAGCACTGAGAGTACCGTTTTGATACCACACCTCGTGTAACCCTAGAAAATGACGTTTGACATACCGGTCGAAGATCATTATAGCCATCTTGTTTCATTGAGGAATCGTATCATGTCTCTTACCGTGATTTTTGCTATTTCACCGCCAAAAAGAAGAGTATGATTTCTCTTTTTTCCCTAAGATTTCAACCCTCTCATTCCCATCGATCTCTGAATGTCTTCAAGATATAGCACGCACCTTTACGTCATTTTTCATCGTTCTTGAACGACGATGACAATAAAAAATTTAAATTAAGAAAAAAAAATTGTTGTTTATTTTTTTAAAAATATAATTTATTTTTCATCAACAAATTTTTATGTGGATGTGGATGTGTATGTAATTTTTTTTTTTTTTTTTTTTTTTTGACAAAAAAGTATTTTATTTAATAATTACATTATTTTTGTTGTTTTTTTTTTTTTTTTGTATTATCTAAATATTACATAAATGTATTTTTAATTAAAAATTTATTTTATAAAACAATTAATTTTCGAAAGAATTAAAATCAAAAACAAAAAAAGGATATTATTTGAAATAATGTGGTACCTTTTTCGTTTGTTGATTATTATTTTTTTTTTAATTTGTGTGTGTAGATTTTATGTTTTTTTTTTATTTGTTAAATTTGTTTTTTTTTTTTTCTAATATTTTATTTTTTTTTTTGTTTACTAATAAATACTCAATAATAACTTAAATTAAAAATTCTAAGAATAATTTTATTGTTTATTTTTTTTTTAATTTTAGATTTTTGTTTTTTTTAATAGTTTTCAAATAATTTAATTTTCATGTTGCAAAAAAAAAAAATAATAAAAAATTTAAAAATTAATTTTTTACATGATTTTTAAATATTTTTTTTAATTTTTATTATTTTTTTTTATTTATGTATCACAATTTTTCTTATTATTTTTGATAAATTTTTTTTTTTTTGTTTTCATATAAAATTAAAATCTAAAATGAAAAAATTTATATTTTTTTTGTGTTTTTTTTTTCATTTTATGAAAAATCAAATTTTTAATAGTAATTAATTAATTTTATATAATTTTTTTTTTTTATTCAAATAAAAACAGTATCTATACTAATAATTGAAAAAACAAAAAGGACTCTTTGTTTTTATTTATTTATTTATTTTTTCAATAAATGTGTTGTGTGTGTTTTATTTTTTTGTATTTTTTGTTTGGTTGTTTGTTTTTTTTTTTTAGGGTAAATAATAAAATATTCGTATTATAAAATATATTTTTTATTTATTTGAAAAGAGAAAATCAATAATATTTTGTTTTGTGCTATAGCTTTCAAAATGCGCTTTCAATTAAGACAGGAAGAAAAAACAAACAATATTATGAATTCGAAATATTTAATCATTGTTTATTGTTTTCTATAACAAATATGAAAAGAAAAAAAACAAACTTTTTTTTTGGTATTTTATTTATTTTTTTTTTTTAATTTGAATTATTATTATTTTTTTGTTTTTTTTTTTGTTTTAATGTTTTTTTCAGGGTTTTTGATTTTTTTTTGTATATTTTTTTTCAATAGATATGTTGATAAATTCGTTTTTTTTTTCAAGTGATAAGCATATCAGATATAATATAAGTATACCCACACAGATACAGCATGTGTATGTGTGAATTATGATATAAAGGATTTTTTAAAGGACTTTTTTTTGGGGAAGAAATTAATTTTAAACACAAATATGTACTTTAATTGGATAATTTCCACAACTTGACTTTGTCTATCATATCTCTGAATTTTTGTCTTCCTAAAAGTTTTTTTTTATGTATGTATGTATATTACTCAAGTGTGCCAAATTAGTCTCTTGAAAAAGATAGCTCAGCTCGAGCTGTTTGCTTTATAAGAGGTAAGTCCAATTGGAGGCCTAAGGACTTATTGTGAAGTCTGTTGAAAAAATCATTGTGATGTTTAGTATGGGATTCGGTAATCTGTTCGTGGCTTTTATTTAATTTTTTTTTTTAACAAGACAAATTTTTGAAGAAATAAAACGAAATTTTTTACGTAAAATTCATCACTCTGATACAAAGAATAAAATTCTTACATTTACAGTGTGTGAAAGGACAAAATAAAGTTTTTTTAGAAGTTCGAAGAAAAAAATAAAAAAACTTTCGAAAGTAGCTTGTAAATTCATTTTTCAAACAAACTTTATTTTTTAGTCGTTTTTCAAAAAGACACTAAAAACACTAAACATTTTTTTGTCAAATTTTTTCACTGTAAATGTTCCTTGAATTATAAAATAATTTTTAAAAAAAAAATCCTAAACGTCTCCATAATTTCTTGTTTTTCATTAAAATCGCACATAT
The DNA here is from genome assembly GCA_939192795.1 of Bombylius discolor. Lineage (NCBI taxonomy): Eukaryota > Metazoa > Arthropoda > Insecta > Diptera > Bombyliidae > Bombylius > Bombylius discolor. The sequence continues at coordinate 4,955,030 of OW584242.1, forward strand.
CCGAAAAAACAAAAAAAATTCATTTTAAAATTCGAAAATAAATTTCTTAGCACCTTTTTTTTCCTTGTTAATAAATTTCTAAACACTATATAGAAACCATAGTAAGAACAGTCTTTGAAATACTCAATTTTGAATAAATATAAAAAAAAAGAAAAACATAAAAGGATATTCATGAGAAAAATTTGGTTCGTTAATTTTTTTTTTTCTAAAGGAAAAAAGCAAGGCAGCAAGGGTTAAATTTTTTTTAATTTAATTTAATTTTTTTAAAAATTATCTACTTTAATTCTAAAAGACAAAAGACAAAAAAAAAAGGACATTCGATTAAAATAGTTAAGAATTGTAAATTTTTAACCTATACGACTTTACTTAAATATATTTATGTGTGTCTATACTGTGTGTGCTACATTAAAAACTGTTTTATTTTTCTATTTATTAAATTTTTCTGCTCATTTTGTGCAAAAAATTATGTTTTGAAACTTTTTCATTATTTTTGAAAGAATTTTTAAAAATTTTTATTAAATATAAATTTTTGGTTATTTTTGTCCTTTTTTTAAGAATCTATTTTAAATTTTTTAAATTTAGTGTTTTGTTTTTTTTGTTTTTTTTGTTTTTGCTTTCTAATTTTGAAATAAGTGCTCAAAGTTTTTAATACTTCGGTGTTAAATACTAGAAATTTTTATTGAAAAACTATAATTTTAAAAATTTCAAGAATTCTTGAAAAAAATTTTAAAAAAAAACTAAAAAATTAAAAACAAGAAAAAAAAACTGTCTTTTAAGAAAAAACTAATTACACACAGAAAGGATAAACCTTGGTTAATGTATGATTTTTGGACAATCATGGCCCCTAAACAAACACACCAAAATCAAAATTATATTTCTAAGGGGTTTTACGTCACATTCAAATTTCAATACGCCATCGACGTTTATCGACGCGAATATTCGATGTGCGTCTAAAAAGATGTCCGAAAAATTTTAAATAAACAATCAAGGTTTATCTGTTTTGTGTGTCATTCGTTTAAGATGCCATTTTTTGTTATTTTCGTAAAGTTTAATTTTTCCATATTATGGCAAAATTCCAATAAGTCTCGAAAAATAATTTTAATTTTTTTTTTTTCAGTTGGTACTATTGTCCATTAAAACTAATATAGAAGGGGTAAAAACTGTACAAATATCAATCTCAGCCCTATCACACGAATTTAGTATAGTTCGCATTCCATTTTAAACTGTAGATGCATGTATAAACAGAAAAATATAGTCATTAAACTATTAAAAACTCAAGTTAACTTGAGAAAGTGAATACCAACTTGGGTTGTGATGCTATAATTAGAAGAAAGAAGTACCAACAGAGAAACAAAGTGATATTTATCGAGACATATTGAACTTTAACCCATATTTCAATTTCATATTAAAACTAACATGATTTTAATCGATTATCAATTAGAAAAAAAAAATTGATGACTAAAAATCTTTTCTTTTCCATTTTTATCTTACTTTTCAATTACTTATTTTCCTTCCATTTTTTTTTTTTTTTTGTATTTTTATTTTCATTTTCCTTGAATTTTCTTTTTAAAAAAAAATTATTTCTACATGTTCTTTTCTTCTCTTAATTCCTTTATTTTTTTTTTCTTATAGAAAAAAAAAATTAATTAAAAATATTCTTTTCATAAACTTAAAAAATAATTACAAAAAAAAAATTATATTACAAAATAAAAAAGAAAATTAAAAATAATTTTTATAGAATATAAAAAAATCAATAAATAAGGACTAGATTTGATGATTCTCATCAATATAAATTATGTTATTGTTATTGTTTTTGTTGTTGTTGTAATTTATATTATTAAATTAAAATTTTACAAATTAACATGACAAACACAAATGTGTTCATCTAAATATGTAATGTTGTAAAATTGTTGTAATTACCGTTAATAATACAAAAATATTCATTGTAGATTGTGTTGTTGATGAAATTAATATTTTTGATGTTGTTGTTGCTCCAGATAATGCATGACCACATAAATTTGGTTGCTTGGAATAAGCATCACAATGAAGCTGTGTTTGTGTACATAAAATGAAAAAAAAAAAAAAAGGAAAAAAAAATGATATGAGAAAATAAAATTAATAGAAATTGTAATTAGTGTGATTTAACACACACAAACACAAAAAAAAACAGATAAATTTTAATCAGTAAAGGAAGAAAAGGAAAAGGATAATTTTTATTTTATAGCTTTCATTTTTTTTTTCTGGGAAAAGAAAACTCTTTTGTTTTTTTCTTTTGCCTTACCTTTACTAAACTTGTTCCAAATCGTCCTAAAAGATCTTTAACAAATTTTGCAGCATCATTACCACATTTATGTCGGGCAACATTTTCTGAACATTCAATTAATTCTTGGTATGAACTGTAAAAAATAAACAATAACAACAAATGAAAAGAAAATTAATGAAACAGTAAGAAAATTAAAAGGATATCCTATACTTACCAACATATTGTCTTCAAATTATTAGCAAATGTTAAATTTTCTTGATTTTCTTGACTCTGTACCGGATTCATGAATACTAAAGCGTCTTTATAACGTTTTGCACATGTTTCAAAATCATCTTTAGCTAATTCTGAACAAGATGCATGTCGAAGATATTCTGGAGAATTTTAAGAAATTAATTTTAGGAAAAACAAAATTTTTTTTGGTCTAATAAATTTTTTAATTATTGAATTTTTTGCTAGAAATCTTACCATCTTGAAATGATCCTTCATTACATAAATCACGTATAAATTGACTGGTCCCGTGATACATTTTATTAAAATGATTTCTTTGGTCCATATTGAAGCATCTTCGTGTAAAACTTTGTATACATTTTATGCCTTTTTTTAATTCTCTGAAAAATTTAAAGAAAAATTAAGTCGTTAGAAATTACTTTAAAAAAAAAAACTTCTCGAAAAATAAAGTGCTAAACACAATCACAACCAACGACAATAAAATTTCCTGTCAATATTTTAGAAAATATGGTGTGCTGTCAAGTAATGTTTGCAATGTTGACCACAACAATTGAATTGAAGCTTTAAAATTTTTTTATCACCGTTGTTGCAGTGCTACCAGTAAACTTTTTTATTTGAAAATTTTTTCGTTGATATATAAAATATGTAAGCGGAATTTCACTTCAAAGACAGCGAATTCGTCAAGATTTATTCGTGGTCATTTGTTGTAATTGTGTTCAAGGCTTAAATCGAATAAGATCAAGGAAAGTTTCTTAGGAAGTTTTAATTTTTTTTTTTATCGCGTTTCTTATCTAATTTCTCTTTCAACTAAATTAAAGTCCTTTCTAAAATTTTGAAAAACAACAACAATTCTTCTATTCCACACTTCTTTCCGTGTTCAACTAATTAAGTATTCAATTTTTTTTTTCTTTTCAAAAACACAAATTTCCATTGGAATGAAATTGCAGAAAAGAAATAAAAAACGAACACAAAAATGAAAAATGAGAAATTAAATACACATGACAAATTATTTTGATGAATGACATTTTTCCTTTTTCTTAGAACGTTTTGAAATTTTATGGAAAAAAGAATTTATTAATACAGAAAAAAACAGGAAGAAAAATTCCTTATCAAAAGCTGAATACAAATTAGCTATACCATACATTAAAAAACGATAAGAAAAAACTACATTGCAGGAAAAAAAAGTTGTATGATAGAAGAAAAAAAAAACTGAAAACGAAACCGTTTTTCTACCCACACAAACCCTTTTTTTTTTTCTATACACAAAATCCGTAGAAAATTGCTATGAATTATTATGATATTCTTGAAATGATAAGTTAATAATATTTTAATAAAAGTCATTAAAGCTGAAAGAAAACGTACAACAACAAAAAAATGAATAACGGACATACACTTAAAATATGCTTTAATCAATGCTAATTATCCTTGAAGATGAGGAAAATGATTGAATAATGTGGTAAATTCAAATTTAATGAATTTCATTGTGGATGGTCTATGTAACCGCACACAGGTTAATTTGAAGCAATATATCGTGTGATGTATATCGCATGAATAATGTAAAATAACAAAAAAAAAAAAAAGGTAAATTCATTTTCACAACGTATACACAATGAAAATTCATGAATACGTAACATTGGAATATATAAAAATCGTTAAAATTAAAGTGAAATCAATGAAATGTTAAAAACGTTGTTGGGGTTTACATACCACAAAAACGTATAGCTATACGTTTATTTTTTCTGGTTTGAATTTAAAATTTGATAATGAGAAATTTAGTTCATTAAATTTTTCAAGGATAATTGATAAAAAAAAAAATAAAAACTGAAAAATTATTTGAAGGAAAAATAAAAAAATAAATGATTTTTTTTGTTTGAAAATATAAAAGTTGCAATTATCTGATGAGGAATTTCTTTAAAAAATATTTACAAAAGATTAAGGACGAATTATTAAAAAATTTCTTGAATGCTTTTAAGCAGGAATTTCAATTATAAAAATTAAAATTGCAAATCTTTTAAAAATTATATGGAAAAACAAGTACGAAAATAAAACAAATTTTCTCTTTTAATTTTTCTATTTGAGCACTGTAAGCATTATTTTCCCACCCACTGATATCACTCATGAACAACAACAACAAAATTTGAAAACTTTTCTTTTTTTTCCATTTATTATCCTTTTACAAGAAATATTCATTTTATTACTGTGTGTGCACAAAAACAGCAACAATGTCTAAAATACAAGCGGAATAAAAAATGAAGAAATTTGTAAGTAAAATTGAGAAAAAACATTGTACAATTTTTTATTTTCGTTTTTCTTATTATTTTTTTTTTTGCTATACGTTTTTTGATGAGAAACATGACAAAATAATCATACAAAAAATATTTTTACATTTATTCATTTTTGTTGTGTTTTTTTTTCCTTCATATTGTTGGAGAACATCCTTATTTCTCTTTTTTCTTTCTTATTTTTGCTTATCAACAAAAAAAAAATAGAATTAAATTCATGACAAAAGAAAAGCAGAAAGAACGATTATAAATGAAGAGAAAGGATGCAAACAAAAAAAAAGTAATTAACTTTACAAAAAAATTTTACAATTATGTGTGAGTGGTACATTTTATACTTACAAACAAAGTTCATCAAGTTGCTCTTTTTTGCCGATTTGAAAGTCTGATGTTAAATGTAACTTGTCCAGTGGTTCTGCACAACGAGCAAATTCCTCTTGACCACATTCAACAGCATAACAAACGTCAACTATGATAGCTGAAAGAAAAAAAAAACATTTTCGTTAGAAAAACGTATAAAAAGAAAATGGAAAAAGCTAAAATGTGAAAAAATAAATGTAAAATTTTTTACAAAAATTAAAGAAAAAAATTATGAAGAATAAAAAGAAAAAAAAAGAAAGTTTTTCACTTCAAAAAGTAGAAAAAGCACCGTTCGGAAAAGTGGAATTAAAAACTTTGTATTTTAAAGTGAGTTGAGATAACCTTAGACAAGGTGATAAGTTTAAAACAAAGAAAAAGAAGAAATGAAAATTTTGACCGCTTACTTTATCAAAATGAAAAACTACTACATGAACAAGACACGGAATCAAAGGATTTTCTTAAAAACAAGATAATTCGTTTTCTATAACACAAAAACATTGAGAAAAAAAAATGACCAAATTAAATTTGTCGGGTGTTTTTCAATGTCGAAAAAGTAGTGTGGGTTGATTCTTAAAAGGATTTTCCATCTAACTGCAAACAAATTTAAAATTTCTTCATATTTCTATTTTTTCTGCGAAAATTTTCTAGAGAATCCTTAAAATTCGTCCATTCTAAAAAAAAAACATCAAATCCTGAATTCAGAAATAAAGAACGCAAAAAATCCCTGTTATACATACTTTTTCCAAGTCTCATGACACAAAGTTTTTAAGACTTTTTAAAGCCTTCCTTGCAAAAAATTTAAAACTTTTCCTCACATTTTAATTTTTCTTTCAAAAATTTAGCAAAATCTCATTTAAAAAATTCAAGTAAAAATCTAAAAATCTAAAAAAAAAAAGAAACAACTCCAAAAACAAACAAAATATAAATATGAACTTAATGCAGGACTAAATCTTCAAAAGCTTAAACAAAGCTAACAAATTCCCATAAACTTCACAGTTTCTTTTTTTTTTTTGTTTAATTTTTTTTTTTCATGTACAAAAAAGTCCTTTGTTTGTTTATGTCACCTTTCTTCATTTATTTTTTTTTACCTTAACTTACTTTTCATAAAATAAGCTCACTTTGTCATAATTTTTTTTTTACTATTTTTATATCCTTTCTATACAAGTTTAAAGTATCCTTGTAAAAAGTTATGCAGGTTTTTCTAACCTTTTTTTATACTTTATTTTTTCAATAGTTTCTTTCACTTGTTTTATTTATTTATTTTTTTTTTTTGTTTAATTTCTCATGTCATCCATTTCATCTCAGGTGTCCTTCTTTTGCATCCATGTGACATTAAGAATTTTTTCCAGTAAATTACAACATGAAAAAAGTAAAAGTATAAAGAACTCTTGGATAGTAATATAAAATGTCATTTGTTATATATGTACACTTGGCATATACACCTGCCTGGCCTGCATTTTATAAAACAGAAAATATACAACACAAAGGATTAAAAGGAAGACAAAGTTACTTAATTAGTTTAGAAACCTTTTTTAAAAATAAAACAAAAAATCAATTCAAAGATTTTGTATTTATTTTTTTCTTTCTTATTTTATTTTATTACATCACACATGATATAAATTTCTATATGTAAGTCTTTACTCTTACATATATATAAAAAGGACATCTTGGATGAATGATTTTCACACTTAAACTGAAGCACCTACATATTTACAAAAGATTTTTCATGTCTTATAAGGAACAAAAAAAAAACAAAGATAATTTCTAAAAATGTGTTGAATCATTTTTTTTTTTTTTTCTTTTTTCTTTTTTGTGTTTGTATGTATATGGGTGGGTGTGTGAGTGATGTCAAGGATTTCTAGTATGGTCAAACACTAAAAATCAAAGTTCAACAAAAAAAAAAAATTTCATACAAAAACATAAACTGGATAGCACAATTTTAAAAAACAATAAAGTATGTTTTTTTTCTTGTCATATTTATTATCCTTTTTTTTTTTACTTTTTTTTTTAAATAAATTTCTTGTGAAAATGTTTGCGAAATGTTTTTTTTAATTCAATAAAACTACAAAAACAAACAACAAAAGCATATTTTTCACATAATAAAAACACAAAATCACTGACATTGAACGTAAACCATGAACCAAGCTTGAATAGCTGCTAAAATCTGAAAGGATAACGTATTAAAAAGTAAAAAAAGCAACATGAAAAATTGTGTTATGTTCACAAAACCGTGTTAAATTTTTCGCTAGCTCATTGTTAATAATAAAAAAAAACACACACAGCACACCATGATAAATAAATATATAGGAATGAAAAAGAAAATAACAACAAAAAATTAGGATAATTTCAGAAAAAAAAAAAGTGCTTAAAGCAAAAAAAAACATTACAATGAAATAAATTGAAAAAAAATAAAAACAACAAAATAAAGTAGAAAAATAATAAACTAAGATAGAAATTTAATGTTTTTTACACAAAACAAATTTTCGAACAATTAAACTGGCAAAAAAAAAATAAATCAAAATAAAACAAAAAAATAATTGCATCATTAGAAAAATGAAAAATCTGTTTCAAGGATTACGAACAAAAAAAAAAAATTAAGGTGATAAAAGACAACAAAAGCAAAACAATTGAAGAGAAAGGAAAAAAAAACATTGAAAAAAAAAATAAAACATAAATAAAAAGCACTCAAAATGCTTGAATTAATATGAAATAGAAGATAAAATCCTCGAAAATAGCATTTTTTTTGTTGTTGTTGCAAAAAAAAAAAATATATAATTTTCCACGAAAAACAAAAAAAATAAATGAAAAATCATTCATTGTGAAACACTTCAACCTTGAAATTCTTAAATTATTTTCTTTCAAAAATGTTTCATTATTATTTTTTTTTTTCGAAAAAAAAAAAAATATTTTCCTGAAAATAAAATCTTTTTCAATGTCCTTTTTTTTCTTCATACTTTCTTAAGAAAATGTTGCATAACTTTAGGCTACAAAAAAAATACAAAAGAAAAAACATTTTATATTAGGCAATATTTCCAAGGATTTCTTTTCTCTATAGAAAATAAAAATAAATAAATAAATTTTTTCATGAAAATACCCCACCCGAAATTATCCTTTCAGTCATGTATGTAAGTAGCTTTTTAAAAATTTTCAATTAAAATTCGAATAAAAAAAAATTTTGTATTCACCAAAAAAAAAAAAATGTATAAAATATTAAAATTTTAATTATAATTTTTTGCTAAATTCTAAAATATTTAATAGTACGCATTTATGTACAAGGATAATGTTTTTCCATTAATTTTTTTTTTTTTATTGTAGTTTTTTGGTTATTCAAAAATTTATTAGGTATAATAATTTATTTATTTTTTTTTAAATAAAAAAAAATTAAATACAAAAAAGCTTGTATCCTACCGAGAAAGTACGTATCATACTGTAGAGGTAGGTACCTGTTTTTAATGTCAGTAAATCATTTTATATTTCCCGTGTTTGCAATTTTTCACATAACAGCTATAAAGTTTTATTTTACGTTCATTCATTCTAAATATCACATTAAATTCTTATCAAAACATATTATTAGATTTTCTTTAGTTGTAGGGCAATAGCACCACTGATGAGACTAAACATTTTTTTCTAAATCATCAGCTCGTTATGAAGCAGGAACCTATCCAAGTTAAAAAACTGAATTTTCAGGTATATATTATCAAAAGAATTTAAAGAAGAAATAGATTACCTTTAGGCCTCCAGAGCATTGACACTTTTTTTCCGCAAACAAATGTTTTTTTTGTGTAAACATTGATGACTCACATTGTTTGAAAAAGTTTTGGAAAACACCTGGCACATTTAAAATTTTAAGATTAATAAACTAAAAACTTTATGTTAACAAGAAGATTAAATACAAGAAGACGTTGGAAAAGATAGACGGACAGTGTCGAAGAGGACCCAAGACTTCTGAAAAAAAACACAACTGACAAAAAGCTGCACAAAAGAGTATCGAATGGAAGAATTTTTAAGAAAATTAAAGCTCATACAGATCCGAGGAAGAAGATTATTAAAACTACCAAGATATATGTATATGTTTTCACACAGGATCGAAAGGATTAAAGCGTTTTATCACAAACAAATCCTATCAATTATAATGAACAAAGGAACATAAAAGTAAAACAATCTTTCTAACGAAGTCTGGAACTGTATCCTTAAATATATTTTCACATATTATACAATTATTATACATTCAAAGTCACATTATCCTTTATGTTTTTTAATCATTAATTTTTTTTTTTTATTATTTATGTCCTACATAAAACAAAAAAGTAATTTTAACACATAATCAGAATTATAAACAAAATAAATTCAAAAATAATGCCTTTTTTTTGTGTATAGGATCATCTTTCTTTTTTTTTTCCTTTTTTTTTTATATTTTCAATATTTACTAGACAAATTGAAAATTAATTCGTGTGATGTATTTAAAAAAAAAATCCTTGTTTTATATACATATTCTAAAGATTTATAATATATTTATTCATGTATATGTTTTTTTTTTTTTTGATTTGAAACAAAATTCATAATATCCTTTCTGGTTAAACATCCCATATATGTATCCCGTATATATTGAATAATAAATATTTATATTTATATGTAAATGTACTTGTCATATTGTATTTACATATGTATATGTATGTAAATGTACATATTTATCATATATGTATATCAAATGTTATTATATTGTATTTGTTAGCCTATATCCTATTTATTGGACAAATAAAACAAGGATATAACAATAAAATCTCATCAATATAGTATTTATGTATTTTAATATTACGAATTTATTTTATTTAACATGAAGAAAAAAAATACATATGTACTATCAGAGATTTACTGTTAATGTTGATTATATCAGATACAACAAAAGAGAAAACTGAAAAAAAAAAAAAAAAAAAATAGTTTTTCATGGAAATTTTCGCTCTCTGTATGTAAAATGTATCGTAAAACAATGATTTGGTTTTTTTTTTTCCAATAACGCTATTATTATCATTTTCACAACAAATTGTACATGAATGTTGATGAACATACATACAATATAACAGAGAAACAAAAAAAAATTATAGGCATTCAATACAGGACATCAGCAAAGATGAAAAATAAAAATGGATAATTTTTTTTTTTTTCCTTCATTCATGAATACTACTTTTCAATTTTTGAATTCACTACGTTTTTTATCCTCATTATTTTTATTTTTTTATTTTTTATTTTTTGCTAATTTTTTTTAATGATTGTCATTTTGCACAATGCAATTGGGTTGTATCCATGTTGGTTCTTCGCTTCTCATCGTCATTAATTAATGTTTTTATTTTATTTTTTTCCTTTTTGAAAAAAAAAAAAATAAAATTTGTATTATCATATTATTGAGCATGTAGTAGCATTGTATGCAAAAAAAAAAATTGTCTTTTTTTCTGTGTTTTGATTTTTTCTTTTTAATTGTTTTCAATTTATTTTAATTTTTTTCTTTAAATTGTATTTTTTATAGATTTTCAATTAAATTTTATTCAAAAATTGAAAAAAAAATATGTACGTGTATTTTGTAAAAAAAATTTAGTCCTTACAGGATTCAAATTGGAGTTTTTTTTTGTTGGGAAAATATAAATGAATTTTAGTATTTATCGTTCGGAAGTTGTTTTTTTAAGTTAAATCACATTTTTTGGTAGGTTTGTTGTATCTGAAAATCCGGAATCTACTAAATAATAATTTGATAATCTCAAGGACAAAAGGTTTAATGAAAATGGTAGCTCCGGTAACCGAATCATTTTTCAACCGAATTTCATGAACGATTTTAACTAAATATCGTTTGAAAGGGGTAGGAGAAAATAAATGGGAAAAAAAGTACTGGAAATAAATTTTTGGCATAGCGTACAAGTACAAAGTAAAAATTGTTGATATGGGTTATATTGATTTCCATTATTTTTTTCTTCTGAATCCTGTCCTTAAATAGAGAGTAATTGAACTACTTAAAATTGAACTATAGAATCAATAAACTTCAATCAACTGCCCGACATTATACATAAGTTAAATAACCTGTTGTATTTAAATATGTATACGATGCAGTTGTCTTTAAAAACCAAAAAACAAAAACAAAACCCATACTATCATTGGTTATCTTAAATTTATGGAAATTCACGAAAACACACATCATTATGTCAGAAAATTAAGTTAATTAAATTTGTTTTTCATGAATTTAAAATTAAAATTAATAGCTTCGTAGCTTTTTTATTTCTTATTTGATTTTGATAGACAGTCACAGACAACAAATTATTGTCAAACATTGTATTTTATTGATTACGTATTTCAATTGATGACAACAGAATTTTTTTTTTTTTTTTTTTTTTTTTTGAATAAACGCCGCATTGCCACGATACATGAATGAAAATTGACATTTCTCGCCTTGAATAGTTGAAATTGTAGAATTTAAATTATGTAAATTTTAATTATATATTTGTCAGAGTGTGTATACATAAGTTGATGATAATGTGTGTGTGTGTGTGTGTGTGTGTGTGTGTGTGTGTGTGTGTGTGTGTGTGGGTGGGTAATGTGTTAAAATGGAAGAAAAAAAAATATGTTAATTGATTTTTGTGTATAACACAATTTAATAGTTTGTGAACATGAATTCAGGAAATGAATTCACTTAATATTCTTCAAGTATGTATCTTTCACAATGCATAGCATCAAATTTTCTGACCGTGATGATGATGATGAGCAGAGAAAAATTAGATTTAATTTATCGTACTCATAACTGACAAAAAAAAAATAATTTTTCTGGTGTAACAAAATGGAAGAAAACGAAAAATTCTTAAATTCGTGAATAATAAGAAACAAATTCCTTAAAAACACTACAAAATTATTTTTAATTTAGTTAATGTACCACACGCTACCAGGACATTCCTCTACTTTGATACAGCTTTTAGGTTCAACGAAAAAAAGGAGATGGGGGAAAATAATATAAAAAGAAAGAACAAAAAAAAACGATATTATAAAATCCACAAAGCCCTGTAAATGCATTTTACCTAAAAGGAATTAAAATTAACATTAAATACTTTCAAAAGAGAGAACCTCTTTACAAACAAACAAAAAACGCAAGCTTTATGACTTTAATCTAGTTTCTTCCTTTTATTATTTTTCACCTTGTTCACAAAGTAAAAATAAATGCACCTAATGACTATTGTGCTTTTTTTGTACTTCCTTTCCCCCATTTTTTTCTTCTTAGAAAAAAAAAGTAGTTATTCTAATCTTCATAATAACTTTGATGCCAAATTAGCATCTCATTAAGCGCATAATAAAAGCATCATCATCATTCTCCTGTTTTTCTTTTTATCACGGGAAATGATGGTTTTACGTCTTTCTTTTTGTTTTTTGTGTAAATTCATGCTGCACACACTAGAAAATAAACTTGCAAAAAAAAAAAAGAAAAATTTTTCTTTGTGTAAACATTTCTCTCTACTGTTTTTTTTTTCTTTGGTTTTTACAGCGTAATTTTTATGCATTAAAGCTTCTAGAATTGTACTGTACTAAGCTTTGATGTCACTTTTTCTTAACAAAAACAAAAAGTTAAAAAAAATTTCATACGGTAGTTTTTGTTTGAAAATCTAAGCACTTTAAAATTGCTTCGAGTAATTTGAAGAAAAAAAAAAAGGGTGAAAAAATTGTTTTATTTCACTTTATGTTTAGATATTTGTTCAAATTATCACGCTCTAACACCACTGACGTTTTTTTCTTTTACGGTAAACAAGTGTTTCAAGGTCATTCTGTAAATCCTTTGAAAATATTTTTAGGGTAGTGACACACATAGTAAAGATAAATTCTGGTAACTGTGATTGAAGCCAACACGTCTATAACAGGAATAAATCTGTTTAAAAGGACTTTAAAAGAGAAAAGCCAACCATTGTAAAATTTTAACCTCGAAGTGTTAGCTCTTTAGAATGTCTATAGAAAATTTTCAAAAAGTTAGATGGTTCCTTTCGTTTTTTTGTCATGGTGTTACAGCTCACATCGAGCCTCAAGATAAAAGCTTAAACTTTTTAAAAAAAAGTGCGAAACAGAGTGACCCTCCAGTGGAAAATATATAATATTTCAGATTCACACTTGGCAACCGAAAATACTTCAAGACCAACCGAACGTCTTCCAAGGAAAAGCTTGTCAACATAGTACTCCGCTTATTGAATAAAAATTGGAAGTAAGTAAAGACAATGTGTAGAAAATTTATTCGAAAAATTTGAGACAACTAAAATTTAACTTTTCCGTGTGTCATTAAATTAAAATTAAAATTTTTTCAATGAAATAATTTTTCTTGTCTTCAAAAAAAAATTAATTTCTACTCACTTTCACTAAATTTAATTTAGTATAATTTTTCCAAAACCTAAAGTGCATGTCATAATTCTCCAACCGAACATAATTTCTTTGTAAATAAAACGCAATTAAATTTTGCATAAAATTAAACTTAAGTCATTTAAAAACAAAAATTACAATAGATCCTTGTAGATGAGTGATATCTACAAAAACGAACAAAAAAAAAAAACTAAATTGCTCATAAAAAATCAAATTTATTGAAAATAATTTCATTAAAATTTTGATATATTAAAATCTTTAACAAATTTTTAACAAACTGTTAACAAATTATCACAAAATAACACCTTTCTTTTGTTTAATAAAAAAATTCTTCAACAAAAGTTTACAATATAACAAATACATGAACTTTTATGTCATATAATCATGTGGTTAAAATTTTCTACATTTTAACTTAATTTAAAAGTTTCAATATAAAGGAATAAAATTTCACATTTAGACAACAACAAAATTTCTACAAAAAAAAAAAAAAATAAAGAAATAAAAATAAAAAACACGAAATTTTAATTTAATCATACAACAAATAGTTTTATACAATCAGGTACAGGATATGGTATCCCTTAATGCAAAGACACACAAATTTTATTAGCTTAGACGTCATGCTTGAACTTAAAAAATTTACTAAATATATACATTTTAAACTTTACTATAGGATTCACATGAATGTAATAATAAACTCTAAAAGTAAAACTTTATCATTTTGTTAGAAAGTTTTTTTTTTTTTTTTTTTTTCAAAGAACATGAAGAAGAAAAGAATCAATGAACACTTTAATTTGTTTTTTCCTTTATTTTTTTTTTTTGCGAAAACAGTTTTCCTTGAAAAGTTTTTTGAAGTATACAATTGATGCATATAGAAACAGAGTCATATTATACTCTTGACGGAGGAAAGAAGAAAGCATCAGCAATATATGTACCTACTGTAATCTTTATAACCTTTAGCAAGGATTTAAATTAAAAATGAATTGTGAAAAATACAAATAAAAAGAGCCAAGCAACAGCAAAAAAAAAACGTATACAAAATAAATTATAATTTTGTAGATAAACTTGATGACACGACACCAGATCTCAGAAAAATTTCATAATTTTTTTTTTGTATTATTTTTAAACAAAACAAGGATAATCCAAAAATTATTTAGTAGAATTAATGTGTTTTTCAAAATTTTAAAATACATACTCCTTAGATCCACAAAAAAAAAAACAAACAAACAAACAAAGGATAATCGATGTCATTTTAAAGTAAAAATTAAAAATGGTCGTCAATTTAAAGAGCTTTAAAACAAATTCAATTAAAATACATCAGTAGAGAATTATGACTATTTTTTTCTTCTTTGGTTTTTTTTTTCAATGTGTGGGAGGAAATGGAATAATCAGAAAAGATTTTTAAATTAAAAATGGATTATTTTTTTTTTAACGTAAATTTATCATTTATAGTCATAATTAGTTTTTGGGGGCGTTCGAAAAACCAAATAAAAATAATTACAACCGAACTTTACTCATTACACGTGTACTAAAATTTATTCAAGTGTAATCAATTACAAAAAACAGAAAAGAATTTTTTTTATTTTCCAAATATTTAATGACATAAAAATTGTATTTTTGGTATCATTTATCTTTTTTTTATGAAAAAAAAAAAAAAAAAGAAAAAAATATTAAAACTTTACAGAATAAAATTTAACTAAGTTGGAGTTAATTTATTATTTTTAACTGTTGAGGAAAATAAAGGATGAAATTATATACCTAAATTTTTGTTTTCTTATTTTTTTCTTTCAACTTTTCATATTTAAAAAGGATGTGTTAGATAAAAGCAAATAAAGTGAAAAAAAGTTACAAGTGCAACAGAGAAAAAAACCACTAACAAAAAAAAAAGTTAACTTTTTATGTAAGTAAGTTAACAGCAAGGATATTCACCTCATTATTTAGTCCTTTATATAAGCATAACCTGCAGTTTAACAAATTATTCTTTTTTCACAAGAATATCTTTCAAATTGAATAAAAATGTTAAGCAAGTTTCAAAGTATCTTTTAAGTGAGAATTTTATTTTTCAAATTTGTTTTTTTTTTTTTTTCAAAAAAGGACGAAAAAGTTTTATCTTGTTTTTACCTTTCTTTCGAAACACTCATTCTTTATTATAAATTAAAAAAACATAAAGTCCTACACTTTTTTATTTAAAATTTTTTTTCTCGTATAAAAAAGGACTTACTTAATTTGCAAGTTTGTAAAATTAACTTCAGAATTTTTTTATGAATTTTTTTTCTTCGAAAATGAAAAAATACATATTTGAAAAATTTAAAATAAAATATTTTAATGATTCGTAGCAATGTTAGATAATTGTTTTGTTCTATTTCTTCTAAATACACCCACATCTCTTCTCATTATCTCTGCATGTCAATCCTGAGAAACTACTTAACTATACAAATTTGTTCATTACAACTACGAATTATTTTAAAGGAAAAAAAAAATTAAAGATTAAATTTCACTCAAAGTATTTATAGCATAAATTAAATTCGAAATTTTCCCAAAACTCTCTTCTGTGTCCCAATTATGGATGTGATATATGTCACAATTAAATGTCAATCATCTCTTAAGTAATCATAAAAAACCATAATGAAAAACCAACAAGAAAATTTTGCATCTCTTGCAATTTCCACCATCATTAATGTCATATTCGTTCGTACTTCACGTTTTTCCTCAGTTGGCGGAATGAAAATTTTAGTTTTCCCTAATGACATAAAAAAAAATAATAATATAGTGTAACAATGTCATTAAATGCATGCAAAATTCACATAAACAAAAGACATTCAGACAACAGAATTTTCATATTTCCCGAAAATTCAAATATCCTGTTTCATATTTTCAATAATTTCATCTTTTATTTTTGCATTATTAACAGTTAAATTTTCTTTATTCGTAAAATAAACTGAACAGTGCTGTTCTATTCTGTATTTTTTTCACTGATATGTTCTTTTATTTTCTATGTACACCATGATGGTAACGGTTTAATATGTGATTGTTGCACTGTGTTTTTCTTATGACGATTAATATTTTGTTTCAGTAAAACGAAAATTTAAAAAAAAAAGTCCTTACAATATCGTCTATTATGTGTATTCTATTACATTTTCCGCCAAAGTGATTTCTATTCCATCCTACTTCCTTCCTGTTCTTTTATTGTATTTTGGTTTTGTATCTTTACACCCTCAAGAATTAGAGAAATACAATAACAAGTTAAAAAAAGAAAAAAAGAAGAATTTTCATTAATAGAAGGAACTAAATAACAAATATTCTTGCTTATGTTTCCATTTTAATCCTAAAGGAGCTATCTACTAGGAAATTTCCTGTCTCTGTAGCATGTCATAAAATATTAACGCTATTGTTTTTCTGTTAAAAAAGAAAGGAAAAACAAATGTGATAGAAAATGAAATATCTCAGATATTCTAATAACAAAATAATTGTATATTTTTTGTGTGAACTTTTAATGTAAAATATAACTAAAAAATACAATACATACTTAGAAAATTAACATGAAGTTATGACAAATTCAAATACAAAATTAACCCCCATTTAATCTCATGTGCCAAATTAATCATATCAGAAATCTTATGTTATGAAAATTTACTAGAACACGGTCAATGTTCTAAAAATTATTCGATAGCTGTTTCCGATTCAACCATTTTTTAGCGTTTTTAAGAACTTATGGTTCACATCTTTGCTGTGACATCTTCGTTTTGCTACTGTTATAGCTATTGAGTGTATGATTGATTAACCCTTATAGGATAGACCTATTGGCAATTATAATTACCATATAATATGACGAAAGTGGTGTAGACACAATGGTTAATAAAGGTAGTTTAATAAAAAATTTGCGAATCGTTTTTACACTGATAGCCAAATTTATAAATTAAATTGATATAAAAAACTGAAAAGTTTTTGTCTTTGCTAAGATTTATATCAAGTTATAAGCCAAGGCTATTTTGATCTCAGAACCATTTTCGATTAGACTACTTTTTCCTTCAATCAAAATTGAACTTTCAAACGATTGACTTTCCAAATAAATTAGTTCAATTTGGTACACAACATGCTTGAATGAATATAATCGAGTACAATTGAGTATAATCATTCAACTTTTCCGATAAAAATAAAGAAAAATAAAATAAAATTTAATTTCCGATTAAAATTTGTAAATTTTTACTATTATAAATTAAATCATGAAATAAAGATACATACTAGAAAAAAGACATAATATTTAAATTGATAACAAATTTCAAATCATAATCGTAAACGAAACATAAAAAATTATTCAGAAGTTGTTAAGGCAATCATTTCATTAAGAAGAAGAATGATTTATTATTTCGAATTAATAAAATGAAATTTGAACATTTTGTTAAATGAAAGGAAAATAAAATAAGATAATTTCCTTTGACAATTTGTAAGAGAGTTTATTTCGAAATTTTCAAAAATTATTAAAATGAATTATGTAGAATGTAAGTGGGTTTGTGATTGAGATTTATTTTAAGAAGTTTGTTCCAATTTAAATTTATTATTTACACCGGAAATATTGAATTCTATTTAATTTTCGTTTTTTATTTTTTAATAATTTTCATTGTATTTCAGCATTTTTCTTATTTCCGTTTTTTTTTTCCACTTGGTTTTAAGTGAAATTTGTCATTCTTTGTTCTTTAATTTTGTCTACCACTTTAGATTAGAGAAGACTTGACCCATATAATCATACATGCATTCACATAGTTACACGTGAATTGGGAACTACAATTCATTGGGAAATAGAGAATGAAATTTAGTCTATATGTATAAATAACTTTGGTTTTTTCTTTTTCTTTTCACACGTTTTTTTTTTTTTTGTGTCTTTATTTCTTCAAAATGACATTCAGTTAAGTTTTCATTGAAATAAGGACGCCAAATTATCACACTCCCTCGAAATTGAATTCTTAAGGACTGAATGAATCAAGGACACAAACTTAATAAGTCTGGTTGGATTAATTTTAAAAATCAGTAAACGGATGATTTTTTCAACAAATAAAAAAGTGGTTATTAAGGACTAAAAGAATACAAATGTTCCCTTTCATCAATTTTTTTTTTTAACATTTTCTAATTCAAAACTTTCAATCTGGCAGTGATAAATCAATTAAAATTCTATCTCTATCTAATTTTTGATCGTAATTATGTTTGTAAAAAATTAAGAGAACTTTCAAAAATTATATTTCAAGTTACTCTTAAACAACAAAAAAGAGAAAAAAAACATTTGTAAATTTAATTTCTCGTAAAACTTGATCGTTTCACAATGTGTTTTTTTTTTTACATTACCTAAACGCATTTCATTGAATAAATTTCCACGTCATATGTTCAAAAAGAAATTTAAATTTTTCTACCTGTAATTGTATCTAGTTTTGTTTTTTCTTCTTTTTTTTTTTTTTTATTAATATACGTTTTTCTACACCTGGATAATTTTTGCATAAACAAATTTTTTTTTCTCACTATGGTGCTGTGCTGTTAGTTTTTTATTTATTTAATTTTTTTTTAAATTTCTGTTATTGTTTACCAGTCTTTTGCATAACAATTCACTTTTATATCGTTACTCATTTCTCTGGCTTTCGACTGAAAATAATTGTTTTATTTTGAATTTGTTGTTGTGTTTTTATCTTATATTGTATTTTTTTCTTTTTTTTCTAAAAAACAAATAGATATTGAATTGTGATTGGTTGAAAAAAATCGTATGATTAAATTTTTTGTCGTCTTGCTTTTTGAAAAAAAAAATAATAATAATAATAAATAAATAAATAAATAATAAAGCAGTGAAAATCTAACTATAAAGATAAAGATAGTGTATGAATAATATTTTGTATCTTAAGAGTCATATTCAGGGTTACCAGTGTATGAATAATATTTTGTATTTTAAGAGTCATATTCACGGTTACCACTTTGACACATTTGTTAAAACATCAAATTCAAATTTAAATTTGTTGATTGTATATATTTTATGGTATGTTATATTTATTTTAAAACTAAATTTTTTATTAGTTTTATAATAAAATACATTTATGATTGTGATTGTGACACATTTTGATTCATTTTGACACATTTTTGAAACCAATTTGGCACATTTTTTAAATTTCAAGTGGCAACCCTGGTCATATTAGTCAATGTGTTAGTCAACTTTTTGTTGTTTTTTTTTTTTTCACACGGCAAATATTACACAAAGATACTTTTAAGATACACTTTGAAAATAAATAAAAATTCATATGAAACGGTCTGATAAATTTTTTTTTTTTTGTATCTAATTTTTTTTTTATCGGTTTTACAAACATGTATTTGTGTACATTGACCTCCCTTTACAAATGTATTTGTAATTTGTATATGTATCTGATGATATAGATGCATGTATGATTTATATTAAAAACTATAGCAATTTTATGTGAAGGTATTTTTGAGGGGCTCGTCTAGTCTTATTGGAAAACAAAATTGAAAAAAAAATAAACAAGACAACAACAAAAAATGAATTCGAATAAAAACGGCAAACGCACTCTATAAGATGTTCTTTTTCATTCTTTCTATTCAAGAGAGTCAAAAAAAAAAAACAATTAAAACATAATTCTAAAAATAGATTTGCCATTATAAGAAAAAAAATAAAAAATAAAATCAGTCTGCACAAGTATAATGTCGTCCGTCTTTGGTATTCCTTTCAATAAAATGAAGAAAAAAAAATCTTTGAATTTTTAATCAGATTTTTTTCCAATAATTCATGTCTCATGTAAGGATAAAATGCAAACAAACAAACAAACAAACAAAAAAAAAGTTTTAGAACAATGTGGTCATGCAGACTGAACTATTATGTATAATTGAGTACTCTTGAGTACTTGAGTGTTCTCTTTGCAAAAAAAAAAAAAAAAAATCTGAAGACTGTTAAGGTTGTGATTGAAACGAAAACGTAAGTTAGATACATTCTTATTTTTCTTGGTAAAAATATTTTTAAATTATGTTATGCGACGATGTCGATATAAAAGAATGTTCTTTGCCTTTGGCCAGAAATTCTTTTTATAATATTTTTTTTTTTTTTTTTTTTTTGTGAATTTATGCTGCAATGTATTTATTTTTCAAGTCGCGATGATGATAAATTGCATGTTGTAGGCTTCTATGTATGTAGGTACTTATTTATCTTGTTTGGTTACTTTAAAGTTATTTTTAGCTATAAAACAGGTTAATATTTTATTTTAAATTGTTTATTTTGTTAAATTGTTTCTCGTTTTTTTTTTTATGATTTACCTGATATCATGTATGAATTATGTGTTTTGCTTTTTAATACAATAAAATCAATGATAAAGGAATTTTTTAAAGAATTTTATTGGAAAAAAGTATAAAAGAATGGAATGATGTACTAAAAGAAAACTTTTCATATTGTTTAAAGTAAACTCTCACATTTTTCTTACAAAAAATTTTGAAGAAAATCTGAATAAATTTAAAACAGGTTAGATTTTAAAGTTATTTTTTCTTGAACTTGTTGTTTCTTATCAAAAGTCCTTGAATTGTAATTTAGAAAATTAATTATATAAATTTTCAAGTTTCACTTTCATTTAAAAGAACATTTTATCTTCAAAGACACTTCAAGTAGCTCTTTTTCTTTTAAAATTATTTCAGAAACTTTTTAAAATTTACTGAACTGAACATTATTTTAATTTTCGAAACGGATTAAAATTTAAGTTTTAGAACTTAAAAAAGATAAAATTCAATTTTTTCTAGAATATTCAAATTATTCACAATGGAATGAACTCTTTAAAAATATTTAAGAATAAATAAGTCCGATAGCATGTGTTTGTTTACCTCTACAGTTTTGGACCAAATTCAGATTTCAGGTGTATATCATGATTCATGTCATGAACATGATATAATGATGATATTTAGAATTAGAACTATACATAAAACAGCAACAACCCAAAAATTAGTGTACTTTCACTTTTAAACTTACAGTCATCATCACTTTTATTAACAGTAACGAAATGCTAATTATATGAACTGATATTTACTATGACTGCGAATTATACATATACATTTAAAATTTTTTCAACAACAAAAATTTACTTGTAAATAGACTTTTACACTTTCTTCCCACTTTTCTTGGAATCATTTAATTTTAGAAATTTAGGGTCTTTAATTTTTATCTTCCATGTCTTATTTTTTTTCCTTCAAACTTTTCGTTTTAGTACTTCTTTTAATTTCCCTTAATTTTTTTTGTTCTAGAAATTTTTTTGTCTGTCCAAATCAACATTTTTTCATGTTCTTCATGAAGAATCATAAAATTCCTAATTAAAGACTTAAATATTTTTCAACATACCACAAATAATAGACACTTTATTATTTCAATTGATTCTTCTTCTTTTTTTTTTCCTGATGTCGTACAATTGGATAAATATTTTTCTAAGTACAAATCAATCAATCATCATTAATAAATTTGTTTAATAAATGTAAATGGTACGTTATAGTGCGTAAAAAAAAAATGTTTTCTACACACAACAAAAGAATCTTCTATCTGCCAGCATCTATTTAATTTTTTTGATTTTTTTCTTTTCTTTTTGTCTATTGAGCATCATCGTTCTTATGTTCTTTAAAAAAAAAATAAATTTAATTTATTTCTTACTATCGACAAAATTTTCCATTCAAAAAAAAAAAAAAAAAAAATAGCAAAATTGAATACAAAAATAAATAGTATCTAGATCATGATATACATAAATCACCATTATGATAATATCATAAAATTTAATTTTATTAAAAATCAATAAGACGCATAAATAAATAAGTGGTGTGATAGTAAAAACACTTGTTAACATATAATAACTATAATTAATGTGGAAGAATTTAAGATGTAAAAAAAACAACAAAAACAACAAAGAAAATTAAGAAAAAAATATACATATTATTTTTATTAACACAAACAACCTTGAACTTGCAACATGTGTGTGATGTATTTAATTTTTATTCAATTTTTTTTTTTTTTTTGTCACATCTTTATTTTTATCTCGTTTTTTAGTTGTTTTTTTCTCTTAATTTTTTTTTTTTTGTATTCTGTTTTATTTATGTAATTTGTTTACACTTTACAAAGCAAATAAAATATTATTTATCATTTAAGTTATTACAAGGACAATTAAAATCTTTTAATAGGTTGTTGATATTAAAATTTTCAGAGGGCACATGATGATGCAATGAATCTTTTATGATTCTTTAAAAAGTGCAAAACAAACGCTTAGATGATGGAAAAAAAATATATATTTTCAATTTTATATAATTTAGATTTAGATTTATGTTTAGACATGAGTGTTAATCATGAGTGGGTGGTAAACACACCATACGAGAATCAGCAACATGAAAATGGTGCATTGTTTGAATGAAAACTTCTAGAAAAAAAAAAAAGACAAAACGAAAAATCTTTCGTTTACATTGAATCTTGGATGGACTATTAGTTATTACAGATTCGAAAAAAAAAATCGTTCAGTAAACAAAACAATGTACAACGTATAAACTGAAAAGATTAATTATTTTAGAATTTGATTTTCTATTTTCAAAATAATACCAAAAACAAAAAAATCTCTATCACATGATTTTTTTTCGTTTACGCACAAAAAAAAATATCTGTACTATATTTAAAAAAAAAAAAAAATTACTAAATAATCGTTTATCATTTTTTTTGTTCCTTAAAACAACGTATTTTGGCCCAAATTTTACATTTTACATATATTTTACAAAAAGAAAAAAAAAACTAAATAACAAAAAACGATTATTTTTATTTTTATTTGTAATGTTCGAGATTAAAAAACAATAATTGACGTAAAATATTTAAAAAAAAAAAACGTATTTTAAATGTCAAGCCCAAAACAAAATATTGAGGAAATTTTTTCTTTTCAAATTTTTTCTGGTTAAACAAAAAAAAAATTAACTTATGAGCGTACGTAAAATAAAAAATTGTTTATAAATAGAAATAGAAATTTAAAAATAGTTCAAACAAAAAACACAAAAAAAATGAGTGGTTTTTTTTTGGAGGTGTGTTAGATTTTAAAATAACTCGAAAAATATTTTAAGGAAATTTTTGCGTTGAATTTAATTTTACTCAATTTAAGATTTTCATTCAAATTTTTTATAATTTTTTAATAGATTTCACTTTCATAGAAACTATTGGCAAAAAAACCAAATCCATGATGCCACTCAGATACGTATTTCGCGAAAAAATTTGTCGTCATTGAGTTAGGTATACCAAATTTTAAAAAATTCTTCATCCTCTACATTGTTTTTCTGTCCTTATTTCTCCTTAAAGGAATTAAAAAAAAAAAATTATAACTAGAGGACCACTTTTTACAAACAGGTTTTTAATATTCTTTAAATTTTTCATGATTAGAAAAATAAAATTGCATAAAAAAATGTGTGAAAGAGATCAAGGCAAAACTAATTCTAATCTATTAATTTTATTTCATATTAATTATCGTTTACAGAACTCATATGTATATGTACTCATGTTAATCATAGCTGGGTTTGTAAATTCACACATACGCTGATTAAGTATGTGTAAAATTGAACATCGACCAATTTACATAATTCGAATTAATTTGCAATTTTTATTTGCAATATTTTTATGTCGATTGAGTTAAAATTTAAAAAAAAATATGTTTCCCCCCTTTTTTTTTCTTACAAAATTATTTATAAAAATTTCCATATTACAAGCACATGTAAATTTTTTTTTTCTCTCTATTTTCTGATAATTGTGGAATTTTACACAACCCGTAGAAAATTTAAACAAACAAAAAAAAAATAAGTAAACAGCAAATAAGTAGCAAAGGTTAATTTTGCTGACTTTTTTTTTTTCAGTAATACTTTTTTTTTTGAAATATGGTGTGATAATTTAAACAGAATTTTTCTATTTCATAATAATTTTTTTAATGATGAAAAGAAAGATTAAATTTGAGTAATGATAATTTTAACATTTTTTTTTTAGCTATTTAGTTTCAAGAAATTTCTTTGTAATATATAAAGTTTTTTAAAATGAAACAATCACGCAGCTCATTAAGTTTAAAAAAAAAAAAAACTACTTGTCATTGTCACCCTTTTAACCTTCTTAGAATGTTTCTACGAAAAAAAAGAATTATTTATCCCAATTTCTACTTAATGGTATTTGGAAATGGAGAAATTTAAAAAATTTACAAAAAAATAAATTTTTTAATAGCAACTTATGCCTGATTTCATACTACAGGTTTAAACTTTTGTTGTTTTAAACCTTAAATCTATTTTAAAGTTTGTGTTTAGGCTTCATGGATTTCGTAGCTAGATTTCAAACATGATTTCACCAAAGTCAAAATTAGCAAAAAATATAATAAATGAATATTATTTTTGACTTGTCAAAAAGTGACATTTGACAGAAATTAACTGATAACATTTTCAATTTCCATCGTTTTATTCTAATGGAATTCGAGTCAAAAATTCATGAGATTAAATTAAACCTTAAGTTCAAATTTAATTTAAGCTCCGACTGTGAAACTGGGCATTTTTTTTTAAATTAATTAAACAAAAAAAAAACTTTTACTGACGTCACAGTAATTCCAATTGAATATTATTTTTGATAACGAAAACAAGCCTACAAAAAAAAAAAAAACAAATCCCATGTGTGCAAAAATATAATTTGCATATTTACGCAATAAAATTTACAAAAATTAAAAAAAAAGAAACCTTACAATAAAATTCTAATATCACAAAAAAAAAATGAAACAACAACAAAAAATAAATGACATACTGAATTAACGTGTGTAAATTAATTGAAAAAAAAAAAATCAAATAAATGAATTACAAATAAGAAATTTAATTACAACAAGAAGCAAAAAAAAAAGCATTGAAAAAAAAAACAAACAAACATTCTTCTGTATTTATATGGCATAAAAACAGCATTTGAAAATTAATGGGTGGTATAAACATAAATATAGTGTTGTACGTATCGTTGTCGTCACAATTTATGTGGGTGTAAAAAATGGAATTGACCTCATTTAATTCATGTAAAAATAAAATCTGTGAACCTTTTTCTTTTTTTTTTTAAAAAAAAATAGTCAAACATGTCGATTGGACGTGTTTTTATTTTTTTTTAGTTGAACTCATTTCAAATATGTAGTACGCGATGATGATTCAGACGTTAAAATGCAAAAAAGTAAAAGGAAAAAAAAAATTCAAAACAGAGAATTTAAAATTTTGAATATTATTTATTTATTTATTTTTTTTGCATGAAATATTTTATGCATATTTTTGTTTTTGTTTTGTAAATAAAATTCCTATGGAGAAAAAAAAAGGAATTTAATTTTTCACATGCAAAAATTCAAAAAATGAGTTCAATTGTACCCTTTTTTTGTGGTGTTTCTTTTTTTTTTCAACCAATTTTAATTTTAATTTTTTTTTTTTAATTTGAATTTAATTAACTGCATCAGTAAGTAAGTGTGTAAACCGTGTAAAAAAAAAACAAAAAACAAAATTGTTTAATTAAAAAACAAACAAAAAAATTATTCATTCGAGTGGTGTTTTGTTTGTTTATTAATTTTCCATTTGCATTACATTATTACATATATGCAGGCAATAAAACCAGTAAATATGTAAGTAAATGAAAATTACATGCATGTAAAAATATGCGCTCATATACATATTCGTATGTACGTATATTTTTAATATTGATAATATTCTGATGGTAGTTGCATTCTTTATGGAATATCTTCCTTATTTTCATTAAAAAGTCCATTTACAACCCATCTCTGAATATAAATATCATGAACTTAATTTTTACATATTCTTTTTTTAGCTTGATACGAAATATATAAGTTTACATTTTAAAAAATTCACTGCAATATGCAAACACGAAGGTATCTACCAGAAAAAAAATTTTTTTTATTATTAATAAAAAATGAAAAGACAAAAAAAAACGACACTAACGAAAAAATAAAATTAAAGCGAAAAATTGAAAAAAGAAGAAAAAAATAGAAATTGTAAATTTATGATTTTTTTTTTTTTTTAGTACCCGTTATTTAAAAAGTTTAATTAAAATTAAATAACAAAAAAAAAAAAAAAACAAGTATAAAATTTATTTTTGAGAAATAAAATAAACTTCTTCTGCTGTTTGACCATAATTTCAGAACATGAAATTATTATTATTATTTTTTTTTTATTGCAATTTCCTCACATTATCGTCTTGTAATTTAAACAGAAAAAAAAACAATTTTATTTAAATAAAAACTGTTTACAATTAAATTCATGGTATTTACATTTAGTTAAATTTTTTTTTATATGTAATTTTTTTTTCATTTATTTTTACATTTTAAATGAAAAGTAATGTAAATTAATTAACTGACCTATTTCATTCGTTTTTGCATAAATTTTCTTTTCAAATATTGAAAGTATCCTCATTAAAAAGTCATAAGTAGTCATACTTTTTCTTGTGGGTATGGATGTTTTTATAAGTTTGTCATGAAATGTTACCGAGAGACGTGTTCTTATCATTTAAACCTTTTTGGAAGCGAAAATATCAATTGTGGAAAGTACAAAATTTTATTGTGGTCCAAACAAGCTGAATTTAAACGACCAATAAAATCCAGTGACTTTACAAATGTGCTTTTGTTATTGAGAACTACTTTAGGAAAAAAAAGTCTAGGTCATCATGTATTCGGAAGCGGAAGAAAAATGAAAAACTTGTCCAACAGAGCCTACATGTACAGGAAAAGGTGAGACACATTTGTGAGCTGTCTCATTATATTCCAAAAACAATTATTGATGTCTCATTTTGGAACAATTTTATCATTCAAGTCTGAACTTTAAAGGAACAACAGCAAAATGAGATTCTTAGTAAAAACAATTTGAAAACAAACAAAAAGGTAAAATAAAAAGAAAAGATTGTATTTAAAAGCTTAACTCACAAAAAAGGATATAGGATGAAATTCAAACAAGTGGATTCCAATCATCATTATTTTCACTGTATTCGTTTTTTTATCTCTTCTACGAAATTCCTTTCTACACTTCTTTCATAAAATCTTTTTTCTTCTGCTTCTTTTTTTTTTTTTTCAAATTTAACAATTTTTAGAACACAAACGAAAGCTAACAAAAAATTCAATTAATGTCTTTTTTTCTTCTTCTTTCTTTTCTTTTTTTCTATTGAGTAGAGAAAAAAAATTTAAAATATTCATTTCAATACAAATAGCTCAATTTTATTCTACAAATTGATTTTATTAGAAAAAAAACTTTCATCTTTTGTTTTCCTTATTCTACACATATGAATTCACATGTGCAGTACATATACATATTCCCTGTATCTGAATGCTTAAGGATACATAAAATGTGTAAGGAAAAGTGCACTTTTTATTTTTAATTTATTGTTTTTTCGATGTTGTAGGTCTTCTATGTTTTCCTACACATGTTTTTGTTTTTTTTGTTTTTTTTTTTGTTCGTGTACGGGGTAGTCAATAGATACGATTTATTGAATATTTATTTGAAAAACTTTATTACACCTGAGTCACATTAAAAAATCAGTAAAAAAAAAAGCGAAATAGAAAATAAAACGAAAAAAAAAAGCAGCAGGCAAAGTATTTGAACATAAAAAAAGGAAATGTGTTGAAACAAGAATAAAAAAAAGGATTGAAAAGGAGTTAAATAGATAGATAGATCGATAGTTTAAAAAGATATTTGTAATTTTCGAAATTACTCAAATAATAAAAAGAAACTATGATACTGTAGGGAGGTTTGTTCCCATCTAACTAATCAATGTCATTTTTAATAAGAATTTCATCTTATAAAATGTATATATGTATGTACTTTTGTTTTCTTTATTTTAACGCATTATAAGATTCTTTTTTTTTTTTTTCATTTGCGTTCATTGTACTCAAGAGATTAATGAGAAAATTGTTATTTGTTTCTATACTTTCGAAAAAAAAAACAACAACAAAATTAAACTAAACTCAGACAGTTGATGAGAAGAAAAAAAAAAGAAAAGGAAACAACAACAACAACAAGAATCTTTCTAACTTCAATTTACACAATATAATTATTCATATTGATTTATTTATATTTTTTCTTGTTCTTCTTCTTTGATTTCTGAGTTTTTTTTTTTTTTTTGCTAAACATAAAAAGTTGCTAAAGATAAACGAATAATTTAATTATTTTCTTGTTTGTTTGATTTATTTGAATAGATTTTTTGTATCTTTCGAAATGTTTTCATTCTTGTTTCTTGGTGCCTGACATTTATTTGTTTTCTTATTAAATTATGTCCATTTTTTGTACCTTTGAATAATACGTGATTTGTTTTATTTTTTCAGAATAAATGCAGATTTATTGTATTTTAGATTTATTTTTTTTTTCCGTATGAGAAATCTAAGGGTCAACACTTTCCAACGAATTTTCAAAAATAACTTTCTTATAAAAACGATGGAATGTGAAGAACATTCACCACCTATTAACTTTTTATTTTCTTCATTAAACATCATCGAATATCGAAAGAGAGATTCCGAAGATAATTTTTTTATTTTCCTTCTTCTTTCGGATTACCGAACAAGAGACATAATCTTTCAGAATTTATAAGAGAACTTCAACAGAACTAAAAATACATGGGCCTTTTTTTTTAAGATATTCCTAAAATATTTATCTAAATTTTTCGGAGTTTAAATGTTCGGAAAAAGTTAAAAAATGTAATGAACAAAAATAATTACATAGTTGATTTTTTTCAGTTGCAATAAAAAATACCAAATTTGTGAATATTATTCAGCTAAAGAATATTTTCGAATTTCGAAATAGTAACATGACGATGTTTACTTCAAGAAATTACACAACACACTCTATTTTGCAGAATTTCGAAAATAGTCTACATAATTCTCTTGTAGAATTCTTTATATTTCGTTCAAATAAATTTAAAAATGTTATAAAAATTATTTAAAAAAATATAGGAACTCAGTACTTTTTCGAAAACAAAAATGTCCTAAATTCAAAATAAAATTTGATTTTAATATTTATTTATTTTTTAAATTAGAAATATTTCAACTTACCAATTACAAATAATGCTCCAACGAAAAATTTGTATAGACCTTTCATTTTGTCCAATTTATATTTCGAAATTCGCGTTCCAAATATTTATTGTTTTATTTTATTCACTTTTTTATGTTGAGCACAAGAAAGTTGCACTCGTTTTTTTTTAAAAATTTACTTTCAATTTTTTGTTTAAATGCAAAATGCAAAAAAAAAAATTTGCATATAAAAAAAATATCACAAACTGAACAAGAACAGCAAGACAAAAGAAATAATTTTTTTTTTATTCCTGGTAGAAATATATTTTTTTTAGAAAAAATGTATATTTTATGTATGAAAGCTAATTTTTAAACTTATATATGCGAATTTAAATGGAGGGAAGTAAGTAATTGTTGCAAAACCAGTTATTAATATTTTTTTTTAGTTTTGTTTTTCTCTTTCAAGTTTAAAAATATTGAAGAATGTTTTATGCAAAAACACTTAATCACTTGAACAATTAAAAAATAAAATAATAAAACTGAATAGGTTCTGTTTTCAAGGTAATACAACCTACGTGCATATAGGAGTTGTATTATTATTTTTATTTATTTATTTTTTTTTTTCTGTTCTTTCCTTTTAGTTTTAACTTTTGTAACTTTTTGGGTTAATTATGTTCTTAAGAAAAAAATCTCATTGTTTTTTTTTGTGTGTGTGTGTTATTCTTGACTTGTTTTATACTTTGGTCATAATTTTTTTATTTAAACATAAGTTTTCTTGTTTTTCTTATTTCTGATTTTTTTTTTTTTACGTGTTTCACATGTAAGTTCCCTGAAAATAGAAAAAAAAAATGTTTAGTCCTTTTTTTTCTTGAAAAAATAAATTAAAAATTCTGCTTATTTTTTTTTGCTTTGTCTTTTTCTGGATTATTCCAGAAAAAGTGATTTTGTGTGCAGAATAATTAAATTATGGTAATTTGAAGAGAAAAAATGTCAAGAAACAATACGAAAAAAAAAAAACGAAATAGAAAAACAAATAAAAAAAAATAAAAGATCTGTGAATTGCATAAAAAATGTAATTTAAAAAAAAAAAAAAAAAAAAAGGAAATGAAATGAACTTAAATCGAATTAAGTCAGAAAAATCTTCATTAAAAAAATAAAATAAATAAATTCAAATCTATTCCCGCCAAATGTATCCTTGTATAGTAAAATAATTTCAAAATTCATTTCAAATCTCTTTTCTTTTACTTTTTTTCCAATTTTCTCACTTTTTTCTCTCGACGTTTTTCTTTTTCATTTCATTACAACAACCCAACATTATTTTTCATGATATTGACATTGTCTTGTACAAGTCAAATTTTCTTTCTGTTTTTTATCATAGTTTCTTTTTTCAATAAGTAATTTCATAATAAAGGATCATAAAATGTTATGAAGGTAAAAAACAAGAAATAAAAAAAAAAAAATTTGAAAAGAAGAAATAACGTGGAAAACAAATGGAATCACAAAAGAAACGAAAACGACCAGAAGACAAAAAAAAATAGAACGAACGAATTTTTTTTTCTCTTTTCATTTTCATGATGAAAATCGGAAAATATAAGTTGGAAAAAAAAAATACCTACAACAGAAAACATCAAAATTTTGGTCACGTGCTAAATATTTGCCATTTTTTTTTATACTATTTTTATGTTCGATAGAAAAGGACTTTTTGTTTTTTTTTAAAAAATAAAAAGTGTAAAACATGGTACAACTTAGAGTAATGTCGATGTGTGATTCAAGGATGTGTGGGAAGAAAAGTCAGAATACAAAATTCAATAAAGAAAGGAATTTGAAAGGAAAATAAAACAAAAGGACCTTTGTTTCTGTTTTGTGTTTCTTTTCTTGGTTTTTTTTTTTTTTTTACTTTCGTCTTTTGACCATTTTTAACAATTTTACGTTAGTTTTATTACCAAAATAACTATTACACTGAAAAATGACAAGCAAGGAATTGAAAGAGGAAATTTAATTTTCATACAATAAAATTATGTTGTAAGTGTTGAATGTAGGAAAAAAATCATAAAATTTTACTTGGAGTTTTTTTTTTTTGTAATTGAAAATACGGTTACTTTTTTGATGAAAATTTAATTTCAAAAACATTTGGCACTTAAAAAAAAAATAAAAAACAAAAAAAAAAATCAAGTGTGCGAAAAAATAAGTCGTTACGTTTTATAAGAATTTTAGACAAATCCTGTTAATTTTTGTCTAAAATCTTTTTTTTAACCATCAATTTACTTTTAATTCAAAACGACTTAAGGACAAAGGACGATTTAAGAAAAATCAAAAACACAATATTTCGAATTTTTGTCCTTAATTTCTCAAAATTAAATGAACACCGTAAACTTTAAAGTTTTTCTAGAAAAAACTACTTTGGTCTACGGAAACAATAAAAATTATTTAAAACAAAAAAATAAAACTTCCTGCCACCAAGGACATTCAGCAGGAGTTAGTACACACATATATGTATTGTAAAAATAAAATTAATCGGATTATAAGATTAAAAACGACAAACAAATAAAAAAAATTGGACAATGACTTTCGTTCTATTTTTCTTTTTCTGTTTTTTTTTTTTTTTGGCTTTAAATTTCTCGTAAGAGGATTTTTCTTGTTCGAAAATTATGTAAGAAGGATTTATCAAAAAACAAAAAAAAAACAACAACAATCATCAAAAATATATTGAAAAAAAAAAAAATTTCAACAAAAATTAATTTCTTTAAAAAAAAAAAAATAAAAGTCACCCCAAATCGCCAATTTTTTTCTCTTTTCTTTTATTTTTTTTTCAGGAAAAATTATATGAAAAGTTGATCCTTGGAATCAATTTTTTTTTTTTGTTTTTTGTTTGTTTTCATTTTTATTTTTTTTATTTTTTTGTTAAACGACCACTGTGAGTTTTAAAAAGTTCACGACAAATTATTTAATATTTTCAACGTCACAATCACAAACTCAATTAAACTTTTTTCGTTTTTCATTTTTCATTTTTTCTTTTCAATTTTTCAATGTTCGCCAGTGATTTTCTTTTTTTTTTGTTTTGTTTTTCTTGTTCTTGTTATTTTTCTTTTCTCTTTTTTTTTTTTTTTTTTTTTTTGTATTAAGATTTTCTCAATGAATTAAATGAAATTTTGTTTTTCTTTTCTGTTTGTTTTTTTTTTCTTTTTTTATTTTCAAGTCGACCAAAAAAATTGTATTTTTATTTTTTTTTTTAAATTTTAAATACAAAATCTTCTTAAATAAATTGAAAAATTATGTGTAGGAGTTTAAAACATAAATAATTACTTTTGAACCTTGTATTTCGACCAAAGCGAAAAAATAAAAAAAAAAACATAAAAAATCTTTTGTTTTGATTTTTTTTTTTTCTGTGTACATCAATGTCACGTACAAAAAAATTATTTTTGAATTTAATTTTTTTTTTTTCTATTTATTTATTTTTTTTTTTTTTTCAAATTTGTATTGAAAACTTTATTGACAATTTTATTGATCGATTTTTGTACTTTGATTCGTCCACTTAACTATTTTATTTACCCACATTAATTACCAATATGTTAACAATTATTTTAAGATTTTCGATACATTTTTTCAATTTGTCTTTTTCATATTTTTTTTTTTTTTGAAAATGTAATCGATTGAAATCACAAATCACATATTATTTGAAAAATAATCTTGTAATCAATTTAAAAATACATTTTGAAAGTTGAAAATAAAATGTAAATAGATATAGAAAAATTGAGTTTGATGACTGATGTGCATATTTAGTTACAATTTGAAAATTAAAGTTGATTTTATAATAAAAATATCTATATACATATGCGTACATATATCTGCACACAGATAGATACATTCATTCGAATAACACACTACTGTACTATCTTGCAAGTTTCAGGTACATTTAACAATATAATATACAAAATATTATCTATAATTTTAAATTTTATATTGAATATTTTGCAATTTGAACATTAATTCTGTCATTCTGTCATTTTGTAACAGATTATAATATATGAAGTTATAACACATCATTATAACAGATATGTACATGTAAAAAAAAAAATTTGAAAATCATACGATTTGATTTTTATATGTGTTAATTTTTTTTGTTTTTCTTTCTAACATTAAACAGAAAGTCAATGAACTACCCACAACGTGTATATAATAAATTCACATTAACATCATCATTTTACAATATAATCATACGATTACAAATGCTATATACATACATATGTATACATACATCATGTTACCCTCTAATAGATATTCTCTATTTTTAAAAATTTTTTTTTTTTTGCTGATTTTCAAAAATCTATTTACATTTATCTATACATGTTCTGAAAGATACTTTTTTTTCAGTATATTATGTGTCTTCCGAATAATTTGTACATTGAATTTGTTTTTTCATCAGATTCATTCTAATAATGTATGTTTTACCAAATTACAAGAAAAACAAAAATAACAAAAAAAAAAACAACAGAAAATTAATATTTTGATAATGAAAAAAAAAAAAAAACAATAAAAAATCATTGTTTCATCCTAACACGTGTTTCATACATATATATCAATTTACTGTTTTACGTAACACATTAGGAGGAGGATGAAAAAAAAAATACCCTAGAATGCGCTTGTATAATGTAAAATCATTGTAAATTTCTTTATATTCTTTTTTTTTTATATATATATATTTCAAGATTTTTTCTTTTCGAATCAATCTGTTGTTATGCATCCAATAAACATTTTTCAATAAATAAATTTATTATTATTTTGCAATTGCATTCTAAAGATACAGATATATTAATTTTTCTGCTGTTTTTTTTTTTTTTCATTCTTTATGATTATGATGACCTAACAATTTAATTTGTTTGAGGTCAATGGCGTGATGTTATCTTAATTTTATTTTTTTTGTTTTTACTTTTTTAATATTTTGCGAATGATTCACTGATAATATTATAGATTGACATTATTAAAATGATGACAAAAAGGGGGAGTATACAAAAATAAAATTTATTTAAAAATAAAAAATCAAAAAAAAAAAAAAAAAACGACCGCATAACTATAATTTTCTACATACCACAAAAGATACTATTTTAATTTGTAAAGATACAAAAAAAAAAACAAAAAATATATATTCAAGTATGTACGAGTATTTTACTGATCCGCACTCAATACCTACATATATAACATTTATACGTAAATGCGTACTTTACATTTAATTAAAAATATGACGATTTTATTTAATTTAAATATATAAATTAATTAATTGTCAATCAATTGAGAAAATAAAAATAAATATTTTATGTTAAAAAGAAAAGAAAAAAAAACACACACAAGTTAAATTTAATGTAAAATAAAATTAAATTTAATTACATGTGCAAGTTTTATTAAATAAAATGGAAAAAAATATTGCGAAAAAAAAAATTACAATTTACAATATATTTTTTTGATGTCACTGACTTTAATATTTAAAAAAAATAATAATAATAAGGGTGAATGTACCCAAAAGTGGTCAGAAAAAAAAATTATTCAAGACATAAATATAAAAATTCACTTTGAAATTTTTTTACAATTAATTCTTTGAAAGAAAATATTTTGGAATTCAGGACGAACATAATTCTTTTCTTATTTGAAATAACAGATTTCGAAAATTTAAAATCACTATAAAAATTCGATAGTCGAATTTTCGAAGTTTTTCAACGTTCTTGTCTATTTTAAAAAGTAAATTTATTGAAAATGATTTATTTATTAAAAACATGAAATAAAAAATTTCGTTAGCAAAAAAGTTGAAAGAATTTTCGTCGAAGGAAAAATTTCCGAAAGACTTATTTTCAAAATATCCGAAAACTGTGAAAATCATTATGATTACTTTTTGTTTAAAATTAAATATCTTCGTAAATTGCATGGTCTTTTCCAATAAAATTTTAGACAAACATTCCAAAGGCTTTAAAATTTCGAAGGCATAAATTGAAAACTTGTTAACACTGAAATAATGTAACGAAGGATGTGTCTTTTGTTTTATTACAATTTGGACAACTAAACTTGAAAATTTTTCTTAAAATGTAAAGATTTTCAACATTAAAAAAAAACAGTAATTCGAAAGAGGTGTTTTTTTTTCGATTTCTAAAATTACCTACAGGCAATACCTAAACAATAATATAAAAATTCCAAATAAACCGAAATTTCGAAAAAGCTTTTAGCTGAAATGCATTTTTCCAACACTTTTACCCTGAACAATAAACACTCTAGCTTTCTTATTTTAAAACTCCAGCAATTTCGAAGTGAAATTAAATTTATCGCAAAAAGTAAATCTTCAAAATTTTTCGAATAAATTGATGATTTTGGGCTACAATTGTGATACTTGAAAAACTCTAGTATTTTCGTTAAAGCTTATAGACCTTACATGTAAATTTACGTTTTGTGCAATGATTCACTTGAAAGTAATTAACATTTTGCATCCGCTTAGGTGCAATTGCCTCTTAAATAATTAAA
Organism: Bombylius discolor; assembly: GCA_939192795.1. NCBI lineage: Eukaryota > Metazoa > Arthropoda > Insecta > Diptera > Bombyliidae > Bombylius > Bombylius discolor. Next base: position 4,991,050 of record OW584242.1, read on the forward strand.
TTATGCAAATCATTTAATTAAAAAAAAAAACAAGAGACATTAAAGAGAAAAAAAAAACCAAAAATCAAATGCTAACCATTATTTTTTCCAGTAGCAAAGCCAAACCAAAATTCGTCTTATTCAGCCACAGTCTACGAACAATTTTAATTGAAAAAACAAACAAACAGGTGATATTTTAAATATCGCAGAAATAAAAACTAAATTGTTTATTTATTATTCGCTATTCACTAATTTTTTTTTTTTTTGTTCTTCTTCTTTTCCGTTAATTTATTTATATTTTAATTTTGAATATTCAAATTATTAATTGTTTTTTTTTTTATTTTTCAATTTTTGGTACATAAACAAAGTTTTTATCTTCTCTTCTTTTTTTTTTTCGTTAATTTTTTTGATTTTACTCTCCAAAAAAAAATATTTTTTTCTCATAAAATTTGAATTTAAATTGTTGGTTTTTTTTTCTTTTAAAAATTAAACACACACACGCATAAACTTTAAAAAAAAAATTATATATTTATCACGCCACGATTTATAAATTTCAATTCACATAATTCAAAAAAAAAAAAAAATTGACAAAAAAAAAATTATTTAAATTTTTTGTGTGTGTCGTAATAGTGCGTTTTTTTGGTTTTTGTTTTTTTTTTTTTTTTTTCAGAAACTTAATTAAATTGACAATGAGCCAAAATTAAATTTTAATATAAATCCGTTAGATTTTGACTTATCTAATTTTAAATTCACAATTATTTTATATAAAACACTTTGCCGTCGTTTTATACACAGATACTTTTTTTATTTTTCTTGTTTTTCAAAAACAAAATTAGTTTTTGCGAAATTATTTCAAATTGCAATTATAAAAATTCACTATAAATGCGAGAAAACTGCATTCAAAAATCCAAAATTACATTTTTTTAAAAAAAAAAAAAAAAAGTCACTTAATAAACATTCAAAAATTTTTCAAGAAAAAAAAAACATCTTTTTCCTATCAAAAAAATTAACATAAACAAAATAACAAACAGCTCACTTTTTTTTTTCCAAGTTAACGATGATGACTTAAAATCCAATGACTGACTGAATTAATCAACTTTATGTATCTGTCGTATATAGTATGAAGAAATGAATTGTTAAATCATCATCAAATATCATATACCTACATACATTTTTTTTTTTCAATTTTTTTCAGATACATATTCCATATTTAAAAAAAAAAAAAAGATACAATTGAAAACGTGTGATGATGATGATGACGATATGACAACAAACACAATTTTCTTGTAGAGTAATAGGAAAACCACGGCAAAAATACAATACTCAAAAAGAAAGAAAAAAAGTATTGATACAATTTCTTTTTTTTGTTTTTTTTTTTTTCTAAAATGCGTTCGTTATAATTTTCTTGTTGATTTTCAGAGATACTGTTTTACTCACTTGTTCAACGGGGTTCATATACTAACTAAACTATATTTCAATTTCAAAAAGTATCTATACAAAATATATATACTTCAGATTCAGATACTCACGAAAAGATAAAGAAAATAAAACAACAAGAAGTATACATACGACCAAGTACGATACGACACAACCTTACAAATAAAGTACAACATTCATATATGAACTGCTCCCCAATACAATATTGAACCCCAAACTAAAAGATACAAATTTTTTGTCGTGTGGTAGTAGCATTTTTGTTCAAAAATAAAATAATAAAAAAAAATATGTATTTTGCAATGTAGCAGCCATTTAGAGAATAAAACAAGATATCAAAATGCAACAAACCTAAAATGAGTAAAATTATAGGTAGGTATGTCGAACACAAAAGAGAAAGCCAGGTGTATCAAACAAAAATGCATTTTATAGGTATCTACCTATTTTGAAAAAAAAACAAAAAAAAATTTAAAACCGGTAATGAAAAAATTTTCATTGTAACTGTAAAAATGTGCAACTTTACAACTACATGCATGAATATTTTTATTTTTTCTAATTTTTTTCAGGAGAAATATCAAATCTGTAGAGTTTAAGGCGCAAGTCTAAACTCATTGAATAAAACGGAAAAATGAACCCTAACCTAAGACAACAAACAGTTTTGTAATTCATTTTTCCTTTCAAATACATAATTTTAAAATTTTGTTTTTAGTTTTCTTTAAAATCATCCTAAAGTTTAATTTTATCAATAAATCGAACCACTTTTCATCGCCTTTCAAATTAAAATGCTGATGTCATTTCCTTAAGTTAATTTTTTTATGTTGGCGGATCGTATGATTTTTATTGTTTGGCTTTTTTTTTTTGTGATCAATTACCACGTGGACGATAAATTATATAGATGATTCTGAGGGTAAAAGAGGGTATATATATTGTTTACATTTATAATTTTCAGCACATACATATGTATCCTGAGATGGATGTAGTAGTAAGAGTATCTTTTTGCTCTCTGAAATGAAATTACTCTTTGATTTTTCTTTTATCAAGAATATAAAGAGAAATATGAGGCGAATTGAAAAATATAAATAAATATCGTGAAACAATTTTTATTATACGATTTAAATCGCAAAAGGATCGTTTTAAAATTATTTATTATGTTTGTCCAAGGATCTATAAATTAAAAGTATATTTTGCATTTACAACGTCTTATGAATTTAATTTACGAAAAAGGAATTAAAATTCTAAAATGATCATTGTTCAAAAATAAAATGTGTGGTAACTAGGAAGCAATACAAGGATGCTTTTGGAAGGACGGAAAATCTACAGGGTAATTTTATAAGAAAACAAATAAAAATACCCTGTGACGGAAACTTTTGACGTGATGAAGATGATTTGGTTCCAAATTCACGATTAGAAAGTGCATCTGATAATTTAAAAAAATATATTTGAATGGTACTTAAAGCTATTTAAAAAAAAAATTTTTAATTTTGTGGACTATGTGAAAAAATTCAACATAATAAGACATTTTTTTCTTTCTTCTTTTGTATTTATTGACGTCCTTGTTCCTTTTATGAACAATAACAATTACGTTTTGTATACGTTGTAGTTCTTCTATAATTAAAAACTAAAACCGTTTTCAAAGGATCCCTTAATTCTAAAAAAAAAAAAAACGACTAGAACATAAATTTTCAAATTTATTATCACAATTCAATATCGGCTTTTATCAAACTGCAATGAAAATCGCCTAATTAGAAGCACTAAAATATAAATTTTCCATCAACCTACTTTCATTACTGAAAAAGATACACAATGATATCATCTTTATTAACGAAATTCTATTAACCTATAAAAATTTTCCTTTTATATGAATCAAAATCACACACACACAAAAATACATATACACTCATCTCCACATATTATAATACATAATTAAAAGATACAAAATCATATTTTCACTTACAAAGTACGTATGTACATGCATACATTTGATGTTCTTATATAATAATTTATGAATATGTTCACCTGAGGATAATATATTTGTTACTTCAAATTATAATTTCAGCTTTATAAAGTTAGTTAGAAAAAAAAAATTATTTTCCAAAAATATGAATCATATATGAATAAAACAACAACAACAATAATAACAAAAACAACAACAAAAATATACTTATATAAGGAACGACGTAATAATATTAATGTTAGAACATATAGAACCACTTAATTACATAACATTATAATATTTTGTAGAATATAGACAACATCCTTTGGGTGTTCAACTTAATAATACATCAGAAATTTAATAAATTTTATCATATACTATGTACATATGTATAAGTAAGTGTTAGTTGAGGTAGTATTTATGTATAAGTATACTTATATAGTACGTTATATAAACATTGATTTAGTTTAGCCTTTTCTTAATAACATCATAGACACACAGTACGATTGACACCGTATATGGTTTAAAAAAAGGACTTTTTAAAACAACAACAAAAATAAACCAAAGAATTCTTTGAAAATTTCTTAAGAATTTAAAAAGAAAAAATTTAACACAAACAATGTAAGCAAATGCTTATAAAAATTAAAGAAGTTCTCTGGTCTCGGAAAGTATATTTCAGTCTTCGACAAAATATGTACAGCTAGCGACATAGAAAAATGCACACTTCTAATTTTAATGGTCCTTGAAGTCAAAAAAAAAAAAAAGTGCACTGACACCACCAGTACCATTGACACATCAATGTTCGACAAAATATGTATATACAGACAGCGGCCAACATTAGGAGGATATGTGTTTTTGAAAATGTATAAAAATAAGCAGTGCACATTTTTCTATTTCGCTAGCTGTAGGTGGTCTATATGTATAAAAAAATGTGGTGGTTTAATTAGAAAAATGAAAAATAAAACAAAACGAAACCTCCTTTAGTATACGAAACTAGTCAAATACTCATCCTACTCTTCATTAACTAATATTTACCTTATGACTTAAAGTTTGATGAAAAGTGAAAGACGAACAAAATCCTAATCATCATTGTACTTCGCACAATTGTCTACCATAATGTACCTTGTGTATAAATGTTGACATTTTAGAAGCTCAGCATTTCTCCAGTTTGTGTTTAATACTGATTCAATCGATCCTGAGGTCTTATGCCAAACACTTAAGGAAAAACAATTAACTTTTCTCTTCCTTGTAATAAAAACTCGCAAAATTTGAAAATTTCGGGATCCTTAAAAACAAATTTTTAAAGCTCTAACCAAATACAATATTATGATGTGAATTGTGGTCAATTTCAATTACATAAAAAAAAAGTTGGCTTCAAAACATCCCACAACAAGATACTAAAAATATTAAAGGACACTAAACAAATAAGAAAATAACAATTTAATTATAACTTCTTTAGTTTCAAGTACACCAACAAACATCCTTATTTGTATTTTAATGATAACATTCACATTATATGCAAACATAAACTTGTTAAACATCAAATTAAAAGTAAAAAAAAAAAAAAAAAAAAAACTTTAAAAAGGATATTTTACACAAATATATACACACACACAAACACACATAAATTGAATTGACTTTTATACAAGATTTATTCAACATTTCACATGATTACCATGAAAATTCAAGAAGTTTTTGATTCCTTAAGGCATATGAATTTTAATTAAAAAGGAAATGTTTGTATGGTTGAATGCATGTACACAAGATTTTACTTATACAATGACTATATACACATATAGTACACATATATGAGTACATATATGCCCAGATAAGATAAAACATTTAAATAATTGACCAAATGAACCATTAGTTTAGAAAAAGAGAAGAAAAAAAAAAACAGGATATGCTTTCTTAAAAAATTCTTATTTTAAAAATTTAAAAAAACAAAAAAATTGTTAAAGGCTTCAAGCTCAAAAGGACATATGTATGTACTAAGCTTAGAGAACTTCAGCAACAGCAAAAAAAAAATAAATAAATAAGTTTTTCAAGAATGTGATTTGTGTACAAATTAAAGGAAGTTTATTATTTGCATACAAATTTTCATCGGATATTATTTTTTTCTTTCCCTTTCAAAAAAAGGATCATTGTGTGCACATCACATTTCTGGTATGGTATATCAATGAACTTTCTATCTATCACTAAGTTTTTTTTTGTTTTGTTTTTACGTATGTCGAGCATAGCATATTGATTTTCTTTTCTGTTGTTTTTTTTTTTTTTACTGAAGAAACTCCAACAACAATTTTATATCGAAAAAGTGGAATACATTGTTTTTTTTTTTTTTTTGAAAAAATTAATTCTAGTCTATAGTGTATCCTTCTTAAACCACAAAATCATGTTCTTGTTGAATGTGTGACCTGACACTATATCGTATACAACTTCTTTTTTTTTTTTATCCTTCGTACATGTTATTCGACATTGGAAATTGATTTTCTACGAAAAAAGAAAATTCATTCATGCCCGGAATATATTTTGTCCTTATTTTTTTTATTTTTTTTTTTTTTTTTTTTTTTGAAAAACATTAAAAAATACATACTACTTATTTGTATCTTCTTATAAGGATTCTTTAATTTTATGATGGCAATTCAATTATATAAAGAATTTCAAATAGCAAAAAACATGAAATGTAGACGAAGGAACATAAAAAATAAGGGAAGGAATCTACATGTATTCTTGGAATTTTTTGTATGTGTTTTGTATGTGAAATAAATAATATTATTTCAATTTTCAGTTTCAAAATAAACAAAAAAAAAAAAGAAAACAAAGTAACTTGGAAGTCTTTAATTATTTTAAAAGCTCTAAAATTATAGGGTAAATAATTTTTCAAGTAAAAAACGAACGATTAAATTCGAAAAACCAATTAAAATAAACAAAAACCATAAAAGCACACATAAAAGCATAACCAATACAAAATAATTTCATTTTATACAGGATGTTTTGTGTCACATCGATCTAATTTGAAAATTGTGGTGGGGCATATTCAGAGAAAACTCGTGATTATTTTCAAACCACCCATCCAAAGTTTTCTTCGTTTTGACCACCCTGTTCAGTGAGAAAAATTGTTTAAATCAAACCAACGTATTAAATAACGTATAGAAAGTCTTTTCTTTATTTATGTACCCACTTTTTTTTTTTAAATTACAAAAAAAAAAATTAAAACTTTATTATTGTTTTCATTTCCACACAAATGCACATTGAAAATTGTAGCAACAGTTTAAAAAAAAATTCCTTTCAAAAGGATGCACTCTACAATGAAATAAAATTTTATAATGAAATCACGTTTTCTTTTCATTTTATCCTTAATAAAAAATTATAACTATACACATTTTATATATCTATGTATGTACATATGTATTCACAGTTCACACACACACACAAACATTTTCTATTATATTTTTTTTTTGTGTTTTCCTTCGAAGTAATCAATTTTTTTTTTTTTTCTTTGAAAAATTCAAGCTATTAACCACACAAGGAAAATACAACAAAAAATCCTTAGAATATAAAATCAAAACTTACATAGATCCTTTAAAATAAATGTGAATAAACGGAAATAAAATTCAAACTTTTAAAAATGTTTTATTTCCATTTTTTTACAAATTGAAAATTTTTATTTTATTCGACTTTTTAGTTATCATTATAAAAATGTTATTTTTCATTATCGTTTTGTTTTTGTTATCCTTGAATATATTTTTTAATACTTTGAATACATCGTAATTAACAATATTTCTTTTTAAAAATTTTTATTTTCGAAAAAATGACAAGGCGAAAACTTGGACTATTACCATGGGTCTATATTTACAACGAATTCTTGCAAGACAGATATTCTTGCAACAAAATGGTTCGTGTGAATCGAAAATGTCTAAAAGAAATTATTTCATACCAGCTTGCAACCAATCTTGCAAGACATTTTTGATTGAATGTTTTGTTGCAAGAAATTTGACGTTTGAGTAATTAAATATAAATATGGCGTCAGTATGAATTTCTTTCTGATATTTGAAGTGGCTTCTTTTATTTGTGTATAATCGGTCTGTGAGGTGTTTTTTATTTTCTTTTTTTAATTAATATAAACTTTTAATTTAAAAATTTTAAATAATCAGCAATAATGGCTAGTGAGTGTACTCTTCGACATTTTTCACACAAATGAGATTTGCATGACAGAAATTAATGCCCACAACAAATTTTGTTCATACAAGCTGAAAAAATATTTGACAACTTGCATGCAAGAAATTTCTCTTCGTATAGACCCATAGTTAATACGATAGATAAATGCTAACTATATCGTCTCAAACATCATTTCAAGGATAAAAAAGGGCTTTTTGAGTTTTTCCTTTGGAACAAACAATTTCATTGTAAATATGCTAATTAAAGAAAATATACCCTTGATCTAGATTCTTGTTTTTTATTTGTGTGAAAAACATTTTTCTTGTTTGTGTTTTTCGGTTTTTTGTTTCAAATTATTTAAGGCGTATAATTTGATCCTTGAAAGATAAAAATAAAAATAACATCAATTTCGGAAGCTAAAAAACCTTTTAAAAAATTTGCAATTTTAAAAGAAAAATAACTACCTACCTATATCCTTTGAAATGTTTGCTTCTTTTGTCCAACTTTTAAAACTTCCGTGGAACAAAATAGAATGAAAAAAAAAAATCCATTTCTCATTACGAAATACAAAAAGAAAAAAAAAAGATATCTAAATCAACTTAAATTCTACAATAAATCACAAATTCACAAATCACAAAAGAAAACATTTAAATTCGATTAATAAAGATTTTTTTTTTTTTTAAATGAAAAATTTAATAAAATGCTTAATTTTCTTCAAACAAAATAAAAACTTCAAAAAAAAAAAAAAAAAAAAAAAAACAAATAAAAACTTTTCTTGAAGATATCATTTCTCATTGGAGTGTGTTTGTTTGTTTTTTTTCTTTTTCTTTCTTTTCAAAATTTTTATGTAATCCCATGTCACATAATTTTTAGAAAACATTTTCCGTTACTAAGAACTTTTTTCTACTAAATACGATAAAACTATTAAAACTTCAAAAAATAAAAAACCAAAAATCTTTAACTACGAAAGTGTTTTTCTTTTTACTTTTCCCATATTTCTCGTCTGTCATTTGATGTCCTTTTACTTTTTTTTGTTTTCTTTCTTTCTTCCAAATGTCCCTTACATTTAATGAACAGAAATTTTTTTTAAAAAATTTTACTCCTTAGATGGTCACATGTGTTCAATTATTTAACAAACGATTCAAACCAATTTCCAAAACAGCCAACCCAACCCTTACAACAATTCTACAAATTTAAAAAGGAAGAAAAGAAAAAATCAAATAAAACGCGAATATCCTGTATATCGAATAGTTTAAAGAAGTTATAAAGAAAGTGGAAATGAATGTTAGTTCAATAAATTTCAAATTTCATGACATTTATTTCTGTATAGGATTTGTTAGATTTTTTTTAAAGGATTTTTTCTGTCTTCTAGACTACGGAAAAATGTTTTTTCTTTTTTTTTCGTTTTTTGTCCTGTGTGTTCTTAAATGCTTTTATTTTTTGTTTTTTTAACTTTTTTTCCAAGAATTTCTCACACAGAGACATTAGCGTGTGGCAGGCTTTTTAAAATAGTACTGAACAAAAAAATGGAATAAGGAAAAAAAAACAAGGAAAAAATAAATAAGTAAAAAAATTAATCACCATGAAAAAAAAAAGTTTGCAAAACAAAAATTTTAAGGATTATAAATATTTCATAGTTAAAATGAATTATTTCACTTTTGCTTTTCAGGATAAAAAAAAATATATTCGAGGTTAAACTTCAGTATATCCCTATGATGATGATTTTTTGCGTAAATAGTATTCGTAGAGAAAATTTTAAAACACATAAAAAGGATAATAAATTCAGTGTGTAATCCGTGAAATCTGATAAAACAATTTCGTTTTTTCTTTCAGCAATTAGTAATAAACTTCCTTGTATTTTCAATTTTTAAAAAATCGTAACCTTTTTTTTTTGTTTTTTTTGTATATCATTATTTATCAGATAAAGTCAAACTTGAATTCCAGACAGGATATACAACACATTTTTCGTGTCTTCTTCCTTTTTTTTTTTTTTTTTTTTTTTTTTTTGTTTTTGTAAGAAAAACGTATTTTTGTAATGACTAAAATAGAAAAAAAAATCACAGGATTGTCGCGTCAATAAATTTTGGGTAATTAATGTCAACACCAAAAATATTTCTAAAAGGATAATAACAATAAATATAATCCCTTGACATAACCACATTAAAATCTAAAATACAAAAAAAAAAAAAAAATTACAAATTTATTTTCTCTTTAAATTTCTAAAAGATAGTGTCTATTATGAGCTTAAAATTTCTAAATACACCAACTTACCTAAACTGTATTTTTGAAATTCCTGTCTGATATAGAATCCATTTTATATGCCACAAAGCGATATGTAAATATGTATGTATGAGTGTATAATTTACCTGATGGTAGTCTATATACAAAAGATCATCTCTTCTTCTTGTGTTTTTTTGTTTTTTTTTTTTTTAATAAATTAGTTTTTTCATCTTATTTTACATTATCCTCTGTAAATTTCATGAGGATTCTAGTAAAAAAAAAATATATAAAATAAGTTTTTATATAAAACTTATTCTTGTCGTCATGTTGGTGGATGGTATACCTATAAAGTATCTTTTAGTTTATCGTTTAATTTCACTTGAAAGCTTAGAAAGAAAAAAAATTTAAGACAATATTCAAGTTAAAATTTATCATCACCAATTTTATGGTACACAATCTTTTTTTTTTTTTTTTTTTCAATGCTCTATAGTCTTGGTGATATAATCCTTTTAACACCATCATCATTAAGTAAAATTCTATATAGTGACAAGAAAAGAGGATTTTTTGCAGCAACATCAGAGCTTATATAATTCTATAGGTGCTAGCATTTTATGCACACATTTACATAGATGTATAGGTAGCAATCCGTACAGTGTGAAAATATTTTAAAAAATTATATATAGCATAGAATAATGGATTATTTACTTGTAAGTAAGGATATTATGTATATAGATATACTGTATATATTTTTTTGCGACAAAACAACTTTTTTTTTTACCTATTTTGTTTTAAAGGTTTATTGGCTTGTTGCCATTACAGCATTTTTTTGTGTGCGGTTATCCTGTAAAAATTGTGAAAGTGAAAAAAAAAATCAAATAAAATGAAAAATTTCATACTTTCAGAAAAGTTTAAAATAAGAAAAGATGATAATTTTTAAAAGAAACAAAAAAATTTCAAAAAAAACATTAGTTTATGTATTTTGTATCCTGTTATCCTTGAAACGGACTACAAGACGAAATAAAAGCAAAAATTAAATGAAAGCCAAAAGAGAATTTAAAAAAAAAACTGAATAAATAAAGTTCACAATTTTTTCACTTAGTGTTCTTTACAGGATACTTTCCTTTAATATTCGAGATCATTATAGCGAAAAGGATACTTTTATCTGATACATAACTTTAACAATTCTAAACCAAATGTACTCTCAGGTCATTTTTTTTTTTTTTTTGTACATACAATGTACCAATATAGGATAAATTTGGGATCAAATGAAAAAGTCAGGCACACACACAAAAAAAAGTGTACAAGCAATTACTTCTGAAAAAAAAGGACACTTAAAGTGCTTAAAGCTTTTTAATTTGTTTCTGCATTTGAAAACAAAAGAGAACAGAAAAGTACACTCACTCACTAAAATGTAAAAGATTTAATAGAAACACAAACAAAAAAAGACATTTTTTTTTTTTGAAAATAATGATAAATTATGTAAGGGAAAAAATATCATGTAGGTATTTGTATCTTTTTTTTTTTGTGTCACGCTGCAAGTGAAATTTGTTAATTTCTTTTTTTCAGAAAATCATTTACTACGGCCTAGTAATCAGACAAGGAAATCGAAAACAGTTAATAAAAATAAGAAGAAAAAAAATATAACTCCTTAAAAATTCCCCTCTGCATTATGGTCCTTGCAAAATCAAAGTCTTCCTTAAAAATTTGTAATAGAAAAATTTAAAAGTCAGTTCAAATTTTTTAAACGGTTTTTTGAGTTCAGTTTATGAAGGATTCGTGCCTATTACAGAAACTGCCTTTCCTTCATACATTATACGTCCTGAATAAATGACTTGAACATCTTTGATTTATTTTCTCTTTCCAATTTTACTTGATGAAGATAATCAAAGGCAATGTTATAAGAATTACAAATGAAGGATAATTCTTTAGATTGGGGTTAGGCGCCTGGTCGCCTTAAGGCATTAAAATCTTATTCTATTCTTGTACGTTTTAGTTTAAAAGTGAAATTTTAAAAAATCAATTTAAGGATTAACAAAAAAAAAAAAACATGAAAAATACAATACGGAAACGGAAACGCTATAATGACGCGACGCACGAAAAAGAAAGCGATATTTTTAAAATATTCACGCATCCATACAAAATCAAATCAGATTGAAATGCACAAAATCGCTTTTCGTTTTTTCTACAAACACACAAAGGTAATATGTACAAGATACCAGATACAAAAGTATCTTTGCTTCTATAGTACACGTCACATAAATCGCAATAGTACAAATACAACGTTTGATACTTCGCTTTTTATTTATTTATAGAAATTGAAGAGCAAAATTGTTGCTGGTTAATGTTGCTGCTTATTTTTATGTCTGAGGCGAATTGAACGCAGCGATTTATTTTAAGTATATCATTTAGACCTGCGTTCCTTTGCGTTACTAACAAACCATCGCGTTATTGATTTACTAAAATTATGTACAAAAAATTGACGCCATTATCACACGTAAAACTCTTACGCTTTGACGTTTTACATTTTCTTCTTATTTTTTTCCTTATAATCGCAATTTAAGTTCGTGTGAAATTTTTTTGTTAATAATAAAAAAATTTGTGAAATTTATTTTGTTCTGTTTAAAGTGAGAAATACAAAATATAATTTTCGAAAAAAAATATTTTCAAGTAGAAAATAAAGAATTTTTAATAATCGTGAAGGTGAAATGTTAAATGTTCACAATTTGAAGGGGAAAAAAATTATTACATATGTACACAAAAAAAAAACGCAAATATTTTTGAAAGTATTTTAATGGTTTTAATTCAATTGACTACTAAAAAAAATAGTAGAAAAAAAAATTTAAATATTGAAAAATATTTAATTTAATAAAAATTTGTAATCATGTCGAATACATCATTAATAAACAAACGTTAGTATCTTAATCTATGTATGAATTTTGTTACGCTTGATTAAATAAGAAATTAGGATATCTGCTGCTACATAGTTTTTTTTTTTTTTCTTGTATTTTTTTTTTAAATTTAAATTTTATTTTTTATTATTTTTTATATTTCAAGATGTTTTTGAAGAACATTTAATTAAGAAAATACGAAATCATGCATGTTTATACAATAAAAAAGTTGCAGAGTATAAAGATAAATCATCAAGGGATAAAGCATGGAAAGAAGTTTCTGAAGCTCTTGGACAATCAGGTAAATAGAACATAAAAATAATTTTTATGTATCTGTGGATTAGCTTTGATCCTTTGAATTGACAAACGTATTTTCCTTCTTTAAAAAAAAAAAAAACAAATCAAGAAAAAGTATGTAAACTTCGATGGAAGAGTTTAAGGGATCGTTATGTACGTGAAGTTAACGAAACAAAACCATCTGGAGTGTATTGGCACTTTTATGATCTTTTATCATTTTTAGATGATCATATTGTTTCTAAAAGGTAGATTTTCAATAATAACAATTTAAAATAATTTGTAAACATTTTTTTTTTCTTCTTCAATTTTTTTGAAAAAAAAAAAAAATTCATTATTTTATTTTATTTTTTTTTTTAGTTCTAGAAAACGTGATTCAAAAATTCGTATTAAACAGGAAAAAATAAATAATGATGATAGTAATGATAATATATCACAATTAATGAATGATCCAATGTATGAAGAATGTAACGTTGATCCATTACCAAATTTGAATGATAATAATTATTGTAATGAAAATATTGATGTTAATGATGAAGAAATAATTGATCATAAACAATTACAACCACAAGTTATTATACCAATTTATCAAGAAACTAATCAAACACCATCATTTTCATCAGGTGTACGTATTGCTAAAAGGAAATCACAAAGACTACGTAAAGATAATGTACCATATAAAAAGAAATCTACAAATGAAAATAAAATTGATGATGATATACAACAACGAAATGATGATGATGATGATAATGAAAATAAAATTTTAAGATTTCTTGATAAATTCAATGAAATAATTGATAAACGTTTAACAGAAATAACAATTAGAAAAGATAATGTTTCACAACAGCATAGACCATTTTTTAAAATGTTGGAAAATTATTTAGATAAAATCGATGAAACACAACATGATGATTTTAAATTGGAAATATTGAATTATGTTAATGAAAGGTGTAGGGAATATTATAATTAAATTTTATTTTATTTTATGTACGATCCGGTTTTTTTTTTTTCTTATCTTTTAGAAAATCATTTTTGTAAATATTTTCTTTTCCACCAAATTTTTTAAATTATTGAATTCACGTAAAATGTAAAAAAGATTTCTTTCTTCAAATTAAGAAATAAAGAATTATTATTGGATTTTTAGGAATTTGATTTGTTTTTCATTTAAATTTTGCTGGTGAGCGTTAATTCATTCCTTCAATTATACCCTCACTTGCGCATAGAAGCTCAAGAGCTTGAACAAACAATGAAACTAAAATCTACAAAATTGAGTTGAATGAACTTTATGAAAATGATCAATACCGATATACAGGGTTCGCCTTTTCTGGATTCCAAAAGGACCGGAATTTTACTATCGTTCCAAAGGAAATAAATTCGAAAACTCGTCGGAGTTATTACTGGACATTGCTTAATTGGGGCTATGGCCAATAAACTTGGCGTACCATCGAATGATTTCTGCAGAAGCTCGCACTAAAAATAAAAAACCAACCTAAAGGATAAAGAAGTGAAAATATTATGTCAAAATTTTAAGCTACAAACCCTTCTGAATTACAGGATATTAATTTTTAAATCTATATTTTTAAGAAGAAAATAACGAGATAACTTCATTCTCTTTCCATACAAAAATTTTATTTTACTAATAATTCTCAAGGAATCAATCTCTAAAGGATTAAAATTTCAAACTAAGGTACACATCCTGTATAGGTATCATTATTAATTTTCTCTATTTTCCTACTTTGAGTGCAATTTTACTCCGTATAACAAAAACAATTGAAACTTTGATGTCAAAGTTCAACTGAGAAACAAAATAATTAGTTCAAATTTTCTTTGCACAAACATTCTCTTCCGTTACCATAAAGAATATATCATAAAAGATCGTATCACATATTATGAATAAGATAAAACCAACAAAAACAAAAACATCCTCAAGGATTTAAAAAATTTTCTTCTGCGAAAAAAAAAAATATTTTATAGACTTCAATCTTATAACTGTTTTTTTATGAAGATTACAGTTCTAACTTGTTTCATATTAATGAAAATTTCATAATAGAAAATACATATTTCTTATGGGATATAAAATTCACGTACCAGAAAATATATATGTTAAATTTATATCTTACATACATATTTAAATAAAACTACAAGCAAAGATATCGTCTTCTTATATCATATAAGAAAAGATACAAACATAAAAAGAAAGCAGAATAGAGATACAGATATGTACATCGCATACGAAGAAAAATTCATACAGAAAATAACAATGAAACAAAAAAAAAAGGATAATAGAAAAGTTGCATAAAATTATAAATTCATAGTTCATTTCTAATACACATCGTACCTACTTAAAACATAAGAAATTTTGTATTTTATTAGAAAAAAAAAACCAGGAATATGGAAAAAAAATTTTTTACACTTAAAATTTATGTTTCAATAATTTTACAATTTTTTTGTATTTTGTTTTTTTTTTTTCTCAAAAGAAAAATCCAATAAAGCATATTTTTTCTAGTGTTTTTATTCTTAATTGTTTTTTTTTTTTTTTTTTAAACTATTCATGTGAAGAAAAAAGTACTCCTTAAAAACGATTGAATGAATTTTCAATAAGGATTAATTGTATGATAGAAAATTTTTATCATTTCAGAACAAAAAAAAAAAAATCATAAAAATTATCTATTCTAATTGATAAAAATATTTAAAAAAAACGTAAATCATAAAAAATATACATGAGTTAACTGTAAAGTATCATGTCGTATATCCTTCTAAAAATATTTAAAAAAAAAAAAAAGGAAAAAAAACATTATATCATCAGGAAAAATTAAAAATACTCAAGAGAAAAATCAAATGTAAAAAAATAAATCACTTGAAATCATGCTTTTAAAAATTTTTGCCATACTGTAATTCGAATACTCAATTCATTTCTAGGATATGCGTGTTTTTTTTCCAATTTTTAAAGAGAAATTTTTCAAAAATAAAATCATGAATAAATTCTATGTTGGTTTGATTTGACGTTTTTTTTTTTAATGTTTCACTTGTAATTTACGGTATTCTAACATTAAAAAAAAGAGTCCTTATATTTAATCGATTTTGTGTCCTAGTTTTTCAAAATATTTAAATTAATGCGTAAATAGAAATTTCCAATATTATTCAATATATAACAATCATCTATCTGAGAAGCATCAGCCTAAAGAATAATGAAGCATTTAAGGATAATAGTGTGCTAGTGGTTAATAACAACATGAATCTTGTCTAATATATATATTTTTTTAAACTGAGCATGTTATCAGAAGACCAAACGTTGTATCAAAGAGCATGTCATGTATGTTCTAAAATGTCAAAAGAACGTTACAATTCGAAAAATTCCATTGGCCAAGACTGAGAGCTATAATGAGCTACCAATGTCCGAAAAAAAAAAGAAATATATAAAAGGACTCATGAATGTGTTTAAAATATATTATACAGTTTATTTTTCTTAAATTTTCAAAAAACAAAAGTCATAAAATGTAATTTCTTTAATAAGCCACCCTGTACATTGTGTTAATATCCTACTACATATATACTTCCTTTTTTTTCGCTTTAATTTAATACAAATTTAACTGTTTTATAAAACATTTAACTGATGATGATGGTAATACAAACATAATAGCATCTCACTTATAATGTTTTACAAAAACGACAAACAAACGAAAAAAAAAAAAAAAAAACAGGATAATAAATCACATCAACATCATTTTGTTGTTTATCCTTTTTTTTAGAGTTTCTGAAAAATGATGGAATGATGATGACAGTATAACAACGTTATAATAATAATGACGATATACTCGTACATACATACTTTTTGATGATGAGTTAAGCTTTTTTTCATTTTTCCTTTTAACAAGCAGACAACAACAACAAACAAAAAGGATTTTTAATGTGTGTATTATCCTTTTAAACCTACCTATATTATGATCATTTATATAATGTCAAAATAAAAAAAAATCCCATAAAAATAGCTATCATACAAAATAAGAATCCACTTTTCCACTTGAGAAAAAAAATTACCTATTTTTTATTTTCTTTTATTCTTCTTCCTTTTTTTTTTTATTGCAAATTACAAGGCCGTCTTGTTAAATAGTCCTTGCATGGTTTAAATTAATTCAAAAGGGAAAAAATATAGGAGTATATTTTATAAGACTAAATTAAATAATTAATTTATTAAATGAAAAATTTTATTACTAATTTTTTTTTTTTTTTGTGTTTTAAAACAATTTACCACAACTTTTCTTTTTTTTTAATTTTCTGTATAATTGCTTTTCTATTATCCTACATGCAAACGAGTGAGATTTAATTTTCTTTCAACACTAGATTTCTATCAAAACAATCTGTTCCTATAGAGACAGTTAGTTACGTAGCAGTCAACTAAAAAGAGAAAATTCGGAAAAAAATCTAAAAGAATCACGATTTCTAATTTTAAAAATGAAGAAAAATTCTATTATATTTTCCGAATAAAATTTAAAAAAAAAAAACTAGCTATATCATTTGACTATAGCTTTATGTATATACCACATACTAAAATTAATATTTCCTCATACAGTTTTCTACCAAATTTAACCAATTTTTGTCATTTTATATAAAATGTATTTCATATAGTAACTAACCAACAATATCATGAGTTTTTCAATTTATGTATGCTTTTAATTTAACTCGTATTCCCGTACATACACACACACAAAAAAGAAGATAAAAAAAAACTTTATATATTAGTACAAAATAAAATATTCCTACTGGGAAATCAAGAGAATTATGAACACAGCGTATAGCTACTTTCTAACAAAAATAAAATAAAAAACCATTAAATGGCAGACAAACTTCATACATACATATTACAAGGAAGTTTTTCTAGATGAGCACAAAAAAAAACAACAAAAATTTACAATAAAATAAAAGAAAGTTTAAATAAAAAGTATGTATACATATTTTTTGTAACAATTTTGATCCTGTTTTATTTTCTTCTCTTATGTTATTTCAAAATATAAAAACAGTAGTGCAGGAATAAAAAAAAAAAAAAGAAAATCAAGTCAAATGAAAATAATGTCAGTAAGATGAAAAATTACTTGAGTCATCTCATATTTAAAATTTTTTAGTTTTAGTTTTTTTTAAGTAAAGATTTTTCGAGTAAACTTCTGTCAGACATATTGAATTTGCCACAACTTTGTCCAAAAAATTCATGTTGTAAGTTTCATCCAGATCGCTCAATACATAATGGAGATATTACGAATTAAAAATTTCACTAAATTTCTTTATCATTATTTCTATAAATTTAAAATTAAAGTTAAGGTTGAGGTTGAAGTTCTATTTTTTTTTCAATATTGATATTTGTCATGGAGTGGGGTGAAATTTTGCTATATTAAATAGAAAATTTTGTTTTTTAATTTAATTGTTTTTGCCTTTTGGCTTCGGTTAGCCGTAGAGGTAGAAAGCTGTAGTAAAGAACTTCGAAATTTCGAAAATTCGAAATTAATTTTTCAAGAAAATTTCAGAAATTTTTTTTTTTTTTGTTAAATTCCCAATTAGACAATATTTTACAACAATTACTTTTTTTTTACTTTTAAAAAACATTTTTTTAACATTCTGAATTTTTTTTTTTTCAATTTCAAAAAAAAATATAGAAAAAAAAATTAAAAAAGGACTTCAGGTTAAAAAATTCAAACCTTTAAGACTACCAACTAAAACATGAATTAAATTCACTGTCTAAAGCTTTAAATTATTCATATGAGCTCTCACAAAATAAAGTCTATTTATATTTATATGAAAAAGCATTAAAAATCCTTACTATCAAGAACAAACGTATGTCATATTACGGCTAAAAAATATCAAAAACATTATCATACAAAAAAGGATAAACAAATAAAGCCAATATTAACAAAATCTACAATAAAATAAAATTCAAATACAATACAGAATCTTTTAACAAAACAAATGCAAAAAAAAAAAAATAGGAAAAAAATAAGCGTAGCCTTAAAGCCTGAAGGATATTCTAAATTTTTTTGTTTATCTACTGTGTGATATTTAAACGCATAAAATTGAGGACAAACATGACCGTCACACTTCATAAAATTTATATAAATCGATAGGATCAATTCATGAATTTTTAGTATAAGGATTCATGTATTTTTTATCGTATTGTTTTTTTTTATCAATCGTAATAAATACGTGTCTGTTAGAAATAAAGCTTTCAAATGCAACAAGGACATCGACTATAGTTATATAAAAAAAATTTTGTGTGAATAAAATGAATTTTTTTAGCAAAGAGAAAATAATAACAAAATTTTTGTTTGAATGATAATTCCTGGAATTTAGACGAAAAATAAAAACATCTTTTTTCTAAAGTCCTTGAAAAATTAAACAAAAAAATTTACAATTATATTTTTATGTTTTTTTCTTTAGAAAAAAAAAAGGATAACAATAAAGCTTAATTAAATTAGTTTTTATGACTTTCATCTTTTATCAATTTTCGATTATTTTATCTTAAATCACAAACTTCGGTCATAAAAATTGGAATTAAGATAAATTTTACTATTTTATAGCGAAACAAATGATTTTCAACCTTAAGGACATTGGATCTGGTAACAAAGAAAGTGAAAAGGTAGTTTTTTCCTCCTAGTTTATTCTTGTAGAATAATTACTTTCTGAATTTTTTCTGGATTCGTTAAAATCGTAAAAATTTAATTTCAATTTTTTTTCAGGCATCAAAATTTTATTATCATTTTCTGATCATTTATTTTTATGATACGTTCAGATGAAAAAAAAAGTTTCCAAATTAAATACGTGTTCGGCTACAAGGACTTAGAAGTGCATATACAAAAGAAACGTAATTATTCTATTGGAAATTTGTAAACGGTTTCGATATTCTAACAACAAACGTACTAAAAAATTTAATTTAGTAAAAAACATACGACCACAATGTCTTCTTGACATTTGAAAACTCAAAGTGGAATTTACTTTAATGGAAACGCATATTCTGAACTTTTACACATAATTGAAGATTTTTCGTAAAATTTCGCAGATTTTTTAAAAATTGAAAAGTGCAAAAAAATATTGAAAAATTTCTAAAGACCATGAACTTTTTTTCTAAAAACAAAAATCGTAGAAAAAAAAGGAAATATCTACAAGGATTTTCTTATTTGAAAAATCGTACAATTAAATTTTGAATTTGTCAAAGGATAGTTATTTCTTTCTTTCTATTTTTTTCTATCCAAAATTTTCCATCTCATTAATAAAATTAAATTTTTCTTCATTAAATTTTACTTTTTATAATTTCTGAATCCTTATGTGTATGTGCTCACATTCTCATTCAGTACGTTTGATAAATAAATCAATAGAAATCTTTTCTACAAAAAAAAAAAAAAAAAGGAAAAGCTACATCGGCATTGAATTTTTTATGATTTTCAAAGGATAAATAAATCTGCACAAAGTATTAACATTTTTTTTTCTTTCTTTTTTTAAAACTGTTTGTGATTTCAATGTTAAAAGAAAATGTTTTTTTTTTTTTTTTTGAAAATAAATCAATGGAAGTTCATATTCATGTCAAAAGGATATCTAAAAATCATGTATCTTTTATCTTAAGCCGTTTTCTTGTGTAAATCGTATTTTTTTTATTTTTGTGTCTTCAAAAAAAATTTTTATGATGATTCTACATTTTAATTACAAAAAAAAAATTGTTAAAATTAAAATCAGTTTTTAATTATCATTCACAAGAACAATGTCACCCTTTCAAATTTCACCTTTTTTTTTTTTTAAATTAAAGGAAGAAAAAAAAAGAAAACTATTCGAAGCGTTAACTCTTTGCATTCCAACAGTTCTTCTGTCCTCATCAATTTTATAGATCATTAAAAATAGTTTTAAAACATGTCCTTTTTCATACATAAACACCACTACCCGTAAATTTTGAATTTTAAGGGCTTTATCTATCTTGATAGTTTTGGTAGTGTGAAAGTGTATTAGGTATCATAAGTTTGCAGAAGTCTAATAGAGGATCCATCAATTATTCTTTCTTTTTTTCTCCTTAACCTTCCCTTCTTAACACTTTTATCTACATGCGCCTGCGTCATGCCTAACAAAAAATGCATTAAAGAGAGATATCTCGACTTTGTTCATGATTTAAAAAAAAAAAATGTCAAATAAAATTTAAATCGATATGTGAATCACATGTCCTATATTTCCTATACAATAATAAATTCATTACATGATTATATTCTTACTATATTGTTCAATTAAATAATTAAATTTTAATGCTATATTCATCTAATAAATCTGACTATTATGTAAAATTAATAAAATTAAAATAAACTCAATAATAATTTCAATTCATGATTGTACTCGTATATATTCAATTTATCATTTTAATTTGTTTTAGATTTAGTTCTCTAAGTATATTCCATTATATCTTCTCTTTTGTTTATGTTTTTTTTTTACTTTTTTGTTCCAATTTACCATGTATGAATATGATACATGTTTTGTATAGAAATTTAACATAATATCTAAATTTGTATCTTTAAATGATGATAAATTAGTAAATTATGTTAAAAGATGGTCAGAATATATAGTAACCGCTTATTACAAATAAAATTCATAATACAATAATGGATCACATACTCACAATAATGAAAATATATCTATCTGTATACAAGGTATGTATTTGTATATATGTATGTATATGTTACTTTATAGTTTTAGAGATAAAATCTATAATGAGATTTATTTCATATTTTCTTCATAAATAAAACAATTTTTTTTGTATTCTTCATAATTTTTCATTTTATTTTATAAACTTCTCTTTATGAACAATATAAAATGAAAAATTAATTGAATAAAATACAAAATGTATCTCTATATAGATGCACAACTATTATATACTAAAATTGTAGATATAATAGCTAATTTGTTTTTGTTGTTTGTTTGTTTTTTCTTTACAAAATACAAAAAAAAAAAAAAAAAAAAAAAAATTTTATGACATGCATAATAATTCATTTTCATAAAATTTATTGTATAGAAAATAAATTTATAATTGAACGATAATGCAATTAAAATAATAATGTAAAATTTGTTAAAATATTAACTGAACCAAAAATTTAAACCGTACCCATCATCACCCACCCACTTTTTTTCGAATACATCAGATACATCTTTAAATTTTATGTTTTGTGGGTTCATAATATGCAATGTACGATGTAAAATTTTAAATACAAAGTAAAATTTAATATAATATATATTTTTTTTTTGCTACTGGAATACAATTAGAGATCCTTAAAGCTTAACATACACAATGAGTATCTATATATTGTATAATATACAGAAGATATTTAAAGTAACCACATCATTGTACTATCGTCATCATATTTATTGTAGAATATGCAAAAAAGATATTTAATTGAGATTAGCATTCTAAATAAGATTAATTTATTGTAGTCATGAATTTTAAAATAATATTATTATTGCTTCTCGATTTGAAGGTAAATAATTGGAAAGAAAAGGATATCAATATTCATTATTATGCCTTTGGAAACCAGGTAAGAAAAATTATACAATTAATAATTTTTTAAGCTTTTTTAAAAATTGTTGCTTTAATAGAAATTTGAAATGTAAATTAGACTTACAGAAGGTGGTCAGTGGCCTTAGTGGTAGAGTGCTGGCTTCTGAAACCTAAGGTCTTGGGTTTTAATCCGCACAACTTCATTTAGCTTCGAATGAGTACAAACTGTAGGTACAATAGAATAATCTTAAAAGCTAAAGTTGACTTTGGTAGGCTGTATGCTCCAGTTAGGAGTTAAACAGAATATCACACACCATACCATATCTTGGACACTTTAAAGCTAGGTAAATACTTTCAATTTAAAAGTACAAAATTCTACAAAAATTCATAAAAATCGACCAGAAAAATTCAATTAAATTTTTTACAAAATCTCTTACCTTTAATTTTTACTTTTTTCCAAGGATCCTTTCCCTCTTTTCCACCATATTTCCTTTCCCACAATGCAAATGATTCTCTAAATATAAAGATTTACATAGCACATCAATAATATCATCAACAAAAGAATGTTTTTCTTTATATGTTGACATTATAACGGTTTTAAATTGTATTACTTATTTTAAATTTCCATTAGCATAAAATATGCTCATTTTTCATTGTATCATAAATTTGTTGAACAATTCTTTTATCCTTTTAAATCTGATAAACATATTTACTTGATCCTAAAATGTCATTTTAAAATGAAACATAAAAAAGAATTTATCAAGAACTTTCTTTTTCTGCTTTTTACATTTTTTTTTTTTTTTTTTTTTAAGAAAAAATTCTTTTTCTTTAGCTTCAACGTGTAGTATAGGTACGTTAGCATCAGGATAAAAAAAAATATATCCATATAGGAGAATGAAAAAGTTAGAGAATAAATATCATGAAATGTTTATTTTTTTTTTATTTTTTGCATGTAAGAAAAATAAATAGCATAAAATAAAGCTGTTTATGTACGATTTAACGGATTCAGTTTTTTTTTTTTTCTAGAAAATAATATTTTTTGACAATGATAATGAAAGTATAACGATGTTAAATGTATGTGTTTTTAAAATCCCTTAAAAAACAAATAAATTAAATTAAATGAAGTACCTAATCCGTTATTTACCATATACATATATATTTTTTTCTAGATGTTAAATTTTGAGAACAGTTTTTTCATAAACTGAATAACAGATGAATATTTTTGGTTTCAATGATGTACATGTCAAGTATATAATATAAAAAAAAATTAAATTGCATATTTCTAGCATATTTTTAGGCTCAAATTAAATTTTTTTGTTTGTATTTGTATACGAGTTGGATTGGAATTCTAAGAAAAAATTAAAATTATTTCGGAATTAAAACCATGAGAAAAATTTACAAAACTTGACATTTTGAAATGAATACGTAAACAAAACCCAATAAATTAAATTAAGGCGAAACAAAATCGTTTGAATTCACTGAAATTTTGTAAGATTTCTTCTATATAAGAATTTTTTTTTTTTTTCGTCCTGGCAATTTATATACTACTTTGTTACTGTAGCTCCTTGCACACATAAAAACACATAAAAAAACAAATCCTTTTTTTTTTCAATTGTAAAACAGTTCTATTTTTTAACATGAACGTTAAAAAGGAGGAAAATTGTAACCATAAAGAAAATTTATGCATATTTATTCAGATTAAACACAAACAGCAACAGTATAACGGTAATATAAAGACTTTATTTGATACCGTTTATTTTACTTAAATATAACTTCATTTTTCTGTTTTTATTTTTTGCTACTTTATCCTTTTCTTGAAGACATTCAATATCAAAATAAAAATTTTTTTTTGAAATTTATTCTACGTATACTTCGTATGGAAAATGTATGCGTTTACAGTATATACTTCTGTATTGTTGCTATATGTTTAAATTTTCTTCCTTATTCTTAAAAATAAACAAAAATACTATTTTCTGCTTAAATTTTATGTAAAATTTTCTGATTGTTTGTGATTTTTATTTCTGTATATTTTTGTTCACATCCTTTTCAGAGAATCATTTAATATTTCAACATTTTTATTTTATTTATTTGTTTTTTTTTTTCGTTCGTTTAGGATGTTTTTTGTGTTTCTCAGTTCTGTTTTGATGTAATAAAAAAAACGGATAATATCAAAATATGCATCATATGTGAAATTTTCGTCCTTGTTTTTTATTTAGCTTCAAACATATACCAAACGAAAAAATAAAACGAAAAGAATGTCCAAAAAGAATGCAGTTTAAATGGAAAGGGAAACACTAAAGAAAAATCAGCCAGATGAATTGAGATCCATTCGATTTTTTTTTTCTCTCAGAAACTGTTCATTTTTACGTTAAATAAGTTTTCAAATTTCGAACAATGTTCGTATCGAGAACATAAATTACTTGTAATATTTTATTTAAAAAAAAAAAAAATCAGAAAAAATAAAAATAAAGGATTTTGTGAACTAGACGTTCAATATTTTCCTTCTTCTTCCTTATATTTCGTTTTTTTTTCTTCTTCTTGTGTGTGATTTTTTATCCTTATTTATTGATTATTTTTTTGTAAATAATAACTGTATCAGAAAAGAAGAAAAAAGAATGGTTTCTTATTTTTCACTTTAAAATTTTTCGATTTAATAAATTTATTTTGTTATTGTAGCTTTTTTATCAATAAAACAGAAAGGAAATATTATTCGTTACTTTTTTCTTATCTTTTTTCTAAGGCAAAATTTTTTTTTTTTTGAAAAAATATTGAAAGATATTTTTCATAATTTATGATTTACTATTTTTCTGAGTTTTTGTATTTTAGAATTTACTGTAAAATATATAATGTTTAGTGTGTAACTGTTTTAACCCTTTTCGTTTGGGATGTTTCAAATATATGATGTACTTTAGATAGCCATGATGTGTGTATTACATGTGGGAGTGGGAGATTATTTAAAAAGTTGAGTTGAGAAAGATATACAGAGTTAGGTCTTGATTAAAATTATATACATACATGTGGCAGAAAGAGCTGACCACATTGGGTTAAAGTTAAAAGACTCCTTTTATTAAAACTTTTATATACATATATTCTCTTTAATGTGGATCCTGTATAGATCTATTCAGAAGCTTTCTAGGTTCTTCTAATATAACATAATGATCTTTTAAAAAATCCTTTCAAATTAAAGTATTTTAGAGATTTTTCAAAATCTTCAAAAAATTATCCTTTTTTACATTCAATTTATTATTATTGGACATCAGAACCAAGATCAATTATTTACTTTCTTGTTTTTTATTTCTAAGAGCCTTTTCTTTCTTAAAAGAACATTTTAAAAAGAAATAATGCATATTTTTATAATTTTATGTCTTAAAGCTTATAAAACACATTTTTCTACTCAATCAACAAAGTTCTTATCCAGCAATAAAAAACGTTCATACAAAGCTTTATTGTTCGATGAGGGTTAAATTATTTATTATTAATGTAATGGTTGATAAGTTAATCTTTTGTGAACGATATTCCGCTGATATTTTAATTATGCATTAGTGGATGGATTCTATAGAAGAAAAATAAACGAGAAAAAACAAAACAGGCACAAATACCTCTTTCATAAAATTTTAATTAAGTTTTATGTGGCTTCCATATCATTGTATAATTTATGCATAAATTGATAAACATAATTTTTGTTTGTAAATTTAACAAAGTTAACGAAATAAAAAAAAAAATAATAAAGGATTGTGTTTTTTTTTTATTTCATTTTACCGCATTGAAAACATACAATTTGTTAATTTATTAAATTTTAAATAAGATTATGAAATGAAAAGCTACAAAAAATTACGAACAAAAAAAAGAGGAATTATGATAGAAATTAATTTTTATATTGTTGCAATTTTTATGAGTTTTTAAATTGAATTTTCCCATTTTTTTTTTTCATCAAAAGAATTTATTTTTCTGTTATTATTATTATTTTTCTTTGTTACAGTTGAATAATGGTAAAATCTTGATATTTTTCAAGTGATTGAACATAAATGGGAATTTCTTTTTATAAAAAATTATGAAAAAGTAGGAAAAAAAACAAAATCTGAAATGCAATTTTAAAAAATAATTAAATGCTTTTGCATCGTTTTGAAGAATAAATAAAAAAAGATATTTATTTATATTTTCAG
The DNA here is from genome assembly GCA_939192795.1 of Bombylius discolor. Taxonomy (NCBI): domain Eukaryota; kingdom Metazoa; phylum Arthropoda; class Insecta; order Diptera; family Bombyliidae; genus Bombylius; species Bombylius discolor. The sequence continues at coordinate 5,017,627 of OW584242.1, forward strand.
TTTACTTTAAAAATTATAGAAAAATGAAACTTTCCTCATGAAAAAATGGATTTTGTGTGTAAGAAAAATGAAAACAACTAAAAATTTTGAAGTTGTGATTAAAATTACTTATAAGGACATTTTGATCCTTTGAAGAAACAATACTTAAAAATGGTAAAACAGCTTATAATATAGTTACGAGTATGTATATAAAAAAAAATGAGACAGAAAATACATACAAGTCTTGTCAAAACTAACAACCTGTATAATTAGCAAAAATATTCACCGTTATCCTACGCTTCCGAAAATGCTTTCATAAAGTCACCTACCCATTAGTGCTAACCATACAGACTTTGTAAAACTTAACAAACTCGAAAAGTGAAATCTTAGTGAAATGTCTAAGTAACCATACAGACTTTTATAGAATTTTGAAAATTTATAAATTATAGAATTAATGAATACATATTTTTGACAAGTTACAAGATTTGATAGCTGATTTTAAGTTTCATTAAGTTTTGTACGACAATTCTCGTACCTTTGAAAAGTCAGCGAAAATTCAGCGAAAAGTTTTGAAAGTTTTGAAAAGTCTGTATGGTTATTCACTAGAGAAACCATGTTGTCGTTCAGAAACTTAACCTTCCTTAAGGCAGTGAAAGTCTGTATGGTTAGCACTATTCCGACGACCGACTAAAAAAAAATCTGCGATGAAATTCTTTAAAATTTCGGTTGGCAAACAAATTCAAATGAATTAGAAGCCTTGAAAAACGCTTTACAAAATTTAAAAAAAAAAACGAAAGTCACAAAAATTACGTGAAAAATGATTATTTGGAATTATTTTTACAAAAATTGAAAAAAGTATCAAACAAAAAAAATTATTCCATCAGATACACAAAAAGCATATGCATGTTTTTTCATTAAATTTTGTTATTTCACTTCCCTTTTGTTTTCACTTTTCACATTTTAAGTATTAAAGCCATTTTAATCTCTTTTCAAATAACATTTTATCCTTGATATCCTTTCATATATCCTTCAAAATAGAGTATTCTAATAAACAAATAAGTATATGTCAATGTAAACATATAACGTTTACTATTTTCTTAACAAACAAAACTTTTAAAAAACAACAAGGGTGGGGGGATCTAAAATTATATTTTCCATAAGGATAAAAAAAAACACAATACAAAATCAAGTGGCGTAAAAAGACAACTTTTAGTAAAAGAGGACAAAAAAAGTAAATAAATGAATGGAACAGCTAGAAGCTCAGAACTGTATAAAAAAAAAAGGATATTATGATGATGAGAATGAAAGAAAGGAATATTTCAACGGAACACTGAAATACAAAGGAAAATTTTTAGACTACAATTTAAAAAAAAAATATATAAACAAAAAGCTTGAAAACAAAAGTTTACTGTATAGCAAATTCTTACTTCCTTTTTCTCCTTTTCTTATTATTCCTCCTCCGCCATTTCTTCTTCTTCTGCTCTCTTGCATATTTCACAATAAAAATCATATATGTATCTTCTTTTTATTTTTACTTTTAAAAATTTCAAAAATGTTAAATTTGTGTTAATCCTAGAAAGATCCAAGTGAAAAGCTTATTCAAATTTTGTTTATTTTGTAAGAGTAAATTTTATATGAAAAAAAAATAAAATCCAAGTTTAAAAAGATGATGATGGTACACAATATTATCTACATTAACATTTCTCATATGTATGAACAATAATAAATCTGTGTCATGATTTTTTTTTTATTTATCAAACAAAAACAACAACAATAACAAAAAACAGATAAAAAAAATAATAAAGAAATAAAAAGGTGTAAAATAATACAAAGTGAAAGTAAATAAAATAAAATGTAAACACAAACATACATACATCATAACATATATCGTCAAGGAATATATTTATACACATTTTAACAGTAATTTATATTTTCATTTTTATTTTTGTTTTGTCAATAATACGAAAAAAAAACAACATATGAATGACAAAAATAAAAAAAAAATAAAAAAAAACAAATAAATAAACACAATAAAAATCCTTTTAAGGATATCTTAGAGAAATTTTCTGTTTACTTATCATTTTCTTTTCTTATTTTCTATGTAACACTTGAAGATAATATATTTTTTAAAAAAAAAAGAAGGATTTTACTAAAATTTTATTTGATACTCCTTTCTTTTTGTATGAATTGTTTATTTTCTCACTATTTTACTTTCTCTTTTTAATTTCAAGTAACATTACACTTTTTCACTTTTTATAAAATGAAATCATGAGAAATTTGCACTGTTTGTAAATTTTAAAAACTAAAAGTTGTACAGCAAAAGAATTCTTTTGAAGATTTGGAATTAGAAAGTCATAAATTATCATTTTACTAATTTTTGGATGGAACATTTTTTTTTTTTTTTTTTAGAAATGAGTTGAAGGGTATTTCTCATTTTTCGAAAAACTGTAACATCCTGAATGCATTTATTCACAAAGGATATTATCATATTTCGTTCTGAGAGTCTATTCCGTTTCCTCGAAAAAATAATAATACGAAATTTCCAAATTTTTTTCTAATGTTTCGATTCAAATTTAATGAAAAAATGAGAAAAACTGTCAAATTATTTTCATATGAGAAAAAAAGTCTCATCATTATATTAGCGTATGAAAATTGTGAGAAGTTGTGCTAGAAAATTGTTATTTTTATTAAATTAATTTTGATATGTAAGTAATGTAATATATTTCATATCGTCGTAAATTATTAACTACATTTTCTTTAAAAAATAGAATAAATAATATATAGAATCGCTTCAATAAAAATAATGAAAAATAATATGAGAAATGAAATGGGAAGTTTTTCTCATTCTAATTTTTTCGACGAAACAGAATAGACCGTCTGGATTAAAGTGATTCCAAAGATCTTCATCTTTCTATTCGTGTTTGATTTACAAAAAAAAATGGCTACTACATAGATGCTACATAAGTTTCTTAACAAGACAGTATTACGATATCCAATAGAGACCCACAGTAAGCTACCGAAATACTTTAAAAAATTTCTCATAGACTCTTTTGGTCAGTCTTATGTATTTCCAAAATAATGGTCTTCCTGTCGCAAACTCAGATCGCTGCAAATTAATTCAATAAACTTTTCGAATTCAAAATTTAATATTAAAATTTATTAAAGAAATTAAAGTCTGATGGTAGACAATACACACACAATGCATTTAATGAAATTATGCACTTACATATACATACATATGTCAATTTTCATATAATTCATGACTGAAAAAAACCACATATTTCCATATGTTTTACATGTAAAATTTTTAACTGATATGTGGTTTAGCATTCGCAAACAACAAAAAAAAACAAAATAAAACAATCCTTGAAAATAAAAGTGTCGTGTATGTATTCTATTTTATACATGACAAAATCCAATAAATGCGTTTTTAATTTGTAAAATTCACATCATACATATTTTTATAATACATATTTTAATTTTTTTTTTTTTTATTGAAAAACAATTAAAAATTAACGACAAAAAAAAAAAAGAATTTATTTTTATTTTCGTGTGAAATAATTTTTTTTATTTATTTTTTTTTTTTTTTTGCAAAAACAAATTAGAATAAATGACGAAAATTTAATTGTTGTATCCTGTGTTCAGTATTTTACAGAAGGAAATAATACATGAGCAGGTATAGGTTTTAAAGGATGTGTAAACACTCATATGTCCTTTTTTTCTCATTTTTTTTTTATTTTTGCAAAAACGGATGAAGTATAAAATTTAATTTAAACACATAATGAATGTAAATCGCTTTATGAACAACAGGATTATCCGTATATGTATTTTTTTGCTTTTCAATGTGGCTTTTGATTGTATTTTTTTATTTATATATTCTTTTTTTTTCGGTAGTAGACTTTATTTGATATTAAATATGCGTTTTTCATGTGTATTGACAATCTATTACATCCGATGATAATGCCAACAAATTAATTTACAATAAATTCATAAAGCAGTGTTGAATTGTTGAAATTTTAAAACAAAAAAAAAGGAAGAAAAAGAGCAAAAAACAAATTCATTCAATGGATTTTTGTTTAAAAATTATTATTGTATTAAGTGTATGTATTTGTGGTTGAGGGAGAGGATTTAAATTAAAAGGATGCACATATGTATATTGCTTGTTAAATTATTGGTTTAATAATTACATTAATTAATTTTTTTTTTTTTGCATAGGAATAATTAAAATTCGATAATATTTTTTGATTAATAAATTAAATAAAATTTAATAATTAATTTTTGAAGGATTTTTAAAGCTATTCTAAAGGATTTCATGGATTGTCAGTTTAGTTTTAACGATTTAAAAAATTCATTAAATTAATTGAATTAAGTAGTTTTTAGAATGCCTTCAGCACAGAGCAGTTATATAGAGTTATAAGAACTTCAGATTCGAAAATGGTTAGCTAAGCTTAACAAAGTTGTGACCAAAAGCCAAAATAATTTCTCAATGGTTTTGACCACATAGAAAAACATAATCGATTGAAAGGATAAAGGACAAGAAAACTTTGGGGTCACTAGCTGATCTAAAAAGTTTTCAAATTGACTAAAAAAAAAAAAGACATTCAGAAGATTCACAGTTCGTTATTTTTTCTTCACTTAAATTATTCACACGTGTGCCAAATAAATTTTTCCGAGAAGTCCTCATGTGTGATAAAACAAAAGAACTTTGTCTTTTCAAGGATTTGCATATCATTTACTTGATCCTGAGAGAAAAACATACACAAAAATAGCAATTATGTAAAACAACTCAATGTCATCACAAAATTAGATGGAAAAGAAAATAATTCAATTTTATTTAACTCAATTGAACTGTTTTACAAAATTATTCCCTTAACAACACGAAAAAAAACAAAAATTTTTTGTTCTGGAATGTCAAAAAATTTTCAATTTCCAACTTTATATTAATCAGAAAAAATTTTGTTTATCTTCATTTCGTTTTTTATCCTTTTTTCATCTAATTTTTCCTTTTTCGTATGAACTCCATCAGGATTATGTGTGTTTTTTTATTTCATTGCTTTCCTTTTTTTCTTTATTTTCTAAGTTCTGTTATTTCTACGATAACATGAAGGATAATAAAAATATTTGTTTTTGTTTTTTTTTTTTTTTCGAAGTCTTTAAAAAAAAAAGAAATTGAAACATTTTACACTCTCCTGAAAAAATGAATAAAAAAAGGACAATAATTACAGAAGTAATTGTAATTAAATATTGTAATTAAAACCAATTAACTTAATGAGATTTTAAATGTCATGTATGTGTGTGTGCTCTGCTTAATAAAATACTTTTCTATTTTTGTTGAATTTTACACACACACAAGTTTAATTATACGTTTAAAATTTACTTCAGGATACTTCAGTTTTTATTGCTTTCATGTAAATGTAGCGATTGTTTAACATAATTAAAATTTCCAATATGGTTTCTTTAAATTAACCGAATAATTAATATTTATATTCTTAAACTTAAAAGCTAATTATTATCCTTGCAAAAAAAAAATACCTACTATTGTACTCGCTGCTGCTGAACGTAATTTCAATAACAATAAAATCTATATTATTACTTTTCATCCCCACCACATTCCTTACACAGTTTCTATTCGTATATTACATATATCCTTTTTATATAATGTTCACTTTTCTTTGCTTCCTTTTGATATTTTTTTTCTATAAAAATTTTCTAGTGAACATTTTTTGAATCCTATCTCCATGTATGAACTCCTAATGATATCCAGAAAAGCGTGTAAAAGAATAGAACACTTACAATAATTGTACACTTCTTCAAGGATATCCTCCTTTTTCATTTTAAATAAATTTATTAAATCATAATAACAGCATACATTGTATGACATGTATCCCTACGGTGTAATTTCGTCCTTTTTTTTTTGAGTTTTTTTTTCTCTCAGTTCCATTTAGTACAGTTTTTGGAAAAAGTCCTTTACAAAAAAAAGTAATTTTGTTTTTTCTAGAAAAAACAAAAAACGTATAACAAAAAAAAGTAAATACTTAAATTTAGTAAATACGAGTATATAATATATCCTTTGTTCATGTCGTTTATATTTAATTATTATCATGGGAATTTTCTGTAGTTTAAATGCAGGACAAAAAGGACAAAAAGTTTTTTTTTCTTTTTTGTTTTCTTTGCAAAAATCACTTCAAGTTTTTTTTTTAATAATAAAAAAAAAAGAAAAAAAAAACGAAAAAGTGAAAAGTTTATTTTGTTTTCTTTCTCATTATCTGTTCCGTTTTTTTTCTTCTTGATATTTTTTTTTTTCTATTTTCTTTCCATTATCCTTTGTTTTTAAATACAAAATTGCATATGGCCTTTTAGTGAAGTGTATATGTATACATAAAATTATATATAACAATAATACGAAATGATGCAACAAAAAACATATCCTTTTAATGTATAATTATTATGTTAAGGATATTTAAAATTACATTAAATATAGCATGTGAGGATAATGACTTTTTAGAGAATACAAGAGTACAATAAATACTTTTTTTTAGCTCTTAATAATGTCCTTATTTTTTTTTCTCTTGCATTAAAATTTTTTAAATAAAGAATAATTAGGATAAAAAGAAAATTCTTTTTAAAAAAAATGTACTTTTAGGTCATAAAATATTAAAAGGAGCTGTTTTTTTTTAAAGGAAAGGAATTTAAAGGATAAAGGACAAAACTCTTAACTATAATAGAAATACACATGAATTTGCGTCTTCTTTTTTTTTAAATATCCTTGCATATAAGTGTTCATTAAATATTATTCATGTCCTTTATACATAATGTGAGTAACTAGGATAAAAATTAGGACTCTTATCTTATAAAATGGTAGAAGAATGGTTAAGGAGAAACAAAAAATAATTTCTTCTTAATCTTAATAAGCTTCTATCACAGAAATAAGTCTATCCTTTCGAAAAATTAAAGCTTTTAGAGCCTAGACCAATCCGATACGACATACGTGACTCCAAAACTACTTTTGATTATAAAATTTTACTTGATAAGCTTTTCAACGCTAAGAAGCTCAGTTTAGTTAAGGTCAGTGCCTATCCACTTTCTGACTGCGCGTAACCTTATTTATTGCAGCCGGATACGAAATGTAGAAACTTCTAAAACCTTGTATTTCCTAATAAACTGAAATTAACTAGCCCTCCTATGATTTTTAGCTTATTCCGGCGAAACTTACCTCAAATCTAATGTGAAAAACGTAGTCACATTATAGTATTCTGGAAAGTCCTTTTTTTCAATATTATGATGAAAGAAAAAACAAGTCAATCATATTCAATCTTTAATGGCAAGGCACACAGAAAGAAATTTGAGTAATAACATGCACTCTGACCAATAGAACTTTCTTTTTTAAGCTCATACGGTCAATTTAGGAAGTCTGGATCATTTTTAGGCACACACAGTAACGAAAACTTACTTATTCGATCTGGCAGTACCATGTTGCTCATTTTTATAAAAACCAAAAATGTCTACTAGTTCTATGTACTAAACTAATCAGCTGTTTAAGTGAGGTTATGTTTACCGGGAACTGACAAGGGACAATTGTTAAGTTACAACATTTAGCTTCAAATGTGAAATTGTAAATTATTTATATTAATTTAGTATTCGTTTTAATTTATTTTTTCATCAACAATACAAAATTAAAAATGACTTCAATCATCAATCGTCATTTGATTTATTTGTTCGCAAACGTTAAACATAAATTTCCAAAACAAAATCCATTCTGTTACGCTAAGGACGCTTCAAGGAAATTATTTTCAACAAATATAAATCAAAAGGAATCATCTGATGAACAACAACAGGAGCAACCACAATCAGAATGTAATACAAAAATATTAAAAATTGCTGTAATTGGTGTACCAAATGCTGGAAAAAGTACATTCATCAATAATCTGATAAATCATCGGGTAACTTGTCTAAATTTTTCATTTAATCCTTTTCAACAAAATTAAAAATCCTGTGTTTATTTTAATTTTAGGTTTGTCCAATATCAAATAAAGTTCATACAACAAGAAATTCAAATAAAGCAATTTATACAACAAATAATACACAATTAATATTATTCGATACACCTGGTCTAGTTACACATAATGAAATTAAAAAACATCATTTACAATCATCATTTATTAGTGCTTATAAGCATTCAATACAACATGGTAATATAATATGTGTTATACATGATGTATCGAATACATGGCAACGACATCAATTACATTCAACTGTATTGGACACTTTAAATTTATATCCGAAATTACCAAGTTTTTTAGTATTAAATAAAATTGATTGTTTAAAATCTAAAAGAATTTTACTAGATTTAGTGAAAAATTTAACAAATAATACACTTGTTGGGAATAAAAGAAAATCTAAAAACAAAAAAGATGCGGAAAAGATCAAAAATGACGTTAAAAAGACCGAAAATGATGAGGAAAATAAAAAGTTAGTTGGTTGGAGTAATTTTTCTGATGTATTTATGGTCTCGTCAATAACTGGTGATGGATTACAAGATGTTCTGGTAAGTCTTTTTTTTTAACGTTCGTTGTTGTAAACACAATTTGGCGATTGGCTATAGAATCGTCAAATTAATGAACGACTAACGACAGTTAATCGTCATTCGTTAATTGTCAATCGTCATAGTCGCTGATTTGTGTTTACACCACATTTCGAATTAAAATCTTTTCAATCTTTAAATTTTCTTTTTTTAACTTCAGCAATTTCTATTGAAAAAATCACAACCAGGTAATTGGGAATATTCTGAAGATGTTTATACTGATCAAAAACCAGAAGATTTAATTGTTGAAAGTGTAAGAGCACGTTTATTAGATTATTTACCGCAAGAGATACCGTACACTTTAAAAAGTCAAATTGAATTTTACAACATAAATAAAGGTGAATTTTAATTAAATACTGTCAACTAATTAATTAATTTATTTATTTTTTAATTTAAAAAAAAAAGGTTTTGTCAGGCGAGTAAAGTAATACGTTCTTTTTAATTTTTTTCGTTTCAGGGGTAATTTATGCTTCAGTACAAGTAACTTGTCCTAATGCACGAATCGAAAAGTTAGTCTGTGGTGAAATGAATGGTAAATTAAAACAAATTACCGAAAGAGTTACATCCGATTTAGTTGAAACATTTGGTAAAGCAATTTCATTAACAATTACAACATGTACTTTGAAAAAATCTGAAGAAATAAAAAATTAAAATTTTGTTATATTGAAATTTGTTAGTAATTACTTTGAAATCCTTTTGTTCTTTGTAATTGATAGGTCACAAGGATAATTGTAGTAATTGGATTTGAGCAAAGAATAGCTTCTATCCTTGTTTTTCCTTTGATAAGTTGAATGTATTTGATGCTAAATTTTGGTTAATTTACTTAAAATTGCATGCTCTAAATGAATCTAAAATAATTTTAGAAAAATTTTGAAAATAATTAGAAAAATTTTGAAAATAATTTTTGGTTCATGAAATTTCGTCTTAAAAACGGGGTCCGTTTAATAATGTTATACAGCGTCTTGAGGTGATTTTTGATGTACAAATCTGAAGAGTCGATTTTATCGAAAATTTGAACAGGAAAACTTGAAAATTCTTTTGGAAAGTGTTCAAAATTGTTTTATATTAAATTTTCATTAATTATTGTTGCTGACTTCAAGAAAAATTTATTATAAAATCAATATATTTAAAAATTGAAAAATTTGGTCTGTAGATTTTTTCCCTCATCGATTTCTAAATTTCACAAAGCGGAAAAATCTGTTCAGCTAGCAACACTATTTAATTTCGAATATTTCGAAAATTCGAACTTGATATAAGTGCTAGCTAAGACCCTGTTTATTCCCTTAAAATTAATGAGGGATATTCTGACGAAGGGACATTTAACAAATTTTTAAAAAATTGATTTTTTATTAAATTTAGGACAAAATTTCGAAAAATAATGGATGGAAAATTAATTAAAAACAATTTCAAACATGTTCCGAAATAACTTTCATCTTTTTATCCTTAAATGTGCACGAAATTCGATTTTTTAGATTTGTACAACAAGTATCACTTCAAGACGCTGTATAACATTATGAAACGGACCCCGTTTTGAAGACGAAATTTCATGAATCAAAAATTATTTTAAAAATATCATAAAAATTATTTTAGATTCATTTAGAGCATTCAATTTTAAATAAAAATAACAAATTTGGCAAAGGATAAACTTTCAATAGAATATAAAAATGATCATCTAAACTTCTCTAGAAGACATCAAAGACGTAGAATGCAACGTTCATGAGTTATAACACCATTTGTAAGAAAAGTCAAGAAATTACAACAACAATTCTCATAAAAAATTCAGGCATGCTTGGGTTCGCAGTTCATGATTTTAAAATTTTCTACCACAAAGAAAAATCAATAAAAAAAAACAAAGATAAGGCATTTATACCATACCATTCACTTGTTCGGTTCGAGATGCCTTTTGTGGTTGACCTTTGACCAAATCCCATGAAAATTGTCCAAATCCTTTACAAATGGTGGACAGATTGTAATCATATTTTACCTACCTACATTTTCTAAAGTGGTAATGATCAGTTGACTATCTACCTTGTTTAGAGATCTTCTAGGTAAATCCTTGAGACAACCACTTGCAGAAGAAAGTACAGAATAATCCAGTATCTTCCCCTGAAAATGATAACGGACTTTTTCAATTCTCTAGAACAAAAACACGCTCATTTTTAACACATATTATGCAGTTCAATATATTTCTTTTTTTTTTCTCCTTTTTTTTTACAACATTGTATCTTAAATTATATTACAAATAAATTCTTATCACAACAGCTTAATCCTAAATACTTGTACGTACAATAACAATTATGAAATCATAAATGTTCATCTTATCAATTAAAATCTTAAATATTAATTGGGCTTTTATTTTTTTTTTTTTCAAATTTTTTCGAATATAAAAATAAGTTAAAAAAAACATACATTAGAAATTTTATCATTGATTTGTGAAATCAAAAATACAAAAACAATATTCCTAGTGAGAAAATTGTGAGAATACAATGAAATACTCAAAGAATAAAAAAAATTTCATATTTTACACTAAAGATGGAAACAGATCATACAATGTGTGTTTCATTAGAATATCATCATCCTGTTCATCAAATTTTAAGCTTCTTCTTCCAGAGAAATCACTTTGTGGTGAACTCATTGATTCATAACCATAATCTGATGTTGATTGTATTGATGGACTTTTCATGATTGAATCTAATGTTGTTGTTGTTGTTGTTTGTGGTATAACTAATACATTTGTTGCTGTGTCATCTTTTAAATTAAGAAACTCTTTAATTGGATCAAATTCTTCAATGTCACTGGTACCAATCATTAAATTATCTTCATCATCATCTTTAATTGCATCACTATCCTCTTCGCTAACAATTTCTTCAACAACTTCATCTAATGTTAAACCATCTGAATCTGGCATTACAATTTTAATGCAATTATTTTTCTCATCATAGCTTCCGTACACAGTTTCAGGATCTGACACTGTTGTGGATGATGTTATTGTATTTGTTTGTTGCTGGTGTTGTTGTTGTTGTGATATTGAACTGCATATATCATCATCATCAATATCATTATCATTATCTTTTATGCATTCACTTTTGCCGTTGCTGTCGGATTCCATGAATTCTGTTGTGGTCCCCACCATTGATCCAAACAATTGCTCTGTACTGCTTGGATTTTTGGCATCATCATAGATGCTTTTTGTATCACTTGTTTCCATGTCATTGGTGATATCTGCGAGTAAACTTTCTGCAAGCTCTTCCAATTTTCTTGTATCGAAATCTTGTTCTTCTTGTTCGATACCGTCGAGGAATAGCAAGTCTTGTAAAGAAGGCAAAGAGCAATTATCTTCCATAGTGGTGATACATTCGTTTGTTGTTGTTTCTTGTTCTTGCTGTCGTTGTTGTTGTAAATGTTCTCTTTTAATATTGATTCCGATTCCATCATTTTTATTCCCTTCAGCAGAGGGTTAGTATTAGATACTGCAGATCTAATTGAATTAATGCTGGACTCGCAATCAATATCATCAGAGATCATTTCCTTTTTAATTTGTTGCTGTTGTTGTTTTTCTTGCTTGCCATTATTATTTTCTTTTTTCAGTTCATTCAATTGTTTTTGTAAATCACCAACTTTCTTATCTAATTGACTGTTTTTCTCAAGTAATGTTTCGTTGATTGATTGTAAACTGTCACATTTATTTTGTAAGATTTCTGTTTGTTGTGTAAGGACCTTTATTGTATGTTCCATATCATCCATTTTAGCTTTTTTACGATCACGTGATGTTTGTGCAGCAACACGATTTTTTAATTTTCTAAAAAAGTAGAAAAAAAAATAATTCATCATTGGTATATGGCATCTATTGAAAACAATTTGTACCCACAAATTTCTACTAACGTTTTTACTTACTTTCTTTGAACTTTCTCCTCATATGTTAGATGATCAAGACGACGTTTTTTACCACGTCCAGAACTTTCTGTGGATAATGTGTGACTTTCATCTGATGATGATGATGATAGCATATCAACAGAAGGTTTTGGACTTATAGCGATTTTTCTCACTGGATTTGGTGAGATTGTAACATATTTTGGAACTGTTATTAAAATTGATGTTGGTGTTATAGACATTTTTCGTTTTTTTTTTTTTATTTCCAAATGAGATAACAAAAAAAAGAAGAAAAACTCAGGAAATTAAGTTAGAAAAGTTATCTGCATAACAAAAATTATCGTTGATTTTTTATTTACTGATTTTTTTTTCCACTTGATTTTTGTTTTATTTATTTTTTTTGTAACAAAAACAAACACTTTACAAATGCAATGTTGATGCAAAATTGGTAAACAAAACTCATCTTCAAATTGATGGACAATCTTCTCGAATGTCTTCACGTAATTAAATTGCTTAGGTAGGATTTTAAGTGATGTGGTTGTTTCCTATTGGTTGATCAAATTTTACATACGTGGCCCATTAAAAAATATTTTCGAAATTCGAAAAATTATAAAACGCATTTAGAGTGTTAGAAGGTTTCAATATTTTTCTCAACCATGGGAATTTTCAAACAGTATAAAATTAACACTCCAATCTTTGTTTAATTTTACATATCCGAATCAATGATAAGGAAATTTTTGTAGGCATTTTCGACCCTTTAAAAAAGTATGTTGTCAGAGGAGTATGCAGTTGAAATTTGGCCAGGATGTTCTTTTTAGGGTTCTTTTCCAAGTTTGGAAGAGTTGTAGCTCTAATTATTTATCTAATGTCGTTCAAAAGCTACAGTCTCGAATCCACACGCCCTCAGATGCTTCCTGATAAAATATTGTTTTTTGAACGAAATACACAACTGATTTTTCTAAATTTTGGTTAATTTACTTGAAATTGCATGCTCTAAATGAATCTAAAATAATTTTTATGAAATTTTGAAAATAATTTTTGGTTCATGAAATTTCGTCTTAAAAACGGGGTCCGTTTAATAATGTTATACAGCGTCTTGAGGTGATTTTTGATGTACAAATCTGAAGAGTCGATTTTATTGAAAATTTGAACAGGAAAACTCGAAAATTCTTTTGGAAAGTATTTGAAATTATTTTTATTTTATTTTTCGTGCATTATTTTTGATGATTTCGACGAAAATTTAATAAAAAATTAAAAATTCATTTTTGGCTATCTGAAAAGCATGTTTACGCCATCTATATTTCATTTCTTCAATTTTCACCGTTAAGCTGTCAACTGAGCAGACCTTTCTTCAGTGAAAGTCACAATTCCACCAACTCACCACGTCTAGTAATCTAAAAATGACGATAAAACGAATGTTCTCTTTACGTAACGCGGTCGTATCCTGGCTGATTGGTTAAGTGGAAAAAATTTTCTTATTCAGATTTTTTAGCTGCAGTTATTCGATCGATTTGTGTTACGAAATTGTAAAAATTTAATTTAAATTTTTTGTTTTAATAAAAGAACATAAAAAAATGTTCACGGCAGCGACACGAGCTGCCTCAAAGGTAGATAAAAGTAAAATTTTAACATTATTTAATCGAAAGTATGCAGCAAAAGCAGCTCCAGCTACAAAAGCAGCAGCTGGTGTAGCAGCAGGAAAAATTGTGGCCGTAATTGGTGCCGTCGTAGATGTCCAATTCGATGATAATCTTCCACCAATTCTAAATGCCCTGGAAGTAGATAACCGTTCACCACGTCTAGTCCTTGAAGTAGCTCAACATTTGGGTGAGAACACCGTCCGGACTATTGCTATGGATGGTACTGAAGGTCTTGTACGTGGACACAAGGTACTAGATACTGGTTATCCAATTCGTATTCCAGTAGGTGCAGAAACTTTAGGGCGTATCATTAATGTTATTGGTGAACCAATCGATGAACGTGGTCCAATTCCAACAACTAAAACGGCACCAATTCATGCTGAAGCTCCAGAATTCGTTGATATGAGTGTCGAACAAGAAATTCTGGTAACTGGTATTAAGGTCGTCGATCTTTTGGCCCCATACGCTAAAGGTGGTAAGATTGGTCTCTTCGGAGGTGCTGGTGTCGGTAAGACTGTACTTATTATGGAACTGATTAACAACGTTGCCAAGGCCCATGGTGGTTATTCAGTATTTGCTGGTGTCGGAGAACGTACCCGTGAAGGTAATGACTTGTATAATGAAATGATTGAATCCGGTGTAATCTCCTTAAAAGACAAGACATCAAAGGTAGCTCTTGTATACGGTCAAATGAACGAACCACCAGGTGCACGTGCTCGTGTCGCCTTGACTGGATTAACTGTTGCTGAATATTTCCGTGATCAAGAAGGACAAGATGTATTGCTTTTCATCGACAACATTTTCCGTTTCACTCAAGCTGGTTCAGAAGTATCAGCTTTGTTGGGTCGTATTCCATCCGCTGTAGGTTATCAACCAACATTGGCAACTGATATGGGTTCTATGCAGGAACGTATTACGACCACAAAGAAGGGTTCAATTACTTCAGTACAAGCTATTTATGTACCAGCTGATGACTTGACTGATCCAGCTCCAGCCACAACATTCGCTCATTTGGACGCTACAACTGTATTATCCAGAGCTATTGCTGAATTAGGTATTTATCCAGCTGTCGATCCACTTGATTCAACATCACGTATCATGGATCCAAATATTATTGGTGCTGAACATTATAATGTTGCTCGTGGTGTCCAAAAAATCTTACAAGATTATAAATCATTACAAGATATTATTGCTATTTTGGGTATGGATGAATTATCTGAAGAAGATAAATTAACTGTAGCACGTGCACGTAAAATTCAACGTTTCTTATCACAACCATTCCAAGTTGCTGAAGTATTTACTGGACATGCTGGTAAATTGGTACCATTAGAAGAAACAATTAAAGGTTTCTCAAAGATTTTAGCTGGTGAATATGATCATTTACCAGAAGTTGCTTTCTATATGGTTGGTCCAATTGAAGAAGTTGTAGAGAAAGCAGAACGTTTAGCTAAAGAAACTGCATAAACATGTTTAAAATCAGTTAAATAACCAATGGCAGTCCAGGTAAAAAATTAATTAATCTTTTTTTCTCTAGCAACAATCAAGACCATCGATTAAACTGCCAAAAAAAAAAAAAAATGTTCGAATAAAATTTGGAAAAAAAAATGAAAAAAAGGAAGAAAGAAAAAAAAACTAGCTAATTTTTGTTTTTTTCGTCAGATTATATTTTTTTTAATTTTCGTTTAGATAATAAGTCAAAGTCTATTTAAATTTTAAGAATTAAATGCTTGTACACAAAAAGAAACACAATTCGTCGACGATGCCTCCCCCACAAAAAAAAAAACGAAATTGTAAGCCAAATAAAAATGCTAAATAAGATCAAAAGCATTCAATAACTGTAATCAATAACATAATCTTTAATAAAAAAAGGATATTATAAGTAATGGAACAAAAAAAAAAATTTATGTTTTATTTAAAAAATTTTCTTTTCAGTGAATTTTTTTCTGTAATAAAAATGTTGCATAATTTATTGCGTAAAAAAAATTGGGTGTTGGTGCCAAAAAAAAATTTTTTTTTTTTTTTACTTATTTATTGAGAGTTGTCATGTCGTCATGTGGCTTTTCTCCGTGATGATAAGATTTTTTTACTCTTTTTCTTAATATTATTTTTAATTAGAACAAAAGTTTGTTGACGTCATCAAGGACTCTGGACATTATTATTTAATTCAAAAATTCTATGTCAATTTCTTTCGAGATTTTAATATACAGGACAGGACAGGTGTCCTTTTTGTTCACTTTTTGTTTGTGTGTTTAAGGAGCAACTTTTTTGAGTAAAGGACGTATTTAAATCTAGTTCAAGGATTTAATTTAAGTTATCTAAATTTAATTAGAATTGTTCGATCTTTTTTTTTTCATTATTTATATTCCTGATTTCAGATTCTCTATACTGTTGTCCTTCATAGAAAAGATCCTTTGTAAATGGATACGAATTTCTGGGTAAAAAAGGATATTTTTATGAATTAACGTTGTTCAAGTATCGTTTCCTCTTTGTCCCTATGTTAGTTTTTTCCATGTTCTTTCTTACCAATCTCTCCTTTTTTGCAGTTCTTTATTTTTTCACAGGTTTAGAATATTGAATTTTTAACAAAATATTCATGAATGGATTTTCTATAAAATTCATTCTTGAAGATAAAAGAAAAAGGATATGGACATGACACTAAGAGGCCTCACAAAATGATGAACCTTTTTTTGAAATTGAAATCCTTGTATTCAAGAAATTAGAAGGAATCTTCGGTCAAAATTCAAACAGTTCTACTTTCTTATAAAATAGAACACAAAAGAATTAAGGCAACCAAATGCATGATTTGGGTTCTTTTTCCTGATTTTTGAAGATTTTTTTATGAACCTAAACGTAGGGAAATACCTACATGAACAGGACTTTAAAAATGCTTGTAAAGAGTTTTCTTTTTAGATTTTTCGAATTTTACACTTAGTGTTGGGAAGAAAATTAATTTTTTGCCCAAAAATTAAATTGCAAAATAAATTACAAAAAAAAAAAATCTTCAAAAACAAAACAAACAAAAAAAAAAAAAAATTTCGTAGCTCTTCCATAACATAAAAGTTTAAGTCTCTTGTGCCATAAATTATCAAACACAGGTGATAACTATTTTTAAAAACTTGTTCATTATATTTCATTGAAATATTACAAAACCCATTTGTTTTTTTTTTTCCAAATTTGCCCTTAGAGAAAAATTATATAGATTAAAATATTTCACGTTTTTGGTGGCCCTCAATAAAAGAAAAAAAGATATTTAAAGGTAATTAAAATTAAAAATTAAACTATTTGTCGATTGAAAGTTGTATTATTCAGATAAACGTTAAATTAACAGTTTAATTATGTTCAATTTTTGGTAATTTTAATTTTATTGTGTTTTTTAATTATTATTTTTATCTTTTCAAATTAATTAATTAATTTCTCTAACTGTAGGTTAAAATTTGTAATTTTCACATTATCAACAATTATCACCGTGAAATGTGTATCAGTGTCCTCAGATGATTCAAAGAATAAAACCGTTACCAGCAATACAACAAATTTATTCTTGGTGTATCCTATTAAACAACTTAATCCTTTAAAAGAAGGAAAAATTCTTAAATTGGATATATCACAAGATTTAAGTAACAGTGAAAAAGAAAATTCTAAAAAAATTGATGATAAAAATATATTTGTTGTTCTTGCACAATCTTCAAATAAAACAATCAATAAAAATGATAAAAAAGAACATGATATTCAATTATTTCCTGTCAATA
The DNA here is from genome assembly GCA_939192795.1 of Bombylius discolor. Classification (NCBI taxonomy): domain Eukaryota; kingdom Metazoa; phylum Arthropoda; class Insecta; order Diptera; family Bombyliidae; genus Bombylius; species Bombylius discolor. The sequence continues at coordinate 5,035,443 of OW584242.1, forward strand.
ATGAAAAATTTGATGATTTAATCGCTGATGAATCACAAATTCATGAAATTATATATTCAGAAAGTACAACACAAAAATCGCTACCAACACATAATTTCAAAGATTCCACTACATTATCAATTTCTTCAACAACTGGAATTCCAAATTTAACAAAATTCCACTCAAATCGTCGTTATAAATCACAATTTAAAACGAAAATTAATCAAATTTCAACAACATCATCACCACCATCAAATTCATTAGCGCGTGACAATCAAACAAGAATCATACTTGAAAATCGTCGAATGAGTTTATTGAGTGTTCCAAGAAGTCCATTTTTGAAAAAACCAATTCCAAATAAAATGAATAAAACTCAAGTTGATGATTTTGATAAAGTTCTAAGAGATTCTACAACAACAACAATGGAAAAAAATGAAATGAAAATCCAAACACCAATATTATCATCGATGGCACGTAACGGTAGTGGTGGTGGTGCTGGTAGTGATGAAAGAAGAAATCTAACAGCACGAAGAAGAGCAATGAGACATTTTTATTAAAAGAAAACAAATAGTTTTTTATTACCTAAGTGAAAAATTAGAAATTTAAGAAAATTTCGTGATATATTTTATTGTTAAAATTTTGAATGAAAAAAAAAAAAAATATTGTAGAAAAATTTCAAAATTACCTGGTTTTTTGTGTCATTTTATAAAGAAATTTCCCGAAAATTTGAAAATTTTCAACTGAAATTCACTTGTTAATTTTTCTGTGGGCAAGGAAAGATTCAAAATTGAAAAAGATTTTTCTTCAAATTAAAAATTTAATAAAAAATTTTATTTTGTTTTAACAAAATTTTATTTGTCCAAAATATATAATTTTTTTCTTCTTTGAAAAAGCAAAAGAAAATTTTATGAATTAAAAAAAAAAAAAAGAACAAACGCAATGAGCATTAAAAGCATAAAATTATCTGAGACTTTATAGAATGTCCAGACAGAAGACAGAACTCACTAAGCAAAACTAACCCAAGTGACTTAAATCAAATTTAGTTTAAGCTGAAAAGAATTCACAAATTATTGGAACTCCCATTTATTCTGTTCAAAAGAAAAATTCTGAACATGTATTCAATGAAGAAGTTCTCTCCTAAATTTCGTTTTATTTGTGATCAGCTTTTATTTTTAATTTTTAAAATTAAAATATCTTCTGAGGATTTCTGCTTTCTGTCTGTACACGCTCATTCAAATTAAAAAAAAATAAAAAAAAAAAAATTAAGATGAAATTTTCTGCCTAAAATTCCCTTTTTTTTTTAAAAAAAAATCATAAAGATTGTGTTTACAGCTTATGAATAATTTTTATCCCCATCGGAATTGGCTTAAACTTTTTTAACAATTTGAACGACATCTTCATCATTTAAAATATGATCGATACCAACTTTTTGTGGTTGATGTTTAACAGATGATCCCCAAACTAAGGCACTAAAAAAAAGAACAAAAAAAATAAATTAGGAATGTTAGTTTTTTTTTTCCAAAATTTAACTGTTATTTTTCTTTGTCTTACTATTTAAATTCTTTAACAATTGATCGATGAAGTTTATTACAGAAATCTTCAATTGATGTACGTTCACTATGAAGTACAACAGGAGAGCTATAATCTGGTAATTGTCCTTTTGGTTTTGTATAACTGAAAAAAGGATGAAAACAAGATAAATTACTAAGAATAGAATTTTTTTTCGAAATTTCAGTACAACTTACATTCTAACCAATTTTAAATATTCCCACATTAATTCTAATAAATCATCAAAATTCCATTTATGATGTGCTGATATTGGTACACAATGTGGTATTTTATAAATAACATCCAATTCTTCAATTGTTATTTGATCAATTTTATTTAATAAATAAATACATGGTATATAAATACGATTCCCTTCAATTACATCAATTAAATCATCACTAGTTGCATCATAACGTAATGTTATATCAGCATTATGAATTTTATATTCAGATAAAATTGTTTTTACAGTATCAGTATCTAATTCAGATTGTGGTACCATGGAATTAAGATTGACACCACCTAAAATGAAATGAAAAAATGATGAATTCCTTCTTCTTTTTCCCAACACTATCCCATTTATTTGTGATTGATCCTTCTTAAGAACAAATGATACAAACCTTTATCTTTTTTACGAAAATGTATATTTGGTGGTTTTTTATTTAAACGTATACCAAAACCTTCTAATTCATGTTCTAATAATTTTTTATGATGTAATGGTTTTAATACATCCAATACCATAAAAATTAAATTACATGTACGTGCAACAGCAATAACTTGTCTACCACGACCTTTACCATCTTTAGCACCTTCAATAATTCCAGGTAAATCGAGAAGCTATAAGGACATTATATCAAAAATTAAAGAAAAAAACAATATTCTTCAGAGATTTTTCAATATGAAAATCTTACTTGAATTTTGGCTCCTTTATACTTAATACATCCAGGAACAGTTGTTAATGTTGTGAACTCATATGCAGCAACTTCAGAATAAACACCAGCAAGATTTGATAATAATGTTGATTTTCCAACAGATGGAAAACCAACAAATCCGACACGAGCATCACCAGTTTTAGCGACCTCAAAACCTAAAATTTAAAAAAAAATAAAATCCTTTCAAATTCCACTTAAGACAATTGGAATGATTTCCGTTCAAATTACCTTCTGCAGTTGCACTGCCACCACCTTTTGGTGTAATCAATTCTCTTCGCAATTTAGCCAATCTTGCTTTCAATAAACCTAAATGACCAGCAGTTGCTTTATTTTTTTGTGTTCTTGCCATCTACAAAAAAGGAAATTGGACATCAAGAAAAATAGACAATTATGTGAAGGTTGTTGAGGTTATTTTGAATTTTTTTAAATTTTTTAACTTACTTCAGCCTCAATGGCTTGAATTTTCTCAAGGATCGTACTCATTTTTTAGTATTTTTTTCAAATTCAAAATTAAATAGAAATTTTAATTAATAATTTTGTAGAAAAATCACTTTCAAATATGAAAAACTTCAGGATTGAAAAACACGTCCTCCATCCACGCAAAAAAATTGGTTACTTTTTTGACGTTTCTAAAAAGTGAAGAAAAAAAATCCAATTAGAATAGAACAAAAAAATATTGCCCAGATGATTGCGCTGTCTGTAAGTTTTTTTCGGAACTATCATTTTGGTCCAGAAAAACCAGAATTTGATCCTTAATGCAAAATGTGTTGTAAGAGTTAAATTATGCGAAAATTTTGTAAGATTTTCATGAAGTTCTTACTTGAAGTCGAAATACCTGAATATTCAAGCAATTTCGAATTATTTGGTCGTTGAATACTTTGAGTTTCAGTACTTTTGATAGGCACAACGATAAATCACTTTTCCAGTATAAATTGTTGTTGTAATTTTATTGAATTATTTTACAAATTTAGGTATAGTTCGCAAACGGCGCATTCTGCAGGGCTTTCATGTTCAGAAAAGTTTGAGATTATTTTCCATTCTTACTGGTGAAAGTAAAAGAAATTTTGTAACTTAATTTACCTGAAAGTTATAGAGCTCAAACTCACAAATACTTTCCCTTTTTGTTCATTTTTATCAGATTTTTGTTAAAAAATTAGGCAAACGATGTATTCTTCAGTTTTGACTTCCTTAGAGAAAATTTAGATTATTTTTCATGTTTTCTAATAAATGTAATCAGAATTCTGTACCTTATACCGTTTAAAAGTTATGAAGCTTCAAAATTATCACAAACCGTGTCCCATAAAATATCATTTTTCAAGCTAAATACTCAACCGATTTCTGTAAAAAACAACCTACTCTAAATGAATCTAAAATAATTTTTAAGAAATTTTGAAAAAAAATTTGGTTCATAAAATTTCGTCTTCAAAACGGGGTCCGTTTAATAATGTTATACAGTGTCTTGAAGTGATTTTTGATGTACATATCTGAAGAGTCGATTTTCTTGAAAATTTTGTGTTTAAAACATGAAAATTGTATTGGAAAATATTTAATATGATTTTAAATTAATTTACCATGCATTATTTTTGCTAATTGCGGCGTAAATAACATAAAAAATTATTTTTCTCGATATTATAAAATTACCCTCTCACCAAAATTTTCCTAAAAAATTCAAAAATTTCCTCTAGGGGATTAGTGTTGACTCTCATATCACTACGAATTCTCTACTATCTAGACGATTCACAAACCAGCTACAAGAAATTTGAAAAGTTCGTTAAATTGGGAAAAGAAAAAAAATAAATTTGTAGCGGAAAAATTCCAGTTACTGTTTTGACACTGTTTAGCATTAGCAACATTTTTTAAACGCAGGTGAATCTCTCAAAAACACAATTACTGATAAAAATGAACAACAAAGGAAATTCAATGGATCGTTTCCTTCAAACAATTACCACTGGAGATGGAATTACAAGGAACTCATCATCATTTCTGGCCAATCCCTATCAAAATCCGGGACCATACATACCAACAGCAGCACCGTTACAACAAAGACCATCTTCGACAGCAACAGCTTCTTCAAAATTTTCAACACTTTCCTTAAATTCAAATACCAAAAAAAGACCTTTTGAGAATTCATTTGTAACAGCAGATAAAATCCAAGCATCAAGAGCCATCCAAACGGAATCAAAGAAATTTTTATATTTACCGGTTCCTAATAAACCATCCACATCAACAGCCACAACATCAAAATTTAATCCTAGAGGAAATTATGGTAATAATAGCACCGTTAAACAACATTTCAAATCAACAGAAAATCAAAATCGTACAAAAGATGATGTAAAAAAGCAACCAGTGGAGAATACTACAAGAAATCTTTCAATTGATATCCGAGAAAAATGTGTGATAACTGGAAAAATTGATTTCATATTGAAAACTCATAAGACTTTTCCAAATATCAACGCACTTTATGAGGTTTATGGTGAGTACGAAGCATTTCCATTGAACATTTTTCAAAGAAATTTTGTTTTCAGGGAAAATTTTGAAAATCACTAATGGAAAATATGAATGCCAACACATTATTCTTCTTCGTAATACAACTGGACCAGTTTTACAAGGTTTTTATTATGAAATCGATAGAAAATTACCAGCATTTAATATTGGTGAGTTGTTTGAAAATCTTTCAAATCAGAAAGTTTTGGATACAAATTCTCCAGTGAAATTAATATGCCGTCAGACTCACAATCATTTGAAGTGGCATATAAGTGAATGAAACAGCATGTTAATTTCGTTCGAGAACAATTTGCTTCTTGTTTTTTTTTTTTCTCTTCAAAAGGTCAAAATGTACGCTGTGTTGGTCGTTTCAATCATGAACAAAAATTTCAAATTTTCAAAATAATTTCAATAAATTCTCAGCTAAATGATGATGATTTAATTCGAATGCAAAATATTTGTTCACTTGCTTTAAAAACAACAGCAGCAGTAGCTGCTGCATTTAAAAAAATTTAGAAAGAAAATGACATGATTTCGAAATGTCTCCATGAGGACCTTCATAACTTTTTGTAGAGTTCGACGAAACTTGATGGTTTTTTTGGAATTTCTGAGTAAATAAACTGAATTTATAATTTGAATTAAAAAAATAAAATACATAAAATTATATTTCACAGTTTTAATTCATTTTTTGCACAATTTTCTCTTTGACACTACAAAAGGAAAAATAAGAGGGAATATAGTATAATTTTTCTTTTGTAAATAATGGAATAATGAATAATTTTTTTTTTCATAATAAATAAATTTAAGATTAATAAATAGATAAAATTTTAAAAGAAAAAAAAACAAACAAAAAAACAAAAAAAAAATCTAAATAAGTCTCTTAAATGCATTTTGATACAGAAAAAAAATCCTTCCTTTCAAATTCTAAAAAAAAAAACATCCTACACAATTTATTCAACCACACTCACACAGTTTAGGATTTTTTTTATTTTTGTTTTATATAAAAAAATATATAGCTAACTCTGATTAACGATTTTCAAAAAATATATACTCTCTTTTAAATAACGTGTTTTTTTGTTTTTAAATATTGGTTGCGCTTTCGTTTGTTAAAAAAAATCTGAATTGTATATCACGACAGCATCACTGCATTTTCGAAAACACCCTTAAATTTCAAAATAATTAAAGCAATTTTGTATTTTTGCCTACAAAACAAAAAACTAAATTTTTTTCTCAATTTATAATTCTTACTTTTAAATTTCATAATTTAATTTTTTCAATTTCGAAATTTACTTTCGAAAATCGATTTTATTGAGATTCAAGTCTAAAAAAATATTTCATTTTTAATTTTTCTTTTCTTTTTCATTTCAATTTGAATTTTCGAATGAAATTTATATGCTATCACATTCATAATAAACTCACATTCTACATGAGAAAAAGAGACAGCATATTAAATTCAGTTCGAAAATTAAATTTTACAATTCTCAATTCATATTTCAGATTTTTGAGTGGTTAGTATAAGGCTTACCGATTCTAAGGCATTTTAAGCACTATTTAACATAGGAATTTTCTGACATGTAGAAAAATAAATTTTATGAGAAAAAAAAAAATAAAATTCACTTAAAATAACCAAAATAAAGCAAATATGTAACAATAATACCGCTTACAATAACTGTTTTATAGCCAAGATGAAATGAATTTGTTTTTTGTTGTAAGTAACTGAAAAATGAAAAAAAAAATCAAACAGTTAATCACATTTTTGTACCATTTTTCGAAAATAAAATAACGGTAAACTGCTCTCTTTCCTTTTCGTCTTTTTAATTCGAGAAGTAAAGATATTAGCAGTCCACCGTTACATTTTAAAATTTATCGAAACAGATGAAAAAAGAATCTCATTGTTTTTTATTACCATAATTGTGATTTTGGTGTAAATGGTGATGGAGGATATATTCCTGGTAAATGACTGTCCAAAAATACAATCGTCCATGAGAACATTGTAAAAACAGCTCCATAAAGCAATGACATCAATAAACTGTGCCTGCTCTGTGGTGTTCCTGTTTCAGTTGTTGTTGTTGTTGATGATGACTGAAAAAATGGTAATATGACATCTTCCATTCGCTTTTTAAAATACGATTGTATTTCACTTAAACTTTGTGGTTGTTGGATAGTTTTTGTGTAAGGAACTGAAAAATTTAAAAAAAAAAAACATAAGAAAAATTAAAATTTCATATCACAGCACGTCAAAAAAAAAGCACTTTAAAACAGCTGGAAAAATTTTTAAAATAATAATAAAAAAAATTGAATAGGTTTCTCACGTTTGTTCTTTAAGTAGTCCTTCCTCGAATATTTGATTTTTTTTAAACAATTTTTGTAAAATCATTAAAAACCCATTCCACTCAAAAATCGACTAGCTTTTTCATTTTATTTTTAAAATTCTCTCTTTTCAACTATGCAAATTTTTTTTTTTTTTAATTTATTTGCTATCTTTCTCATCAAAAAACTTTATTTACTTCGAACTTGAAAAAAAAAATTTTTATTTTGCAATTAAAATTCAACCCGTTGAGTATTTTTTTTTAAGTAACCTTATTTATGTAATAAACATTCAATTTTGTCTCTGTTATAACGTGACTTGTGAAATTATCGATTACTCAAATTTGTTTTTTCCCTCTATCATTTCTTAAATAAAATTATAATAAAACCAAGAGTACATAATCAATAAAAATTTTATTGAACTTCAAACAAGGAAAAAAAAATGCAACAAAATGTATTATTATATTTTTACACAGATAATCTGTTACCATATCGGTAAAAATTTGATATGGATTTTCTCCTCTTGAAAAAATCCACACTATAAAAAATAGATTTAAAAGGTGTGTATATGAAGTCACCTGAAATGTTACAGGTGCTTCGTAATTATAATAAATGATGCATTTAACATTTTATTATTTCGTTATTTCGTTTCAGTGAAGTTAAGTGAACCGTGTACAATGGGTGAAGGTGCATGTACGAAACGAAATGAAGTTCCGAATGAGACAATTTATTTGAAAAAAGTTCCCTTGGGAAAGATTTGTATCCTAGAAGGCAATCAAATCACTTTATGAAAGTTACTATAATTTAAAATTTACTCCATTCTGAACTATGAAAGTTTGGAGTAGTCTTAAAGATTTCATTGAACACGTTTTCTACTTCTAGTGAGTTCGACTCATTTCTTTGAACAGAACTAAAAATAAAAGTTAGATAAAAATAAGCTCAAACTGAGCTGGTAAAGGTAAATATTAAACGGTTCCTAAAGACATCCGTCCTAAATTTTCAAAAAAATCTTGCCCTCATGAATTTCACAGGCCAATTTGAAGTAATTTTGTATCTTTAAACCTCTAAACAATTTCCTAACAGAGTGTTAAATTAAAAAAGAAATCTTTTTCTTCCAATAATTTTAATAACAAGCTTGAGACCTACGTTAATTATATCAATAATATTCTTTTCAACGTCTGTGCCCTACTTAATGAAATTAATTAACAATGAAAATGCATTCACACACAAAAAAACAAAACTACATATAATTGTTTGATTCGATTAGAAGAGGTGCCTCTCAGGGGAGAAAGATTATTGAAAAGCTTTTCAAATGTTTTTGTTCTCTAAAACACAAATTACATATGTACATGAAAAATTTGTCATCATTTTTTTAAAATGAACTTTAAACGAAAATAGAAAAAATTTCAATGTTTTTCTAATTTAAATGCTCACAGCTATGTTTTTTTAATGGAACACATTGCAATATAATGATGATGACGATAAATATTTAATCGTTAAATATAATTTTATATATATTTAATTTTATTTTTACTTATACGCGTTTGCTTGCAAGTAAATAATGTCGTGATGTGTGTACATACATTTTTTTTTATATCTTGAAAAAAAAATAAAATAAAATAAAAATAAAATAAATAAATAAATAAAATAAAAACAAAAGTCGATTATTTATAATTTGAAGGTCTTTTTTTTTCATATGCGTCAATATTTATGTATGTATGTATTTATTTATTTTTTTTTTTTAGTTACTTTTTCGTGTTTTGTTTTCATATTACCTCTCTGGTAAATTCACTTATGAGATCATCAAGTAAATAAATAATAATAAAAAATAAAAAAATACATAAAATAGATGAAAATTAAAGAATTTAATAAAATATTCAAATTTCCGTTGAAATAGTTTTTGAAGAAAAAAAAAAAACAAAAATTCTTTATTTTTGTTTGTTGAAAGAACGAACCGGTATTAATTAGAATATATATATTTTTTTTCTATTCCTGACGCAATAATGTAAACAATGAAGAATACCTGTAATACAGTTAATAAAACAGATTATGTGTAAATAACATGAAAACACAAGGTGTTTTCAACAATGAATCGTTTATACAACGACTGTGTATTAATTTTCTGATAAAAGAATGTTCCATTAAATTTTAAAACTCTTGTCTTGTCGTATCATAACATCTATTAAAATTTTTCAAGTTTCTGTGAAGCCTTCTTTAGTTTCTTAAATTCCAATTAGTTCTAACCTTTTAACCTTTAACCTAATTATTAAAAATATCCTCTATAATATACCCCCCTTCAACTGGCTAAAGCGATTAGATTTAAAAAAAAAATTAAAAAAAATGAAATCGACTGTATCCTTTTGTTGTGAATTCTGAAGCCTGAATATAACATTTTTCGTTAAACATAATTTTAAATCGGAATGAAAAGAGAAAAAAAATTGTACTTCCAAATTTGGTCTATTATGCAAAAAGTTAGAAGAAAAACTAGTGAAAGGAAAGGTGAACATGTTGTGTGTTTTTGCGTTTTCTTAGTTTTTTTTTTCACTTGCAAATCAATCGTTGGATGTTTTCAATAACTAATATAATCATAAAGCATTAAACAACCTTATGTTAATGACATAACAGCTCAAAACAAGTTAAGATGCCGACTCAAAACCAGCCCAAAAGTGTTTTTCTGTGTATAAAGCACCATCAGTCATCATATGCATATATGTATCTATATGCATTTGTAGTTTAAGATAAACTACATACGCATGTTCAGTCCAGACCACAGACTTCTTTTTTTTCCCATGGAATTTAAATCACAAATTGTAAAATTTCTATTTTTCTTTGACTTCTATTCGAACACCCTGTGTTGTTAATTCGCAATTTCAAAATATTTAATCCATAAAACTTGATTTTTTTTTGTTTGTTTGTTTACACAATTTTTGTTTTTCTTTTTATGTAAATTTTGAAAATAGAAAAATCAAATAAAAAACATAATCACAAATTTTTTTTTTCAAATAAAAATAGAACTTGACCTAACTAATGAAAATTTATGTGCCTAATGCCAAAAAATAGGGTAAAATCAATAATTGACTATTTTTAATTTAAAATTCTTAATTGAGAAAAAAAATATTTCAAAACTCACCTGTAAAACCAATAATTTTGTATAAAATAATTGCTAAAACTGTGCAAAATAATATTGTTCGTAATTTTTTATCAAATTTTATTGAATCTGTGAAAGATGATGATGATGATTTTCCTTCAAATTTCTTAAATATCGGATTTGGAGGATATTTTTCTGATGCAATTGGTGTAGTTGTAGTGGGTGTTGTAATATATGTTGTTCCAGTGATTGGTGTTGATTTTGATATTGGACCATCATAAAATTTCTGATAATTAAAAGATGGATGATATTGATTATTTCCGTTTCGTAAATTTTCTTTTTTCTTTGTGAAATTGAACATTTTTGTTATGTTTTATTGTTGTTTTTTATTAATTCACAATTTATTATTTAAATTTCAGAGAACAATAATACTGTTATTAGAGATACTCCCGCACTTATGATGCAAACTGATTTCAGACTTCCTTCAGTTCCAACAAATACTCCACCAGCAACAAATATATTATCATATGGACTATGTGGGGCGGTTCACTTATCTTTTTGTTCAAACAAAACAAAAAGGTAGTGGAGTTAAAATCTATAATAGATTGTCGAATTGAAGCTTTTTTTATTTTGTTTCTTCAAACAGAAAAGCTTCGGAAAGAGAATTCAATTTTTAATATGAAAAATAATTGTGAGAACGCTTTATTTACTCTGATTTGATATGTGGAATGTGAGAAAATATCTTATTGAATTTATTTTTATTTATTTATTTTTTAAATTTTAATAACACAAACGCAAAATAATTAATTACTCCGGCAATTTGCTTCCAGAAGTTTTGATTTTGTTTACAAACTTTTTTTTTATCTGATGGATGACGTATTGTCACGACCGCAACTCGCAAGCTACATCCCACAGATTAATAATACCTATAGAGGTATAAGTTTGACACTAGCAACATTTTTCGAAGAAAGGAAATTACATATAAGGGATTTTTTCTTATCAATAAAAAGTCCCTAAGAGGTTTATAGACCATCATGAACCTCTGTTCACTTCCAACGTCTGAAGACATCATACAATACAAAACATCATCAGCCTGTGATGCGATTTGTGCCTTCAACGTTTAAGGTTCAAATTTTTCAACTCAATCACTTTCTAAGGCCTTAGTTAAACAAACCTTGAAAAATATTTCCCGCAAAGAAGAAAAGAAAATTTTAAATTACCGGCCGGTTTCGAATGTCGATGTTTTTCGAATTTTTTTTTTTTTTTTTTTGAGAGCCATTCCTTCATATACCTTTAGGAGTAATCTAAAAGAAAAACATATGAGGACGAGTATGAAAAGGATAAAAGAACTTGTTGAAAGGACATTAAAAGGACGACGAATTTTTTTAATTACGAAGTAGAAGTAGAACTGAAAAGTAGTTAGTTTTTCTCTTCAAAATAAATAAATTTTTTTTTATTTTCAATTAACGACAAAAGAATTCTTTCTTTTTTTTTAAACGAAAAAACTTGGTAAGTACAAAAATTTGCTTTAATTAATTTAATATCGGAAAATTTTAAGTCGTATTTATTGTATTCTTTAGAAGTTTTGTGGTTTTTCTATTAGAAATTATCTTAATATGTATTTCAATTTTATCGATTTTGTAATTATGATTTTGAATTTTTAATGTGGGAACTTTTAAACATGATTGTTCTGAGGTTTTAAAATATTCAAAAACTAAATAAATAATTTAAATGTAACATTGACTCGATGATTGGAATAGGATGGGGAATAGAGGAAAAAAAAGGATCAATAAAAAATTGATGTCCTTGAAAAAAAAAATAATAAATAAATATTGCGCCTCAAAATATGCAATTGTCGTGTTGGTTTTTTTTAAAATTATTAACAGTTTTCCAGCTTTAAAGTTGTTCATAAATTTATTGGAAAATTATTTTTTTTGTACATTTACAGTTGGAAAATTACTCAAAATTTATCTTTCTTCACAATTTTTAAGGTGAACAAAAAAAAACTGAATCTTTTTTAAAAAAAACTTTTTTCAAGAACAAGAAATAATTTTTTTGACCTAGAAAACAAAACAAGAAAATCTTATCGATAATGTATACTGGTAATACACAAACTGGAACTGGTGCCATACGTGGACAAATTTTTACACTTTTTATGTTTATATCATTTGTACTCATCTTTACATTTTATAAAAATACAATAAAACGTGATAAAGAAATTAAAAAACAACGAGAAGATGTTTTAAGACAACAATTATTACGAAAAGATGTTTTACATGAATCTGGATTACGTTTAAAAAATGAATTATTTAAACGTGAACATGAACGTTTAAGACAACAAGGAATATTGAATCGAATGAAAGAGAATCATAATTTCTGTCATGATATGCATGTTTTTGCTTGTCGACCAAATAGACCAATGTTAGGTGGTATAAGAAATTATGTATCACAAACAAAAGGTGGTAGAAAACGATCATATTTAGGAAAAGAAGAAAGTGAAGAACAATTGAAAGCTCGCAGAGGTATGATATCAGGACCGATTGTTTATTTGTTTGTCATTGTGTTATTCTATTCATTGATGAAGGCAACTTCTGAGATATCACAACATTTTCGAAAGGTAACTGTTTTTTTTTTTCTTCGAAAAATAGCGATACGTTTGGATACAAATAAAGATATTCGAAATTTGTGTCCAAAAAAGTTGAGGTTTAAATTGAATTTTAATTTTATTTTGTTCTTTCAGAAAGCAGCTGGTGAAGGGGAGAAACGTAGATGCTCTCTACAAGAGTATGCAAGTATTAAACATGAACGTCGAAATTCGAAAGGTATTAATCATAAGAAACTCGTTGAAAAACAATTTTAGAAAAAATTTAAAACAAAAGTAGATACTAGCAAAGAATTAAACGTGTTATAAAAGTAGTATAATTTACTTTTGAAAAATACTTATATTCGAAAATACCACATACAGTTACTCGTGTATCGTTTACACAATGTGATTTCGTTGAATTCTACGTAATTTTTTTTTTCAATGTTTTTAATATTCTTAAATTATTTTATTAAAATATTGCTAGTTCCTACTTTATTCTTATTTGTGACGTATCATTTAAAAGAATAAATGTTATTTAGTAGTTAAATTTCGATGTTAAATAAATTGTTTTTTTCGTGTAATTTTTTCGTCTTTTTTTTTCAAGTATTTTAGTCATACCTTACTTTTCAACTTAAAATCTCCTTTGACGAGATATTTTTTATTATTTAATTGACACAAGGTCACTAATTGTAATTAAGATTCATTTTCCAAATTCGTACATTATTGTTTTAATTTATTTATAAATTTTTATTTGTTATTTGTTTCTGGCAGTTAGAAAAAATGGAAGTTAGACCAGCTGATTGTGAATTATTTTACCGTTAGAATTAATTTTCGAAAGAAAGCGTTTTGTTGTCTTCTATATAACTTTCAGTTTATTCGTAAGTAAAGGTAACAGATCAGTTTTTTCGAAAAGTTAGTTCTAATGGAATTCATAATTAAATATTTATTTTTTCGAAAATTACTTTCAACGAAATTTCGAATATGAAAATCCTTCATTCTGTTCAAATTGTTTAAATTTCGAAATGTAGTTTTCAAGTTATATTTTTCACAAGTTTTTGCTTGTTTTTCTATTCACTTTCTATTTATTTTTTTTTTTCATCTTCGTAGCCCAACTCACACGAAGATCAACTGCTCTTACAATGTCAGCAAATCAATCTTTCAATAAATCATTTGAAGAACGTCAAATTATATCGGAAATTGTACAATTGTCTGGTCAAATAACTGAACCTGGAAGTCCAGCAAAGAAAATTACAAATGGAATTGGTTCGTTTGTTTTTCTTTGTTATCCTTTTTTTATTGTCTTCATTAAATTACTAAAATTTCCTTTTATTATTTAGCTACTAAACCTGCACCGCTTTTAAGACGTTGTTCAGTACCTGCATTTGCTTTAGGTAAAAATAAAGAAAGAAAAAAAAACTGTTAAAATAAAATTGGAAATTGGAAAAATTAACATTCTTATTTGCAGGTACTGGAGCTAATAAATATCGTCGAACATCAATGGATTCATTTAGTGAAGATGATTCCAGTCCAGATGTTAAACGACGTGTACGAATGATACATCGACATTAAAAATAAAAAATATATATATATGAAACAGAACAACTGAAGAACGAACATTTTTTTTTTCTCTCGAAATATTAAATATTTAAAAAAAATATATATTAATGTACTGTTTTAAATGTGATATGTGTAAAACACAATGGTAAAAAAAAAAAATAATTATTAATGAATTTTTGCACTAGATATTCTAAACTTTTCAATTGAATAAAAATTTACAATTTTCTACATTTCCTTGTGAAATTTCTATGTGGAATTTTTAATCTTTAAAAAATGAAAAAAAAAAAATCTATGTTTAATCAACAACGTTCCTATAAAATATTTCCTTTTTTAAAAAATTATTTTAAATTTTTAATCGAAAACGAACTGACAATTTTTAAAAATTCATTTTTCAACATTTCATATACATATTAAATTTTCGAGTGAAATTAATATTCTGTCACACTCACAATGATTTAAGGTATTGTGGATGTGACAAAGACAGCATATTAATATCATTCGACAATTTGAATTTCACTAAAATTAGTAAAAAGAAACGCTCATTTCAAAATTCAACATTTTTTAGCACCACACCATTGACTTGTGTTTATTTCTGTTGTTTTGGTTGATAGTTTACCATTACAACATGAAGTCATAAATACGACACTTTCGGTGAACTTACGGCTTTTGAAACATCGAAATGAGATTTTGAAGGAAAGGTTGTGTACAATCTGTTGAATTTTGAAATGAGCTTGAATATAAGATTAACTTTATAAAGGATTTTTTCATCGTTATTTAAAAAAATTTTATGATATAATTGTAAAATTTCTAATGTGTATTGATATCGTGATATTTGTTAATTTAAATATTTTAAAATTTATATACAAAAATAATCTTTGAACAAAAAATTAACGAAAAAATAAAATCATATTTGTCTGAGCTATACAAAAAAAAAAAAAAAAAATATTTAAAATTTTACAAATATGTTAATAATTCACATAAAAAAAAAAAAATATAAAAAAATAAAAAAACCTTGCACCATATGTGCATATAATATTTATAATAATGTAAATGCTAAGAAACGTATTAATGCAAGTTAGCACTTTTATTTGGTCAAAGAACTTACAAGAATGTAATAATATGTAGGTCACAAATAAGTGTAATAACCTGTATTAATACGACTCAGCATATTCGAAATTATGACAATTAGCATATTCTATATGTAAAACATGATGAATAAATATATTAAATGTACGTACTTAATTGTTAGTAAGCAATAATTTATATTATTAATTATTAATGCAATTATTAGTACAATAATGTTATAGGTCAATAATATTGTTAATATTAGGAAATTTTTTTGGTATATAAGAAAGTGATTTTGGCAAATAAATTATCAGTTTATTCAACGACATTAAGCCTTCTTTTATTCTTCTGGTGAGGCTGCCAGAAGCGTTGAATAAGTTATCCTTTGACTTTGATATCCTTATCTGAGCATATTGTACAGATTTTGTATCTGGGCAATAACATAGAATCATCAGATTTTGTATCTGTATGATAAAATATACTGAACAAATATTATATTGAAAATCACATCATAAAATTATTTTGTTTTACTATACACAAGTTTGTACTTGCGTATACAGCTTATTAATACAGATTAACATCGTTTTATATACACAAGTTTTGTACTTGCGTATACAGCTTATTAATACAGATTAACATCGTTTTATATACACAAGTTTTGTACTTGCGTTAACATTGGTGACCCCGCAATTTGAACATCATGAACGTCGACGAAATATTTACAGAACAAGCAGAATTGGGACATGAGATTGAAAGATTGGTTAGAAATTTCAAAAAAGACTCTGTAACTAGGAAAACACCAAAATATTTGCAGAATAAAGCCAGTGCTTTAGATGAATTATGGACCACATTTGAAGAAAATCATAAACAACTGCTGACAGTATTTGATGAAAATCAAACGCACGAGTACTTTACAAAGAATTTTTATAAAGAAGTACTCGACAGACAACAAAACCTATCACAATTAATTGCTAACCACCAGCTGCAAAATGATGCAAAAGACAAAAATGGAACACAAAAATCGCAGGAAGATATTCACAAGGTCATATTAGATGATAAAACAAGTGAAAAAACCAATTCTGAGAATGAGCTAGAAAAGCTCATCAAAAAACAAAAAATATTAATGCGCACAATAACGCACTTCATGCAAGAAGTTGAAAATAAAATACAACAGGAACAATCAACTTCTTACTATGAATATAAACAGCATTTACTAGAACAATATGCAGCTGAAATTAGAATAATTAATCAAAAAATATGGGAAATGGCAACCACAGATGATCCATATGAATACACTGCAACATTATATTTTGAATTAGAAGAATGGCTACAAGACATTATAATACAACTACAACAACTTAAAAATCAAGCAAACCAAAACCAAAATTTAACAATATCACCGACAACAAACAAACACAAAAGTAGAGTAAATTTACCAAAAATTTCTCTACCACAATTTGACGGCAATTACACGAAATGGTTACAATTCCGGGATTTGTACACACAACTCATACATAACCAAGATATAAGTAACTGTGAAAAAATGTATTACTTAAAAAGTAATTTATCAGGAGAACCATTAACGTTAATTCAACACTTACCAAGCAGCGAAGAGAATTATTATGATGCATGGGAATTATTATGCAACAGGTATGAGAACAAAAGATTACTCGCATCAGCATTTTTGAACAAATTTTTAACGCAACCAGTAGCACAAACAGAATCAGCTGACGTCTTAAAAAGTTTACACGATACCACAAACGAATGTTTATCAGGATTAAAAAATTTGGGTTTACAAGTTAATTCTTGGGATCCAATAATAGTACATTTATTATTGAAAAAACTTGATAAAAATACACTAGCATTGTATGAACAAAATATGAAAAATCCAAAAGAATTGAATTCGATTCAAGATGTGTTGAATTTTTTGCAAACAAGATTTCAATCACTAGAAGCAGTAAATACAAAAACAACTGCGAAATATCACAATTTCAAGTTAAAAACATCGGCATTACCAGCAGCTTCAAGCAAAGAAAATTTATGTGCATTATGCAAACAAAATCATTCACTTTATGCGTGCAAAAAGTTCATCGAAAAAGCACCATCAGAGAGATTAAATTATTTGAAACGAAACAATTTATGTATAAATTGTATGCGTTTTGGACACAATGCTGCACAGTGTACATTACGAACATGCACAAAATGCTCAAAAAAACATAATACACTGGTACACATAGATCAGTACAAAACAAGCAAAACAATAACGAACGAGAAGAAAAAATCAGAAGAATCCATACAAAAACACAACATCAATGATAAAGTGAACAATTCACAAAGTCTAACAGCACAAGTTAATAAAAAATATGAAAAATATGTCTTATTAAGCACTGTAAAACTAGCCATAAAAACGCATAATGGAAAATATTTAGAGTGCAGAGCTATGTTAGATTCTGGCTCTCAACTCAATTTTATAACTAACAACCTTGCCAAAAAACTCAAATTGATTGAAATGGAAGAATCGCTCAATATCCATGGTATTGGTAACAGTACACAAATTAGCAACAAAAAAGTTGTCATATATATAAAATCGTTAACAAGCACATATACGTCCAAAATCGAAGCACATATTCTTCCGAAAATTACAACAGATCAGCCGACAACATTCTTAGACATAAAATCATGGAAAATTCCAGAAAATATCAAACTCGCTGATCCAACATTTTATAAACCAGGAAAAGTCGACCTACTGATTGGCGCTGAACTGTATAATGAGTTGATGAATAACGGACAGATAAAACTTAATGATAACTTACCAATACTACAAAACACAACGTTAGGATGGATATTAGCCGGAAAAATAAACAATTTAACAAACTGTACAACACCAAGTTGTGGCATATGCACTAGTGATGAAGAAGAATTATCAGGAAAAATTGAACGTTTTTGGAAACTAGAAGAACCAGAACAACATAATGTAATAATGAGTACAGCAGATACTAAATGTGAAACACTCTTCAATCAAACTACCAAAAGAGATAAAAATGGTCGATTTGTTGTAAAGCTGCCGTTCAAAGAAAATCCATCAATTTCAACTTTAGGAAATTCAAAACAACTAGCGTTTGCAAGATTACAATCAATGGAAAGAAAATTCAAGAAAGATTCAAAACTGAAGCAAGATTATGCAAACTTCATGAAAGAATATCTAGATCTGGGACACATGGAAGAAATTGAGGCTTATCCAGAAAATGAACCACATTTCTTCCTGCCTCATCACTGCGTAATTAAAAATGAAAGTACCACAACGAAGCTACGCGTCGTGTTCGACGCATCAGCAAAAAGCTCAACAAATAAGTCATTAAACAACATATTGCTTACAGGCCCAAAGATACAAGAAGAACTCTTCTCAATCTTGCTACGTTTTAGAATACCACGCTATGTCTTTACAGCAGACATAGAAAAAATGTACCGCCAAATACTAGTAGATCCAGCCGACAGAAAATACCAGATGATTCTATGGAGAGAAAACGAAAACACACCAATAAAATATTATAAATTATCAACCGTCACATACGGCATAACGACAGCACCATATCTAGCAATCAAATGTTTACAGAGGCTCGCAGAACAAAATCGTGAACAGTATCCACTGGCAGCAACAAGCATAAAAAATGACTTTTATGTAGATGATGCCATGATTGGTTCAGACAACTTGCAAGAATTACTACAAAAGCAGAAGGAAGTGAATTATGTACTACAATCAGCAGGCTTCAAATTAAGGAAGTGGTGTAGTAATCAGACAAAAGTGCTTGAAAACGTTCCAATACAGGATAGAGCGCTCCAATTAGATCTTGACGACAGTAACGAATATCATATAAAAACGTTGGGTTTAACCTGGCTCCCTAAGAATGATGAATTTCAGATCACTACAACTCCATACCAGGCACCAATCAAGGTGACAAAAAGAAAAGTCCTATCAGATATAGCACATCTGTTCGATCCACTAGGTATCATGAGTCCAGTAATAATTACAGCTAAAATACTCATGCAACAGTTATGGTCTCTAAAATTAGATTGGGACGCTTCAATTCCACAAGAACTATACAATCAATGGATGCAATTTAGGCAAGCACTCTCAACGTTAAATTCCGTCAAGATACCACGACACGTTACGTCAGGCAAAATAGCAATAGAAAAACAGCTCCATGTATTTTGTGATGCCTCAGAACAGGCATATGGGTGCGCGGTCTACATCAGATCAACTCTCCAAGATGGAACCGTGATAGTAAGGCTACTATGTGCTAAATCTCGTGTTGCTCCCACTAAAACCACCACGATTCCTCGCCTAGAGCTTTGTGCTGCAAAATTAGCCGCAGAACTATTACAACGAGTAAAAACAGATTTAAAATGGCAAGAACCGTCATTTTGCTGGACAGATTCAGAAATAGTTTTAGCCTGGATCAATTCAACATCAGGTATTTACAACAGTTTTGTAGCAAACAGGATTGCATCCATCCAAAATGCAACAGTTCCAGAACAATGGAATCACGTGTCCTCTAAGGAGAATCCGGCAGATTTAGTTTCTCGAGGTGTACCCCCCGAAAAACTGCAAACCTGTTATTTATGGTTTTATGGTCCACTCTTCCTTCATGGGCCACCATCATCATGGCCAAAAAAGCCAGAAAATCTTGCAACAGATCTAGAGAAAAAGAAGGCCAAAACTTCACTATCAATCACAACCACAAATAAAGGTATAATAAACCATGTCAATCATCGTAACTCATTCATATTATTACAAAGGGTGGTAGCTTACGTGCTCAGATTCATAAATAATTGTCGTAATAAAAGAACAAGCCAAAGGCAAACTGGCTACCTAAAATCTGAAGAAATGGAAAAAGCCTTAAGTAGCATAATAAGAGAAATTCAAGATCAAGGATTTCCTGAAGAATTAAAATCACTTCAGAAAACCAAGGAAGTAGACATTAAAAGTTCGATTCGCAGTCTATCTCCATTTTTAGACGAAAATGGAATAATACGTGTTGGTGGTCGTCTTGAAAAAGCGAACATTTCATACGACAGTAAACATCAGATGCTACTACCGTATCCAAATGAAATTACGAAGATGATATTTACATATCTACACTGTATCCATGCACATATTGGAGCTCAAGGCCTATTAGCCATAATACGACAAAGATTCTGGCCTATAAAAGGAAAAACTACAGCTAGATCAGTGGTACAAAACTGTGTTAAATGTTGTCGCATGAAACCCCAACTCATATCACAATTAATGGGGAATTTACCAACAGACCGAGTCCAGCCAGCAAGACCATTCGTAAACTCAGGAGTAGACTTTTGCGGTCCATTCCTTACTCATTACAACATACGTGGAAAAAGGCCAGTTAAAAGCTACGTAGCTATATTTTGTTGCTTCGCAACCAAAGCGGTACACATTGAAGTTGTCACCAACCTAACAACAGAAGCCTTCATTGGAGCACTCAAAAGGTTCATCAGTCGCCGAGGATTCTGTAAGAACCTATATTGCGATAATGCAACCAATTTTGTTGGAGCAAAAAATCAACTAAAGGAATTAGAAGAAATAATATTCAAGGACAAGGCAAAAGAACAAATAGAAAAATTCTGCTCCGACAAACGCATAGATTTCCACTTCATTCCACCTCGTTCACCACATTTTGGCGGACTATGGGAAGCCGCTGTGAAATCTGCCAAAAATCTATTCTATAAAAGTGTGAACGCAGCATCGATGACTTACGAAGAACTGGAAACACTGATGATCGAAATTGAAGCCATTTTGAATTCAAGGCCGATAACTCCACTATCTGCAGATCCAAATGACTTAATAGCATTAACCCCTGGTCATTTTCTAGTTGGAGAACCTCTTACTTCAATTGTAGATCCTCATGCGAATCCACAAAAGGGAAGTCTACTGTATCGATGGAAAATAGTAAACCAGATTAAAACAGAATTTTGGCAACGATGGAGCAGAGAGTACTTATGTCAGCTACAACATCGGTACAAGTGGAACAAAAAACCAGAAAACATAAGTCCCGGTATGATGGTTATCATCAAGGAAGATAACACACCCGTACTTGAGTGGCCATTAGGCAGAATTGTAGCTACCATAAAAGGAAAAGACCACATCATAAGGGTCGCTGACATTAAAACCGCAAAGGGCATCGTGAGAAGAGCTATTAGTAATTTAGCTCCTCTACCAATCGAGTCAAATGAGTCACTAGATACTGGTGAGAACCACAAGGTCGAAAAACAAATTACAGCATCGTCTTCAACAGCGATTAAACACAAGCAGACCAACAACGAAGAGGACGAACCAACGAAAAGACGAAAAAAATCTGTTGGTCCACCGTTTTGGACAACATTGTTAACAACATGTCTATTACTTCCAACAATGAGTAAAACTGAAGTCACAATTACACCATTCACCGTACAGCCTGGCCTGTATTTCGAGAATATAGGAAACACTCACTTAATAACAAGGGAATGGAAAATCGTATGCTATTTCGACATGTCCTCATATTGGAGGGAATTCAACATCATTTCGAATGGGGTGCAGCAAATACAACAAATGTGTGATGGCATCAGCAATAACAAAGGATGTATGGATACACTCATGCAGTTCAACACAGTCGTCAATGAAATTCAGAATGGGAATCAATTATTGATACCAACAACGCGCAGAAGGCTCAAACGAGCACTGTTCAACATAGTAGGAAATGCTGCGAATGTACTGTTTGGCGTACTAGATAACACATATGCCGAGCAAATGGCTCAGACTATTTCAACGATTAAAGATAATCAAGATCGCTTACTCGACCTAATAAAAGAACAAACATCTGTGTTGGATTCTACCAGCAACATCATATCAAAGCTACAAACTACAGCTGAAAAACAACAACTTCAATTTAATCAAACTATAGAAGATCTTAAAAATATTCATAAGGAACTGAAGGAACAACAAGTACAAGAGCTAATTAATACGTATTCCGCCAGTATGATTCTGTCTATTATTGACTATCAACGAATACAATCCTCGCTACTAGACGTCATGATAGACACACATCATGGAAAAGTCAATCCAATCCTTATAACCCCTATGCAATTGCAAGAACAGTTGATCCTAATTAAAGAAAATCTTCCAGCGAACGTACGATTGCCAGATACAGAAAACAATTTACTGGAACTATATAAGCTGTTAACTATTCAAGGAAAGGTAGTCGACAATTACGCTATTTTCCAAGTAAAGGTACCCTTAGTATCAACCAACTATTACCAAATGATGGCTATGACCCCAATACCAGTACTAACTGAAGATGGCTTCATCAGCATTGAACCATCAACATCATATCTTATAATAGATCTGTATCAAGAATCATACTATCCACTAAACAAGTATGAACTGAAGGCATGTATTTTAATACGTCAATCAATCTACATGTGTAAACAACATCATCCATTGTATAAAGTGGGATCAAAGGTCAGTGCTTGCGAGATAGCCGTTTTACTACAAAAATCACTGCGACAGGATTGCAAATTATCCATCACCAAGGATGCACCACGGTGGACGCAATTGAATGATCCAAAAAATTGGATATATATCACTCAACAAGTGATTGACTTAAACATTCTGTGTGATAACGTGGTATCAAAAAAATCAATAGTCGGATCAGGAATACTACATGTCTCGGAGGATTGCACAGTAAAGGATGATTCCATAACGATACAAGGCCAAGGGTTCTTCATAAGTACAATTCATACAGCAATAGTACCATCACGAAACTTTACTGATTTGATTCCTCCAAACTTAAATCTGAATCTGACGGTAAAGGCAATCTCAATGGAAAACGTCACAAATCATATCAAGGAGATTCATCGAAAAATTAATCATTTAAAGGACAATGAAGTACTCAATCGAAGAGAAATGAGCCACATTCACCACTACACATTAGGATACTCTAGTCTTTTTATCATAATCGGGATTGTATGTTATCTGGGATGGAACAACTGTCATAAGCGACCCACACCAACTCCACCACCTAGGACCAGCGGCAAATTTGAACTGCAATCACGAGATAGTTGAACAAAAATTGTTCAACCGGAGGGGAAGATGTTAATAATTCACATAAAAAAAAAAAAATATAAAAAAATAAAAAAACCTTGCACCATATGTGCATATAATATTTATAATAATGTAAATGCTAAGAAACGTATTAATGCAAGTTAGCACTTTTATTTGGTCAAAGAACTTACAAGAATGTAATAATATGTAGGTCACAAATAAGTGTAATAACCTGTATTAATACGACTCAGCATATTCGAAATTATGACAATTAGCATATTCTATATGTAAAACATGATGAATAAATATATTAAATGTACGTACTTAATTGTTAGTAAGCAATAATTTATATTATTAATTATTAATGCAATTATTAGTACAATAATGTTATAGGTCAATAATATTGTTAATATTAGGAAATTTTTTTGGTATATAAGAAAGTGATTTTGGCAAATAAATTATCAGTTTATTCAACGACATTAAGCCTTCTTTTATTCTTCTGGTGAGGCTGCCAGAAGCGTTGAATAAGTTATCCTTTGACTTTGATATCCTTATCTGAGCATATTGTACAGATTTTGTATCTGGGCAATAACATAGAATCATCAGATTTTGTATCTGTATGATAAAATATACTGAACAAATATTATATTGAAAATCACATCATAAAATTATTTTGTTTTACTATACACAAGTTTGTACTTGCGTATACAGCTTATTAATACAGATTAACATCGTTTTATATACACAAGTTTTGTACTTGCGTATACAGCTTATTAATACAGATTAACATCGTTTTATATACACAAGTTTTGTACTTGCGTTAACAAAATACAAAATTAATAATTATTAAATGAATTTTTTTTTTTTGTAATAAATGTTTTCTATCTTTGAATAAAGATCTTTTTAAATGTGAAATTTGATGACTTTTTTTTTAAAGACTTAGGGATCCGTGAAGGAAGAATTGAAACTACCATTGTTTTTAGAGTTTGAAAAGAGGATTGAGGAACCAAGGAAGTGTACGGTTACGAAAGAGTCCTACGGTTAATTAAACAAAGCCTAATACGTGCTTGTCTTCTATTAGATTTTTCACACCGTTGACGTTTGTGTTTTTCGAGTGAGACCCAAACTTCTATTGATTTGAAAGGTAAGTTGACAAAAGATGACCTATAAATATCACTAGAAAATTATTCGAACAGTGATCCTTTTGGCATTCATTATTATTTTAAGATCAATTAAACGCCTTCAGAAATGCTACTTAATAAAATATAAAAAAGGACGATATGTTAAATTTTACATAAATTTATTTTAGTACATAAATTATAATAATTTCTTTTTTTTAGTTTGTTTTTTTTTTTGTACTATTCTTTTTTTTTTTATATTGTTTTTATTTTTTTCTTTTCTTTATTGAATTTTTTATTTATTTATTTTTTCATTTTATTCATTTTAAATCTTCTGGTACTTTCCATTGTAACATTTTACCATTTTCATATAAATTTTTCAATGCAATCGGTAATTTATTTTCATTTTGTAATTTAATATAATGTTTGTATAATTGTAATGTTGTACGAGCATCTTCAACTGAATCATGTGTTTCAGATTGAATTTTTGTTCCTAAAATGAAAAAAAAAAAGGAATTTCACTTTTTTTTAAAAAAAAAAAGGATTAAAAGCTAGTTTTTTTTTTTACCAAGAAAATGCCATGCTAAAAATCTTAAAGAAACCATACGATGATGTGGTAAATGAAATAAATGCACTGTATCAACAATCTGTTCGGAGGGAACTATCATATTTATTACTCTACAATGGAGGAAAAAAAAAATATTTAATTCATTTAATTTTAAAATAAACCACACAATAATTCATTTTTTCTTACCTAAAATCATTTTTTAATCCATGACCAACAAATATAACACCAGAATCAACTAAATATTTTAATTTTTGATAAGAATTTTTTAATGTTGTTAAACGTTTACTACTAAAATTTGCATCTAAATCACCAGGTTTTATACCAGAAAATTTTGTTAAATAATCAACAACTTGTTCTTGGGTTGATATGTAATCATCAATGAAAGGTATACCTTCATCAGGTCCTTGACTATAAAAAAAAGAGAATCAAAATTAAATTTTTTTTTTCTATTTAATGTAACTAGGCGAAGGATTTTTTTTTATCCTTTTACTGGTACAGCGCTAGCACATGATGAAGGAAAACAGGGGTGAAAGTACGTAAGTCAATCGACTTGTTAATAGCTGAATTGATTATTCAGTCATTGCTGAGTCGATTGAAACAACTTACGTACTTTTCCACCCCTGGTAAAGAAAGAAACTAGGAAAGATAAAGCGAAAACAGTGTTGTTGTTTTTTTTTTACCCTCGAATACATGTTATCCTTGCAACACTCATATGACATGGTTTTATTGTTGCTGTTTTACCATCTGGACGGATTTCACTTTCTTCTGGATTTAATGTTACAAATTCAGCATCCATAGCAACTAAATCACCATGTTTTGGCATTTCATTTGGTGATAATGATTTAAAAAGTGTCTCATTTCTAGCGGTGGGATGAATTGGATTTAAAATATCCTTTTGAAAAATTAACAAAAATTAAAAACAAAAATCTTTTAATTCTTAAAAAAAAATAAATTTGAATTACAATTAAAACTTACTTGTAAAAATGGATTGAAAAATTGTACTTCAGTATCATTATTTTCACTTTTATTCAATAATTCATTACTTGTATAAAATAATACACATGGTACTTTCCAATCAAGTGTAAACCATACTGATTCCTGAGTTGATACAGATGATATGCTAAATAATAAAAATAGTAGTTAATTTATTGAAAATTTGAAAAATTGTTTTTCAATTTTAAATTGCTCTGGACTCACTCACCTAAAATC
This sequence comes from Bombylius discolor, assembly GCA_939192795.1. Lineage (NCBI taxonomy): Eukaryota > Metazoa > Arthropoda > Insecta > Diptera > Bombyliidae > Bombylius > Bombylius discolor. The sequence goes on from OW584242.1 coordinate 5,061,971, forward strand.
ATTAAAAATATACCATTGATTATTTTGATCTTCACATGTTGCTAATTTTATTTCATGATAAGTTTTACCAACATTTATTAATGCAACTAAATTTTTTTGTATACCATCATCAATTTGACATACCACAGCCGTTAAATTATATTCTTTATATGTGTCACTAACTGTAAAAAAAAAGAAAGAAAAAAAATAATTTACGAAGAAATTCAATTGATAAACCTAGCGAAAATACTTTATTTTCACTAAATTTTAGCTTAAAGAAAGAAATTTTCATACGACCCAATCAATATTTAAGGAAAAACCTATTAAAAAAAAATCGCTAAGTTTCGCTAAGCTTTTAACAATTTTTTAGGATTTTAAGGACTTAGTTTTCAAGGAATTAAAAAAAGGCTTGACGAAGTTTCAGAGAAAACTTAGCGAAAAAAGAATAAATTTCGTAAATACTATGCGACGATTGTCGAATGTAAAACAAAGTAAGATTAGCGAAAATTTCATTAACTATTTGCCAGAATCTTTAGCTGTGAAACAGGTGCATTATGGATTTTTACTTACAAATAGGTTTTCTTCCAGCAGTCTTATATGTTTGTGTTCCAAAATTATCATCCAAAATATTTGAAAATTTTACTTCATTGTCGTTTTTATCGTTATTCGACTGAAAAGGAAAAATTTTTGTAAAAATTCAGTGTTTATTTTCAAACTACAAAAAAAAAAATACAAAATTTACTCACATCATCATGTTTTGTACTACTATTCAAATCAGTATTTACATTTAATTCACCATTTTGATTAACTTCCATTGAAAAATTAAATGGAAACCATGAATTTTGTCGAAAATTATGTTGCATTACATTTGTTATTGGTGATTTTCTACAAAAGAAAAAAAAAACATAAACAAATTTCAAAAAAGAGTAAAATTTGCAATTAAAGGATAACACAAACCTATCAGGATGAACAAAATGACAATCAGCTCTTGAACAATTCACACCATAACGGCATGGTTTCGTTGTATTTAATGTTGTTGGTGCTGGACTACTATCATTACCACTTGCTGATGATGTTGATGATGTATAATTGCGATTTAGTTGCTTTTTTAAAAATGCCAATTCTTTTTCATTATTTAAGCCACAATTAATTGAAAGGATTTTCGGTAAGCTATTAATCTGAAAAAAAAAAAACAACAAAAAAATAGAGAAAATTGATAAGAAAAAATAAAGAATGCCAGTGACAAGTAAGTTGTGAAATTACCCTAACGTATTGTTTCGTTGGTGAAAATTTTTTACAATTTTCACAAAATGCTGGTATTGTTTTCTCAGCACTTAATGATGTCTTTAAAATTTGACTAAAACTAACAAATTCGATGTTATCTCTATTATTGCCACTACCACCGCCACCAACGCTACTATTATTGCCACTGTTTGTTGCTGTTGTCGTTGTTGTTGGATAAGAAAGAGTACATACAAGTAAAATATTTTGTTTAGGTTTCTGTCGAAAAACAAAAACAACATTTTAGATTTTAAATGAAATCGATAAAAATTTGCAATCATTACCTCTTCATTGCATTTCAAACAACGGTTTATACATTTTTGTTTTATACCAAACAGGCGACTTATATCTGTTTCTTCATTTATTTTTGATTTTTCAGCTTCATCTTCTTCTTTTACAGTGGTATTGTCATCTTAAAATACAAAGAATTTTCCAGTAAAAAACATAAATTTGTTTGTTCATACCGGTTTACCTGTATTAACATCGATGTATTGAAATATTTCTCCATATTGTGTATCACCTTGTGGTCGAAAACTACGCAATGGATCCAAAAAGCTTTGTGTTAAACCAATAAAATCATCTGAAAAGATAAACAAAAGAGTGATAAATTTTCTAGAAATACGGAAGAAAAGTAGAAATACTTTCTTACCGTACGTTGCCGGATACAACAAACTATTAAGATGACTATTTTTCTTGGAATCCAAAATTTCGTAGTGCATTTGATGAAGAATAAAACGATTCCAATTCTGAACGAAAAAAGCAATAAATTAAGAAATTCTTTGGAACAAATCAGCAAAAAAAAAAAAAAAAAAAACCCACAAACCTGAATTAAACTGTTCAAATCAACATTAGCTGATGAAAAACGATCAGAAAGTATTAAGCCTAATGCAGCAGCTTCAGGTACTGTACGGAATGATCGTAAAAAATTGCTTGCTTGACATGGTGTTGATGCTGTACACAAAACAATAAAAAAAAAGAAAGATATTTAAAAAATGTGTCGAAAAAGAAAATTACATGCAAAAAAAGCAAAAGCTGATTATAAGGATGAATAAATGATTTACCACTGGATTTATCAAGCATATGAAATAAAAAACCAAGTTCACATGATAAACAAAATTCTTTTGCACAGGAATGTGAAAGTAAGATTTTACGTAATGGATATATGAAATACAATACCTGAAAAAACAGAAAAAAAAAAATAAATAAATAATGCATAAAGCAATTCATTTTTTTCTAAATTAAAAGAATCTGTTTTTTCTTTCTCTCTCTCTTTCTTTTTCTTTCACTTACTTGTAACATTGAATTACAATATGCATTTGGCAGTGTTGCTTCTAAACCAGCAAAACACGTTTGATTATGTTGTTCAAAATCAAAATCTTGTGTACCCATTTTTGAATATTTCATTTCAATTTTTCTATAACGTCTTGGAATGATTTTAACACCGGAATCAATTGATTTTATTGATCCACCAATACTATTAACACCGCTCATTGATGAGCCAGAGGAACCATTTATAATTGCACCTTCAGGTAAATAAGGCATCTACAAAAAAACAAAAAACAAAAAAGACGAAAATCTCAATTAATGAATTTTTGTTTGATTTGAGAAAAAAATGAATTTTAATTTACCTGATTTCTTTTTGTTAATCTTTGATTTGGTGCATAACCGATTGGTCCTTGCATTTTCATTGAATTTAATATTTCTTGATCGATTGGTTTTTGTCTTAAATATTTATATTTCATTAATTCTGGACACCAATCACTTAACCAACGATTTCCAGTAACTAAATTTGGTAATGGTATTGATGATAATGGAAATGTTGTATCATTTATTGGAACAATTGGTATTGATTCAATTGGATCAGCAAATTCTGTTTCACGTGAGAATGTATTAAAATGTGGTTCAGGTGTTTGCATTGTACATATCATATTTATATGACCAGATTGATCACCAAATGCAATTGCTTGACTTGATGAACTAATATCAAATGATAAACATGGACTACTTGCAGTATTGATCTATGCAAAAAAAAAAAATTTTAAATTTAAGAAAAAGAGTTCTGAAAAAAAAAGAAGAATGAATATAGTTTCTCACCTGATACATACAAACACGTGGTTCACTTAATTCTACAGTATCAACTAATTGCATTTGCCCAGAAACAGAAACAACAGCTAATCGAGAATATTGTGATGGTAGAAAACGTAACAATTGTGGTTCAATAAGAACTTGTATGGGACTAACTAATCGTAACATACGTAAATCGAATACCATTAGAAATCTATCAACAGCTAGAGTTCCTTGTCTAGAAAGCAGAAAAAAAGTAAAGTATTTATTTTATGAATTTTTTAAAAAATTTTTTAGGGATTTACCTGCCACTAAAACCACATGATATCAAATAATTCCCTTGAACATCAAAATCAGATAAACTTCCACTGTGTGTTTTAATTGTATGTTCAATATTTAGTGAATTGGGATCACGTAAACGTATCGTACCAAAAGGATCACCAGCAAATAAATAACGTGAATTTTTACGAAAAATTGTACAACCATCTGAGTTGTTCGATTCCTGGTGGATTTTAAAAATTAAAAATAAAAATAATAACGAATTTCATGAAATTTCTAAAGAATCTTACAACTTTTGTTTCCCTTATTGTCGGAACATCAAAATCAATTAGTTCATCTTGATAACCACCCATTATTACACGTGTAGGTGACATTTGAAGCATACAAACCATATCAGTCATATTCTCTGATCTATGAGTAAATTTTGGTAATCCTCTTCGGATTTGATGACGTAACGATGTCTGTGTTAATGCCAATATACCAGAATCAATTGTTGTTATTTGTCTTACAATATCACTAGCATGTACTTGAAATGATGTGTATTTTTGCATCGTACCGCCATAATATGAAGTAACATGACCCTAAAATGATACAAAAAAAAAAAAAAAAAAAAAAAATTGTGAACAATATTATTCAAAAGAACTAAATCTTTTACATACTCCTTGATTTCCCATCCATAATAAATCTTCATATGTATCGAATGTAACTGCTGAAACACCAAAACGATCACCACCATCCGATAGAACAGTTCCCAATTCCATATATTCTGGTTCGCCAGAGCTCATATTGAATGTACCAAAATTTGGTGAATAATGCTCTGAACGATTTGTATTGTCGTAAACATCTAAGAACAAACAAACAACAAAAGAAACAAAAATTGAAGATAAATTGAATTAAACGGATTTTTTTTTCTTTCTTACTTTGAACTGGAGGTCCAATCGCTTCACCACCCACATAAACATAATCCATTCTACTATTTTGTGTGTGTTTTTTTTTTTTTTCAATTTATTTTTAATACAATTTTAACTTTTATATAAATAAAAATATATTTTCTTTTAAATAAAAAAATGTAATAGTACAAAAATAATTGGCGTAAAAAGCAATTAACAACAAAATATTCCCAATTCACATTTTGACAATTAAAAAAAAAACTGTCAACTCAAAGTAAAGAGAACAAAAAACAAATGAGAATAAGGGCTGTGAAAAAAAGACAGAAAATTCAATCAACATGTTGCGAAAAGTATAATTTCGAAATTCACCTAACAACATCAAAAATATAGTTCAGGCTACATTGCATAGCAATATGTTTCTAATACAGTTTTACTTGTTGCTTGTTGCAACTTTTGTATTTTATACACATTGAATCAGCTGATTATTTTTGTTGCTAGGATAAGGAATATAGTTACCGTTGTGAACAATTTCTGAAGCAAAAGGATGAAAAAGGAAACTTCAGGATAAAGTTCATTTTTGTTAGATTTTTTAAAATGGGCCATTTTAAAAAAATTTTGTAATAACTGAATCGCCAGCTCAAAAACTTCTTTCACGTTCTAGCTTTGAACGTGGTAGCATTAAGTGTTCCCTGATCCTTTTTTGAGGATGAAAGGTAAGATACTTTGGATTGGAATTTTAAGATTATAACAAAAACGACTTCGGTATTTTATGAATTTTTTATTTTTAAAAAATATTTGCATCAAATTTTATGAAACATTGAAAAGTGTCCTTGATGGCAGCGTTTATTGTGTTTTTTACCGAAACCGTATCCTTCAATTGTTCTTGAAAACGATGAATATCACGTTCGTCGGACGTTCTTACGAGTTTTTATTAAGTTCAAACAGAAAGCAACTACCTGTAAAAAAAATGAGATTTTTAGAAAGCTTAAAAATTTTGGCGGGAAGATTTTTGTGTGATTAAATATCTATTTTTAAATTAAAAATGGTTACAGATCATTTTTGAGAACGATACATACATATAAGAGAATATTTTGATCTATAAAGAACACTATAATATCCTTCTTTCAAGGATAATTTTTTTAGAATATTCTGAAAAATTGTATGTAAAGGAAACAAGACGTTTCTAAAGTGTTTAATTATTTTTGAAGACATTCGAAGAAGGATCTTATCACAAGATCATTAGGAGTTGAACATTTTTTTCAGTTTAATCCTGGATATTCGGATTTTTTTTAAGAACGATTTAGCAGCTTTCAAATTAATCGACTTTATGTTTTTTTAATTTTTGATTTTTTTAAAACTACTCTGAGCTCAAAAATTCCTTAATTTTTTTCCTTCAAATATTATTTTTTTCTCACAGTCATGCAACAACAGAATCCTTACAATAAATTATTACATTTAAAAAAAAAACTGTTGAAATTGTAAACAATTTAAATATTCCTGTATAACATTGTAATCATCATCAGTCGAATGATAAATGTTTCCGATGAAAAAAGAATCATATTCTTACTTCCGATTGAATCTTAATAACATGAATAATATCCTTAACAAAAAAAAAAAAGTAATACAAAAAGGATTTTATCAATGAATGCATAAAAAAAACAAACAAAAAAAAAAAATGATAAAAAAGATGTCATTTGACTTCTTAATGCAAATTATGTACACTTTCTTGCATTTACATAAAAAAAAAATGAATCCTTTTCTTTTCCTACTTTCTTCTTTGTAGAAAGTAATCTTTCAGTTTCATTCATATCTCACGCAATATTTACAAACATGTCTTGATTAATGTTTCACTCCTTTTTTTTTCTTTCTCTCATTTTGCTTTTATTCAAAAAAATAAAAAGGATATTTTTTTATCCTTTCTTTTTACATATACATCTGCTTTATGAAAGGCAAATAAAATCAACATAATGGAAAAATGAAAACATTAAAAAAATATATAAAATTGCATTCATCAAGGATTGCATCAGGATAATCTAATTAACATAAGTGGGACAATTACATTACAACTCTATCAACTTCAACAGAAGAAAAAATACTAAAGAAAATTTCCATAATTTGGACATTAATCATGTGGTATACGGTATTTGAAGAAAAATATTTAAAATAAAGAACATAACTTTCAAGAGGTCGAAAATCTTTTCCATCTCTACAACCCAACAACCCTTTCACTTTCTTCATTTTTTCCTTCTGCTTAAGAAGTGTTTTGCTTCTGTGAAAATGACACCTTTTAGAAAAATATCTTTTGTGAAGAATTCTTAAAGGGTATTAAGAAGTCAAGTCCTTTTTTTTTTCTTCTTCTTTTTATTCATTGAATCCTTCTTGTTGTTATTGCTTTTGAATTTCTTTCGAAAATTTGTACACACAAAAAAAAAAAAGGTAGAGGTATAGTGCAATAATATTCGACAATTGTGATACTTACACAAGGATTAAAAATGTTTTGCAGTGGTAATCCTTAAGAGAAATATTTTTGTGTATGTTATAAAATAAGGACAATTGAAAAAGTAAAATAAAAAGGAGAAGAAAGTGATAAATTGCTTAATAAACACTAACAGCAGGGATTAACAAAATGTAATGACCACTAGTTGGACAGGCAGTTACAAAAATTTGACTTTTTTTGTCAAGGATAATTGATTTTTAAATGATTTTTAAGGATGCAGAGTATTGTGAATTATTGTTTTTCTGAAGTTTGTTTACAAGGAAAAGAAAGAAAAAGTAGAAAAAAAAAACAAAAGTGAATTTTTAATGGTTGGCGAGAGTTATACAATATTTTTGAATTTTTTGAAATATTTTCATGGTCGAAATGTGGTTTAAAGTTTTAAAGGTTGCATAAGTACAACTGCTTTCTTTTTTTACGAAACATCTTTAAAACCATGGAGAAAGGATCATGAATAGAAATTAATTTCAATGTCCTTTGGAAAACTGTCTTAAAAACTGTCTTTTTGTTTTATGATGTGCCGAACTACAGAGAATTTGAAATTTTGAAATTTTAAAAGGAATTTTCTAAAGGATATTCTACAAAATAGGTCCTAATTGATAAACAGTTCATTTCAAAGTCAATTTTCTATGCTTTGAACTTCATAGTTTTTTCAATTCATCCTTACACCAAAAACAAAGTAGATCCTACGAGATTGTACTTTTAAGTTGAATAAAATAGCGTTCTGGTGCAGCTCATATTCTGTTACAAAAATCTCTAGGACATCAAATCAGATTTTTGAATTTAAGCTGGCCAATTAAGGCTGATAAAAAACTTTAATTCGTTACAGAAAGTTTTCACAGAAGACATGTTGATTTAAAATTTTTCTCTTGCAAGGATCTGATAAAGTAAATTAATTGAGAGAAAAAAATAGAACATCCTTAAAGCTTCAAGGACTCAAAGAACACAAAAACACTTTGATCGCATACAAAAAGGTCCTTGCTTTGAAGTAAATATTTCATTTTTACTTGAACACAAAAAAAAAAAGGATTTAAAAAATTTAAAAAAATAATGACATCAATCAAAATTAGATATGGTCTCAGAAAATTATGTCACATTACCAGGACATAAAAAGGAAAAAAAAAAAAATTAAATAATAAAAACTAGTTTTCAATTATGAAATTATTGAGTTTTTATAAACTTTTCATTTTGTTACCTGCCCTCTTCATCATAAATTCATTTAATTTTTAATTTAAAAAAAAATAATAATAAGTAAAAAAAAATAGGAAAGACCTAGTATACGTTTTGTTGAGGATGATATAGTGATGATGATGATGCACATAAGTGATCCATCATCAAAAAAATGTCTCATCGGTCATATTACAAACAATTGAAGTGTCTTTGTTACAATGAAAAGTCATGAATTTTCTAGACATTCTTTTTTTTTCAAAATGAACTACTTTCACTTAATTTAAAATCTTTCACTTTAAATCACAAAGGGTAATTAAACAAAAACGTAATTTCCTTGATTCATATTTAAATTTTTGAAACATTTCCCATTTTAAAATGTTTTTTTTTTGTCCGTTATACTGATTATGGGAACAAAATATATACTTTTAATTTCACCGTGCATCACCGTGCATGTAAATCAACTTTTTGATATATATATATTTTTTTTTTGTTTAAGAAAATTTGTAACGGATTTTTTAAAAAAATATTACACATATATAGAAGCCACATTGATGTTCATAATGAATCAAAACATAAATTTATACACACGGTGATCAAATTAAAAATATGTGGGCAAATAATTTAATTCTGTTTTTTTGTTTTTTTTTTGTGCTTTTGCTTTTTAAATGTATCGTAGTGATAGATTGAGAAAAAAAATTATATGAAGGACATTTAAAATGGGATTTTGTTATAATAAGAAATTATGTGGTGTGCAACGAAGGAAATCGTTGAGAAAAGATTTTTATCTCGAAGTTTGATGACGGTTAAAAACGAAAAACGAAAAAAAAAAAAAAAAATTCATACAACAGCTATGTGTGGTAGAAATTATTTGTAAAATAATATAATTATTCAATGTCGTCTGGTGCACTTGTTCTAGATTTTATAATTTTTAGAAAAAAAATTTAAAAAAAAAAAAAAAAAACTCATCATCATGATACCAATCTTCGCAATACAATCATTGCATTACATAAAAGACAGGTAAATTGTTTTAGTTTTTTTTTCCTGTTTAAATTTTGCTACGCAACGTTGATTCTTGTGGGAAGATAATTTTTTTTCTTTCTTATATTTAAATCAACAAAATGAAGAAAAAACAAATACAACAAATAAGAACGTTAATTTGATTTTTTTTTTCCGTTAAAATAAAAACAATAAAATTTGCAATATAAAAAAAAATCAATTCCGAAAGTATTCTTCTCCCTCAGTGGTATGACGCCAACGAAAATTATGAAATGTCTTTTCCATGTGACACTTTTTTTTTCATAAAACAAATCAAATTTAACAGAAAACTGCTACCGAAAAATGTATTTTTCTATTTTTATTTTAAATTGATGAAAATCTATCCAAAACAACAAAAACAGTAGTAACAAATGTGTGTGCCAATACAATCACCCTACAGCATACAGACTTAATAAGTAGATCACAAAAATTACTTCATCACAGCGTAGTCTACCTACACCCTAACTATAAAATCATAAGGACACAGAAGGATTCAATGACCCCTTCCTTGTTGTAGATTATTTTGTAAATCGATCGATAACTTAGCAGAATCAGAGATATACATATATGTACAATTCGTCCTTATTCTGTTGTGTTGTTGTTGTTGTTTTTAAAAATGCACTTAAAGGGTCCGTTTTTGTAATTTTATACACAAAACAAAAAATGTATATAACACACTCGCATATTTTATTCGACAGATGTACTTAGAACGGAAAAATATCGATCTAAAAATGCACAAATAGAAGGGCGATATATCTATATCCTTTTTGTGTTAAATGAAAAGCGTGCTTGATGATGATTTTGATGCTATAAAAATGATATGTGAAATGTATGAATTGAATGGTGCACGTATATTTTCCATTTATGTAATTATTGTCGAAAAATATCTTAAACTACATACATACACACCCTGTCTGATGGTATATATGGTTTTGTCGTGTGTACTATGTGTGTTTTTTGATAAAAACGTGTAAAAGTACATCACACAAAAAGGATCTCTATATCGATCGATCAATTTAAAAGCAAAAAAAAAAAAAAAAAAGAAATTTTGTTTTTGGGAAATAACAGATGGGAGAAGGATGTTTGAGCACACCAAATGTTTTTGTATTTTAGAAAGGAAAAATGAAAAAAAAAAAAAAAAAAAAACAGTGAATGTGGGTGTAATGTGTAATAAATACGTTATTTTTATATACCTAATTGTGTAAAAATGAAAGTCATAAAACTGTAAAACACAAACACATCATCCGGACATCCTGGATTTTTAAGTAATTTACTTTTTTTTTTTTAATTTATTTTAAAGTGGCTCTGGATTTGTTTTTTTTTTTCCTTTTTAAAAATAATTTGAGGATTTAAAACAAAAATTACAAAAGAGGGACTAAAAATGTTTCGAAAGTGATTAAAACCAAATGGGATTAATGTAAATCAGACTCATATAGGAGATTTTTATCATCTGTCTGATGTCTGAACTTAAAATATACCAGAAATATTTCTAAGCATACACATTAGAATTTTTTTTAAATATTTTCAAGGGTTTCGATACAATCTGGGTGATAAAATTTGAATGATGAAAATTACACAAATGGAAAAAGTTGAATCATATATTCTTGTTCAATATTCGTTAGTTATCGTGTAAGGAGAAAGACAAAAATAGAAAATTTAAGGTCCTTGAACTTGACTTGGAATGTTTTTCAGTTTTTTTATTTTTTATTTTTTTTCAAATTGAACTCTTTGGGTATGATTATTTAAAACCCTGGGTGAATAATAGCGTTCTGAAGGAAGATTGACATTAAGAGGAATTCGTAAAATGAGCCATTATCTTTTTTTTTTGTTTAATTGAATTTTTAGTCACTAATGGCATCGTGTGTGTCACACGAGACTTTTCAAAAGATCATTGTAATGGAAATGTATTAAAAATGAGATAAGCGTGTTAGATGAACAGTTTACTTCGCAGACACTAAAGCTGTCAATTTTACACACAGTGTAAAAGTGGGATTTTAAAGAGAAAATTACCCTAAAAGACTATGTTTAGATTTATGTAAGGCTTTTTTTCTGAATAAGGCTTTCAGGCTAAGGTACGTCAACTCTCAGCGAATAAGCAAAAATTAATCTTTAATAGCAAAATGACTTCCGTTCAATTGAGATTCCACACGCTGCGTTCATTTTAACGTGGTTATGAATACATATTCATACTCGTTCGTTACCTTTATGCGCTCTCTAATTGTTGTCCTTTAAAATAGGAAGCAAAAATAATCGGAATCATGATTACCATACTGAAGAAGTCAAAACTTTATAATACGTGATCATACACGAATTAGTTTTACTTAAACGAATGACTTGTGATTCACAATCCACATAAAACTGTGAACCAAATTATCCTTAATCGATCAAGAAATTCAACGTAAAGCTGTGCTACATCATGCGGAAGATTATGTTTCATAATTCAAAAATTTCGAGGAAAAATATAACTGAAAAACTCATGAATTTTAAACTTATCACAATGATTTAGCTACCTAAAAACGATTTATTAAATTGATTAACTGTGGAACATTTTTTAAATTTAAGTGATTTAAATACGCAAAAATTTCAAAGAAAATTCACATTTTTCTTTCGATTAAAAATATAGCAAAAAAAAAAAAAAAAATTATCATAAATTTATAAATTCTTAAATAATCATATTTGAATACAACATTAATTTTATAACCAAATAAAATTGGTTAATTTTTGAATAATAATTTCCTTTTATTTCTTAAAAGTTCATCCTAATAGGCCTATCAATATAATAATTGTCCTCTAGAGTCTAGATGGAATAACACATTGTTAAATGCATCTGGTTTTTTTTTTTTTTTTTTGAATCCTAATGAAGTAATTGTGTAATATTCATTTTTTTTTTTTTAAAAAAAGTGTCATTTTGTGTACGATAAATTCAAATTATTAACGAAAATCACTTCGAAATGTAAGAAAAAAAAGAACATATAACGTTGATAAGTTTGAATTGATTGAATGTCCTAAAAGGCAAACAAAATTATGAAAAAAAAATTGCAGAAAAAAAAGCAAAGGTAATAAAATATTTGAAAAACGAACCGAAACAAATTTTTCGATTTTATATTCGATTTTTGTTTTTTTTTTTCTGTGGATTTTATACGAAAAAAAATTAAATTTTTAGCAGAAAAGTAAATAAGTAATTAGTAACGGTACAGCATACTTATTTTGTAGAAAAGTTTATATTATGTACGATTTAATATTTTGTGAGAAGCAGGATGTTTGCTAAAAAGGGCGCCAGTAGTTAACAAACAAAAAACAGAATCCCCTACTTTTAAATGTGACTATGTATTCTGTGCGTTTACGTAGAAAATTCACAAGGAAGTTATCTACAGTAACAATGTTAAAATGAGTATAAATTTCCCTATAACACCTTTTATTATTTTGTTTTTTTTTTGTTTTTTGAAAAAGTATCTTTTGTAAATTCTTTTGTTTATTTTCTCACGAATAACAATGTGTTTTATAATACAAATTTTTGTAATAATTGTGTGAAAAGGGCAGTATTCAATGATTTTTATATTATATTAAACATTTCATTATACGCATAAATGTTATGGTTGTATGATTATATGAACATTTTTCTTCCTTAAAGAAGATACTTTACATACGAATAATAAGAAATTTATTACTGATAAACATGACCAGAAGAATCGCCCTTATATTTTTTTCATTTCACTTGTTATTTTCCTATTTTGAGGATGAAAACATAATCGGTTTTTTTTTATTTTTTATTTTTGAATTTTTAATTGTTTCTTATTTATGTGAAAAGTACCAGCAGATATTTGAATAAAAAAAAAAGAAGAGATAATTATCGTTGTTGTGCACTTGTTAAAGAAAAATAAAAATTTTTTAAAGAAGAATTTTGTTATACACAGCGGATATTCTTGTTATTTTATTGAATAAATTGTTTTATAATGAGAATTATTTTTTTTTTTTTTTTCAAGAATCTTAAACAGGTTCATTGCCTGAAGAAGAAAGCAAAGATGGAAAACGAAAGTAGAAAAAAAATTGATGAGTAAAAAGTTAGCTTTGTAAAAGAGAAATTAAAAACGAAAGAATTAAGTTTGTGGAACACTTGAAAAATTTAAGAATTTCTCAGACTTTTAGTGAAGACCGGTTCATTTTGACTTTTGTTTAGAATTTTTCAACAAAAATTTGAATTTTCCAAATATCGTTTTTTTTACTTTTTTAAGCGGGTCAGAAAAGAAGAGTTGAAAATATTTTAAGTTATCAAATTTTAAAAGTTTCTTATTTTCAAAAATTAACATCCTGATTCCTCACAGAATTTTTTGAAACTCTCTTTTTGCCATTTTCTTCGTACTGGAAGGATTTATCAGTTTGGATAACGTTTCATCTGAAACTGTAAAATAAGAAAAAAATATTAACTTGAACTTATAAATACTAAGCAATTCTAGAGTAAAATTTCATAGCTCTTTCTTCAAGGTACAACGATAAGCCTGCCTTGTGACAATAACGGTTCTAAATATTAAAATATAGTTCTGGGAACTACAAATATAGTCAAAATTTTAAAAGTTGAGGTTTCGTATTATACTAGAAAAACATGCGCAGAAAAAAATATACATTCACACATGCGTTTTTGTTGTTGTAACACGTTTATTCTTTCGTATATCTACACAAAAAAGATCACTACGCCATGTAAAACATGCGCGAAAAAACCTCAACTTTTACTATTTTGACTATATAAAACAATAACCAAGCAGACTAATTTACAAAACAGTTTTGATTCAAAATCCGAAGGAATTCTCATACGAACAAAATCAATTCAAGAATAAGAAAATTAACCCAAAAAAATAATTTTTTTTTTTAGAAAATTTAATACAAAGTTGGAGCATTCTTCTTTTCAAATTTGTGATACATTATAAGGAACTTAACCAAAAATCAAAATTGTACTACTTTTTTTTCCTTTTTTCATATAACGTCAATTTTTTTTCAACCTTCATTTTTCAAGCCATCATAAATTTTAAAAATTCCATTTGTAACACCTTTTTAGCATTTCCTAAACGTTTTTCATTACCATCATTAAATTTTCAATATTTTGTTTAAAAAAAACCCCTTTTTTTTCATTAAATTTTTCAATTTAAAAATTACCATTATTTTTTTTTCAGACCATTAATTACACTGTGTTTTTTTATCATTTATTATTTTTTTGCTAATTTATCGTTTAAAATATCTAAAAAAATGAAAAGAATCTTTTTCTACTCTTGAAGTTTGCATTTAATGAAATCCAATACTAGATTTTGTCAATTTTTGTGCAGTATTTTTGTTTTATTGTTTTCAATTTTTATTACCAAAATTTTTTTTTTCCAAAAAAAAAAAAAAATTATTATTAAAAAAATAATGAGAACAATGAAAAAAAAAAGTATACATTCAACCCTAAGCCATAAAAATAAAGGTAAATGGACAATAAAAAAATTATTATGATTTAAAAAGAGGAAAAAAGGGGGAAATGTATTTTGTATAAAGCAAGAGCATCATCATCATCATGAGTTTCAGGAAGAATGCATCTCATAAAAAAATTACAGAAAAATTTTTTTTCAATCAATCGGGTATCAGAACTCATAGGACCCGGATGATGTGTCGTACTATAAGGATTAGAGTTCTTTGTACTTTTAAGTGCATATTTCCGATTTGAGTTTCTTTTATTTTTTTGGTTTTTTGTTTTTTTCTTTCTATTTGTCTGTCGAATTGTTATTACTGTAATAAATTTAAATTTTTTGTTGTTATCCGCTTAGAAAAATAAAAAAAAAAATTATGAAACTATAAGGATATAAAAAAAAAAAAAAGAATTTTTATGATGAGTACCAGTATATCCTGTGAACAGTAATAACGCGTTAAAATAAATACATAATTTGTTGTCACTTTTCACATTAGAAACATATTTTTTTTTTTTTTGTTGGTGTGAATAATATTAAAATATTTTGTTTTTCTTTTTTTATTATCGACAACAACAACAACAAAGAATTATTTGTAATCAATAAAAAAAAAAAGATTTTTTTTTGAAAGTTTTTAACGGTTAATTCGATTTAAATTTAAAAAAAAAATTTTTTTGTTAGCAAATTTCACGTGATTTCTGTTTTTATCGTAAATTTCGTAATTCGAATAAAAATCACAAATAATTGATTTTTTTTTTTTCACTGTTTATCGATTTAAAATTTTTACTTTTTTGTTTATTTTTTACTTTTTCGAAAATTTTTCAAAAAATTGTTTTTTTTTTTGTTTGATAAATTTCCAATTGTTATCATCGAATTTTAAGATAAGTTAAGAATAAGATAAGATAAGATAAGATAAGGAATAAAGTGACTTGGAGACAAAACGATATGCATTCTAGCGTTGTTGAGCAAGAAACCTACTATAATTCGTGTCTATTTTGTCGAGGAAGGCCGAAGGCCTAACAAACATGATCACGTCTCATGATTTGTTTCTAAATTTTTATGAGTTATTTTCTTTAATTATTTTTTCAACTATTCAAGATCTCATTTCTGAACTACCTACCAATGGACTAACTGAAAGAACTAATTCTGAAAAATTATTCAATTCATTAAAATCATATTTATAATTTTAATTTACTTTTTGTTTATCTCATCAGATAAGAATTTTGTTTATAAATAAAATGTTTATTCAAGTTAATTGACATTTTAATATTTGAGTCATTGATTTTAAAAATGGATAATCAATTTTTTTTTTATCATCAAAACGATTGCCTTATCAAAAAAATGACTACACGTAAATTACAGATAAAAGTTGATTTAACGTAAAAAAAATATGTCTACTATAATATGGATGAATTTCGGAACAGAATTCAGTGTGTTTTCAGAGCATTTCTAATCAACACAAAGTAATACCAAAATCTTTCATACTCGTTTTTACTATTTTGCTAATTACTTTAAAAATTAAAAATCCACAATTCATATTTACAATTTTTAATATTTTTGACAAGTAACAAGATTTGACAGTTGACCTTAAGGCGCAAAACCAAATGGCGGACTCAGGCATCAGGCGCAAAACCAAATGGCGGACTCAGGCATCA
This sequence comes from Bombylius discolor, assembly GCA_939192795.1. Classification (NCBI taxonomy): domain Eukaryota; kingdom Metazoa; phylum Arthropoda; class Insecta; order Diptera; family Bombyliidae; genus Bombylius; species Bombylius discolor. The sequence goes on from OW584242.1 coordinate 5,078,250, forward strand.
AGCATCAAGACTCATGATGCTGACTTCAAGACTCATGATACCAAGCAAGACCAAATGCTGACTTCATCTTCAAAAGTGCTACCAACACCATAATTAGCTATCAGATAACAAAACGTAAATCAATTCGATCTTTCAATCCGTGTCTATACGGTTATATTTAGTTCGATTTGAACCTACATGGACTCGATCTCCATATATATGGAGATTTCAGTGGATTCAGTCCGAATTAAATTAAGATTCAATCCGTCATGTATACGTAGTAAATTGTCAACTTTCATATTTTTCATTACAATGTTGTCAACAATGTAGCGTCAGACTCAAAATTTTAAAATTTTAAAACACCGGACTCAGACTCATTTGAGTCTTGATACCTGATGCTCTTATTTGGTGCAGTTACATGTATTGTCATATGCTAAAATTGATTTTGATGCTTGATGCCTGAGTCCGCCATTTGGTTTTGCGCCTAAGTTTTATTAAGTTTTCTACGACAATTCTCGTACCTTTCAAAAGTCAGTGAGAGTTTTGAAAGTTTTCAAAAGTCCGTAATCCGTATAGGTATATACTGAATAAATTATTTTTAGTCATCAATTTTATGTCCATAAGTTTGCGTGTTATCATGTGTAAAATAAGTGAAATATCAGAAGATCTGTACTCTTCACCTGCTGATAGTTCGATGGCACATTGTGTAGCTGCAGATTTGGGTGGTAAGGGGATTGCTGTTAGATTCCAGTAAGTAAAAATCAATGAATATAATTATACTCGGTTTATAATTCGAAGACAGTACAGGCAACATAGGCATACTTTTCTTTATTCTTTTACATTGCGTTTGTATAAATTTGTCTCTGTTGTGTGGGGTGATCAGATCTCAATTTCAATTTATAATTTATCAAAAACATTTATGTTTTATGTTATCAGAAACTAATCGGATACTGCCTCCATAAGCACAATACTGACTTCGATTTATAAACCGAGTATAAGTGCTTTTATTGAGAACATTTTATTTTAATTTTACAGTCATAAGTTTGGTCAAGTACAAAATCTAGAAAATCAATATGCTCGTCCTGGAGAAATTGCAGTAATTAAGGATAATAATCGTTTCATATATTATCTTGTAATAAAACAAGTAATCTATCAAAAAGCCACATACGAAATGATGTTTGAATCTTTGATTCACATGAAAAATCATATGGTAAGTTTAATGAAGATTTGTGTGTATTGTATTCTTCATATCAGTGGCTCCGAATAGTAATAAAATTTGTACTTTTTCTATAATTTCAGTCAGAAAACAACGTCAAAAAATTAGCAATTCGTCGAATTGGATGCGAATATGATGATTTGGATTGGAGTAAAGTGAAAGGTTTGATACAAGAGGTATTTAAAAATTATGATGTTGAAATAAATGTGTATAATGTTCCTCCAAAAAAGTAAGTGAAAATTTGCTTGTTGTTCCCATTTGTATTAACTTTTACATCAATATTTTCTAATTTGTCGAAATAAAAAATGGATTTAGGTTTTATTAAAGTGTTAAGTGAATAGAATAAAAAAATAAATTTTTACTTTGGTACAAAATTGTAAACAGTTATTTATACGTTATCATTTCCAAAGATTTTTTGAAGCATTGCTTTTACTTTGTCCAATTCAAATCCATCAATACCATAACCTATCCTTGGTATAGCAAGCTGTTCAACATTGTTGCTTTTTTATATAGTGAAAAGAAAAATTTAATTTTCTCATAAGAATTATCATTTTATCGCTACGATAATTATCGTTCGTCTGCACCGGCACTAAATCGCTTTATATGGAATTTTGTTTATATCACTTTGTATTGTAAGTATAATGATCAGATAGAATTTGAAATTTAAAAAAAAATGAGTATGACGATCACATTATTGTAATCTATCGTGTAGTAAAGTGTGTAAGTAAACAGGTTCCTTTGGGTCGTCTTATTCGTCTTTTTTTTTTTTTTTTTTTTTTTCAAATTCATTTTTAACTTTTCATTTCTTTAAATCATCATTATCATCGTTATGGTTGACTGATTAAATAAAATCCTACACATCAATAAAACTAGAGAAAACAAAAAAAAAATAATAGAAAAAAGGATCTTCTTCCAATGTTTTTTTTTTATATTGAGAAGATAAAAATAAAAAGAAAAAAATAATAAATAAATAGAAAGAAAAGATACATCTCATCAAGAAGATTGAAAATTATATGTTTTTTCTTTTAGATTGTAAACACCTGAAAGGTAAATTGTCTACGTCACCATTAGGGTTATGTTGTGTTATGTGTTGCATGAAAGACGAGATTTATCTTATTATTTCTTTATTATTATTTTTTTTTAATAATAAACATTATCCTGAAAACGTGAAATTTATTTTTTAAATAAAAATGAGGTTTTTTGTTGTTTCTTACTTATTTTTTTTTTTCTTAGATTGTGTGTTGAATCATTAAACGATTACGTGTTCAAAGGGTATTTTAAATTATGTGTGTTGGGGGAGAACCGGTTAAAAAATTTTCAACTTTAAATTTAGAAATAAAGGAAGAAAAAAAAAATAATAATAAAAGAATACTAGCCCAGCATCTTTTTTTTTCTTTTTTCTTCAAAGATCTAAGATTTACTTTTTAAAATGATTATGTTATACGTGTTTTGGAAAGTATTAAAATTTACCTGTTGGTGATTACATAGTGAGAAGATGCTAATGATGATGAAAGTTTTATCGAATAAATTCAATGTATTGGACTAATTTTTATTAGAGAACATATAAGTAAAAGTAATTTTGTTTTTGTTGCTTCATATTTGCTACCTGTTGGGATTTTTTTGGTTGTTGAGAAAATAGGTTACAGATTTTTGTTATGAAATTGGAGCTTCAGGAGATAGATTGTGTAAAGTAGCGTTTCACAAAAAGTGGGAGATGATCCTCCCCGAGGGGATTTAATTTTTTTTCCGTTTTAGAATCTGTTTAAGAATTTTTGGATATTCGTTGAAGGTTAAAAAGGACATCACAAGGCCAAGAGTAATTATTGTGAATTTTGATGAATGGTTGAAGCCTTGTAATTTTAAAAACCGGTATTTGAAGAATCGGGTTTTAAAAACCTTCTTATTAAAATATGGAATAAATAAAAAGTCCTTTCAGATGAGCTTGTATTATTTTAAAGCAATTTTGGAAAAACTTCATTAGAAATTTTCGTATTTTGGATTTTATTTTTAGAAAAGCCAGTAAACTGTACAGTTTTCTTAAATTATCCTGTAACTCTAAAATTATTATTTTTTATAGTACAAAAAAAAAAAATCTGATTATTTAAAAGGACGATGAAAGCCATTTCTTTTTCAAGATTACTCAACACTTTGTTTTGTTTTTAAATTTTCGAAACATCCTTTCAAATATACCGCTCTTGTAAAGATATTTCTGTTATAATTTTCATGGATGACTTAAAAATAACAGTAAAATGTCAAAATGAATAATCCTTAAAGACAAAATTATACGATAAAGGATTATAAAAGCACTAAAACAAATTTTTTTTTTTTTCCTTATTTTTTTTTTTTTGTAGAAAAGATTAGTCATCCATTAAAATAACATGTGACGTATTTATTCTCAAATTTCATTATCTTTACACCATTTATAAATAATATTCTTTTTTTTTTCATCTTCTTCTAAAAACAATCCTTTTCAAAAGGATTAAAAATTTTTGTAGAGCATCATCAGAAGAGGAAAAAAAATATAATAATAGAATCTGAATGATATGAAATTTGATATTTTTATTATTTTTCGTATTGAAAAGGACAACTGAACCACAAATGACGTTATGAACTATTCATACAAGAAAAAAAAAGGATTTAAAAATTTTTTTGTAAGACTTAGTAAATTTTTTTTTAAAAAACTTTTCTAGTTATGCGTAAAACCACATTTTCATGATCGAAAGGATATTTTTATTACTTTTATTATGCAACTGACTGGCTTTTTGAAATGCATCATGCGATATGTTATGTGATTTGAAGTGATGCATCATCATCATCATCATCATGATTTAATGAGAATAAATAAATTTTTATCCGTTAGTCATAAAAATAAGAAGAAATATTTTTTCGACGTAAAAAGGATATTAAAGGGTTGAATAATAAAAAATAGAAATAAAATTTTTACAGTAAATCGTATTATGAAAATGTAATAAAATTGCAGAATTATGCAAGAATGAATAAATTCTTCTGTAAATCCATTAAGTGAAACGTAAGAGAAAAAAAAATGCATAAAAAAATCATAAAAAAAAAAAATTGTTACAGAGAGAAGCTGCATATATGTGATTATGAAAATAAATTTTCGTATAAATATTATTTTTAATCCTTTTAAAAAAGATTTGTTATGGCCAATAAAATTACATGAGTTTAAAAATGATAAATTCATTGATTCCTTTCGAGTTAACACAAAAAAAAAAAAATAAATAACGTTCCTAAATAACTGCATTGATGCAGGGTGTAATAAAATGAATGAAAGATGAGAAATAAAAAAAATAAAAAATAATGCAAATTAAGGTATCAATAAGAAATGAATTTTTAACTTATTAGATGTCCTTATATCCTTTTTTTAAAATCTCCTCTTCTAGAAGAAAATTATTATCATTCGATGATATTTTCATCACAAATATCACACACAGAGAGTGATTGATTTAAAATCACAATGTTTAGAAGATGTTACATTTATCACACGCATAAACAAGGAAAAAGGATAAAAGTGAGAATCCTTTTTTTTCTCCTTAAAATTATGTGCAAATGGTGTATAAACATTTTTATTGTCATTTTTCTGATCGATCGATAGAACACACAGAGTCATAGATAATATTTGATAAAATTAAAAGGACTAAGAGTCTCTTTTTTTTTCTACTAACAACAATTGTTTACCCTTTTGAAATATCGAAATAAAATTAAAGGATAACTGAAAACATTTCAAATGTAAAAAGAAAATCATAAAATATAAAATTTAATATAATTAAAAATCGTAATTTTTCTACGGAACATAAAATGTTACATTTTATGAGGCAATCAATGTCATAAAATTTGACATCCTTTTTTTCCTGAGATAATTTTTTTTTCTCGTTTTTTTTTTGAGTGTAAGGGGTTGAAGTTGAAGAAAGGATAATTTTTTTTTTTACGTACTAGACGAAGTACTTGAAATTAGATGAAATTACGCAGTTTTTAAAATGAAATGATAAAAGTTACACATTAGATTGGAGCTATGAATTTTTCGAGTATGTCACAGTTGGAAAAGTCATAATAAACAATTTCCTTTTCAATTGTTTGTTTTATTTATTAAATTATCTTTTATTATCCTTTTTTTTTTTCTTACAATACAGAAAAAATATTAAGGACTTTTTTTTGAGGCGTTTTTTTCTCTTTTGTAAATTATGAGTTATTTTAAGAAGAAAGTTTTGCCTTCGTGTGAGATAATTAGAGTTTCATGATGAAAAGATTTTTCTTTGAAGATAAATTTAGAATTTTTTGTGTCCTTTGAATTTATTGTGCAAATTTATAGGAATTTCTTTAAATCGAAAACCAGATGGAAGTGTTTGGCCTGAGTGAAAATGAGGATTGAAAATACATCAATGTCTTGTGGCTTGGATTCTACGAAACTAAAATATTGAATTGAGTTCTTTCCAAATATAAAAAAAAAACAAAAAGCATACAATCTTCGTTTCGACGAGATGCACCTTTGTTTGAATCTTCAGAAGGCTTTCTAGTTTCTCTTCTAACCCAAAAGATCAACCACAGAAAAACTGTGAATTCGATGAATTTCCTAAAAAATTTTTTTAAGAAATTGTTTGATCTAATTTTTTTTTTTCTTCTGTACAACCATAAAATTAATATGAAAAGCGACAAGGTCACCTTGACACCTTCTTTCTTTTGTTATATCTAATTTCTCTATTCATTTCTTTCTTATTCTTTCATTCTCCTTTTTTTTAAAAAAATCTTTTCAAAGAATAAACCAATAAATTTCTCATGAAAATTTGATTTTATTTGAAAAAAAAAAAAAAAAAATTGTATCCAATTACCATCGTTAAGTTATTATAAAGGTTACCTGTTATATATTATCCAATATTAAGCTATTGTCGTCATTCGTCATTATTTAATTACATACATACATACATACAAGACATCGTGACTGTGACCCATCATAAAAACTTGTTATTAAATGGCATTTTGAAGTTCAAACTATAAAAAAAAAAATAAAATAAAATAAAGAACGACATGAAGGAACAAAAAGTAAAGAAAAAAAAAACAAAAAAAAAAAACAAAATATAAAAAAAGGAACTCACCTTATGTTATACCTGTGAAATGATCAAAACTCTTAAATGTAATTTGAATAAACCACCTTCCTGCTTTTAAGAAGAAGTACAAGAATAAAGTTTCGAATGGTGTCATTTACAAATTATTAAATGAAAAACATATTCAAGAAATTGCACCCCAACTTTAACATGTACGTTGTTAAATTTCCTTTTCTTATACGAGTATGTCTCGTTTTTTGTTTGTTTGTTTGTTTGAAGACAGATGTGCAAAATCTGAGTTTGAAAGAAAAAATTACATGGTATAAGGTGTGTAGTTTTGTGGTTAATCAAGTTATTACGGTTGTTGAGTATCAAAATTACACTCATTTAAATTGAAGTGGTTAATTATGACGTTAAAAACAATTGAAAGTTACTTTACTTTTTTTTCTTCCTTATAAATTTATGAGATTTGAGAAGAAAAATTGTGTTTTATTTAATCTACTGACTTACATATGGTTTGATTTTTATAGGCCACCTGGAATCTTAGGCATAATCTGCAACACATCGTCTTTAAGTGTAGGTCTAGGCTTTTAACTAATATCACCTCAAATTATCTATACTTGAGCCAAAGTCCGTTTTAATTTTTTAATGCAACCTCTTGTTAATGATTCGCTCCACTTTCGGAATATTTTGGCAACATATGTTCCTTAATTCATTGTTACATTGTAAATTGCTCTGTGATTGTCTTTCATTTAATTTTGTTTTTCTTTTGTTTTTGTTTTTTTTGAATTGTAATCCAAACAAACAGGTGCACTTCAATTACTTAAATTTATGTGAATCTAAAATAAGTGAATAATTATCAAGTTAATCGTGAACCACAGTTTGTGTAAAGAAACAAATTGTACTTACACTGGTCTGTAGAAAGTTATTTTATATGATCTTGTGTCTAGACGGCACTGCTCCAACCAATGTCACATAAAAAAAATGTATCTGCTAGCTATGTATGGGCCTGTGCCAGAATAATGTATGTAATATGTAACCAGCACAGAAATTTGCATCTTTTATAAGGGATGCTCTATCTTTTGCTAGTGATCTGGATAACCCACCTTCAGAGTAGTTATGTGGTAGTTTGTCCACTTCCACCATATTTTTCAGTCAGATAGATAATAAATCATTATTGAAACAAAATCATGAACAATTTAACCAATCGACCTTCAAGTCCACTAAATCATAAAATGATTAAAAAAACTTCTGAGATTCACTGTACAATTTGAATTTTTTTGAAAATTAATTAAAAACTTTGATTACCGAATTGAATAAATTAATTAAACTTAAAATTAAAAACTTCAACCAATTTAATTTTATATTTAAAAAAAATTTGTTGCTAGTGTTTCTTTGTTTGTTTTTCTTTTTCTCTTTTTTCTTTCAACTTTTCCCGACATTTTGGAAGAAGATCTATAAAGACATAAAAAAAACAAAGAAAAAAAGCACGAGTTTTTAAAAAAAAGTGCGCCAAAATTCAATGGAAAATAACAAAAAACTTTTTTTTATTCTTTTTATTGCAAAAAATTATAAAAGTGTTCCCATTACAAATAATTTTTGCAAATAAGTTTCAAATTTCAACAAAACTGAACTGTGAACAAAATTTTAAATTTTCCTCAGAAGCGTTTAATTTTTCATTTCGAATTGAGTATTTTTTAAATTCAGTGAAATAAATCTCAATAAATTATCTCATCATTAATATTTGAAAATTTTTCTTATTAAAAAAAAAAAATCTCCAGCTAACCCTTTTTCAAATATAAATTACACTTACGCATTTGTATTTCACTGCATGTGGTAAGAATGGTATCGACCAACATAAAACGTAATTCAAAAAATATACAAGTGTGAATGAATCACAATTAAAAACACACACGGAAGAAAGAGAAACTCAAACAATGAAATTCCAATATTCCAATGTAATTCTATTCTTTTTTCTTCCCTTCATCAGTTTTGAAATATTGTTCAATGGAGAAGGAGTGTGTGTAGAAAAGTGGAAAGAAAGAATTTGATATTAAAAATTTTTTTTTTCTTTCAAATTTAATATTCAATCAAGAAAAAAGAAGAAGTGTGTTTGAAGAATAAAAATTTTTCGAATAAAAGTTTTGTGCCTTTATAGATTTTTATTAATTTTCGTACAGGTTACGAAATTATTGAACAACAAAAAAAAAACAAGTGTTTTACATAAAAAATTTCTGTGAAATTTCTAAAAAAAAGAAAAATTTACAAATTCAATCAAGTGACGTTTAATATTCCCGCCGACATTTTGTGTGTTGTGCAGTGCAGAAAATAGAAACTTTCTTTATGATTTTGTACTTTTATTTAAATTACATTTAAAAAATAATTAATTTGAATTTGGATTTTTTTTTTTTTGGAATAAAAATTATCCAGAGAAACCATTAAAATTTTGTAAATGAAATTTGTTCGTAAAAATGTATTTAAATTCAATGCACGTAATAAACATAACCTCAATATTTTTTTCGTGTTTATATTCACGAATTTCATCATAGCATAGAAATTTTTGTTACAAATAAAACAAAATTGAAGATTAAAAAAAAATAATAATAAACAAACAAAAACAATAATTGTTATTTAGAAATTTGTTGTGTTTTGGTATTTCTTCATAAAAAAAAAAAATTGTTTTCCAATTGAGAAAAAAAAAAAACACAACAAATGAAAGAAAAAACATAAACAAAAAATTGTACAAAACAAAATAAGGAAAAAAAAACGCACATTTTTTTTTTATAATTGTGAAATTTTCGAAAAAAGGTTCATTTTGGATGATTCACTTTAGTCTGCTAATTGCAAAGTGAAAGGGTCTTTGAGGAAAAAAAGAAAGTGAATTTTTTTTCTTTTGCACACAAAATCAAAGAAACAAGATTTTTCTTTAATTCTGTGATAAAATTGTGCTCGAAAATTAATTTAAAATAAATTTTTCTAATTAAGTAAAAAAATATTAATTAATTAACAAACAAAAAATGAGTGCCAGAGTATTAAATCCAGTAATGTTAACTGAATTCTATAAAATAACTTCACCATCAATGATGCGTAGAAATTTACCATCAAATAGAAAATTGAATACAATTAAAAAAGATTTATTTGGTTCACCAAATCCAAATGAGACAAAAAGGTAAATTTTTTAAACTTTAAAATATGTATTTTCTTTTATATATCTAAAATTGTTTTCTTCTCTTTGACTTCTAGGGTATTTTTTTTTTAAGGCTGACCTCATTTTTACCTTCCTGTTTCTTTTTATTGTTGAAATTCCAAGGTCTGGGTCATATTATGCACATAAACTAATCTTGTTGATTGGTATTTCCGTTGTTATGCGAATGTCACAGAGTTAATATTTCTGAATTAATGAATGCACAAGAAATGTTAATGTTTTTGGGTCATCTCTTTTTTGCTAGTAGACGATTAGATTTTCCGTTTAGGGATTAAAGGATCGTAGAGGTAGTAGAATACACAGTCTTATAATTCGTCAATCAAAGTACAAATCAATTAGATTCTTCTGGTTGAAACATAACATTTTTATACCTTAATTAATGAAAAAAAAAAAATATGAAAAGAATGCTTCTTAACGAAGTAATTAGTTATGTCTCACAAAGACACAAAAAATGTTACATTTTTTTTTTCAATTGAATTCCTGCATATTTATTCAAGGTGAATTCACAAGCATTCAAGTGCTTTAATAAATTAGAATTTCAAATTAAAAAATTACCACGAACATATATTTTTTTTTTTATAAAAGAAAGTAAAATTCTATATTTTTTACTTTTTTCTTCACTTGCACTCTGGTCATTTTTTTTTTAATTTTAATTTTTATTTTTTATTTTTTTTTTTTCAAAAATTATCTTTTTTAATTAATTTTCAAATTAAAAGTATCCTTCAGGCTGTAAGAAAAATGATTTAAGATACAACAAATAAAAATTGACAATGCAAAGCAAAAGTGATTTAGAAAAATTATTTATTCTGAAATTAAAAAGGTGAGAAGAAGAGAATATACCTATCTAATATAGTTTTATATTTTGTTTTTTTTTTAGAAAAAAGTAATAAAATTTTTTTTTTTAAAGAAAGAAAAACAAATTTAATGATTGTGTACTTAGTACAGTCTAGAATAATAAAAGATGCACGAAATAATCATCAAAAATTACTTCGTGCGTAAAATTATGTACATTTTGCCTTTACTTTGCTTTTTGCCATCAACATCATCAAGTTTTTTTTGTTTTTTTGTATGTCATGGATGGGTGACTGTAGTAGCAAAAAGACAGATTTAACGAGATAAAAAAAAAATAAGAAAAGATATAAAAAAAAATAAGAGAAAAAAATGTAGATACTTGTTTAAAAGTTTGAAACGACATTGTGAGTATGAGCTTTATTTACTTTCATTAGGTTTCTGGAGTTATTTTTTTCTTGTAGAATTTTTTTTTATTCATTTAAATAAAATTTCACCTTAAATGAGATTTCATTTTACTTTTTTTTTTAATTCTTCAAATAAAATAAAAATGAAAAATAAAATAAAAATGAAAAATTAGCCTGCAGTTAGACTGTCTTGAATCGAAATAATAAAATCACCTCATACTCCTTTGAATTAAAAGAAGAAATTTAGGTGTTAGACTAATTTTTGAAGCAAAAACTGAGCACAGGTAATTTCGCGAAAATTTCAACTTAAGAAAGTCTGGCTGAAGTTACGAAATTCAAATTAATTTCGTTCAAAAAATATATGACTAGTAAAATATTGAACTTTAATAATATTTCTAAAAATAATTCAGACATTTTTAATTTTAAAATTGGAATTCATATCTTGATGAACAATAAAAATCTCAGTCAGTCTAATTGTCACGATTAAAAAAAAAAAAAACCAATGACAATAATAATTTACATGATGGAGGCAGAGGCCACTCATTGCCAATTACATGATGATGATGACGTGCCATTTTACAACCTTTAAATAAATATTTACAATTGATAATTTAAACAAAAATATCATATTTCATTTGATAAGAAAAAAAAAAAAATGAATAATTTATTATTTAAAATCTTTGGATGCTTCATATTTCAATTATCTTTTATTTTGGTTAAAAGATAAGCCTTGAATTTTGTTCTAGGGTAGATTCAAGTACTATTGCACTTCTAAAGGCGATTTCTCATTTAATTCACTAAGTCTAGATCATTTTTGTTTTGGTTTTAAAATTATACTTTTTATCTTCTAATAATACCATGGTCCTATTGAGGCTCTAGCTGCCTCTAATGTTTCTCTGTTATTGTTTTAGCATTCAGTAAATCCTTTTTTTTTCTGGATTACATATACTCATTAAATGCTCCATAACTGATTAATTTCTTCCGTTTGATCTTGTTTGTCTTTCAATTCTTGCATGCAGGAGTCATTTTAGAAATCATTTCTACGGCATGGGCCAAGTTTAAAAATAAATTTTTATTCAATTTAAAATGAAGACAAACAATTAACAAATTTTTAGATGATAATATCTTCATTTACCCTATATTCTTTGTCTTTAAAAAAAAAATAATTAACGCGTTTAACTATTTAATTGTTTTAGATTTTCAAAGGGACAATAAGATAAAACTTTTAAAAATAAAAAAAACATCCTAAATTTAACTCTTTCGTTCTTATCTTTTTTTTTTGTTTTTTAATTTTGTATTTTTATAAATAATTTAAAGATAAAAGATTTTGAATCTAATATATTGTTATTGTGTTTGTATCTATTTCAGAATATTTGAAGATGAATTAGAAAAACATCAAGATATTGCTTGTAAAAAATGGGGTTTCGATTTTCGTAATGGTTATCCACTTGTTGGTAATAATCAATATATATGGGAACGTGTAACATTTAATGATTTTATACCAGAAATGTATACATTAACACGTGCAGCACATATACGACAATTACCAATTGAATTAGAAACAAATTCTGATGATATATTAATTGATGCACGTGCTGCAAAAGAAAATGAATTATCATCATCAAATCTTGGTTTAGATTTATTAAATAGTGATGGTGATGATAATGGTATATCAGCTGAAGAATATGATGATGATGATGATGATGATGATGATGTGGATGTTAATGTTCAAACAGCATCACCAAGATTAATATTTAAAGTTCCTATTGATGGACAACATAGTAGATTAGTTGCAGCGGCAGCAGCAGCAGCATGTAATCAATTAAGAAAGAAAAGGCGACAACCAAAAATTACAGGTAAGTTTTATACGTTTTGTTATTCTCTAAAGGCTCTCTTTTTTTGCCAGTTTTTTTTTTTTTTATAAATTGTTGCTAAGTGAGACGACCGACAAATATGTATTTAAAAATTATTATTAAGCGATCAGTATCAGATCATTTTGATCAGCTTTTGATCACGTTTTTAATTCAAACATCAAAATATGTGTTTAGCCGTTACAAAATAATAATGTTGTGTGCATATTTTATCGTTCGTTATCCCTTTTTTGAATTTTAAATAAATTTCTTTTTAGTTTTTTTAGTTTTACTTATAAAGTGCAATGCCCGCATTTTATAAATTTATTGTAATGTATTTCACTAAAGAGCGATACAAACCACAAGGACTCGGCTATGTTTTATTTTTATTTTTTCTGTATCTTTAACAAGATCTCTATCACATATTTTTTTTCTCTTTACTTGTTAATGATTGATATTCCGTTTAAATTCTTGTTTTATAAAAATGTATATATTTTTTTTTATTCTTGATCTGGTAATATGCATTGCAGATAGCACGAGCCATCATCATCTGTGTTCGTATTCTCTTTTGACTTAAAAAATTAAATTTAAAATATAGTAATGCACAAAATGGTCATGTTTAAATTTCATTTACATAAATATATAAATAATGTACACCATATGGAGTATTTCTTTTGTATATTATTTAAATTTTAGTATCTATTATTATTATTTTTTTTTAATTTTAGATTATTTGAAATTTAAGAATTTCAGAGAGAGATAGAGACACAGAAATTATTTAAATTATTCAAATTTTGTAAAAATGAATGGTGGTAAATTTATGCATAATGTATTTTTTGTTTTTTGTCTTTTGGTTGGATAGGGTGCCTTATGAATAACTTTTGCACCCTATGTTGAAATTTTTCTGTTTTTTTTTTTTTTTAAATTAAATAATTTCATGAATAGAACATTTTTAGTTGTTTTTTCTTTTCTTTTTTAATTTTCAATTGACCCGCAGAATATATATTGAATTTGAAATTTGTACTTGAATTTATGATATTTATCACAAACGAGAATACAACAAAATAAAAATGACAGAAAAACAAAAGAAAATCAGAAATTTACGTTAAACGGAATTTTTATTTCCTTGTTTAAATTAAATAATAATAAAAAATTAGTTAACGAGAAGAAAAGAAAAAAAAAATGCCGAATCATACCCTCAGAATTTTATATTTTTAACAATAAACAAATAATCACGTAGTAATTGTTAAATTCCATAAAAATTTATCTTCACTTTCACTTTTTTTTTTTTTCTACTAAAGAAGTTTTTCGCTTCTCATCTCATCATGTGTGCTGAATCTTTGATGATTAATAGTTGTTTTTTTTGTGCTTGATATATTCCAGTAGCTATGTAAACAAAATATACAATATGCATACCACAGTTTTATCTTTACCAGACACAGACAAGACATTCATTATCACCACCACCATTATCATCATCATCCTCATTCTCATCACATTATCATTATCTTAAAATTTTTTTTTTTTAGCGAATTACTAACCAATTTTAAATCATCCTTCTATTAAATTATATTGAGATCCTTTTTTTTTTGTTCTCCTTATCTCCTGATAAACATTTCTCCACAGGTAGTTTGTTTGTTTGTGTTTTGATGCAAAAGGCAAAATAAGATTCTTCTTGTTGTTGTTGTTTTTTTTTTAAACAAAAACTACTCTAAAAGAAAATCGCAACACATAACAAATGAATCAGCAAAGAATGAACCTTTCTAAGACCCTTTAAAAAATATGTGTTAAAAGCAATCATACTTGATAAATTATCCTTACAAGAAATTATGTTCTTATTCATGTTGTTGTTTTTGCTCTTATTGATGCTAAAAAAATCTTTTCATTAAATTCTATTCCTTTTTTTTTCTTCTTTTATTTTGTTTTCTTTGAAAATGGGTCGATAGTTGACTTCCTGGGGTTAAAAGTTGTATGTATGGTCTGGTTTGTGTGTATGTGCTTAAACATATCAATATAAAATAAGTGAGGACAATCCGGGTACCTTACTTATTTTTTTTTTTTAAATTTTGTTAATAGCTAAACAGTAGCAGTTCTTGTGGCATTAAGAATAAGAAGAAAAAGAAAAGATCAAATTTTTTCTTTTCATTTTTCAATTTTGGCACGTGCCGTTTTGATTTTTTCGGATTACAAATTATTATTTAAGTAGGATTTGCCAAGAAATTGTGTTTTGAAATACAAAAAAAAAAAAATAAATAAAATGAAAATTTATTGAGACTACCTAAAAGCGGCAAGGCAATGAGATTGAATGGAGAAAAAAATTTTTAAGAAGGTGGATTATTATTTTTTTTTGGTCTGGTTAAATGGGACGGGTAATTGAGTTTCATTTTTTGTTTTGTAAATATTTGTTGCTTCTTAGTAGGTGGCTAAATGAATGGATAGATGAGAATTTTAAAAGTGTGAAGTGCTATTTCAAGGATAATTAATTATTTCAGGTTTAGTAAAAAAAAAACTTCTGAAGACTTCAGAAGTCGAATTTAATAAATGAAACTTTTAAAAACTTGTTCTTCATGGCAAAAGTCAAATAACGTTCTTCTTAAAGGTTTTTGGTTTTTTTTTTTGTATCTTGAAGCTATCAATGCATTCAACTTAATTAATGCAAAATTTAATTATCACACGGACTTTTTTTACTGATTTTTTATAAGACAACACAGAAACATCATAAGCAGTAAAAAAATAACTTTGATAAGAAATCGAAGGAGTTTCATTGTAGATTCTGAAACTTCTATTTATCAAGTAAAAAAAAAGGCAATTTAATGACAGTCATTATGATAATCATAAACTCGTTTACTTCTGGATTTAAAAAAACAAAGATAAACATTTTATTTTTTATTTTTAATATTTTTCTAGAAAAATATCTGTGTTCGAAATTTTAATTTTTATTCGTTCTTGTTTTGTTCTTGAGTTTGTTCAATTTTTTTAAATTTTATGTTTAAAAATAATTTTTTTTTTCTAAAGTTACTTGTTGAGATGTTTTTTTCATCATATTCTTGATCAAGGTTATTTACATACATATCATTGGATTAACTGTCAAACTTTATAAGTTCGTTTTAAGATCTGGAAATAAAATACGCTGGTACGTGAAACTCAGTTGAACAGTTTTTTGAGGCTTTAATCGATTAAAAAAAGATTTGTGAGTAGTCTGAGAGATTTTCATTGAACAGAAATTTAAAATGAAACTGAGGAAAAATTTAAAGCAATCTGAAAGACCTTATTAAACACATTTTTTCATTCAATATATTTTTTAGACAGAGCTCAGTTTTAACATTAAAGAAAACTTTAAAATAAAAATGCAAAAAAAGAACTTGTTTAAGTCTGGAAGAATTCATTAAACACACTTCCTATAATCGAAAATAATTTGTTCTCAGAGCTCACAATTGAAGAGAAGTTTAAAGTAAAAAGGAGAAAGAATACTTGTAGCAGATTTTAAGATTTCATTGAACAATCCTTTTCAAAATCCATTGAACAAAACTTTCGAATAAAATCTAAAAAAAAAAATTAGCAATAAGTTCATAACCGTTCCGATGTGCTGGAAAGAAATCATATTTAAGAGGTTTGACAGTTAAGAACGTAAACTTCAATATTTTTTATCACAATATAATATTGTTTTTTTTATAATGTCAATACGATAATGTCCGGAAAATTGAACTGAAAAACAAACAAACCATATTCCAATCAAATACAATCGATTAAGGGCAAAGTCAATGCCAATTGTTCAAATACAGAAAAAACATCATTAAACACTTAAAAGTAATTTTTATGAAATTTTTTTTTTTAATATTTTGTTTTTTTTTGAAAATGGTTTTATGTTTATTTTTACAAAAGCCAATAATCAGTTGATGAGTTTTTGAATTATTGTGATTAAATTGTGAGTATATGTACGTGTAATCAGTCAGATACTCTTGTTATTATTTTGAAAAAAAAAAATAAAAAAAATAAAAGAAAAGTAGGCTTCTTTTTTTTGCGTCTAAAAAACAAAGATTTCAATCAAAATACACAATAATTTCATTGAAAGCTGATCAAAATCATAGCATTTTATTGTATTCCAAAATTTTTTGTGTATGTGCGGTTAATGAATACTTTATGATTTTCTAATTACAAATTTATTTATTTATTTATTTATTTTTTTTTGCCGATAATAATTGATGATGAATGCATACAGTAAAATAATAATACGGTAGCAGTATAGTGAATACTACAACAGCGCATTTCCGGTTTTGATTTAAATCATCATCATTATTTATTTTTTTCTATGATGAAACAAAAAAAAAAAAAAAACAGAACCTCCTACACAAAAACCACACATCACAACAATTGAAAAAGAAGAAAAAAATCAAAACAAAACAAACGTGCATTATGAATAGAAATTTTTTTAAAAAGTCTGTTTTTAGACTTTTATTCAAAAAAAAAAAAAAAAAAAGACGAAGAAATGCTCACGTACAGTTTTCTATTTTCCTTTTTATTATTCCATTTTTTCTTTACCAATTACCAGGGCTCTCTATACTAGATTGCATCTAGTTTTCGATTAAAAAATCTTTTAACATTTCAAATGAGTTAAGTTTTTTTTTTTGTTTAATTTCATAAAACGTTAGTTTAACAGAACAGATAAAATTTGAAGACAAAAAAAAAAACCAAATTTTAAAATTTAAAAAAAGGGGGAATTTTTTTGGAATCCGATAAAGTTTTAAGTTTTTTTTTTTAATTTTAAAGAAAACGACAGAAAAAAAAAGTATTAAGAAGACAGGAAGAAAAAAAAAACCAATGAAATGAAACCTTTAAAGACCGTAAAAACCGTAACCGTTTTAAAGGATATCAACTTGTATGCTGTATATATGTATGTATGAAATTTTCTTTCTTAAGAGAGAGGGTGTATGAATGACTGTGAAATTATACAATACGTGTTTGATAAAAAATCATTAAAAACGATATGAGAAAATAATTGAAAAGACAAGAAGAAAGTTTATGGTTATTTGAATAAAAACCGTTGAAATCATAAATGCATATAACCGGTGTCGTCGTCGTTCACTCATATATTAGATATCTTTTTTCATACATATACACAGAGGAGGGGGAGGAAAAAAAAATAAATAAAAAGAATAACTAAGTCATTTTCTTGATTATGGTTTTTCGTAATTTATTAGATTTTTTTTTTTTCAAAAGATGATTGAGAATTATGAAATATTTAATTGGTTTCATTGTTTTTTTTTTTTTGTATTTTGTTCTTGTTGCTGTTTTATTTGCTTGCATTATGATGACGATGACGATTTTATTGTTGAGGGTGAATTGTATATATGTATGTATTGAAAAATAAAAATCATAGGTGAAAATGCAGGAATACACAATGAAATACGTTCGGATATTGAGGAAGTTTAATTTAATGGTTGAGTTATCGATATGTGAATTATGAGAGTGATTGTTTAAACATAAGAAAAAAAAAAATTTTGGTTTTATTTTAAGTATGGGAATTATAATTTTTTTGTAACGTATTTTTTTTTTTCCATTGATTGACTAATCGTGAGAATTTTTTGAAAAAAATTTTCAATAGAGAAATGTTTTGAATTAAGAAAATTGGTGAGGGTGAGATTTACAATGAATGGAAAAAAAATATTAGCAAAATATTATTTAAATTTTATGTGAAATTTAAAATGGAAATTAAAAACCGTTTTATATATTTTTGTTTGGATGCACATTACGTGATTTTTTTCTAAGTTTTTGTGACAATGGAATGAATGTCTTGTATTATCCTTCATTCTTTTGCTTACAAGTTGTTCACAAGGTAAAGGAAATACAAGATTAACGATTGTTCTTGGGATTTTCTTAAAATTTAAAATTTATTAGTTCATCTTTCGATTGCTTACTTTTAGGCGTTTACGAAATCATTTTTTGTTCGGAAACTTTGGTTTCGGAAATAAATTTCTTATGTTTTTTTTGCGGAAAGCGACTTTATTTTGATCTAGTTTTGTCTGCTGCATTTCTTTATTATTAGTTATCTAGTTCGGAGCAATTCGTTTCTGCTTTATACAAGACTTCTGGTTCTGGACTTATAATGTTCCTGACTGAAAGCCTTTGAAATCTATTTTTTTTTCTACTTCTTTTTTTCTAATTCTTAGATAATGACATCCGGCCAAAAAATCTTAAATCTTTTTCACAATGGTTAACAAAATTTCAAAAAATCATCCATAAATTTTGAGGGACAAAAATATGCTTTATGCTACTTTTTAAACAAATCCTTCAAATTTAAATTTTTCAAATATTAATATTGTAAAACAATCCGGAAATTATGTAGACAAAAATTATGAGTGAAGCGTTGCAGATGCTAATTCATACATAGGGAGAAAGTAATATGGCACGCAACAAAGTCGTATTTTTAATTAGAAAAAAAAAAAAACCAGATGTTCTAAAAATTTTCCATTTTATCATCTCAGTCGTCATGTAAGATTTTTTTTTTTTTTAAATTACATTCAAAATTGTAAATGTAACATAGCAACGTAAATGGCATTCTTTGTTTTTACCGGAGCGGAAATTAATTAATGGAATATTTTCCTGATATAGAGAATTTTTATTGTATTTTTTCATCATTTTATAACGAATACAAATCGTAATCCAACAAAATATCATAATTTTATTTATTGTTGGTATATAAACAACCAAAAAGATGTGAATAATTAAAAGCACGCGTCATATACAATTAAATGCATTTTGTTATATTGAGGGTTCCACAAAATAAAAATAACATAATTTATTTCATTTTGCATGTCAGAAAAATAATTGCAGAATATCAGAGAAATTATCATAACTTTCTACTAAAAATAATAACCAGTTTTATTTTGAAAAAAAAACTTCTTTTTCCTCTTCCAAATTGAATAATTTATCTGTAAAAAACCAGCAGAAGGTACGCTAAAAATTCCATATACTTAACTACATTGACCATATTTTCGTAAATTGTACCCTTTTCACCCCAATCATTGTACGATCCCTTTTTTTTTTTCTCTCGAAATTCTAAAGTTAGTTTTTGGTTTATTAGATCAATATCTGAAAAAAAAAAAAAAATATGCTAATCTCTTGACGCATGCCTGATTCAAAAAATATATTTTGTCTGTCGTATTTGAATAATTAAGTGCGAGTTGAATAGTATCTATTCGTGTTATTACTTTAAATTTAATGATAGATACTGTGTCTGCCATTCTTTGCATATTTTATGTATTTAATTTATTCCTCTTTTTTTTTTAACTGTATTGTTGCTACTATACTAGTACACAGTGCGCTTAATTTCGTGAATTATTATTATTATTATTATTGTGCTTTTGGTTCAATTTTCTATAGAAATTTAAGGCTTCTATGTCAAAAAAAAAACCCCCCCTCTTGATTGTTTCACTGTTGCTTTCCTTTATATGCAAATTGAATTTTTGTTTTTTCGAAAATAATTCACTGTAATAAAGTTCTAATTTGCATAATTTTTTGTATTTCCAATTTTTTTTTGTTTGTTGAATTTAAGTTTTTAAATTTAACATTTTTTTTTGGTCATTTTAAAGTAATTTTTATTTATTTTTATTGTTTTTTGAATTTTAGAATATATGAAAGAACGTAAACGTTTAGCACCAACACCTAAAAAAATGATGATATCACCAATAAAAAGAATGCGTATGAGTAATATACCAACATCATCATCAACAATAACAACAACATCATCAGGAAAAAGACTAACTAGTCCTGGTAAACGTAATTTATTTTCATCAGGAGGAAGATATCAAAGAAATTAGACTTTTTTTTAAAAAAAAAAATTTGTTTAGAGAAAAAAATTATTGAAATTGTGAAATTACTTTTTTTCTTTTGAATTTTCTTGCTGTTTTTTTTTTCCAATCACCTAACTTTTTTTGCCATATGTAAAAAAAAAACAAACAAACAAAAATGAAATTCTTCGAAATGTGAATTTTTTTTTCTTATTTTTCTGGATTTTATTTTTTATTTTTAAATTTCTTTTGAATTGAAATTTTGAATTTACATATTTGCATTTGCACGACGACACTCATTTAATGAAAAAAAAAAAAATAGAATGAAAAAAATGGAAAACATTCATGAAATAGTTAGGTTTAATTTACAGTTTAAGAAAGGACATTATATATTTTTTTTTTTCATAAATAATAGATTTGTATTTTTTTTTAATGCACATTTTTTTATAAGGACAATAATTTTTTTTTTTTTTTATACATTGAAAGTTTCAATTCAAATAATCGACATATTTTTTTTTATTTATTTTTTTATTTTTTATTATTATTTTTTTTTTTTTTACTTTTTATTTTTATTATTTTTTTTTTTTACTTTTTTAAATTTCTATAAACCAAAATATAGAGAAAAAATTGAATGCGATATTAAACATTTAAGTTATGTTTATTATTATTCTATTTTTTTTTTTAGTTTTTAAGTATAAACTTTTTTTTTTGGTTTTTTTTTTTAAAACAAAAATAAAATATTTATTTGAGAAAGTTAAAAAGAAAAAAACAAAAATTTCTCATTGTATGCTTAAGAGATTGGATTAGATTTTAAGAGAGAAAAAAAAATAAATGAAATTGAATTGAATTGAGTAAATATTGTACAGAAAAAATTATTGAATGTAAGATTAAAATGGAAATAACAAAAAAAAAAAAAAAAAATAAATAAGTAAATTTAAAATAGATTACAAATTCTGTTTGAAACAGAAACTAGAAGTCTCTTAAGATATTTTTGTAAAAAATAAATTTAAGTTAATAATTTTTGATAAGCAAAAAAAAAAAGGAAAATTTAAGAAAAACTAGATTAAGAGAAAAAAAAATTATATTCTCATAACAGAAATCCAAAAAAAAAAAAAAAAAAAGAATACAAATTCTGTGAAAGGTTTTCATATCCAAAAAAGGGTTTTTCTTTGACACAGTAAAAAAAAATGTGGAAGTTTTAAAATGACAGACAAAATGAACATAATTCAGGCAATTTTTTTTTTATTTTAAATTTTCAATAATTTTACATCTGAACTTTGTTTTTTTTTTTATTAGGAAGAAATCCGGCTTGAAAAAATTAATTAAATTTAAATAAAAAAAAATAAAGTTTCAGGTTTCAAAAATAATGATGAAAGCTTAAATTCTGTTCAATTTGTAATTTTCTCTGTTCGATAAGAATTTTAAATTGAGAAAATTAATCAAATTGAATTTTGTAGTGTGCTTAAAGATTTGAAAATAGTTCGGTAAAAATGCCGAACCGTGGTAACACGGTTTATATCGAACTGGATCCAGACAATTTCAAATCGAAATTTGGAAAATCCGTACCAGTAATTTGGTCACCAGTTTGACAGTTTGAATACATTCTTTTACGATAAAGATTGATACAACAATAGGATTCGTTTGAATTATGCAGCCGGTGACTAAAGTTATTGGTACACTCCGTATTGTAGTAGTTTTAGACGAGGACTCTAGTATAATATTTCGAAAAAATCAATTTTCCACGTGTTCATTTATTGTCTGAATTTTTTTTTTTCTGCCAAAGAAATTTTATTGCTGGTCAAAGAAAAATGTCTCATGCAACGCTGAATAAAAAATTTCACAAATTTTTCTGTAATTTTTTATTCACCCTTCCATGAGAGATAAGTAAAAAAAAAAAAAAGTCGATACTCAATGAAACCACTTTCACAAGATTCTTTTTTATAAAAAAAGTTACAAATATTACTTTCTGATTTTATTTTAACTTTTTTTTCTTCATTACTCAGTTATTAAAAAAAAAAAACAATAATTAGTTAAGTTGATGGCAGCATTTCCTTAAAAAAAAAAAGTAGAATTTTTAGTTTAAATAATTCAAAAAAAAAAAACAAAAACAAAAACAGTAGAATATCAAGTAAATATTCTATCGATGAGTTTTCTAGTTCTTTTTTTGTTTGTTTTGTTTTGAGCATAAACCCTTTTTTTTTTATAATAAGATTCATAATTTTGCTTTAGATTCATTTTTTTTTACTTTTTTCATTTTATTTTTAAGTTTAAAAAAGAAAAAAAGAAAACTAGGATTTAATTAATTTTCTACTAAAATTTGTTATAATTTAATATTTTATTTTTTTTTTTGTTTTTTATTTAAGGAACAAAAAAAAAGTAATAATATTATTTTTATTAATTTTTAATTTAATATTTTTTTTTTCTCTAATTATTTCTTCAAGTACAAATTAAAAAAAAAAAATCAAAAATTATTTCTAATATGACAAAAATCATAAATAATTACTATTTTTTTTTTTTTTTAAATTCTCTAAATTTAATTTCTAATTTTTTATTTTAGTTTTTTTTTAAGTGTTGTTAGTTGGAAAAATTAATTAATACTCGATTCTATCAAATTAATGGACGGGCCAGAATAAATTTTAAGACCAAAAACAAGATCAAAACTGTTAAAATTCAAATTCATTGAATGGAAATAGTCCTTCACTATCACGTTTTGTAGCTTAATTTGAATACGCATTGAAAATGATCACTATTTAAGTATGAAATAAATTTTTATAAATTTGTGTAAGTTCATTGTGAATTCAAGATACAAAAAACAAAATGTGATTTTCATAGTAAAAAAGGACGAAAAAAAAATGAACCTAATTAATTGGATAGAATCGACTATAATTCAAGCATTAATTTTTGTTTTTCATTCATGAATTATTCGGTTTGTAAAATACAAAAAAAAAAAAATGATAATTTATAAATTTACATGCATAAAACCAATCCTTGGATTCATTCTTGATTATGTCGTTTTCCTCTCCTCAATTGTATTGTATTTGTACAAAAGAAAAGAAAACGACATAATCGACAATGAGAAGGGGATTTTCTATTTCTTATTATTTACTTCTTCTTCTCCTTGCTTTTTTTCTTTTTCTTCTATTCTTGTTCGAACACAAAATATTCTTGTACAATAAAAAAAAAAACAATAAATGAAAAAAGGCAAAAGAACGTACGAAATAAAAAAAAATATATCTTGACAAATGATCCTGATTGTTGTAAGTCCTTTTTTTTTTAACAATCAAAAAAAAAAAAAAAAAACAAAATTTTTAATACGATTAGACACACCTTAAAAGGTGAAACGACAAATAAAACAACGAAAAAAATAAAAAAAAAACAAATACGATATTTTTTTGTTGCTTTCATTTGAATTTTTGATATAAAAAGAATCTGTTTTTTGACCTTTCTTTCTGTAGAGAGAAAAAACATTTACTAAATAAAAAAAAAAAAAAAAGGACGAACAACAAAATAATACACAATATTGATTTTGATTTTTATGATAAAAAACATTTTCTTTTTTTCCTATTTATAAGGAAGGATATTTTCTTGCACTTGCACACATATCTTATTTTTTAATTTTTTTTAATTTTTTTTTTTTTTTTTTTGAAGAAGGCAACTACATATATACAATTTTTTTTTTGTTTACTTTTTCAATTGGCTGGGCTAAGGGTCAGAGACTCTTTGATTGTAATAAAAACAAAAAATATCAAATTGTATTTTTAATTTTTTTTTAGTTTTTTTTTTTTTTTAAATTACTATTATTATTTTTTTTTTTTTCATTTTTCTAACAAAGTATAACTTTTTATAAATTTAAATAAAAAAAAATTAATTTGTAAGTGAAAAAAAAAAATAGAAATTTTATTTGCTAAGATTAAAAAAAAAAAAAACGAAAATAGATTTAATTTTTAAGAGATTTTATATTTTATTGTATAAAATAAATCTGAAAAACAACAACAAAAAAAAAAAAAAAAAAAAAAATTGTAGAAGAAATACTTGTACAGGAATATGTATTATTATTTTTATAAAAATATGAAATATGAAATTATAATAAAAAAAAAAAAACAACATCTTAAGATATAAATTTTGTTTATGAAGTTTTCATTAAGGGGGGGCCATTATCGTTCTCTTGCCATCATCGTTGTCATTTCTAGCTTGAAACAAAAAAAAAGCATTTTCATCTCGATTGTTAATTTTATCGGAACTGTGTGTTGATTAGAAATGATTTATTACTTTTGATTAAGCAAAATCCGACAAGAATGTGTAAAATATGCGATGTAACATTGAAAATGAAAATTAACAAAAAAGTTTGTCAAAGAGCAAAAGTTTAAAATGTCTACAGAAGTGAGTGATAGCAAAAGGATGAACGATATTAGCGTACATCAATAATTTATTTTTTTTTCGCATATGTGCTCCAAGGAAGGGAATTTCGATATTAGGACTTCACTTTTTTCATTTTATTTTGAAAATTATAAGAAATAAGAAATGATTTCGAAGGACACATTTTCAGAGGATTCCTCAACAAAATAAAAACAAATTAAAGTTCAGCAATGTCATACGATTAAATTCGTTCTCTACCAACAAATTCAGTGGTTTTCATTACACTTTAAAATGTTGGTGCATGTATGAAATAGAAAAAAATAATTGGTCACGAAATTTCAAGTTAACTTGAATCACTCAAGATTCAAGAGACTGTTGTGCTAAGTAGGAGGAGGAGGAGACAACAACAAAAAATGTTTAAAATTAATTCAAAAACGCCTGTAAGTATGCTAAAAGTATGCAATATATTATCAAAATTAATATTTTATAAATGGAATTTGGAACGATCAATTTGAAAATGTTTTGTTGATTAGGTGATTATAATTTTTCTATTATTATGATGTCACATTATCATAGTCACTTTTAAATAAGTAAAATTTATTAAATAAATTAAAATACATTTTTTTGTTTGTTTTTTTTTGTCAAAATCAACATATTTATTATACACCATATTTAATTTCTGGACAAATACTTTTCTTATTAAATATTTCAAATAAAAAACATATTAAACTTCCAAATAAACCAAAACCTAATATATACCATGCAATATATAATTTAATAACATTAATTACTTTTGGTCCATCATCATAATCATCACGAAAATTTTTATAATATCCAGATTTTAATAGTTCATCATAAACAATTGTTTTCCATTTATCATATAAACCAGATTGTATGATTCTTAAAATGAATGTATTCATTGATTTTTGTATTAAATAATCATAATATATTCGAAATGAAAAGAATAAAACATTTTTATAACAAATATCTGATATACGATAACGTTTACGTTTTAATAAATATTGTTGTTTTAATACAATATCAAAATCAATATTTTTCATCATAAATGCATTTGTTGTATTTAAATAAAAATAATTATTCATTAAATCATTTTTACTAATATTAATTAGAATTTTATGAAAATTGTTTGGTATTTCACCAAATGAATCAGATTTATATATTAAATGATTAAAATAATTATAAATTTTAATATTATCATCAATTAAATCTTGTAATGTATTTGGTTGATTTTTATATACAATTTTTGTAAAAAAACTTGATGTATATGCTAAATACATATTTGTTAATATTAAACCAATTAATAAAATTTTATATTGTATTAAATTAATAATACGATTACCATTACATTTAATATCTTTAAATAATGGTAAACATAATATAATTGTTATTATTTGTAATAATGTTTCACCATATTCAATATTTTTATTAATTAAATTTTGTGAAAAATTTAATATAATTATTGAAAATATTATAAATAACCATAATAATATCCATACATTATAATTAAATGGTAATATTAAATACATATATGATGGTATTTCACCAGTTATTGGTATCATTAAACATATTTTTGATTTTTCTAATGGATATGTTTGTAATATTATAAATTTTCCTATTGAGAATGGTTCTAATATTGGTGACATATTAAATTCAATTTTTTTATAATTAAAATTTTGATAATTAACATATTCATTAATTATTTTACCAATTGTACCAGATAAATTATCAGTTTTATTTATTTTTAAATTTAAATTAATTATTTCATTTTTTTTTGAATTTCCAATATAATAATAAATTGGTATTTTTGATTTATGATTACCAATTAATTTTGGTAAATAATAACGTTTTTTTAATGAATTAAATTTAAAAATTTTGTGAATAGATGATTTTTTAAATAATTTTAATTGATTTTCAATTAAACTACTATCAAATTTATAAATATCAAATAATTTTTTATGTGTATTTGTTAAAATTATAAAATTTTTTTTATAATTTTCAAATAAATTTGAATTAATAAATTTATAAACATTATTTATATTCCAATTAATATTTGATTTACAATCATTTTGTATAAATAAATATTTCGTTTTAATTGGTATTGAAAATATATCATAATCGAAAAATTTAAATGATGTTGAATTAATTTTATCAAATATTGTTAATATTAAGGTTTTATTAATTTTTAAAAAATATTCTAATTCATATTTTATATATTTTGTTATTAATAAATTTGTTGTTATTATTTTTGATAAATTAATTATTGGTAATTTTTTTGTTAAACGAACAATTATTAAAATTTTTATTTTATTTAAATTCACAATATTTTCAATGAAATTTAATACTTCATCACTGTAATTACATTCGAAATTTTCATTTAATTCAAAATTAGTTGTGTTTGTTGTTATTGTTCCTGCTGCCGTTATAGTTGTTGAAAAAAGTATTAAAATTACACCAACTGGAATTAACATGTTTGTATTTTTTTTTTTTTTTCGAAAATATGAAATGTGATTGTTTAAAGTGTAATTTTGAAAATATGAGAAAATCATAAGGTCCTTTTTGGTTTTTATATTCTTAAAATGTCAATTAAAATTTAGTGTTTTACTGAATTTAATTATTTATTAATTAAATTTTTATCGAAAGTTCATGTTCATGGTCATACAGGAATTAGGTAGTATAATTTTTTGTGCGTAAAAAAGATATCAATTATTTTTTAATCAGAAAATAAAAAACCTATATTTAAATTATGTGTACAACACGAGCATACGACCTTTAAAGATTTGATCTTTGATCTTCAAATACATGCCACGAAAATAAACAGTTATAATTTATAAATTTTGAATTTGAATCTATCCTAAAAATATGCAATTATAATTTAGGAAATATTTGTAATTAAAATTCTGTCAGTCCACATGAAAATTTAATCACCTACGAGTTTTTTGTTGTTGTTGGGTGATTTTGATATTTTTCTGATTAAAAAAACAAAGAGAATTCACAAAAAAAAATTAAATTAAAGTGTGAGTGACGTCAGTCACATGTGAGATTTAAATCACATGGAGTGTAGGTTACATATGTAATTATCAATTTTTCTAATGATAATAATTTAATTAACACAACGAAAGGATTATAACCATACGTAGGACTAGAAACGTAATAATTGAAAATTATAAAAAGTGTTTGCCAAAAGGTATGCAATATAATTGAAAATACCGTTATATTGAATTAAATTGTAGTATTCTTTTAAATTGACTGAAGTGGAGTTTTGAAAATTAATCCTGGCTTTTTTTTAGATATTGGAACAAAATTCAGTAACTAAGATTGAAATCGGAATTATAAGAAAAGTTTGAATTTTGAAACTTGATAATTGATAAAAAACGTTTTAAGAGAGATTTAAACCAAATTGTGCCAATTAAAGGAATTTTTTTCCCAAAATTTCAATAAATCCGAAATGTAATAACAAAATTGAAAAGATTGAAGAAAAAAATTATAATGACGACGTTATGTTACAAGTTACAACCCTTAAAATATATATTCGATAGTCGCACTACATGCGGTGAACATGTAAAACATTTAGATGGTTTGTGTTTTTGCTAAGGGAATTTATTTTGAAAAATATTTCAACGTATTTTCTGAAAAAAGGAAAATAATCGGTTTTCTTTATTGTATCCTTTTTATTTTTTCATTTTAAGGAATTTGAAGGATTCAGATAAATAGGATAGAATAAATAAAGAACATCTTAGTTTTTTTTTTTTTTAAATAAATAATAAATAAAATTTTTATTCTAACAATTTAAATCGCATTATTACATATTTTTTTTTTTTTTTTTAGAAAAAGGAAAAAGAAAAAAAAAATAATTCAATGATATAATTAAAAATTAATTAAATATTTTAATTATTACTTAAAATTAAAAAAAAAAAAACAAAAAATGTGAAATTAAATAAAACAAACAAACAATTTAAAAAAAAAAAAACAAATAGAATAATCCTAAAAATAATTTCATATAATACAATAACAATTTATTTTTTTAATTTTTTTTTTAAATTAATTAAAAATTAATTAACATTTTTAAATTAAAAAAAAAAGAAAATAATTAAAATTTTAATTTTTTCTTTCTTCTTGAGTTAAATATTGAATTATATAATTATGTTATTATTTTTTTGATTTAGCTTCTAATTGTGCTTGTAATTGTTTAACATAATTACCTTTAGTTGAATGCTTACGAAAGAATGCATTTATTGAACTCATCGATTGATATTCTAAATTTTCTGATACATTCCAATCAACACTAATACTTTGATGACGTCCAATTGGTCCATTACGCCATTTACGTTCATTATATTTTTCTAATAAATGTAATAAACAATCTTTTGTTGTATTTGCAGCATCTTCTAAATCAATTGGCTGATGTGTATCTGGTGAACCAATTGGTACATCACGACTCATTTGATTAATACGAAATTTTGTACGTTTATTTGTAACAGTCCATGGTACACTACTTGCTAAATTATCAGCTGTCGTTGTTGTTGTTGTTGTTGATGATGGTGATGATGGTGATGATGGTAATGATGGTAATGATGTTGTAGAAGATTGTGAAATAAGTTGCTGTTTAAAACCATTTATTAATTTAGCAGTACGTTCTTCAATATTTTGATTTTTTAATTTATATCCTGTATCCTGTTGCTGTTGTTCAATATCATCACCATTTGAAATAAATGGTGGTTCATCCTGATCAAATGATTGTTGTAAACGAAATGATAATGAACTGATTTTTTTTGATTTTGTTGTTGTCATTGTTGATTTTTTCTTTGTTGTTGAAACAACATTATCCTTTGATGATTGTGATTCTATCACAGATGTTGATTTTTTAGATGTTGTTTTCATCTGTGGTTTTAATAATTCAGATATTTTTTTTGTTGATTGTGTTGTTGGTGTTGGTGTTATTCTACCAGTTGATTCTTGTATTGTTTCTAATTTATCTGTTGTACTTATTTTACGTTGTTGTTGTTGTTCATTCTTAATTCTTCGTTCATTTTCATTATTATTATCATTATCTAATTTTGTATTTATTTCAGCTAACATTAATAAATGATCAGATAATTTACGTATTTCTTCAGCTAAATTCATTTTTTCATTACTTGAACGTTTTCCTAATATATAATTTGTATCAGAATTACGTCTATCAAATGATTGTAAATATTCTTTAATATTTGTTGTTGTATTTTCTAAATTATTATCATTAATTTGTAATTTTTCATTATTTTTTATTAAAATTTTTTCATCTTTTATATTTGAATTATCAAAATTATTATTATCTTCAGATGTACTATAAATTGATCCACATGGTGATGGTGAACATGCTAATTGAAAGAAAGAAAAGAAATTTTTTTTTTTTTTCATATTAATTTAATGTGAAAATCAAGAACAAGAAAAAAAAAAACGAACTTAAAATTATTATTTTTGTTTTCGTTCACTATGAATATGATTTTAGTGAAAGAAATATTTAAGAATGTATAAATTTATGATGTGTCGATTCTGAAAAAAAAGGGCTGTTTTCAATAATTCAAGCTTAATTTCGCTCAACTTGAAATAAGATCTACAAACTTACTGTAAGATTGAATGTCTTGCAAAATCAAGAAAAGTATAATCGTTGAATTAAATCTTGTGTGTAAGGTACTTGTCTTCTTCTTTTTCTTCTTCTTCTATGAATCTATAGCATATTAACCATACTCAAGTTAACTTGGATTCTAGAGATCATTTTTTTTGTCATACATGGAACTACAGTTTTAAGTGGAATGCGATCCACTAAAATCGTAAAACCACCAACTATGAGTATTTCACTACCAAGCGTTTAGTCCCAATTCAAGAAAATTAGTATTCATTCGAAGCTAAAAAACTTTGGGCGGATTTGAACCCTGAGAGCTTCTTGTTTCAGAAACCAGCATCACTTTGGCTTCTGATCGCCACGAAAAGTATTTTTAGTCTTTGATAATCTTGTCGATATAGATTACGGTAAGTTTGATTAATTGAATTCTGTGAAAAGTCGAGATTGATTAATTGAAGTAATTTATGGAAAGTTAAGCTTAAGATAAGCTTGAATCCTTGAAAACGGCCATAATATGTAACGGGGGTGTTTTTATTTTTGTGTGAGATGTATGTGAAAAAGAACATGCATTGTTTTTCCATAAAAAAAAAATAGATTAGGAATATGAATAAGTTTTTCATTCCAAATTAATTTTGTGATTTTTTTAGAAATATATATTTATTTTTTTTTTTTTTGATGGAAAAAATGATTTTCCTTAATTGAACCTTAAAAATTCATTTTTAATTTAACATTCACTGAACTGTCATATATTATATGAATTCCTGTTGTTTTTGTTGTGTTTATTTTTTAAATGTAAAATTTCACACAAGACAATAAGATACAAAAAATTGTAATAATATATATGTATATACATATTTGCATACTATTAAAATTCAACTAAAATATGCATGTGTGCAGTGTATACATGTGTGTGTTTATCTCAAAAACAATATAGACTATAGATATTATATTTTCACATGCATCAAAAATATTAATATCGTGCATAAATTACACTTATAGAAATATTGTTTTTGTTATAAATTTTTGCATTTTATTATTATTAGTTATTATTTTTTTTTTTTTACGTTTGCTTACAGGAGTAGTATGTGTGTAAAACCAAAATTCATATAATATATATTTTTTAAAAAAAAATAATATTACACGTATTGGTTGTGCTGAAAATCCAAGAATCATCAAGTTTTACAATGATGTTTACAAAAACAAACAAATAATAATTTACTTTTTTTTTTTTTTTTGCTCAATTATTATTATAATTTTTTTTTGTTGTTGTTGCAATTTTTCAAAACTAATATGGTGACTTAATCATATAACTTTTTTTTTTTTTTTAAATTACATGCAAAAGATACAAAAATTTAGAAATTATGTACATTAATTGTTTTTTTGGAGAAATTAAATTGATTAATTTTTATACTAATTTTTTTTTTATTTTTTTTTTTCATAAAATTCTAACAAATATTTTTGTGCTTTAAAAAAAAAAAACGAAAAACTTTCACTAATTAATTTTTTTTTCCAAAAAAAAATTACACAAAAAAAAAGCATAAACATATATAAGCTCAACCTTGATATATTCTTTTATTTTGATTTTTATTACTTGTATTTTTCCAAAAATTTTTAAGTGGTGCACTATCTGTAGAAGAATAGAATACAGAATATGAATAGAATTTTTTTTTATTTTAATTGCTTGCTGTGTAAAAAAAAAATTAATTTAAAGAATTAAATTTAATTTAGAAACAAAAAAAAAACGAAATTATGAAAAAGATGAGAAACAAAAAAAAAAAAATAAACAGAAAATTAAAAAAATGAGAAAAGAAATAAAAATGACTATGATCTCATTTTGCTTTTACTCAATTTAAGTTTATTCGAGTTTACGTTTTTTTCAGTTTGCGTTCAATATTCTTCTTTTAAAATAACACGTTCTTGAATTTCTTCAATTAAAATGTAGTGAAAATGACCAATAAGAAGCTCAGGCAGATAAAGATTCTGAAATGCAGAAATCTTTAAAGATAGCAAAGTGAGGTCGTAGATGTGGAGTTTATTTTTAAAAGCTTTAGAAAAGATTCTTAAGTATCCAGTTTGTTCAATTCTGACTAAATATTTAAATAATGAACTCAAGACTTTTATCATTTAAAATGATCGATTAAAAGTCTTTGTTCCCTAAGAGAAACCAATGACCAAGGAACCTAAGATTAAAAAAATTCGAGTTAATCAGAAATGAAAAAATCTGAACAAAAGACTATCAGAAAAATTCTATTAAAAAACAGAGATAAAGATTAAAAAAATTACTAAGTTGAAAAAGAAAATTAAAGTGTAATCAGTACTGAACCTCTAAACTAGATCCCTGAGGTATGCAAAAAAAACTCACAAATAAAAATTTATAGAAAAACAAATGCAGGTGAGTAATTTTGTTTTAAGTTTACGCTTGCTTTTATTTTAAGATTACGAGAAACCGATTTCACAAAATCATTCAGACTACTTAATCATGTATTGTATGATAGAATTAAGCCGATAGTTTGACAATTCTTGGATTGGCGGAAAATCAAAAGTAAATTTAATTATGGGATTTTTTTGTTCTTTTACAATTTTTTTTCCTTTTCATTTTTCTTCTTAATTAAAAAAAAAAAAAAATGGAAAATTACTAAATTGTATTGAAAAGCAAAACTTAAATAAATAAATCGGGATGATTCTAAAGAAATAAAAACAATAAAATACGTTGCCAGTATGTCAGAAGGGGGCTCTACAACCCTCTAACTCGACAATTAACTGTGAGGTGTGTGGTATCAAAACGTCACTCACCCTGCTAATTGAGTTTTCGGAAGCTTCTGAAAACCACCACGTCAACTAATTTTATTTTCATAATTAAATATTTCTTACAACCGAAACATTTTTTTTTTTTTGATAAATATTTAATCAAATCCTGTCTAAGAGACGATTAAGGAAAATTCAATCAAATTCAATTAAATGTATTTTTTTTCCTTTTTTTGAGCAAAAAAAAATATTTTTCCTTATGCTTTCTCTTTTGACCTTTAATTTTTTATTTATTTTTTTATTAAATAAGATAAACTTTATCTTCTTGATTAAAAACATCCTTTCACAAAAAAAAAAAAAAAACGAAAATAAATATAAATATTTAAAATTTCATTTAAATTCTTAATTCCCATGATTACAATTAATAAAAAAAAAAAAAGAGGGAAAATAGGAAAATTTTAAGACAAAATAAAGCATTACAACAACAAAAAAGAAAAAAGAAAATAATAAAGAAGGATATTTTAGAAAACCTTTGACTTATTTGTGGTCAAGGACATAAAATATAAAATAAAAGTTCCTTATTTTATCTCAATTGATTTACTTTAATTTTAACTTTGAAAAAAGGAGTTTTCGTTTTTTTTTTTTTACAAATTACAGATAATTTTATAAGTTTGTCAATATTTTATTATGTATCCTTTGAGAAATGTTAAATTTAAAAATTGAAAGCTTAAAAGAAGTTTAAAGAAAAGAAAGAAAAACAAAAATTAAGAAGAAAAAATTTATTGTAAGGTTTCATTAATTTTTGTATAATTTCAAGGTTGATTAAGAAGAAGAAGAAAGGAAAAGTGTGCACGTAAAAATAAATTGATTCAAAAAAAAAAAAAAAAAAAAAAAAATGAAGAATAGAAAGTACTTAGAATATGTCAGCCTTGATGTGAATAAGAAAATAATTAAAAGTGAAAGTCAATAGAAAAAAAAAATGTAACCACAGACAAAAACCATGAATTATTTATTGAACAGGTGAATTAAAAAGAAAAGTAAAAGTGACAATTAAAATTTTCTTTTTTTTTTGTTCTTTTCAAAAATGCTGAATTTATGGTTGTTTTTTTTTAATTTCAATTTTTTTTTTATTGAGGCCACAATGTAATCATCTTGGTATTGTTCTTTGTTAATTTATTTCAAATTTGAAAATTTTATGCTGAATTAACTGAATTTAATGAATAAATAAATAAATAATGGTTTTGCTTGAGATTATTTAAATAAAGGATTACTTCATCAATGTCATTTTTCATTGTATTGTTGAATAATGTAATTTAAGAGGTTGTTGTAGTTCATTTAAAATCGAAGGACAAGAGAGATAGAGAGAGAGAGAGAGAGAAAAAAAGTCGATGAACTCTTTTCAATTTAGAAGAGATTCCATGGCAACTAATTTTTTGGAAAAGAAAAAATGAAAGTCCATCCATGTGAATTTTTCCTATCCAGGCAGTTTGTTCCTGAAATTTTATACAAATGTTCTAAGTTAGATACAACAAAAATATCCTTGAAAATAGCTGGGACTTGTCCCGCCAAATTTCTGTAAAAGTGCACAATACAGACATCTCCTAAAAAAAAAAAATTCCATTTGAGGCTGATTGACTGGACAAAGGATATACCCAAAATAAGAAATATAGAGGACCAAAAATGCCCAAGGATTTTTTTAGCTACCAGGGTTATCCTTTTTTATTTCAACATTAAATTTAAAAAAAAAAAAATTGTCCTTATTTTTAATGAGCAACTTAATTTACTTTCGAACTTTAAAAAAACATACTTCCGTTATTCTATACATTTTTTCTTTTCTAAATCCTAATTAATATTTTTCCACCCTCTTTTTACCCTCTCTATGCTACCGGAAAAACACATATATTTTCCAGTGTTTGCACATTTTTAATAATTTGATTTTAAAATTCTTTTTTTACTTTGTGTTTATTTTTCTTGTTTACTTCCGAAGTGAACGAAAAAAAAAAATAAAAAGTCATAATTCTTATATAAAAAGGATAAAAACAAAAAGGATAACGGAAAAAAAAGAATTGAAAATTTATGATGTAATTAAATATAAAATCTTAAATTTAAAATCTAAAGTATGAAAAAAAAAAAAAACAAAAACATTTTTATGGTGTGTTTAATACCAAAAAAAAAAAAAAGAACAAAAAAAAAAGAATATATTGAATATGAACGTACCTCTTGATGAAACATTACTGCTACCTTTCGTTGAATTAGAACCTGGATGAATTTGTGCTATTAAATTGGATCCAGTGTCAAAGACATATGGACTATTTGGATGTTCTTCCCATCGTTCTATAAATGTTTTAAGATTATCTTTTGTTTGTTCTAATGATTTTTCCTTTTGTGTTGTTGATTCTTGTTGTTGTATAGAACGAGGAGGCTATAAAATGTTGTAAAATCAACGAAAAAGAAAATGAAGAAAATGAAGAAAAATGATAAATGAATTGTTATATAATCGTAAAATTTTAATTAAGGACTTGTTTCATTTAATATTCATTTTCGTTTTTTGTTTTTTTTTTGGTTTTTTTTTTTCATCAAATAGGTAATACAAAATTTATTTATAGGTGAAATTACCTTGGTTATTTCTGTTGTTGTTGTTGTTGTTACTGTGGTATCAATAGCAGATATAGTTTTTGGTCCTTCTAATGATGCTGCTGCTGCTGTTGCCGGAGTAGTTTGTGGTAGCAATGATGGTTGTTCTGGAGTAGTAGGAGGTGGTGTAGGTGGTGTTTTAGTATATTTTGGTATTAATTGTTGCTGTTGTTGTTGTTGTATTAAAGCTGGTGTTTGTTTTGTAATAGTTTGTGGTTGATTAACTTGTGATAATGGTGGGGCAGATATTGGACGTCTTTCAAGCCATTTATGTTCCAAACATTCTGAAGCAGTCATTCGTGAACTAGAAGAAAATTTATTATTATGATTTTGATAAATTTTTTTTGTTTTCTGTTTGTTTGTTTGTTTGTTTACTTTATTCATTAATTAATTTTAGGTAATTCATTAAATTGTTTTTTTTTGTTTTTTTTTTCTTTTTTCTGAATAAAAAAATAAAGTTCATTTAATTTACGTAATCAATTTTTATTAAAATTAAATAATAATTAAAGTTTGTTTTTCTTAAAGTTAAATAACATATATACACATAAAAACACAAAAAAACAAAAAACAAAAACAAAAAACAACCGAAAAACAACAAAAACAACAACAATATTTTATTTACCTCATATCTTTAATAAGTAATTTTGATATAAAATCAAGTGCTTCTTGTGATACATTATTGAATGCTTCATCATCAAAATCATATTTTGCTATAGTTACATTTGCCATTGTTTCAATATCTGTTTCTCCCATGAATGGTGATAAACCTGATAAACTTTATAAAATATACGAAATATATGTAATTAAAATGAAACAAAAGAAAAAGGGAGCAAAGAAGAAAACAAAAAAAAAAAGGAGAAAAAAAAATATAAGAAAGATGAAAATTAATTAATATTAAGTAGATTGAAATTCATATCGTCAGTCTAACTGGCAGACCTTGTAAGACACTTTTTTGGTTTGAAATTAGGGTCATTTCTATTGTGTAGTACTGTCATAGGAATTAAAGGAGAAAATGAAAATTACGGAAGAAGAACAATGAAGAAAAGTTTAATAAACATTTTTTGTTAGAATTTGTTTTTGGTTTTTAGGAGATAGAAAGCACACTTGAGAAATTGGGAGTTTTTTTTTTCCATATTCTGGAAGAACGACTAATAAGGAATCGACTATACTTTAAAGGATTTAGGATCGTTATCTTGTGCTTCAATTTAAAGTAATGGGACATAAGAAATCTACTAGTATTTTTTAGAAAATACGTAATTTCCACTTGAGTGACAGTTTTGCTTTTTTATTAGGAAAGCTCTAGTTTAATTTTTTTTTAAAGAACAAAAATAGGAAAGTTTCAATCACCTGATTTTGGGTTTAAACAAATAGCATAGGAGGGTTAAAAAAGATTTATTTATTTGGATATTACTTGGGAATTAAGTGAGCCTTAAAAAACTGACGGTTTAACGTAAGAGGTAAAAAAACCTTTTTTTTAAATACAAAAAATCTGACTTGTGAGCTTTGACAGTTAGACAGACAATATGTGAAATATTTTGATCTACTTTTAAGGATAAAAAAAAAATATGAGTATATATTTAAATATCTCATAAAATTTGTACATTTATTAATTTGGTATCTAAAATATATTTTTCTCCTTTTTTTCATTTATTTTTTATCACATATTCTTTATTTTTAATAATATAAAAACATGTTTATATCTTTCTTAATACTAAATTATTAAAAGATTATTTTTTTTTTTATATTAATTTTTGTGATAAAACAAGGTGTGTAAATATGTTTTTGTACATATACACGTACATTACATACATATACGAGTATTTTCAACATTTATTTTAATCTCTCATACTTACAGGACATAACATATGACACCAACACTCCACATATCTGTACTATATGATATTATATCAAAATTAACAACTTCCGGTGCTACAAATTCTGGTGTACCAAAAAGGATCTAAAAATATAAGAGAAAAAAAATAAATAAATAAATAATAAAATTTCTTAAGAAATATGTATTTTAAAATTTTACTCTTTTTCATAAAAGAATTAAAATCTTTTTTAATTTTCATTATAAAATAATAAAAAACCATCTTTCTTTTCATCTTTCAAAAGACTAAAAAGGACTTAAAATGTAAGAGGAATATTTTAAGGATTTAATATATTGTTCAAGTATATAAATTATCTAAGAGGTTAAATAAAGGTTATATATGTATACATACATATGTTACATACTCGTATATATACATTATGAAATAGGTTAACAATTCATTTTGTACAATAAGGATATGAAAATTTAAAGGATACAAGGAAATATATACACACTTATGTTATAGATAATGTTGAAGAGGGAAAATCAGTAAAAGAAAAATTAGATTGTATACAAATTTTAAATGAATTTATGTCTAACCTTCATTAATTTATTGTTCTTACAGGTGTGTTTAGGAAATATCTTTAGAGAAATCGTTTTTTTGTTTTGTTTTTTGACAAAAGGATATTTGTTGTATATGTATAATGAAATCTGTTACTAATTTTTGTAAAAAAAAAGAAGGATATTTATATTATGAAGTAATTTTCATATTTTAAATCTATAAAATTTTAGTAATGAGACAAATTTAAAAATTTAAACGTAAAGGAGAATATCCTTTTTTAAATTCGACTACTTTTCTTTTTTTTTTTTTTAAATTTAGAACATACTATTTAATTTATTTGTTGTTTTTTCTTTCTTTTATAGGCATTATACTGACTTCGTTGATATTTATGAATGTTTATTCAAAAAGGATGAAAAGGATTTTAATTGAACAACATTCGTGTATGTTTGTGATTTATCTATTTTGCAATTTCTTCTTCATATATTTTAGTATTGTTATAAGAGAGATTACATTTTTTTTTGTATATATTAATTTTTATTCTTTTTTTTGGAAGTTGTAATATAAAAAGGATATTTTAATGGAAGTTTTAAATTGAAATTATTTAAAGTAACAATTAAAATGTATGTTGAAGTTATGAAGGAAATTTTGATCAATATTTCCTGTTAGGATATGATTTATGATTTTTCATAACTTGAGAAATAATTGGAATAGCGAACAAGGAATACGTTTTTTAGACTTGAAAGACTAATCTATCACGAAAAGACCCATTCGACTCATTTCTGAACGAAATAATTTTTGACCAAAATTCGATAAAAAATCAAGGCCAACCAACCCCTTGTAATTTTTCTCAAAAATTGGTCGTGAAACTTTTGTTCCGATTATGCTGATTTAGTGATAGGATATGATAATTAAGGACCTTCTGATTTCAAATCTGAAAAGGATTCGGCTGTACGACTCTTGGTTTTTGAAGCACAGTTTTTAAAGTTCAGAACGAATGCTCAACACTTTTGAAAAATCATGAATTATAATTTTTGATCCGACATAGAAGATTTAATGTCTTTTTTTTAAAAAAAACTCATACATAAATAGAAAGTGGATATTCTGTTATTTATTTTTCGATATACTTTTTGGCAGAATTGTAATTTTAAAATTTATAAAGTTAATGAGTATTTTTAGAAATTTATTACAGTAATATTTCTAATTATTTTTTATTACTGTTTATGTCTAAAAAAACATAATATGTTTCTCACTATCTGAATATACATATAATTTGCTTGAAATTCATCCTAATAAGTAATTAATCAAAATAAAATGATATATATAACGATCACAAACAACAAAAAAAATAAAAATTCTTTAATACGTTAAATGGATCATCAATAAACAAAATATAATTTTTGTAATTTATGACGTGTATAAACAGAACAAAAATAAGAAAAATATGAAGTTAATTTGTGTTAAAAGGATCTCACCTTTATCAATTTTGTGAAATGTACGTGCCAAAAACATACAAATTAAGCTTTTATTATATATCGAATGAAATAAAGGAAAATTATACACGTACGTCATACATACATGAATGACTATATAGGACATATGTACATATGTATGTATATTGAATAAAGGTAAATAAAATTTCAGATATTTATATGGTAGATACGTCCGTATTTACGTTATCATATAATATGTTGAAGTTAATGAATCTCTGACATTGATATGATATTGAATAATGATGAATAAAATGTAAACAATATTTAGTTTTCTGTCTATACTATAGCTCACATACTTATATGAAATTTATATTATAATTATTTTGAGTTGATTTGTAATTTTTGAATAAATTAAACGTGCTAAGAACCCACAATTTGTAGAGAAAAGACGAACCTTATGTCAGATTATGAAAAAGATGAAATTGACCTAAGCCACAGACCACATTGAAATATACCATATATGTATACATGTATAGGTATATGTATAATGTGTAGGAGCGGTTACATATAGAATTTAACCATATTTTTGAATTGTGTGTGGTTCATTTGTTGGTGAGAATAAAATAATGAATGTTTGTTGTTTGCCATTTAAAGAATTGATGGACAAAGTTTTGATGAGGTACATAATGTTTATTAAAAAACAAAAAAACAAAAAAAAAACAAAAAACAACAACAAAGAGTTTTATTTTGTTACTTAGGAAACAAAGAAGTTCTTAAGGATTTTTTTCTAAACTTACTTACTAGGATGAGATGTTGAATTTGATGAGGTAAGCAAAAATTTATATACGGTCAAGGAAGGTAAAAAAATGGGATCAAAATGAGCTTTTATTGTCTCTTTGTTTCTAGCTCAGCTCAGAAGTCATGGGCTTCGAAATTTAAACTATTTTTTATAGCTTTAGCAATAAATTGTTAAACTTTGTTGATTTTAAATGAAAATTGTACCGGAAAAAAAGCTTTTAAAACCGCCTCTTTAAAAAAAAAAATTCTCAACGTCCTCTGAAATTCATCTTTTTTAAGTGAACAAAAAAAAAAAAAAAAGAAAGATGTCTACAGAAACGCAGTGAAGAACAATGTTGCTGAATCACCTACTTTGGAAACCTTATATATACATATTCTGGTAAGAAATTGAAATGTCCTTTTTTTAGACCAGTAGAATATTTTCGAAGCAATCACAGTTAGAATGACTTAAAAGTATCCTTCGAAAATTTAATAGAAATCGGGTTTGAGTGTTCGAAAATAGCGTTAATTGGTAATTTAAAAAAGAAAAAAAGTGTGATCCTTGGGACTAAGCTTGTAATATACAAATTAGAAAGTAAAGAAGTTTCTTGAAAAACAAATGTGAAAATGGTCTAATAAATTTTTTAGATTTTTGAAAATTGTAAAATTTAAACAAAAAACAGGCAAAAAAAAAATGGTAAACAAAAAAAATTTGTCTATATACTTACTTGTAATTTTTTATCTGGATCATATTTACGTGCTAAACCAAAATCAATAATTTTAATACGATTCCCTTCTTTTGTTATACATAATATATTTTCTGGTTTTAAATCCAAATGTAATATATTATTACGATGTATAAATTGCATTGCTTCACATACTTGTCTCATAAATACAGCACATACTCTTTCAGTTAATACAAAATCATCATCAACGACTCTATCAAATAATTCACCACCTTCAATTCTATTATGAATTTGCAATGAAAAAAAAAACAAAAAAAATTAAATTTAATTAAATTTTTCAATTAAATTAAAATTTTAAAAAAAAAAAAAACAAGAAAAAAATAATATCCTTATTATTCTTACAATTCTAGGACGACACACATCATTTTTTGATATTCATATGCAGCATATAATTGTATTATAAGAGGATGTTGTAATGAATTCATAATTTCAACTTCACGTTCAACATTACGTCTATCCTCACGTTTCGGTATTGGTACAAATTTTGCAGCCAATTCAAGACTAGTAGATTTTTCTCTGCATTTATATACTGTGCCAAATTTTCCTCTGATGACCCCAAAAAAAAAAAAACAAATAAACAAAAAAAAAAAATTGTGATATTAAAAAAAAAAAAGGAAGAGACTTTTTAATTCAATTTTGTATAATTTTTAAGGTAATTAAATTTAAAAAAAAATTTGTTTTTTTTTTCTTCTTCTTGTTTTATGCTGATTTTCGTATTTTTTTTTTTTTTTGTCAAGTATTTTTTACGTCTTTTTAATTTTCATTAAAGTTCTAGATTTATGTTCTAAATGTAACAACTAAAAAAAAAAAAAACTACAACGATGAAAAAAAATACATGCCATTTTTGTTGTTGCTTTTTTTGATTACCTGCCAATTTCACTTATAAGCTCATATAAATTGTTAGCATCAACATTCCTTTTTATTGTAACATCACGTGATGGAAAACTGGGCTCTAGTGCTGAAAGAAACAAAAAAAAAAAAAATAAATGACCAATAAATTAAAAAAAAATTACCATTAAAAAATTTCATATGCTTTTTTCTTTTAAATTTTGTAGAAAACAAAAAAACAAACAATAAACAAAATTTTTTAAAGTAATCACACACCCACCCATAAAAAAAAAAAGTAACAAAAGAGAACCTTAATAGCTTTAAGCTTTAAAATTTACAATTATTATACTCATATTCTTTGATTACTCTTTTAAATTATCTTAAAATTACTAAACATTTTTATTGTCCTTTTTAAACAAAAAAAAAAAAAGGAAAAAAAAAATGTAGAAGCTAATATTTTTTCGCTTTTGTTTCTCAAAAAAAAAAAAAGCTTAACTTTTCATGTAATATTCATCTTTTCTTATAAAATTTTTCTTTTTTTCCGTTTTTTTTTTTCATTGGAGGGGGAGGGGGATTTACTTTTTATGTCCACAGTCAAGAAAAAAGAAAAAGGATACCACCTCTAGTCACTTTATTGTTTTTATTAAAAAAACAAAACAAAAAAAACCTGAAAATAAAAAAAAAGTATAAAAGCAAAATAAAAAAAAAAACTGTTTTTCTTCCTTAAATGTTGCGTGTCCTGTTACATAAAAGTGAAAAGAAGAAAAAAAAAACAAACACAAAGTAGCTAAAGTCCGTGTTTTCAATCATAATTAAAATCTTTTAAGTTTATGTTTTTTTTTTTTTATTTTCTTCAATTTTTTTTTCTTTTTTTTTTTTTTGAAAATGAAAGCGCATTAGAAATCATGTTTTTTTCACGATAACTTTTTTTTTCTTCCTCATTCATTCCTTAATTTTTTTAATTTAGTTTTTGTGTTTTATTTTTTTTTTTTAAAACTTTTTTCTTTTCTTTAAATTTAATGTCGTCGTAAATTTAACTTTTTTTTTGTTTTGTTTTTATTTTTCTTGAAAATTTAAAAACAAAGAAAAAAGAAATTGTTCCTTTTTTTGCAAAAAAAAAAAAATAAAAAGAAGTGTTGACTTGAATTTTCATGACAAACTTTACTCACCAATAACATGAATTTTTAATGTTGTCAAGAGGGTGGGCACTTACAAGCTTTTCAAATATCGAAAGAAAATTTTTGTTGTCACTTGGTTAAGTTTTTTTTTTTTTTTTTGTACACAACGAAGAAAAAAAAAATAATAACGTAAATTAAATTTTATTTTCCAAAGGATATTTATTGACCTTTTTTAAATGATATATTTTTTGTTTGTTTAGTTTTTAAAATGTTTTGTTTTTGTTTCATTTCAGTATAAAAAATTAAAAAGGACACACACGTAAACTTGAAAAAGGATGAAAATGCATTCTTTATTTTTGTAGCCATTGTTGATGTAAGTAAATGAAAAACACCCCTATTTTTGTTTATATTTTTTTGTGTGCTGAGAAAAAAAGGAATAAATTTTAACAAGGATGTTCTATGTTTGGCAAAAAAAAGGACAATTTGGTTTTTGTGTTGTTTTTTTTTTTATTATTAATTTTTAATTTTATATTATTTACGTTTAAAACTTTAAAAAAAATTTCATTACATATTTGTTTTTTTTTTCTTTTTTTTTTTTTTGGCCAAAAATAAAGACGCAAATAAAACATTTTAATTGCAAATATCCTTTTTTTCTCCCAACAAAAATAAATGTAATAAAAAAAAAATATTAACTTTAGAAAAGAAACAAATTACTAACAAAATAACGATGATGTACTCATTAAAAATTAATTCTGAAAAATTTAAAAAAAAAAAAAGGTTCAGTGATAGAATAAAGGATATATGTATGTATGTATATAGTAAAATCAGAAGTTTGTACATGTAGGATCATGTGGGGTAGGTAAAACAAAAGAAAATGTTGCTGCATGAGAATTCCCTCCTGTTTTTCTTATTCTTCGTTGATAATTTTTTGTACATCATTAATACAAAAAAAAAAGGACATGTAGGTTGAAATACATATAACAGGAAAATAAGGTCATTAATCTGAATATTCGAATAACGAAAAGTGTACACTTACAAGCACAGAAAAAAAGAAAAAAAGAAAGAAAAACGATGAATGGATGAATAAATGGGTGGATTAATGAGTGAATAAGAGAAAAACTGCATTATTTTTCAACTTTTTTCGTCCTTTTTTTTGCATATATACAGTTTATATTATGTAAACAAGATACATTACAAAATTTTGCATTATACGAATTTTTTGTTGATTTGTTTTTGTTTTTTTTGATCTCTTTTCTCTGAATTCTTCTATTTTTTGTTTTCTAAATGTTGTCCTTGTCCTCATAACACCATTAAGGAAGAAAAATAAAAAAAAAAACAAAAAAGGAATAAAATAAATAAATAAACAAAAATATTTGAACATGATGTACACATTATACTTAAAGGATTTGTAAGGATAAAAAAAAGTTAAGCAAAAAAAAAAAAAAGAAAAAAATATTTAATGTATGAAATAAAAAAAAAAAAATGTTGATTTTTTTTAGTTTATTTTTTCTTCATTTCAAAATTTTTTCTATGTCATGTATTGAAATCCTTTCACAAGTTTATCGTATTTTTAAAATCATCCTTGCATTTATATTACATTGATGAACTTTTTTTTTTTTTTTATTATTATGATAAGGATTTATAGGAATTTATTTTTATTTTAGATGAAAAAAAAATTTCAATGTTTAAGGTTTTGATGTTTAAAAAAAAATATATATATT
Source organism: Bombylius discolor (assembly GCA_939192795.1). Classification (NCBI taxonomy): domain Eukaryota; kingdom Metazoa; phylum Arthropoda; class Insecta; order Diptera; family Bombyliidae; genus Bombylius; species Bombylius discolor. The sequence goes on from OW584242.1 coordinate 5,122,887, forward strand.
GATTGTAAGCCATGATGAGCACGCGTATACAATTCAAAACAAATACCGTTCGTATTTTATTTCATTTTGAAATAGGAATTCAAATTGAAGGATTTCATTTGAAAAATGAATTTATGAAAAATTGTAAAAATTAATTTTAGCCTAACTATTTGTATTTGCATTATACACAGATGATTAAAAGTGGAGATAAAATATTCACATTTGAAAAATAATAGCGAAAAAAAAAAATAATAGCGAAAAATGTGAAATTAAAGGGAAATTAATACGTTTTTTGAGTTGCAGGATATTTATATATTTGTTGGTTTTTTGGAGCAAGCAGGGATGTTACTTTTCAAATGGAATTTTTTTAAAAAGAAAATTTTAAATGGAACACAATGTACACTACTTTTTGAGTGAAGTATATTTACAACCATACTTTCATCACAGTTCCTTGTTTATGTCGAATTTAGAGCAGCTTAAATTATGTAGCTCAACGCTACTTATTATTCAGATTTTTTGGAGTCGTTTTTTAAGACATTTGGTAATTTTGAAATTTTTTTATACTATTTTCTATTGTTGAGACAGAACGTGAGAATATTTCTTTGCTACATATTTTGAACTAGCATTGTTTCAGTGAATTTGAAGGAAAAGGTTCTGGGTAGATAGGAGTTTCGAACATTCTAAATTTTCTAGTTTAGTGTGATTTTTGCTCCAAGCAAAATGAGTTTGAGTGGCTCCAACAGATTTTTGAAGCATCCTTGCACAAGCAAGATATGGTTTTTTTTTTTGCATACATATTTCGATAATGAAGTTCATTTTTTGATATTTTTGTTTCACCGCTAAAAACATGTTGAATGACTTAAAAAACATAAACTACATTTATTTAATTTTCTCAATTTTACTGGACTCACTTTGAATTCTGAGCTACAGTAACTCAGAGTGTACAGAGTTTTGTAGCGTTAATAGTTTTCGTGTTCTATTTTTTTTTTTCATCAAATTTTCGATTGAACAAGGACTTAAAAAATTGTAATATAAATTTATTTATCCTATAAAAAAATTCACATATAAAATTCGAACTTAGTTAATTCCTATAAAATATTCTAAAATAATCCACCCCCCTTCATTACCGAAAAAAAAAAAAACGTTCACAACATATTTTGATCTCTTATTCATTTTCTTTTAAAAAAAAAAAAAAAAAAAAATATTAAACTACTGTAATATTTATGTGCCTTATACATTCAATAAAAATTGAATATTTAAAAATACAACAGGAAATTTCAACGATTCAACTTGAATAAAATATCAAAAACATACGAAAAAAAAATGTTAAAAAAAAAAAAAAAATGAGAAATAATATTAAAGCCACATATTACGACAGGATATTGAATCGATATACAAAATATATACATACCTATGTATGTATATATTTTTTTTAAACCACAAACTGTATTCTTCTGCAATCAAGGATACGTGGTTTTTGGTTCTGTATTCGTTTATTTTTTTTTCTGTTTTAATTTTATTTTTTTTATTTTTTTTTTTGCTTCGTTTTTTTGTTTTTATTTTTTTTTGAATCTGAATGAAATTTTAAAGAGTCAATATTCATAACAATCAACGAAAAAAAATTGTACATACGATATTGTGTTTATTGTATGTGTGAATTAAGTAAGGAAAAATAAGATTTTTCTATAAGAATGAAATCGAAAACGTGACAATATTCATTATTTCTAAAATTTGTATATACATACATATACATAATTTTCCGTTATTTGTTATATTTTTCTTCCAAAAACAATCTGACCTCAATTTTAGTTATTCCATGATTTTACAATTTAAATGAATTCCTTGTTAGAAAAAAAAAAAATTGTTTTTAAAGAATAAATTTTTTGTAAAAAAAATTCTGAAAATAAAAAAAAAAAAGAGAAAAAGGAAATATGTATGGAATTTTCAGACTTTGTTTTTGCTTCTTTAGTACGGTTTTTCATGTTTTTGTCAGTTTTGTTTTTTTTTTTTTTTTTAGTATAAAAGATGTTTTTTTATTTATTTTATTTTAAACAAAATTTTTTACATTAATTCGACAATGTACAATAATATTGCGTCAAGTACAATCATAATAATATTCCAAAATTATGACAAGGACAGGATGTCGGAAGATGATGATAATGTGATAATAATGATGATGTCTGACTTATTTAAACATGAAAAAAAAAAAATAAATAAATAAATAATAATAAAAAATAAATATGTAATAATAAAAAATATTCAAGTATGAATTATATGACAAATCACAGATACTTTTATCATAAAACTAAGAAGAAGAAAAAAATTACATTAAATATTGAAAAAGTTTTGAAAACAAAACAAAAACAAATTTTTGACTGAGAAAAAAAAAAAACAAAAGGAAAAAAAATTATTTTCCTTTTGTTATCTGTCACCATGAAAAAAAAAGAAAAGAAAATCAATTTGTTTGACGAAATTCTTCAGTATATGAATAAATAGCTTATGTGGGTGGGGAGAGGTGATAGTGTAGGTAGTGTGTTATGGTTGATGTAATGAAGTTTGAAAAATAAATATGCACATCTTTACATAATAGCATTTGTTTTGTTATAAGTTTTAGATTTTTATGTGAATCATAAAATTCACTAAGTTACAACAAATTGTTTTACATAGCTTTTGTTTGTTTGTTTGTTCTTTTTTTCATGCAAAAAAATTTTTATTGTAAGTGACAGGATGCTAAAAACAAAAAACTATTTTGCAATACAAATAAAAATAAAAAAAACACACATTTTTATGTGATAAACATCTGTTGAAATGTTGAATATTTCATTTGAAAAAAAAAAAAATTTAGGAAAAACAAAAACAGATTCATAATAAACTCAAAAATGATATTTTCATCCTTTTTCTCTATTTTTTTTTTTTCTATCTTCAAGTAAAATACTATAGTTTTTTTCGCTAAAAGGTAATCCTCGTATAAATTTTATTTCTTTGCATTTTCAACTAACAGATGACACTAACACAACAACAAAAAAATTAAGAAAAAAAAAATCTCATATGTGACAAAAAAATATGTTTTGACTATAAAATTTTCATATTGTTGATTTTCAAATGATATGGGTGACTGATTATATCTGTGATGTGTGTGTGTGTGTGTTAAAACTAAATTCAAATCACATATGTAAAATTCAAAACTAAGTTTAAAAAAAAAAAAAAAAAAACTAGAAGAAGAAAAAAACGTAAACGGAATTCATATGTCCTTAGGACAGGAAAGTATATACACTATCTTTTTGCTATTTCCCAAGCATCTAGATTTCCAACACACAAACTACATACATATGAGTATAGATATCTGTGTATATATAGTATGTATGTTTATAGAATGCTAGCATGTGTGAAAGATAAACGACATAAAACATAAATGACATATACTCTAGAATTCTAAGGTGTACACAGGTGTAATAATTTATTGGTTTTCTACAAACAACAACAACACTAAACACACTCACATATGTTGTATAAGAACATTGCTCCATGGTTCTAATGATGATGATAACATATTCATCATTAAATCGTTTATAAACGGTAGTATTTTATTTATGTTTCTAACGTTAAAGTATAGGTCATATCCTTTTCAAAAGGATAATCTTATTTGTTTTTTTTTTGTCTATATGATGTCGGAAAATTTGTATTTAAATTGAAAGAAAATTTGTATAAAAAATTTAACTTTTAAATAAATAAAATGACATTTAAAAAGGTGTGGAGCAAAATTGGAAAAAAACAAACACAAAATAGGACTAGAAAACGGAAGGAATCCACAAATACAAAAAAAAAAAAAAAAATAAAAGAAGAAGGAAAATGAAGGAAACGAATAAAATGGAAAGAATTGTTGTCAAAATGAATATATTGACACAAAACATTTTATTGTTTGATGTCATCTTTATTTTGTTTTCCTTTCAACTGGAACGTGACAGGATTTTTGAAAATGAAATGATAATCTTATCAATTTCGTTTCACAGTTGGCTTTTTTTTGTTTGTTTGTTTGATATTAATTGTGTTTAACATTTCTGTGTTTTAGAATTTTTTAGAGTGTGAACAAGGAAAGAGAAAAATTGACAAGAAAATATGCACTTCAATATTCCACACAAAACACTTTTGACGTATTGGAAGGATTTAAGAAAAAAAAAAAAAAACAATAACTGAATTAACGGATTTTCAAGAAAATGTTTCTAAGAAACCATATTGAATATAGCAAATCTTCACACATTAAAAGGTATTTCCGAAAAACATATTTGTAAGCAGTGTTGCCTCTTTGGCACTTTTTATATTCCTTCCACATATATTTTTTTTTTTTTTCAAAAAATGTCAAACATTTTTTTCTCCAATTTTTAGTACTTCGACTTTGGAAGTATTGTATTCAATTTTCCAAAGAATATTTGATGAAGTTCATTCTGAATAACAAGATCATTCATTTTTATGGTTGGAATACCATTTTGATACCATACCTGTGGAGATAACGTTTGACATACGATCAAGGAATATTTATCACAACCAATTTATTTTTATACTTCATAAAATTTTTTATTTACTAAGGCGAAGTTTTTTAAAATAATTATTCCAAAGCAGTACGTTATTGCTTACGCATACTTTCACGTTTTCAAAATTAAGATTTAAACTTTTGAAAAAATAAATTAAATTAGCAAATTTTTTTTTGTTCAATTAAAATTACGCATTACACCCACAATTTAATATTTTTATTAATTTTGTTGTTGTTAATTAGTTTAATTTTTACTGAAAACGCACGAGTACACTTTTTTTATTACTTTTTTGAAATCTTCGAAAAGAAAACAAGAAAGGCACCTTCATTTTCAAATTATCTACATATTGTGTCAGAAAAAGAAAAGATGGAATGTAAACAGGAAGAACGATTCATACTTAAATTTCCTAGAAGAACGAAATTAAGGACAACTTTTATGTCAGTCGATTGCGTCAATTCACACTTAATCAATATATTGATACACAAAAAAGTAGATGCGTTCAGTTTTACGACGTAGTGCTACGTCAAAGTGTTTTGTGTTTTAAAAATTGGCATGCATTATTGTGTGAAACCTTGGACGTAAAATCTTTTTTTTTAATCCTTTTTTCTATTATAAAAAAAAAAATATATTTCCTTTGAATTTTAGAGAATGAAGAACACACGAATCCACAAACTGATCGTCCTGGATAATTATTTCGTATTTTTTTTTTTTTAAATTTTCATTTTGGAAAATTTTTGTAATTTTACTCCTTAATTTTTTTTTTATCTTTATTTTTTTTTTTTCAAATAATTGAAAGAAATTTCTAAAATTTAGCAACACTTACAATTCCGTTTTTTAAATTCTAATCTCATTTTTTCTAAATTCTAATTTTCACCTAAAACACTAAAAAAAAAAAAAAAAATCTCACTTTCAAAACACAAATCAAATCAAACACTGAATTGTCAGAAAAATACAGAAAAACTATATTGAAAACTTTGAAAAAAAAAAAAAAACATTTATGATTTGTTTTTTCTTTTGGTCTTCAATATTTTCAATTTTTTGTCAAATATTACGATATATATATTTTTGTATCTATTTTTAACACTATTTTTTAGGCACGTTAATTTTTAGAACATATGTACATATTTGTTTTTCTTAAAAATAGAAAAATTATTTCTACATTTCTGTGTTCTTTTTCTCTAAAAAAAAAAAAAAACTATCAACAAAAACACATTTATTATGATCACGTTATTAAATTTATTACGATTTTGTTTATTTATTTTTTGCGTAGATTTTATTGATTGAAAACTTTTCTTAAATTTTGCAAAAAATAAGGAAAAAAAAAATCAAACGCATTACGTGAAATGTTTTGTGTCAGTTTTTAAAAATTGGAAATTATTTTGTGTTAGACAAGCGATTTAATAAGAAATGAAAATGAAAATATGAAAATTTTATTTTTTATTTTTTTGAGAAGAAAATGAAAATTCCTAGAGTCATTAGTTTTGTTTTTTTTTTTTTTTAATTGAAAAATGTGTGATAAAAAACAAAACGAGTAGTTTTTGTTTTAATTTTTTTTATTTTTATCTTCTCTAAGTAAGTGAAAATGTACGAGAATATGTATAATGTAACGTGTCGCAATATTATCATAGAATTTCAACAGAAAATTATAATTTACTTAGGAAAAAAAAAATATATATATAAAAAAAAAAAACAATAATTATTATTATAGTCGCATTTTAATTATAATAATATTCTTCGTTTATATTGTATTGTCTGTTGAACATTGTCAGACACAATTTAAAACATATTTTCATGTTTTTAATTGACATTTGGCACAGATTAATGTAAAATACTTATTTTCATATAAAATTTTGAATCTAAAGTCTTTAAAAGTATCTTCTATACAGTAAAAATATAATGTGTACAAAAAAAAATCTTTTTTGGCGACATATGTACATATTTCATTTAGTTTTTTACATTTGTCGCCACTAATATAAAATATTTTCATTTGTTTTTTTTTCTTTCTGCATTTTAAATTTAAAAAAAAAAAAAAAAACTCGTCTCATTATTTTCCGATTTCATATACGAGCAGGTAATAAATTTTTTTTTTTTTTTTAAATTCATTAAATGTATATTTCTGGTAATTTTCTTTTAGAATGAAAAAAAAAAAATAAATAAAATTCATTTTTGTATTTTATTTGGTTTTTTTTTTTTGTTGTTGTACAAAACGTGTATCACACCTCAATGATACATTTTAATCAAAAATATGTAAACATTAATTTACCACCCACCCTTATATGAAAACATCTTATTACCGGTGGTTGTTTTTTTTTTGTTTTTTTTGTTTTTTTGTTTTTCTGATTTTGCAAAAAAAAAACAAAAAAAAAAAAGAAAAGAAAAAAAACCAAAAAACTTTTCAAGGTTATGATTTTTAATTTTTTGTTGATGTATTTGTACTTTTTTTTTTCTGTCTTAAAGATCAGCGGATGTAGAAAGATTTTTTTTGTTTTTGTTTTTTTTGTGAATTTTACGTAAAAAGTAACAAAAAAAAAATTTTTTTTTTCTCAGACAAAAAAAAAACAAAGCCTCATCGCTACAACACATACATTATGCTTACAATTATTTTTAGAATTAAAGCATCATCATTACAAAAGAATTTCAAGTGATGAGAAAAAAAAAATAATAAGATTTTCTAGCTTTTTTTTTTAATCGTTTGTTTGTTTTTTTTCCGTTTTTTTTCCGTTTTTTTTTCTGTTTTGAGAAATTCTGTATGTGATGGACATGACGACCAAACTAAATTTTAATATACCAAAAAATTGTGTGTGTCAGGGTGTGTGTACGATGAAATTTGATTGTGTTAAGGTGATGATAGGTTTGAAATGAAGAAAAAAAATTAAACAAATGATATGGCATTTAATTTGTTAAAGTTATTGAATGAACGAACAAGAAAAGAAAAAAAAAACAAAAAACAAAAATTGTATCTTTGAAGCGATTGTGGGCAAAATTTCAAAATATAAATGAAATCGATATCAAGGATGATAAATGGATACACGGACAAAATGGAATAAACATTCATGTCGAATGCGTGATCACGTGAAAATCAAAAAAAAAGAACAAAAAAGGAGTAGGAATAGGAATTATAAGATAAAGGAGGAAGGATAAGCAAGAGAAGTTGGTAAGGAAAAAAAAAAGTAATTGGAAAAAAAAATTATTTTCATTTAGAAAAGAAAAATTTTATATGAAAAATAGAAAAACTAATTGAAAGAAAATATTACAGAATTTTATTATATAAAAATTTAATTACATAGCTTAATGGTGAAAGTGTAGGAGTCGTTTGTAGGGTGTACCTAAAGCGTTTTGGTACTTTAAAAAAAATATGTAAGAACTTTTAACATGACTTTCTTATGTGGGGAGCAGACAAAAGTAAAAATATGATTTTGAAAAAAAATTCAAATTTTAAAAATTTAAAGCTTCTAAAGAGAAGGATTTTTCGATAAATTTAGGATTTCATGAAGGGCTTTCTGATAAAAATTACTTTTGATGCTAAGTTTTAGCTTTTTTGACTCACTGAAGTCAGCTATGAGGCACCCCATAGTTCTTTTTTCGGTCTTTTACTCAGGATAAAAAATGACTAATTTTCTAAAAAGTAAGGGGGGTTGATTTTAAGCATCTTTTCTTTAAGTATTTCATTTAAACGACCATGTAAGTTTTTAAAGACTTCAATAATTAATCCGAATTCTTCAAAAACTTGAAAGAACGTCATCGTTCTATAAAAACTCACTAGGTCCATGAGGGGCGAGGGAGATTTGATTTATTACTTTAATGTAACAAAAAAGTGGCTGAACTACAAATTTATTTCCGGGGAAAGCCAAGCTACTCGAAATAAATTGTTACTTTAAAAAATTGTGAATTCAAATTGAAATACAGTATTGATTTTTAATCGGAAGCTAAAACTTTAAAGTTTATTATCAGAGACACCTTTATCCATAGACTTGGTTTGTTTTTATAGGATGATGACGAAATTATTTGAAAGTCTTTAAAATATATGAGAAAAACTGTTATAAGGACTCAGGTTATTTTAAAATAATTTTCAATTAAATTTCAATGGAACACCTTGTAAAATTTTTAAACAAACGATATGTTGTTTAAATATCCGGAAATATCTTAATTTTAATTATTTTAAATTTATCTTTTAAAATTTTTTTTTTTACCTCGTCCTCATAAAATGAGTCATACGATAAATATGATATTTTATGAGATTAAAATTATATGCCTAATTTGTTTTTAGTTTATTAATATGAGGATAATGAAAGAATTTATGCATAAATTGTGGTATATTTAAAATTTAATAAAATAAAAAAAAAAAAAAGCCAAGAAAAAAAAAACACGAAAAAAGAATTTTATATAATTAAAATTTCACAGTCATTTTTATAATTTACAATGATTTTTTTTTTTCATGCCAAATAAATGAGGAAAAAAAAAACCGAAATGTTATTCAAAATACCAAACTATCAAGATTGTCATCCAACAAACGAGTATTTCCTAAGATATATATTTTTTTTTTTGAAGAATTTCTGGTGCCTTAAATGGCGAGTTTTATTTTTTTTTTTTTTTGATTTATTTTAATTAGATTTTTTTTTTGTGGATGTAATTTAATTAAAAAATGCAGAATTTTGATTAGAATTATTTTCATTGAATATTTTTAATTTTGAATCTTTTTTTTTGTTGATTTTATTTCCAAGTTGAACAAATTTAAATGTTATTTATTTTTGATGCATTTTTCGCTTTAGCTTTTTTTATATCAAAAAAAAAAAAAAAACAAGCAATTTTCACTTTAAATTTTATTCTATAAAGGATGTGCTTTGTCTAAGAATTTTTTTTTTTTAAAACTAAAATGAAAAACAGACAACAAAATAAGAAAAAAAAAAAGAAAAAAGATTTTCATTTTAAAAATAAATTCAATTCAAAAATATAATTGCCTCATGTTGTTTGTATTTTTGTTTTTTGTTTCTTTTTTTTGTTCCCTGTTAAAATAGAAATCAAATACGTAATATTTTTACGAATAATGTATATGAAATACATTCCATAATTCATTTTAATTTTCAAAATTTTTAAAATATAATATTTTTCATTTCAAAAAAAAAAAAAAAAAAAAAAACATATTTTTCTTTTGTGTTTGACAATATGGGGAAAAAAAATATTTTATAATTTCTTTTTTTTAAATTATAAAATTTTCAAAATTTCTTTAAAAAAAAAAAACATAAAAATTGCATATTTTAAATAATTTTCTTTTTCTGAAAGAATTTTCTTCTTTTCAAAAAAAAAAAAAAAAAAAAAAAATTATTTTTAAAAACACATTTAGTTTGTTTTTGTTTTTTTTTTTTCTTTTTTTTTTCGTTTAATTGAAATTTATTATTTTTACGACACGAGTTTTGTGTGAACTATAAGAAGCTTATGTAAATGCATTTTTCAAAAGAAAGAAAAAAAAAAACCTGCAAATAATAATTTTTTGCATCATTAATAAAAAAAGAAGAAGAAGAAGAAGAAGAGAAACACAAGTAGGTAATAAAAATAGCAAATAGCAAAAAAAAAAAAAAAGAAAATTTTAATAAATTCTCATTTATTCGGTAAATTAAACATAAAAAATAATTGAAAAAATAGAAAAAAAAAATTTGTAATTTGTAATATTTAATGAAATTTTTTTAATGAATTAAACTATAGCTAATAAAAATTCATTGATTGAAATTTTTAAATTAATTTTTAATGTGTGTATGTGTGTGTGTGTTTTTGCAATGACTAAATATTTGGATAATTTTCAAAAAAATTAATAATTAAAAAAAAAAAACAAAATTATACAGAAAATTATTTCCGTAAAATATCGTGAATTTTTTTTTTGTTTGTTTGACCTTAGGCGAAACCCATTTAAACGTTCATACAGATGGAATGTGAAATTGCAAAAAAAAAAAAATTAATTATATAAAATAATTACAAATTATCAGGATATTATTGCGGTTGAAAAAAAAAAAAAAAATTCGATGTAATCAATTACAAAAATGTTTATGTAAATTGTATCTTTTTTTTTTTGGTGTAGGGGATGATTATCATAAATCTAAGTAATTTTTTTTTTTTGTATTATCATTTTGAACGATGTCATAATTAAATTATTATTATTTGTTGTGTTTATTACAATTATTCTACTGCATTTGAACTCATGATTTTATTAAAACGAAAAAAAACAAAAACAACAACAATAACATAGAAACTGTAAAATTATGAGCATATACAGGTGTGTTTTTATTGAGAGAAATTGTATAGAATATATTTGCACATATGTATAATTTTTGATTATTTTGCAAATACATATCTGAAAACATTAGTATACATCATAAATATTATCCATTATTATTATTATTATTATTATGTACAATAATGTTTGCTATTTACCCACATATATGTATATTGGGTACTTACTTATGCTTTAGATACATTTATGCTGTGTATTTATTTCCATTTGTATAGCAAAAAATGTTTAAATTATAATTTTAAGTACAATTACTTTAATGCTATCAACCTATCAGCATTTAATATCATATTATTCCACTGTCATCATGTACAATATCATTTTTTTTTTTTTTTTAGTATAATTGAAAGATAATATTATTCACGCATTTCATTTTACGGTGTGATGATGATAATGATGATGATGACTAACTTTACAAGTAGCAACAATTTAGAATATAAAAAAAAAAAATTTTCACTTGATGCAAATTTTCTTAACATTATTTTTATGGGTTAAGAATAGGGTGATTTGGACAAGGAAATGTAGGAGATTTAATTATTCTTCATCAATGATTAGGTGGTAACTGAGAACAGCAAGCGACATTGCATTCGATAGCTCAATGGTTTAAGAGCATTACCCCGGAAAGGTAAAGGTTCCGTGGTTCGATTCCCGGCCGAGTCGAATGCTGTTTTTCATGTTTTTCAGTTACTCAAAAAAAAATTCACCGTTGTACAATGAAAATCGTGTTTTCAGTATCATTTTAAATTTGAGTTCGAATGCGGTGTTTATACACCTTAAGTGTATTAAAAATTTCAAGATTAACAGAAATCAGAAAACAGAAATGAGGTCTGAAAAATGATGTAAAAGCTAAAAATAAAACAAAAAAAACAAGAATTTGTTAAAATTTTATGTTGAATATCCTTTTTTAATCTTGCTAAAACCTCAAATATTTCCTCAATTTAAGCAAAGCCCTTGAACACGAAAGGGAAACAATGGTCAAATGTCAATGTAATGTCAAAACAAATGGCCAAATAATTTCCTAAATATCTGGATAATTTTGAAATCGAAAATTTTTCAGTTTTGAAACACCCAATATATGTGATATAAATTTTTTTTTTCTACCACATACGTAACACACATTTAAAAGTCAAATCCTATCTTCAATTCAACATCAGTATTTATATACGATGATAACGTATACATAATGTGATTCTCGTATTCATAATCGCCACCATTTTCCTTATGAATTATTTAATTTAAAAAAGTACGTATATACATTGGGTAAATGTGATAATGTGTTTTTATTTTTATATGTACGCTTTTTTCCTTTGTGAATGAAAATAACCATGATTTAAATAGAATTAACAACGTAATGTAATATGATATCCTTTTTTATTTTTATTTTTTTAATTCTTAACTTTTTTTTCTTCCATTTTGCATCTCAATAATAAAGTATATTTTTTTGTTTTCATAAAATAAAAAAAAAAAATAAATAAAAAATTCATGAATATTTTAATTTTAAGTATCACATATCAAAAAATATTTCAAAAAATATATTTTTTTCGTCCTTTATTTTTGTCTATAGGAGCAAGAAAAAAAAAAAAACAAATTATATAGATAATTTTTTCATGTTGGTTTTATATTAATTTAACATTTTATTCCCTTATCATGCATAAAATATGCGCGTATATGTGCATGATTTTTATTTAGGAGGCTTATTAGAGTTTAATTGGATGTTAAATATACACAAAAGTGTGCGAATTTAATATTGAATTTATTTTATTTTTAATCATTTTTGAGAAAATAATGATATAATAGGTACTGTGGTACTGGATGCGGAAGGATGTTGCTTTTATGTTATGCGGCTAAATCGAATATTTTTTAAAATGGGTGTGTTATAAAATTTAGTCCTTGGAAATTATCTGAGCAAAAGAAAAACAACGAACTTACTGGAAATATACAAAAGTCTCTTTCCAGTACTAGCTTCAATTTTTCTTTAAAACAACAATTTTTACGAATATTTGAACTCTAGACTTGAATTTAATTTAAAATATGATCTCTTTTAGCTATACTTCCTTGAAACTAACTCTACTAAGAAGTTCAGTTTATCATCACTCTTCTTTGTGAAATCTTTGAACTAAAATCCTTTGAAGGATCTACTATTTTTTCGGTGGAAAATGAAGGAGGAAAATCATGGTGACAATGATCTTTTAATTTCAGAGAATCACATGGAAGGGTACGAGTAATACATTTATTGGAACATTTCCAATTTAACAACTCCATAATTGGATTGATCTGACGTTAAAGAAATTACAACATTAAAGTGAAAAATTTATTATAACGTATAAAGAAAGGTAATAGCATGAAAATAAGAAAAAATCATTCGAAAAGAAAGATATATTTTTTTGAAATAAATAAAAACGATTAAAAAAAAAACATTGTGACAATATTTAAATTTTCATGTTGAAATAATTCTTGAAAGAAAAAAAGGTCATGTAAACAAAACAATTTTTGCATCTGCAATTAATTAAAAAGTTTGTTTTCTATTTTTTATTTTCTTCTTTCGAAAGAAAATATTCATTTGTTTACATCATTATCTAATGATTTACAACTGTAAATTATTTCAATTCAAATCTCATGTAGTTTTTTTCTATTTACGTTTTTTTTTAAATTTTTTATTTTTTCAAAGTAAGAGTGTTGACAAGAAAACTTCTAGTTTTTGTGTAAACTTAATGTTTTTGTATTTTTAAAATTTAATTTTTAATTTTTATTTAAATTTATTTTTTTTTTTTTATTAATTTAAATAAAAATTTTACGTCATAATTAAATATCAACAAAAATCTGGAACAAGAGAAATTTTTTTTTTAACCTTCACCTAAAACGTTATTTTTGTGAAGAGATTTCATCACCCGCACCTCATTTCACATTCATAAGATTTTCATCTTTGTTTTTTTTTTGTTCTGTTTTCTTAATTTTTTTTGTTTTTTCATTATTTCTTATTTTAGAGTGAAGTACAAAAAAATGAATGTTTTAAGGCGCCAAATAAACTGCATTCTTTTTAATGTTTTATATAATCACTAACATGGTATTTGTATTTGACAGCAATGCTGAAATATTTTTATTTCGAAATAAAAAAAAAAAAAAGAAAGAAAAGTAAATAAAGTCAAGAAAAGAAATTTTTAAACAAAAAAAAAATACAAAAAAAAATAAGAAAAGTCAGAAAAAATTAAAGAAGAATGAAAATGAATAAACGAATATATACAACGAATTAAATTACAAATTAATGCACGTATACGTTTATGTGTGTGTGATTTAATTCTTCACGTGTTTTTCAATTAAAATACTTTAAAGAAAAATATCACGTGGAATGTGATGAAGAAGAAAATGGCATCGAAAAAAACAAAAGATAACAAAAGATTTCGCGCACACAAGCATTAAATTCTTAATTTAAAAAAAAAATTTTAATCGCTTTGTCATCGATGTAGGGTGCATAAAACATTTTGAAGGAAATTTATAGTTATAGTCGAAATTTTGAAATTGTTAAAGCTAGAACGACAATATAAAGGATGTTAAGCTCAAGCATCTTGATGTTTACTTTTTTTTTTAAAATGCCAATACCTTTTCAACCGTTTTGGCACAACTATTAAACTATCTTGCTTTCAAATACCAGAATATACGTCATGTACTTCAAAGTACAAGATTTGTTAAAGTGTGAGTATCAGGATATTGAAAAACCAGTATAAGCACCAAAGGATCATGCCTAAGAAAATTTAAGTTCTAAAAATTCAAAGACTTTACAATTCTAATTTTGACTTCATACCTGAAGAAAAGATATTCACCCTGTGTAATTATTTTACAAAAAGAAAAAAATTAATTTTCTTACATATTTTTTTTTTTGAATTGGCACTTTTTTTTCTAATACAAAGTATCTTTAGTGTTTTTATAGCAATTCACTAATACAAAGTATCAAACTAAGTATATGTAGAGTATCTTTTTCAATAAAGGTGTCACACTATTAAAATCGGCTACTTCTAGTTATTGATGACTTTTACATGAAAAATTACAAAACAATCGTTTTTCTAGTACTGTAAAATCACAAAGGCCAAAATTGTATAAGGAAGAAAAAGAAAAAAAAATATACAAAAAAATAAAAAAAAATGAACGAAGGAACAAAAAAAAAAACAATCTGATTTTTGGATGAGTTCCAAAATTTCATCATGATAAAAAGTTAGCGTGCTATAAGTTAAAGCAATAAAAATAATATACCTACATATGTACATACATACATATGTATATACAAAATTTTTTTGGTTTTATTGTTTATTTTTGGTTTTTCTGTAAAATTTTCAGATAGAAAATAACTACAACGTCAATGTGTTAGTGTGATTTGATATTGTCGACGGTAGAAAAAAAAAAAACAAACAAATGTTAACTTTGAAATAAAATTGTTTTTCTTCAAATTTGACATTGTTTTGAGCGTGTGAAAGATTAAATAATTGAAAGAATTCAAACTATAAAATAATTTATTAAATTTTTATTTAAAAAAAAAAAAAAAATAAAAGAAAGAAAAAACCCACGAAGCAACGAGAAAAAAAAATAAATAAAAAATAAATTTTAAAAGATCATTCAAATTAAAAGCTTCGTTGAAAAAAAATTTTTTATTAATAAAATTCTGGCAAAATTATGATTTCCTAAAGAAAAAAAAATAATTATTTTCTATTTGAACTTCAAAAATATTTTTTTTGACATTTGCAATAAATTTGCAAAATATCTATTTTAATTATTTTCAATTGGTTTTTTCTTCTTATATTTCATGTATGCACGATGACATGCTGATTGTTTTTTCTCACATTTAAAAAAAACATTTTCCGGAAATTGAAAAAAAAACACAATATGGTTTTAATTTTCCATTTTTTTTTTTTTTGAATTGTATTTTAAAATGCGTTGAAAATTAAAAAAAAAAAAAAAAAACAAGAACTTTTGGTTAATTTCCAGTGAAAGAGGAAGTATTGTTTGTTTATTTAATTTTAAAGATCAAGAGTATCGCACTAGGTGGTTCCAAACATTTCAAAAAAAATCAACATTTTGTGAAATAAATCATGTTTTGAATGACGTAATCAAGAATCTTACGCGCTTGCAATAAATTCTTTTGAGTGTAAAGAACTCTGATATTTCCGTTTTCATGTTAATTCGGTCATTGAAGACTCAGTGTTCAAAATTATTTTTTTTAACCCTCCTGCATCGTTCGGGTCTTTTTCGACCCAAAGATGAAAATTATTTGTACGTAATAGACGATCGTAATTAAAGTCAGACGACTTTTATAAATTTTCATTCCTAATACCCTCGATGGAAGACAAGCTCTTGTTCCACTTTCTAAAAAACATCAATAAAAAAACTACAATCAAAATATTTTGGGTTTAAGCAAACAGCGTAGGAAAGTTAAAGGATATTTTCAAGAAACAAAGTCCTTTAGAATTCTGTTGGGAAACATGCACATTCAAACAACAAATTTTTTTATAAAAAATTCAAAATAAAGTTTTTTTTTAAAAAAAAAAATACTTACTTCCCACAGGTTCACTATCGTCAATATAAATCATTTTTTTCGGCATGATTTTCGGTATCTTTTTCCACGTTAGAAAAATCCAAAAAAAAAAAAAATTAAATGATTTTTTTTTTTCAAAATTCTTTTCTATTTTTTTTTTTTAAATTTTACACTAACACTGTTCCAACATAGAACTTTTCACTGTCTGTGTGTATTATTTTTCTGATTATTTTTGTTTATAAATTTCTTTATTTTCTCCAAAATTGAATACTGTTTAAACTGTGCAATATTCAAGCAATGATTTCTTAATTAAAAAACAACAAAGCAAAATCTATGAAGAAAACAAAAAAACCAATTTAAATGAAAAAATATTTAAGATAATTTTTAATCAAAGTTTTTATTTTTTCTTTATTTTAAATTTTTAATTATAAAAAAAAAACGAAGAAGATAGACAAAAAAGATAAATGAAAAAGATAATCAACAAAAATAACATTGACGAAAAATTCGATAAATTATTTGTTTTTTTTTTTTTTTCTACTTTTTGTTCTTATCGGATTTTAAAAATTGAATGTTTTTTTTCTTTCATTTTTTTAATTTCAATGCAGTGAATGTTCAAGTGTATGATATCTTTTGTGAAATTTGTAACATTTCAGGGTTGAATGTGTTTTTGAAACACGCTATTTTGGCCAATGAGGACGTTGCAATTCAGAAAAAATTATTTGCTGTCTGTAAGGTGTCTGGGAATAAAATCAAATTGAAGGAGAATTTTGTTCTTTTTAAAATCATACAATGTCTCAATTCTATTTGAGCTAGAAAAAAATATTGTCAAGCTTCAATTGTTTCAACAGAAATAATGTATTGTGGTTCGCAAGTCACGTACAACTAAAAATAAGAAAAAAAAGGTCACCTGAAATCATGAACAATTTAACAAGAGAGCATTAGGGAAATTTCTAATCGAAGATTTAAGGCTATTTTGAATTTTGTAATTTTATCGAATGCAATCAACCTAAATGTACGTCATTACTAGCTTCTATTAACATACTTCGTTGTTTTCTATGACCTATGTTGGGCAAATAATTAGCTGCCACGGTAATTTATAGTTAAGCAAATTTTTTTTTTTTTTTTTTGAAAGCTTAAAATGCAATTGGACACAGTCTTAGGCTCTTGCATTAAAAATAAGCCAAAGAAGCATCCATAAAAATTTAATTAAAGAAACTACACCAGATGTGGTCCAAAAAATTTACGAAAATATTTTTCGTGAAATTTTAAATTCAAAAATTAATTTAATCTAGACCTGGATTATCCCTTTAAATCTATGAGAACTATTTTTGTTTTTGTATGATTTGAACTAATTTCTGTTCGTTTTTAGATCTTGAAACTATTTAAAATTAATCCTTTGTATTCTACAAAAAAAAAAAAAACATATTATTTTTTTTCATTTAAAAAATATGAAAATACACAACACAAATATGAAAATGTGTTTGTTTAAAGAAAATTCATTTACAAGAGAAAAAAAAAAATTTAATCAGAATCATGTAATTAGAATAATAGGAAATGAGATATTGACCTAGAATGCTAGAATACTGTGTAAACATGTAATCTGTGTTTGCATACACTAGTTCCATTTTTCTTTTTCTTACTTTTTTTTTTAAAGTCATCATTTTTATGCATTGAATTTTTTTTTTATTTTTTTTTTCAAAAAATTTTAAACTTTACTCTATTCATCCTGTGTTCATTCAATGTTTTGTAAAATCCTCTTATTAATATTATTATAAAGTGCATACACACAAACGACTATATATACATTGTAATTATATGTAAAAAGGATATAAAAAAACTGATGCAGTATTTTTCCATTTTTTTTTTTTAAATACATTCTGTTTTATGAGATATTCGTCCTTTTTTAAAAACATATACATTTTCATATTAAATATCTATGATTTTTTCTTTCCGTTTTTTACTTTTGTTTCAAGAGTGAAATATGATGATGCAAATAATAAATATAATATCCTTTTTTTTTTCTTTTCCTTAAATTTTATTATAAATTCGCTGATATAATGTTTGTGTTTTATTTTATAACTGTTTTTTTTTAATCTTTTTTAGAGGGAAAGAAAAAAACGAAGGGTATTTCTAATTTTGTTTTTCTAAATAAAAGTATCTTTTTCTGAGCGCAAAGTAACTAGGGTAATGATACCAGTCTAGAACCCTTGAGCTGGTTTTTTGTCTGTCTTAATATTTTTTTTAATTGGAAATTCTATATTTAGAAGTTATATTTTCCAAAGAGAAGTTGTTTTTCAATTAAATAGAAACTTTCAATGAATTAAATTTAATTATAGTCAAAATAATAAAAGTTGAGGTTTTTAAGCGTATGTTTTACATGGCGATAGTGATCTTTTAGAAACGTGTTACACCAAAAAAAACGCATGTGTGTAAGTATGTTTTTTTCTGCTCATGTTTTTCTAATATAATACAAAATCTCAACTTTTATTATTTTGACTATAGTTTAAATTTTTTAAAGAGTTCAAATGTGATGTCATTACCCTATTTGCATATTCAATGAATTCAAAAAGGTAAAAGCTAGCTAAACCTAAGATATGAAAATTTTTTTCTTTTTTTGTAGATATGAACGTTCATATTTTCATTTATGATCAATTGTAAACATAGCAATTTTTAGTTAGTAAATAATATGTTTTCTATTCATTTTAATATATATTTTTTCGTATGATGTGGTTTTTAATATAAAAGAAGTAGAAAAGAAAATAAATGAAGTTATATGGAAAATAAAAAATTTTTATTAGAAATATTATGCATGCGTTTTGTTGTCTTTGTTTTTTTTTAGTTTTTCAAAATTGGAACAAAATTTCCAAAAGAAATAAAAAAGAAAATGGAAAATATAAATTGAAAAATCAATAGACTTTCAAGAAAATAAAGGAAGCCATATTATAGTTTTTTTTTTTCGTATATTCCATTTAGAAAATTTGTACTATGTTGTGCAGTATGTGTAATGTGTATCACATTTTCTTTTGAAGAAATTGGAACAGCTACATTAAGAAGACAGACACTTACACACACACACACTGTCAGAAAATTGCTTAGGAAATCAACACTATTGATTATTGAAAAAATTTAGAAATTTGGTCAACGCATTCAATTCTTAAACACCCTTTGCACACTTGGTGGTTAAACCGGTTATTGTTGCGCTGGTTGTAACAATAATGGTTTAATTTTTTCCAACTTGGTATAGTAAGAATCATCCAAAATAATTTTAGCTTCACGGTTGTAATACACTCATACTCTCGTTACAACTGGTCGTGCCATCTTCAGATGTAGTTTGAGCAGTTGTAAAAACAGGTTTTATAACCGGTTTGCGTCGTTGTAACAACAACCTAATGTGTTCATGCTCAAAGAGACGTCCTGAATGTTTTTTTCTGGAGGTCTTAAAAAAGAATAATCCATACAACCTCATGTAAAAATCGTTTTTATTGGTGAAGCTTATAAATTTCACACTTTGAAAAATAAATTTGAACGTCTTTTTGGACATTTTGAAAAAGTGATTATAATTTCTACAATAATTGTAACAAAAAAACCTAGTAGAAGGTGTATTCTATATACAATATTTGTCATACATGTGAATTTACAGAATTACGGGGATTGAAAACTACAAGGTGCTGGTAAAGAATATTTAAAGCCCTATTTTTCAGAATGATAAAGTTTTAATCAGTATTTAATTTTTTATTTTATTCAAGAAGCTACAACCGATTAAATTGAACAAAAATTAATTTCAAATTACATGCTAATGCGAATTAAGCTACTTGACGCGTTCTAAGCCACTCTTAAATCGTTTTTGCTTCTATTTGCTTAGGCTGCTCTTTACTTAATTTTATTCTTGTGCTTTACAGTGTAAATCATGTAAACCAGAATTCAGATTGAATCTTTGAAAAATAGTAAAAGAAAAATAATCCCAGTTTCATTTTTATTTCATCGAAATGTCTGAATTACTATCAAGCTTTTTTCAATTGTCTTTTTGCAAAAAAAAACAAAATTTTCATCGTAATATTTTAACAGTGTAAAATTTAAAAATTCATTTAATTGATACAAAAAGACTTTTCTGAGACATTTTTGAAAAAAAAAAGAAGTAAAATGTAATTTTCTTTTCTTTTCTATTTTTTTTTTTTTTTTAAATATGTTAAAATTTTCATATCTGCAATCTCAATACACTTTTAGTACGTATGATATTTTCGGTTTACATTCAGTTTTAGAAAAAAAAAAATCATTTTTGAGACAAGATAATAAAAAATATGAACATAACATGAATATCTATATAAAAAACTACACTCAGTAAATTGTTCAGAAATTGTAATATAATGTAAAAGTCAGTATGTAAGAAAAACATTAAAGTTTTTTTTTTTTTTTTTTTTTTTAAAAAAAAATGTTTTTCTGGTGCATCATCATGTGTCCTCAATATAATCGATATTTTATGTATCTTTTATACTTTTTACCTAGTTTATTTTTTTGCTTTTTAATGCTACATAAAAATGTTCTTGTAACTATACAACTGATTTTTTTTAGTAGTACTTATAACCACAAAAAATATGATGGTACGTATGCAAGTGTATGCTATATAATTTTAGTTTTTTAGTATCTTTTTTTTTTTTTTTTGTTTCAGAATAAAACATAATAATAATAATAATGTCTGCATATTTGAAATCGGGACGAAATTCCATTTGTATCTATCTACATTTATATATTTTCTGAAAATAGCATTTTTTCTTAGGAATATACATACATATATATGTACATTTTGATTAAGTATATTATACTCGTGTAATACAAACATTTTTTTAAATATACATATATTTGCGGATGCTGTATGTTTGCTTTTTTGTATTACATATAATAACAACATTATAGTGATACCATATCACATATATTGTATTTTCATCATTCTAACGTAGTCCGTAGTGTAGTTCTAAAGAGAACTTTATTTTCTACTTTTAGATACATTTTAGATGTTATTTTATATTATTTTGTTCTAAAAAAAACAAAATACAACACACAAAAAAAAAAAAAAAAATATATATTTTCATGTATATAGAGAATTTTCCAACATTGTAAAAGTGGTACCTATGAAAATGAACAATTTTTTATCTGTTTTTTTGTTTTCCTCTTTTTTTTGTGATTTTTATTTTTTTAATGTTTTCTAGGTTTACGTAAATTTGCATTTGATGCTCATTTTCATTTGTTTTTTTTTTTCATTTATTTGTTTTTTTTTTAAAGTTTGTAGATAACATTTGTGAACAAATGATAAACAAGTTTGTGAATTTTTGTTGCTCTTGTTTTCCATTTTTTATGTTGATTTTATAGTTTTTTGTCAATTTCTATAGTGAAAACAAGAAACATTTAAAATAAGGTAAAAAAAAACTAACAGTGAATTTATAAGGTGAAAATGAGAAGAAGAACAAAAAGAAGAAGAAAAAAAAAACACGAAATAAAAAAGGGTTTTGTATTTTAATGAGGCAAAAAAAAAAATGCATTTAGCGGGGAGGGCAAAAAACAAAGTGAATATAGGAAATAAATTACAAAAACTGTGATGATGTTGTTTCCTTGTTGAATAAAAATTTGAATTTATTTATTATTATTTTTTTTTTTCAGAAAAATTACAGGACTTTTCTTGGAAATATACTCACTTTGTTTTTTTCAAAAAGCTGAACTTGAATTTTTCGTTCATACTTTCATTCTACCAAATACGTGATTTTCGAAAACAAAAAGAAAAACTCCAAAGGATGTTCAGTGTATGTTCAATTTTGCTCAAAACATTTCTTGGTGAAAGTACTTGTGCATTAACGTTCGAAAATCACTAGAGAAATCGAAGTAAGAACATCCCACTAAGAAGAGAGTTTAAAAGGAACTTAATAAGTAAAGGCATTGTCCAGGGTATTTTCGAAAATCTCTACACTTATTTAAGATTCGAAAATTGAGAAAAAAGTTCTACCTGAGGATCGTCAAAAATAAAATAAATTTCGTATTTATGAAAGTTTGTTGTTGTAAGTTTTACAAGGAAGTACTTTTTAATGTCCTTTTTTTAACTAATTTGCTTTTTTTTCAATTTATTAGAAAAAAAACTACTTTTTGCTATATTTTCTCAAAATTTCTCACATTCTAGAAAAAAAAGAAAGAAAAAAATCCTCTCTGGCTATTCAGTCAACAGCATTCTTAAAAAAAAATCAACTACTCAGAAAAGTAATTTGCCTTCTTAAACCCGTTAACATGAATATTCAACAGATTTTCAAAAAAAAAAATGTCTGTACAAAAAAGTAATGTACAATCCTTCGTACTTAAAAAACTTTTGAGCACTTATCACTTTTTTTTTAAAGAAAAAGAGGTTAACTTTTACTGACAAGGATCATTAACTTTTAATAGAAAATAAGGACTTTTTTTCATATTTTTTTTTTCTTTAAAAATACATAGTTTAGTAGCTCGTTATACCTCAGAGTGAGTAAATACTTTAAAAACTTATTCAAGAATAAATTATTTCATTTTATTTTTCCCACTTTTTTGTGCTCCTTTTGTGTTTTTCATTCGCCACTTCTTCTTGAAAGTAATTTTAATTGAAAGATAAAAATGAAAAGTGAATTCTAAGCTGAAAGAAGAAAAAAGACCACAGCTTATAAGTATCGTTTATATGTATGTAGCTATCTCTTAAGTTTTATAAGAATCCTTTTTTTTTCGTTAAACTTTTTTGAATTAAAAAAAAAAAACAAGTAAGTATGAAAGTTGCATTTTCTCACGTTTCATATTTTAAGTGCGATATCTTTTTATTTTTCTAACAAAAAAAAAAAAAATCTTCATTTATCTTTTTTTTTTTCTTCCTTGTTTCTTTTTCGTCTTCCTAGATCCTTTAAAAGTTTTTTTTTTATTTTTCTTTTAAAGTATGAGTATATGTTTAAAAATTTATTACAGCAATTTTCAATGAACTTGATGGCTTTATTATTTTTTCGTCCTTTTTTTTTCTAACTTATTTTTTTCTGTTTAACTCTCTTTACAACTCTCAACTAAAATCAATTCAAAGTATCATAAGAAAAATTACGTAAAAAAATAATGAAAAAATAAAAATCAATTGATAGCAAAAAAAAAAAAAAAACACATTAGAGAACGTGTAAGCGTGTGTACAAATAAAAATAACTTCAAATTGAAATTTTTCTTTTTTTTTCCTTTCCAATTTAAACGTATTTTCTCAGATATTTTAAAATACTCTAATTTTTCACTTTTCACGTTACTTTATTTCTTCTTCTTCGTTATTTCTATATTTTCTTTTTTATTTTTTATTTTTTTTTTATATTTGATTTTCAATATATTACAACCACCTGAGTTAATTTTTTTTTGCCACCTTTTCAGTTTTTTTTTCTCGCTTTCGTTATTTTCAGGTAAAAAAAATTTTCCGATGATAAAGAAAACTATCGGAATTTTTTTTCATCCTATTTTCTTTTTGTAAATTTTTTTTTAACTTACAATTTCAATTTTTTTTCCTCAAATTCACATTATTTTATTTATTTTTTTTTTCACAAAGAACTGATTATTGAAAATTTTCTATTTTCTATTGAATTTTTCTTTCTTTCTTCTCACACTTTATTTTCTATTTTAAATTTTAGTTAAGTTTTTTTCTTCTTCTTCTTCTTATTTCAATTTTTCTGTTGTATTGGTATTTTTTTTTTTCTTTTAAATTTCACTTAAACGAAAAATACAGTGCAATAACACAGCACGAGAAAATCACTTTTATAATATGGACAACGATGAAAAAATGAAAATTTAAAAATAAAAAAAAAAAATTTGAAATAAAAAAAAAAATTATTCAACGTTTAAAACACGTGTTACTCGTTTTTCCAATATTTTTTTCCGTTACTGTTTTTTGTTTTTCTATTTTCTCGTGTGAACAACAGGAAATATGTACGTTTTTTTTCTTTATATTATTTTTTTTTTGTACGAAAGGAAACAGGGTGAAAGTAAAAAAGAAAAAAATTTCTTTTTTATTACTTCTGTAGGATGTTAGAGATTTTTCCTTTTTGTGAATCAACGACGTCGGACAATTTTTTGCAAAGAGACCGTTCGACGTCTCTTTTTCAGAACAAACTAAATTTTGGGATATGAAGCAAAAAATAAATGTATATATTATTCTCACATATAAGAATTTTTCCTTTATTAGAATAAGCTCCTATATGTAGATATATAGTTACATGTATCACAATAATGATATAGCTATCTTTTGCTAATGGGTGTTTTTTTTTTAAACATATACTATAATTTGCTGTTGTATAAGTTTAGATTCGATATGTTATTTTATTATAAAATTGTTTGATATGGCTTGTCTGAAAATGTGTACAATATTCCAATAATAGATTTATGGTGATGTATCTATAGAAGAAAAAACAAATTGTTCAGAAGAAAATCTATAGAATGCCAAAAGATTGAGATTCATTTCGAGATAATGATGAGACTGTTGCTGATGTACGGTGCCTGTATTTTATTTAAAGAGAGAGAAAAGTTTGTGCATTAATTTTCCTTCAGTATACAAATAAAATTTGCTATCGGCCAGCGTAGGTTTTTTTTTTAATTTTTTTTTTTTTTTTTTAAATTTTATTCTTGACTTCTTGATGACGATAAAATTCTCTAGATAAAAATTCTCATTGTCGTCATCATTGAGAAAAACAAAAAATTAAATAGAATAAATCAGAAGAAGAAGAAGAAGATGAAGAGCAGAAAAAGAAAAGCGTGAATTAATGATGATGATGATGAAAGAAAATAGTATGTACGTACATACACCAATTTACAATTTAAACATTTTGCCTTGGTATTCCATTATCGTCAAGGAAAAAAAAAATATTCCATCATTGAGACACTGTTGAAAATTTTCTTAATAGTTTTTCCTGTTTTTCACTTATTTTTTATTTTTTTAAGAAAAAAAATATTCGAGATGCAACGATAAAATTGAAAAATCGAAGTAAAACACACAAAAACCAAAAATAAAATAAAATTATTGTAAATTGTGACTGTTGAGAAAATTTTAAATGCAAAAACCAAACGAAAAAAAAAAAACACACTTTTTACTAAATTTATGCACATCCGATGTAAATGTACTTCATAATATTTTGTTGGCGCCTTTAAGTTTTTTTTCATTATCGAAAAGATATTATTTAAATGCTGTTGTTTGATATGTTTTGATGACGTAAAACGGAAAATTCAAAAAAAAAAAAATCCACTCAAATAAATTTTTATTTCAAATTTAAAATTATTGAGGGCGGTATTCATCAAATAAAATTTTGATTTGAGATTAAAATTATGACGAATTTGGATGACTTTTGAATTTTTTTTACTTCTGACAGTGCCATTTTTTTAGTTTTAGAATTTCATAATCACAGTTGATAGATCATAGACTCATTATTGTTTTAAAATGAAAATATGAGATAGATGACAGCTGGTCTTAACCTAAAATTTAATTTAAGCATTTTAAAAGAAATTTCATTGATGAACACCAGGCTTAAGTTGAATTAATGGAAGACTAAAGGCAGAGTAGATGGTCAAGGTAGAAGAAAATGCAAAAGATTTTCGGAACATAAGTAACTGTAAACAGTCGGTGAATTATTGAAATTTTTGGGAAGGAAAACTAAGGATGGTCTTGGATCCATTGAAGAAAAAAGGACATGATTTCTCAAACTTTCGTGTGACTGAATCGAAAGTACTTTTTGAAGCTTTTGTAGGTATTTTAGGAGCAATTTGGAAATATTTTTTCTGACTTCAAATATTTCTCCACTATTTTAGATTTTATTCGAAGTAATAAAAAAATTTTTTCATCATTAATTCAAAATTGAAAATCGTTTTTTTCGTGTTTTCACAAAGCCCATTTTCTAAATTGAAATAAATTGGTAAAACATTTTCCATTAAAAAAAAAAAAAAACGAAATAATGATCAATTTTATAGGATCCACGTCCACGTTTTTAATATTTATTTATTTTTATTGTTATTGATCTCTTGGAAAATAGATATCTGACATATCATAAAAATTGTATTTTTATTTGCAAAATTTTGAACCTATTACAATGCGATTTATATTTTGTTTTTGTTTTTGAAAAATGATAAATATTATTTCGATATTATCACGACATAATTTTTATTTATTTTTATTATTTTTTTAGAGAAAAAAAAAAAACAAAACAGAATATGTTTGTGGATTTATGTATTACAGTATACTATAAATAAATCCTTATTATTATTTTTTCCTATCTTATTCTTAAGGTGTCTGAAATACCTTTTAAATTTTTTACCTTACGAAAGAGAATAAGGTAAAAATAAAAATCACACATTACACCCACTATTATTTTAGTTTTGTTGGTATTGTTTTGTTTTTTTTTTTACTTTATTTTTGTTTTATGTAAAAAAAAAGGACTTATTTTCTAATACACGATGATGATGGTTATCTATAAGATGAATGAACCCAATATCAAAGACATGTACATGTATAGTTTTTTATATATGTAGGACACATATGCACATACATATATGTATGTACATTGTTCATACATAAATGCATCAAATAGCCCTTTTAATGTATAGCTATCACAAAAATATGATGATAATGTTATAAGTACAAGAAAAAGATATCTGTCTAGCTTTCATACACACATTATTTATGATTTAACATTCAATTTTAGATTTTCATGCATATAATTGTATAAGACATGATATATGTGTATGTGTTTGTGTTATAAGAAAATTATCATTCGCATATTTTAAATTTTTTTTAAAAGGACTTCAAGTTTAGATTTTTCTTATTTATCTTTTTAGAGTGAACATTGCAGAAATGATGTGAGTAAATACTAAGAAATAGAAGAAGGATTTAAGGATTTATTTATGAAAATAAAAAGGAAGAAAAGAAAAAAATATGTATGTATGTTTTTTTTATATTATTGTTGTGAATACAAAAAGAGGAAAAATGTAGACCAAAAGGAAAAAAGGATATTCTCATAAAAACTAAAAGATATGTTATAAGAGGTTTTACACATAGCCAACCAGTTATCCTATAAAAGCAATTCAACTGAAACCATAAAAATATTTTCTTTTATGTGGGTGATTTGTGTTTGAATGCGGCGGCGGTGGTGGAGAATATACTTTATTTATGGTGTCACAAGAAACGATATAAAAATGACACAAATAATATATTTTATAGTGATACCACTTACATGTACTCTACATTACAATGGACATACATATGTAGGTACATATGTGCATGATACATGTGTGGAAATTTAAACTCAATTTTAAATTCCATTTTCTGTTTTATGGGAATTTTTTTTTTTTTGTTCATGCTGTTTTTTTCTCTGTAAATTTTTTTTCTTTAAATATTTTTATTTCCTTTTTCATTATCGTTTGTATATCAGGACAAATCCTTTATTTAGAAAAAAATAAATAAATTAAGAAGTCTCAGAAAATTTCTTTTTATATTTTATTTTTTTCTTTTAGATACTTTTTTTTTTTCAATAAAAAAAATGAAGATAATATGTGCAAGAAAGATTGGTGAAATAATGATATTGTTGAAAAAGAAAACACCTGTACAATTTACAAATATTTAAAATGTTTATTGTTTGTTTTTTTTTCAAAGAAAATATCCTCCAGTTAATAAATAAAATAGTTGAAAATAATGGAAGTAGAAATAGATCTCATAGGGGTGCTATGGAGTTTTGAGCTCCGCTCTGTGAATTTCATAGTTCTATTAATTTCTAATATAAACTTTGTATGCATCTATATAGTGGGATATTTAAGTCCTGTGATGGTTTAGAGTGAATTTCAAGAAGTTTAACCACATAGATAGTGGTCAGCTCAGTAAGTCAAATATGATAGGAGAAGGAGGAAGGTTAAACCTCAACAATAGAGACCACCATGGTTAATACCCAGAAAATCGAGGCCAGTGTGAATACATATTCAGCCCCTCTCTACTTACTAACTCTACACCCGCCTTTGAAAAGATGTAAAAATAAAAAGGATATACGGTTGTTTTTTTTTTGTTTATATTGAAAATATTCATGGAAATATATTATTTGTAGAAGAAAAATTGTTTTTCTCAGATATTTGCATAATGAGTTCTTTTCAAATTTATCCTTTGTAAATTGTCCTAGAAATATTTTGTATTTTCAATTATTCTTTAAATAAGATTTCAATCGAATTTTTTACATGAAAATTTAAAAAAATTTTATATTTATTAGGTGTAACAATTTTTTTCTTTCCTTTTAGCTTCCGTTTTTTTCAGACATACAAAAATATTTTTGTTTTTAAATTATTTTTCTCATGTGAAAATGGAAAAAATGCGCAAAAAAAAAAAAAAAATAACAGTTATGTCAATATTTATTCAGTTATTTACCTAACGAATATTTTATTCTTCAATTAAATGATTTCAGTAACATTTCACAATTTGCAATATTGAAATTGATTCAACACAAAAAAAAAGGACTATTTTTAGAAAAAAAAAAAAATATAAAAATCATTTATAATTGGATTTTTTTTTTTTTGTTCATTTTTTGTTTTTATTTTCATTTTTTTTTCATAATATTTTTTCTGTTTGTTTTTTTTTTACATTTTCGTTAAAAAAAAAAATTAAATGTGATTCTTCAGAAAAAAAAAAAACATCGAAAATCAATCAAATATAAAATTTCAGATAAATTTTTTTTAAATGAAATTTGTAATAAAATATTAAATTGAATAATTTGCGAAATATCAGAAGCATAAGGGCACATGTGTTATTGATTTTTTTTTTGTTTTTTTGTTTTTTTACTTTTAACATATGTTTTCCAAATGCACGTGTTTTTGTTGATGTTTTATATTTTTTTTTTTATTTTGTGTTGATTATTTTTTTTTAACAAGGCATTTATTACATTTGAAAAAATAGTCAATTTAGTTGTATACAAAATTATTTCAATTTTCGCTACACGGTTTGAATGTATTGGAATTTTTGATTTAGTGATCTGACAATAATTTAGATATTCGGTTTTTTTTTTGGTTGTGTAACGTTAGACTTCTGAGTACATACATATGTATGTTTTTTTTTAATGAATATGTAATATTTTTAGATTATTTCATTTTAGAAAAGAAAAATAACAATCAATATGTAATTTTTAACGAGTAAAACAAAAAACATGAAAACATGGGAAACAAAAGAAAAAATAAATAGGTAAACGAAGAATTAATTTGGAAAATAATTGGCAGATTTTGTTTGGAAACTTAAAATTATACTCAATTAGTAGAGTGTTCCACAAAGCTTAGTCTAGTCGTAGTTAAACCAAACACATTTCCTGACAGCCTACGTCCTTGTAAATCAATGGTCAAAGAACCGAAAATGTAAAATTTATGAAAGCTCAATGCAATTTGTTCCGAAGACAAAAATCGGTACTTTGGCTTCAGATTTAATCAATTCTATTTTGTCCTGTATAGGTTTTAGAAGAAGATAAAAAATCAATTCTGATTAAAAAAAATATCGCTTGTAAGTATTCTAAAACTTTTGAAATTTCCAATTATTTTGTAGATCCATTGAAACCGTGGTTTACTTTACTAAAATAGCATATTTAGCAGTGTTAAACATAACAAAGCTTTAAAAAGTACCTCTTCTCATCTCTGAAATATGTCTTTCCACGAGAATCTGAAATATACCTGAATTTTACCTGAAGTCAATCTTTCAAAAATATGTGTTCCTTCCCTCTTATAACCTTTATAGAAACTCAGGTGGAACAATCATCAACACTTTCTTTTTTTACCTCCATAACTTTTCACAATCCTTTTTCCTCAATTTTGTTGTTGTTTTGGTTCATTAATAAAAAAAAAATATATATTTGATTGCAATAATTCGAAAAAAGATTGGGCACATTTTTTAAGCTTTTCAATAAAACAAAAAACGACATTCAATCTACTCAATCCTGAATACATGATAAAACCTTGACAAGAAAAGTGCAAAATTCAAGGGTGAAAGAAAGTAAAGTAAGCACTTATAAAATAACACTGTATCCACTCTATGAATTTTTATTGAATTTATAGGCTATTGGACTATTCAATGTCAATTTAAATTTTGATTAGATAATAACAAATTCTTCAATGTTATCGAAGGATTACTTTTAGATCCTTGAATTTTCATGGAAAATTGAGTTTATTTTTTTTTTTTTTTTTTTTTTTTTTTTGTTTCATTTTCACTTTTCTGTTGTCAATCTTTTTTTTTTTTGATGTTTGCTTTCACTGAAAGTTTGTTTTTGTTGTTTTAGGCAATTTTGCTAAGAAAATTGATATCTTTATCAAAATAGATTGGTTTAAATCGTTCACATTTGATAAGGATCATGAACTTAATAATACATGATTTCCATTATATTGAATTGAAAAAAAAAAAAAAAAAAAACAACAACAAAAAAAATTGCTTAAATTTGCTTGATACATTGTCCTTGTAAAATAAATTTGGTAAAAAATTTTCTCAATAAAAATTCATGTCGAAATTTTTTTTTTTTTTATCAAATTTTTCATTATGTAAATATTGCAAAAAAATTTTGTATAAAAATTTTCTTTAACGATTTAAAATTCTCATTAATTTGTGTTCTACTTCATTTGAAAAAAAAAATAGCTTTTATCTATTTTGAGAGAAATTAATTCTAATAAAAGCTTGAAAAAAAAAATAATTTTTATTTTTACTCAATTTTTGTTTTTCATTTTGAAAATAATTTTTAATAAATTTTTTTTTATAAATATGACAAACGCAAAATGAAATACATATTGTACACACACGTAAAACACATATGAAAAATTTTCATAAATATACAAATTTGACATAATGCCAAACTAAATAGGGAGAAAAACTAAATATATTTTCATTATTCTCTTTGATTTGGAAAATTTTAATATACAACAATTATTGCTTTTTTTTTTTTTATTTTTATTTTATGATAGTTTTCTGCTAGTCTGGGTTTCAAGAATCATAAAAATGAAATAAATTAATAAATGTTTGAAATATGAAAAAAAAAAAAAAATAATAATAATAAATAAAAAAATATTTCAAACTTATATGATTTCTAAATGCAAACAAAAAAAAAAAAAAACAAATCAATAAATAAAATTCCATTTTTGGAAATTCTAAAAATTTGATATGAAAAACCTTTTTTTTTGTTAAATTTATTTCAAAATTTTGAAAATTAAATACCTAGGGAAATGTTATCAGTACGGATCTCTTCTAAAGAGAATTTTTAAACTTTGTTGACTCATTCAAATCGATATGAATCATGTAACAGGAAACCTTTGAAAGATTTGGAAGTTCAAAAGTGTGTAAATTACAAAAAATATTAAAAATCTAAAAAATATGTTATACATAAGGATGTAAGAGGAAAAAACTAAAAAAATTAAGGTGGAAATGTCAGTGCATTTTGTCGGTGCGTCAACGCATTATATTGTCGTGTCAAAACGTCATGTTAGCTCATCCAGGTTTTGTTGACCTATCAACACGTTATGTAGTATTTGGTTACAAAAAAAAAATAAAATTGAACTCCAGTGTTAAGTTTTGTCCATATCTCTCTTATTAATTAACAACAGAACAGATGGTAATAAAATGGGAAAATGGACACAGTATATCAAATTTTTTTCGTAAGGAATTCATGGAAAAATAAGAAAATTTATTCCTTAACGTTAAAATCTATTTTTTGGATTAGTAAATCACAAGCTTTCTCGATTAATAAGTTGACTGAATTTTTTTTTGTATTTAAAATGTTAATTTTTTTTTATAGCTATCTCCGTACTAATAACTTTACCTTCAGCATATCAAAGATCAAAAATTTTATTTGCTCATATTTGAATAAATTTCAGCAATAAAACAATGTCAAATATTGAATTCTGGGTTGGTTTGCTATAAATTCATAACTTTATTTATTATTTGGCAAAATTTTTATAAATTTGATGGAAAAAAACAAAGAAATTCAAAATATTGTTTTTTAGGTATGAGAAAAACAAAAAATAAATTAAAAAATTTATAAAAATTCGAATTTTTTTTTTTCAAATATGCACTATTGCCTATAAGTATGCAAAATGTTTTTTTTTTTATTTTAAATTAATTAAAAAAATTATTGTTTTAATTAGAAATAAATTAATAATAAAAAATAATGAATGATACGTTGTAATTTTTGATTTCTTAAAAAATATATATAATCCACTTATTTCAAATGAAAACAATCCCCTTAATTCTTAATTTATTCAAATTTTATGTAAAAGACAAACGGTCAATTTTAAAATTATTTATTTATTTATTTTATTTTCATACATGATTAATTTCTTTTCTATTATTTCTGTTTTCCTTTTAACACGTGAATTAAATAATCAGATTGTTTTTGTGTTTTCATTTTTTGATACGGAATTTTCATTTTCTGGTGTGATTTTTTTATGTTGTTACAATTTCCTTGATATTTTTCAATTTAATAATTTTTTTTTTTAATTGAAAAATTTTATCTGTGAAACCTCAATTTTTTGGTTTCAATTTTTTTTTTCTAAATTACAAAAAAAAAAAAAACCAATATGAGGCTATTGTGTCAAAGTAGATTACAAAGAAAAATACAAATTAATATAAACTAATTCTTTCATATGACACATATTTATGATTAGATACAATTTTACAGAAAAAAAATAAAGTAGGTATATATGTTTGCACAAATATGTGCTTTAAGTGAAAGAATATAAAATTGAATTTTTTAGGATTCATTGAAATATAAATTTTTTTTACATTTACATTTCCACGATTTCTTAGTTTTTTTCTGTGTTTAGAGTACAAAAGTCAAAATTCAATAGGTTTTCCATTGTTGCTATGTTTGTTTTTTTCTTTCCAATAATCATTCATTATGAACGTATGCACATATACGTTCAGGTGTAATGAGAAAACACCAACAGAAAAAAGGTTCTACTTTTTTTTTTTTAAAAAAAGAACTTTTTGCACTTTGTTTTTTTTTTTTGTTTTTTGCAAATATCTGTCGCCGTCATATAAAATATCTCGATTGAAGCTTTCTGTTGTTTTTGTTTTTTTTTTTTTCAATTTTCCTTTTTTTTTTTTTTTTGTTTGTTTTACTTTTACCTATAATCCTCTTGAAATATTTCTATACATGGTTTATTTTTTGCTTCCACATAATACATATATGGTCTAATTAAATGATGATAGAAACAAGACATGAGAAATGGAAGGTATATTTTTTTATTTCATTTTTTATTTATGTATGTTTTTTTTTCAGGTAATTTAATTAGTGTATACGATTTATGCAAATTGAGAATGTATATAAAAGTTGTGAGACATATGATGTGCTTTCAAAGTAGTTTAAATCGTTTATCAAATGAAAACATCTGACAAAAGAAAAGAAAAAATATAGAATATTTGATTTGAAAGGAAAAAAAAAAATTAGAGAAAAAAAATACTAGAAAGGATAATTTTGTGTGTGTGTGTGTGTTTTTTTTTTAAATATGTATAAGCTAAAACAGTGAGAGATCCTTTTTCACAAAGCAAAAAAAAAAAGAAACAAATGTTTTTGATGTTTGTCATATATTTTTTTGAAATGGGAACTTAACTAGAAAATTAGAAATAAAAAATAGAACAAAAATATAAAACGTCATCAAAGGATTTAAAAATTAAAAAGCATGAAAATGGTGTCTTTTTTTTTTGTCAAGTGATAATTTCTAGATAAAAAAGGTGTGTACTACTCTATTTTTTGTTTTTGTGTGTGTATTTATTCGTCGTATTTTTTTTTTTTAGCTTTTAAAGTTGAAAGGATTTAGTGAAATTGAATTGGCGTTTTTAAAATAAAAATTAAGTATTTTTCAAATTAAATTTTTTTTTTTTTTGAATATAAATAAAAAATGAAAAAAGGATAATTAATTTCATGAGGATTTTTCTTTTAGTTCTACATGTTAAATAGTACTCAAGCTTAATTATATGTTATGTTGAAATAACAGTTGTACGTTTAAAAAAAAAAGGGTTTATCTTAATGGTAACTTGTTCTTTTTTTTTTTTTTTTAAATAAAACAAAAAAAAGTATATCAAGGATTTTACACAGGAAATATCATTCAATTCCATATAAAAATTGAAAAAAAAAAAAAATTTGGAAGTAAAAATCCACACAAATATAATTCATATTTCGGTGTGCTCTGACATCTGAAACTTTTCTCTAAACGAAAACAAAAAAAAAAAAAAAGAAACAGATAAATTTGTTTATATTTATTCAGTTTACATGAATGTTCTTACATTTAATTTATTCAATACATCTTATGTTAGTATCATCATAGAATTCTTCTAGTTCTATAAAAATCTTTTAAAAAATATCCGAAATTTGAATAATAAAAAGCAGTAGTAAGAGATTTTTTTCAAGAAAATTTCAAAATTTATAAATTCAATCAATATGTAAATCCTTTTAAAAGGAAGCAATATGTACATCATCGAACAACATTGCATTTCATGATTCTGTAGTACAACTCCTTTGGTTTTTTTTTGTTGTTGCTTCAACTAGTCAAAAATATTTCCTTTTTCTTTACATTTTCTTTCAAGAAAATTCATATTTATTTATTTACTTACATAAAATTGTTGTACATAGAAACTTTTAAACATAAAATATAAATAACAAGGACAAAATGTGTTTTTATAACAATAATAACAACAACAACAACAATAATAAATAAAGGAAAAGGAGCTTATTACTTGTTATAAGCAAAATACTTTACTTTATGAAAACCACATAACTAAAAATTCTATATTTTATTATTTTTAAGTTTCTTATAAGGAAAACTTTCGATAACATATCCTGGACGAAAAATTTATAATTCAATGTGAATACAGGATTTCCTTAAAGCAATCAGGAATAGTTGGTACAAACATATATATGTTAATGCATTTTTGTTCTCATATACATATAGTTTTATACTTGTTGATTCTTGAATGAATAAAAAAAAAATTTCCATGTGTTAGTGTAAGGATATTTTGCATCTGATGCATAAACTTTATTATTATTATTATTGTAGAAACGTTTGTTGTTTTTTTTTGTATGAAAAAGATTTTAACTTTATAACAGAAATGTTGAGAGTGATTTTGTTTTTTTTTTTTTTTTTTTGAAATTTATGAAAAGGAAGTATTAGAAATGTTGTTATATTTGAACAGGAATCTTTTTATAAAATAATATGAAAGTTTTTAATTTTATTGAGAAAACATACATGAATATGAATTAATTTGACTTTCGGTATTTATTTATTTATTTATTTAAAGTAAAAAATATGAAAAATTCGACATTTTAATAGAATTTTCATGATCTGTTTTGTTAGAGAGTTTATTTAAAAGTTTTCAAATTTGATATTTAAAAAGTCATATGTTTATAAACTGAATCTTTGTGAACTTTATTTATTTGTTTATGTATTTTTTGTTGTTGTTGTTTTTTTTGTTGTGTGTATGTGAAAAAATTTAAATTATATTTTAAAATATAAATTACTTAAAGAAATATTTCAAAAATATGAGTTTTTGTCGTTTGAATTATTTCAAAAGTGTGTACATATAGTTTTTAAAATTAATTATATTTCGAATGACTTTCATTTAACATTGTTGGTAATAAATATATGTATGTGAGAAATTTTACATATACTGCTTTTTTTTTTTTTGCTTAATAAACCAGACGATAACTTTTAAATAAATTTAAGAACTTATATGTCAGATGTTTTTTTTCAAGTAACGCAACGTTTTTTTTTTAAATATTTTAAATAAAAGAGACTACCCCGTTAGAAATTCAGTTTAATTTAAGGATTCTTCTTTTATTTTTTCCAATTGAAAAATTGTATTTCAAAATTTCAAACAATTGAAAATTTTCGAAATAGGATATAAAATTCCAAATTTTTCTAAAATTTCTGGAAATACATAAAATTGACAAGAATATGAAAACAAAAGTTAAAAAATTGGATTGAAAAGATTCGAAAAAAAATAACTTCTAACGAAAGTAAGTTTTTTTTAGTCAGATGCCACATCGATGATTTCAAACTGATTCGAAAACAGTGGTTTGACATTTTATTGATAATTTTATATTGCAAATAAAATCGTAATCGAAAAGGTCAAATCTCTGGACGGACTATATTGGAGTAAATATGTATGATATTGAAATCGGCCTGAAATTAAATCGAATATTCAGTGTGAAGCCTAACTCATTACAAAAAAAAAATCTCATCCTAAAAGTATGCTTTAAATATGCAATATTTTTTTATTTTAAAAAAATAAAGAATTTTCAAATAAAACTACTTTTAAAATTTTTTTTTTTTTTTAAATTTTTATTCTGAATAAAACGTACAAATTCTTTAATAAATTCACTAAAAATAAAATCTATAATTGACCTTATTTTATTGTCCTAAATTCTCATATACTTATTTTAATCCAAACAAGCTTTTACAGTAATCTTTTACGGAACATTACACGTATTTCAGTTACGCCATTTCATTCAGAAATAGCTTGAATAATCCACTTATTTCCTGATATGTATTTTTTCCTACATATACTTTAAAGAGATTCCTTTATTTTTCAGAATCAAAAAATTCATGATAGAATATTAAACAAAGCAAGAAAAACATCAATGAAATTCCAAAATCCAAAATTCAAAAAAAAAAAAACATTGACAACCCACCATATGCATACCGCAAAAAAAGCAAATGTTGATTTTAAACAGACATACGAATTAGTCAATTAATCAATTAATTATTTATTTGAAATTGTTTCGCATGTAAGAGAATATCTTTCTATACTTGTTAAAAGTAAATATCTTTTATAAATGCAAAAGAATTTATAGCACCCACTAAAATGCAACATAGTTTATTTGATTTTTCTTTTTTTTTCTGTATTTTTCATTTTATATCGTTTATTTTGTGCATTTTAATGCTACTTTTAGTTATGTTTTCATTCTACAATAATTAAATTTAAAAATCTATGAAGTCCTTGATCTTTTTTTTCTTCTTATTCTTCCTCGTTCACTTCTCTTAATTCTACTTCTTTTTTTTTTTTTTTTTCAATTATAAACTAGCTATTTTGAAAAAAAAAAAGTATTTTTTATTTGATTTCTTGTGTTTTTTTTTCTTTTTTTTTTTTTTTTGTTGCTTTAAATTTTATTTGGTTTTGTAAAATGAAAAAAAAAAAAATAGAAAAAAAAAGAATTTTGTAAATAATTTTCTCACATAAATTTTAGTTTTTATACAACCGAATCGTGATATCTGGAAAGGTTTATTTTTTTTGTTGTTTTTCATTTTAATTTAATTTTTTTTTTATTTTTTATTTTTTGCTAATTTAATTTCACAAAAATTGCACTAATAAAATTTCAATGCATACACAATTTGTCGATTGAAGAGAGTATCTATATTATACGCTCAATTACATTGAATGTAGTTTTTTTTTTTTTTTTTTTTTTTGTAATGTGTTTATACAAACTTGCACTTAGTATTTTAGTATTTTGTTTTTTTTTTGAGGAAAAAAAAATTCAAATTAATTTTGTATTTTTGTTTTTCATGATAAAATTACAAAAAAAAAAAAAACATTTATTTAAAAATTTGAATAAAATTCAAAAAGAAGTGGTGTGCATTTAAAAACAAAAATCGTAAAAGTAAAAACCAAAAAAAAAAAATGCGATTTTCTCACATTTTAGAAGTTTTTTCTTTCGCGTGTAAACTTTATTGTAATTTTTCCTCTTGTTAGTTAATTATTTTATTTTAATTTTTTGTTTTTTTTTTTTTTTTAATGAAAAAATAAGATAAATATTTTTTATAGTTTTAGTTGCACTTTGAATAACAATATCCGATACTTATCGTAAAAATCAAATTGTGTATAGCGAAATTTTCATACAAGAGAAATAAAAAAACGTATTTAAAAAAAAAAAAAAGCTATAAAATTTAGTAAGAAAATATTAAAATTTCATTTAAGAAGAAAAAATTTTTCATTGAAAAAAGAAAATTCTTTACTTAAAAGTTTTCGAATTTCCTTTTTTTTTTTTCAAATTCTTGTATTTCTTGTTCCTTGTGTTTTTTGTTTTTTTTGTTTTGTGTGTGAAAAAAAAAAACGAAGAAATAAATTAAAATGACGAAGACAAAATTCATATTTATTACGCTAAAAGGACAATGAAAAAAAAAATCTTTGTGTTGAAAAAAAAAACAAGATTATGAAAAAAACAAAAAAAAATAAAAGTTTTCTCGATTTCACGAAATGTGAATTTTTTTTTTTTTTTTATCTTTGTGAAAAATGGCAAAAAATATTCCTTATTCTTAAGTTAATGTTTATTTCACATTTCTATTTAATTAAATTTTTACATTTCTGGTGATGACATTGCGTGTTTTTTTTTTTTGTCATTATAATTTCATTTCCATTCCCGTATTTTTTTTTTACTTTAAAATTATTTTATTGTGAATGTTTTTTTTTTTTTGTTTCTTCTTAATATGAGAGATAGGAAAAAATTAAGTTGAAAAATTTTTAAATAAAAAGATGGAAGAAAAAATTGTTGGAAAAAAAAAAAAGAAATTGAAAAGGAAATTTGCTGACAACATTGAAAAAAATATATATATATTTTTTTATGTTCCTGGTTGATGTACTTTTTAATTTGATCAAATAATGAAGGAGTTTATCTTTTGTGTGTGTGTGTGTGTGTTAGTGATTGAGAAAAAAAAAAAGGGAAAGAAAATATGTAAAAAAAATAAATTAAATTAAAAATTTTTAAAAAAATCTGAATTAAGAATTTTGTGAATATTTTTTTATTAAATTTTTTTTTATGTTTCATCAAACTTTTATCACAAATTACAAACAAACAAAAAAAAAAAAGTTAAAATTGTTGAAAAATGAAATTCAGTTATGATAAATTAGAATAATCAGCTTTTTTAAATGATAAAATTGTTTTTTTTTAGTTTGAGCAAAAAAATTAATTGATTTTTTAAAACGAAAGTTAAATATTTTGATTGCTAAAAAATTATACTGATGGAAATAAGGATATGTAATCTGTATAGTACTATGTACAAAACTATTGTCAAACGAGCATTTTCTCCACGAAACTGTTGCATTTGTCTTACAACTTTCAGAGAAAAACTTCATGGACTTTCATTTTCTTTTCCTAAAACAAAATACTTAGGTCCTGAAGTGTTTTGTGGAGATTACAGCATTTTCGTACTTAATTAAATTCGTAATAAATTAAAAAATTTCACGAACATTTTCCTCTCTTCCCTTCAATTTCTATTATTATGAGTCCTTCGCCTGTTTTGTTCACAATCGTTAAATTATCATCAATGTTATGTCTTCTATAAGATTATATGGGACCTTCCTTGTTTTTTCGGATTATCATGAACGTTCTGCATTTGAATGAAATTTCTTTGAACAATTTTATTCCTTTAATTTTTCTCTCTGTTTTTTTTTTTTGTTTTATTTACTTTTATTTTTTCCTCTTTTGTCATGTATAATTAATTTACAAGTATCAATATTCTCTTTTTGTTTTTGTTTAATTTCAGTTAAAACCCAAAGCATAAATTTTCACTTCTACAAAATCCTTTTCTCTATATTTTTCCGTTTTTTATTTCTTTTGCATTATTTAACACCTATTTACCATCAATTGACTAAAAACAAAACAAATTAAAAGAAAGAAGAATAAAAAAAAAAAAAGGTACTTTTAATCGAAATTAAAATAAAAAAAAAATTGTTTGAGTTCAATTTTCTACTCTTTTAATTCTTGTGAATCAAAAACAAAAAAAAAAAAAACGGAATAAAATATTTCTAAAACAAAAAACAAAAAGGAAAAAAAAATTGTAATTCTATCGTTTTTGTACTTTCATTTTTTCTTGTAAAAATAATCGCAAAATTTTCCACTTCATATCCTTTTTTTGTTTCTATACGTTCTTGTTTATTTTATTGCAACAATTCAAGAAGAACAAAAATAATTTTATTCATGAACCCCATCTTTTTTTTTTTTTTTTGAAATTTTCTCCTTTTTCCAACAGATTAGCTGAAATGTTTTGAAAAGTAATTTTGCATGAGTATGTGAAATAGTAATTTACATTGTATTATAAATAAGAAGAACACATTTGTAAATAAAAAAAATAAAAATTCCTGTATTTTCAAAAAAAGGACGATCTCGGTAAAAAAAAAAAATTAGAAAAGAAAAAATTCTTCAACTCACATTTTTTTTTTTTGTTTTTTTTTTTTTTGTAGACGACGTTGATGACGACTTCCATGACGATTGTTGATCATCATCATCATCATCATTATTATTATCATCGTCATCATAATTTTGCAAAGAATCAAATTGTAGTAAACAAAAGGAAATAAAATATAAAAAAAAAAAAGAAAAAATTAAGAAGAAAGGAAAAAACAGTGAACAATAGCATATGAAAAAAAAAAAATTTTTCTGAAAAAAAAAATTCCATTCGTTTTTTTTTTTACCATCATTTTATCAGTGGTAGTATAAGTGGGTGGTGGTAGTAGTATAGTAAAAACGTTTAAGTCTTTTAAATACACACCGGAGACGACAATATATATATTTTTTTCACATACGAATTTCAACAGTGTGTGTGTGTTTTTTTTTTGTATTTTTTGTGAAGATAAAAAAAAAGAAAAATAAAGGAATAAAAAAAGGAAGTTGTCATCTACTATAAAAGAAAGTAACAATGGCTAACGAGAAAAAGGATCTTTCATCTGGTGTAAGTATATATACTTACAATGATATATCAATAATATATAAAATATCAGCAGACGTTGGAATTATAATGAATGAAATTGCGACAACGTACGCAAAAAAAAAAAAAAAAAAATTATGCTTTTTTGTTGTTGTTGTTGTTGAAAATATTTATGCTTCTGCTGCTTTCTATCAACATCATCATAATAATCATCATTTTTATCATTTATGTATTTTATTTTTATTTAACCTTTCATAAAAATATTCTCGTTAATGTATTTTTTTTTTTTTTTTTTTTGTCATTCATTATTATACTTTTCGTTTTATTTTATTTTACCGCAAGCCATATAAATTCCGCACATGTATACACGTGAAGTATTTTTTTATTTTTTATACATATTTTAATTTAATGACGCCTACAAGCCTGTTTTGTGTTATTTTCCGTTTTTTTATTTTTTATTTTTTGTCATTTTTCACTCTTTAAATATTTTTTTTAATAATTTTTATTTTTAAATTTTTTAATTTTTAATAACTCGCTAAATTGTTATTTTTTATTTCATGAATGCTGCATTTTATTTTATTCTTTTATTTTTAAATTTCCATTTTATTGCATTCATCATTAAAAAAGGAAATTATGTAAACCTGTATCCTTTTTTTTTTTTTTGTTTCTATCTCTTCTTTTTTTCAGGTTGGTCTACAAATAGATGCTCCAACACCAACACCAGATAAAAGTATACGTTGTGATAATGTAACACCATTAAATTTACCAAAAACGTTAACATTAGAAGAGAAAAAGTATCTTTTAGCTGTCGAAAGAGGTGATCTGGCAAATGTTAGAAGGTAAGTTGAAGTTTATTTTATTTTTTGTTCTTAA
The DNA here is from genome assembly GCA_939192795.1 of Bombylius discolor. NCBI lineage: Eukaryota > Metazoa > Arthropoda > Insecta > Diptera > Bombyliidae > Bombylius > Bombylius discolor. The sequence continues at coordinate 5,164,762 of OW584242.1, forward strand.
ATTTTACGAAAAAAAAAAAGTAATAAATAAATAAAAAAACGAAAGGAAAAAAAAAAAATAAAATATAGAAAAATTGAAATAAATTGACAAGTAAATTATAATTTTCAATTTTTTTATACATTATTTTTTTTTGTTTTTCTGTAAAAATGATGTTTTTGGATTCAATCATTGAAAATTGAATTATTCATATACAGAAAAAAAAATTTTAAAAGAAATTTCCCAGAAGCTTTATTTCACTTGAATGTGTTTTTTTTTTTTTTTTGTATTTTCTCTTAAGTGAACAAAAATGTAATTTAAAAAAGGGTTTCTTTTATGAAAGAAATAAAAGCAAATTTAATTTTCGAGTATGTTTTATTTTTAAAATGCGTGGTCTGAGAAGTGTCTAACAGAAGAATTTCGAATAAATTACACCTAACTGCAATTTTTTTTTTTGGCTTTTGAGAAAAACCAAAATAAAATTTAATTTAAAAAATGGAATTAATAATTTTGTGATGAATTGCTTCAGAAATCAATTCTGAGAGAAAATATTAAGGTGTTAAGTGTCTTGTTTCACAAAAAAAAGGAGTATTTTTTTTGGCAAAACAAAAAAAAAAAAGGATTAGGAAGGATAAAAAGTTATATTTTTGTGAAATTTAAACTTTTGGTTGATGAAAATACCATGTATCTAGAAATTTATTGAAATAAGGTAATTTTTTGAATTTTTAGAAAATTAAAAACTAAACAAGATTCAAGGTCACGAATCTAAAACGAGTGTAAAATCATACTCGATGAATAAAATCGGGTGTTTTTTAATTTCATTCTAAAATAAATTCACTCACTTTTTAAGCAGCAGAATTTAAAAGAATCGATTGTTGATGCATCAAAATCAAGTAACGTATAATAAACATTCAAAAAAGTATAAAGGTTTAAGGTTATGTTTTTATAACGGCACCAAAAATATTCTAATTACGACGACGTTTTTAAATTTCATAGAAGAATGAAAAAGATTATCAAATGTTTCTTGAAAAATACTTATTTCATGGGATTTCTTGTATTGAAGTTCCAGGATATCTAAGGATAACACCAACACTCTTGTCCTAAATTTAATGTATAAGGTGCTCAGTTAGACAAAATTCTTCAATTTTTTTAAATATACATATATGTATGTATACCAGAGAGTGAGGGTATCCTTCTACTGTACTTCTATTAAACATAATTTTGGGCATATAACTGGAGAAGTGGGAGGAGGAGTTCATAGGGTGGAAAAGTCAAGTTTCTAAAAATATTTCTTTAAAAAGTTTTTCTTAATGGAAAAAAAAAATTCACAAATAATTTAAAACTGAAATTGATCACTTAATTTTCAAAGTTATCAAAGTCAAAATGTGTATCATTTAAAATTCCGGAACACATAACTTTATACTTTTGTATAAAGTTTACACACATTGGTAATTATCAAAAAATAATAACAATTTATATAAATGATAACAATTTAAATCATTGAATTGTTAAGGATATGCTTTTGTTTTTTTTTTTTTTCATAAAAGGATTAATGTCATTTATAATGTAATTACATACATATATTGACCTGTTAACCGATTGTTATTAATTTTAAATACACAAACTAATGTTAACTCCTATTTTCAATTCATCAAAATAATAATCCTTTTAAAATACACATTATTAATTGATTGAGTATGTTATTCATGTTTTCTATTGTATATTAAATTTTAACACGTATGTATGTATAAAATATCACAACTTAATAACATGAGAATATCCTTAAACAAAATATGTAATTTATCAATTTATTCTTAAAGATGACAAACTTAATACGAGAAAATTAATTATTTGACAACTTTAAACTTTTTTGAAGAAAAAAAAAAAACGTTGTAGAAAATGAAAAATAGGAATTCAGAGAAATTTCTTTAACCCTTAAAAATAAATGGCATGCCAGACATCAGTTTCACAATTAATAACTTTTCTTGCTGAGCAAAATAAATTCTATCAGGATATTTTATTTAAAAAGTAACCATGGAACTCGACAGAAACGATATCTTGTGAAGACCATAACATGGTTGACATGTTGATTTTCGAAATATTTCGAAGACCCAATTAGCACTGAGAGTGCCAAAATATTTGCTATAGTGTTCTTTTTAAAATTATCCTTCGAAACGAAATATAAAACGAGATGAAAAACGAATTTGAAAAAAAAAAAAAAAAAGATATTTAATCTTGTTCATTTTAAGTAAGCCCGCACTTCGAAAAAAATGATGATTGCATAGAACCTCAAAAGAATCACATTCAAAATATGGCATGAATTCGAAATACAGTCTATACCAGCGTCTTTTCCTATTCAAATTGATTCGAGCTTTCACAACTATTATTCTGTCATACATAGGTTCACCTCCAGTTTTAAGTGGAATGCGAACCACTAAATTCATTAGTAGAAAATGAATTTTTTCGTATGATAGAACTGATATTTGTGTAATTCGAAATGCAGTACGTCCACATTTTTGTACAATGAATTCATTCTATAGGGTTAATTGATTAAAATTAAATAGATTTTTTTGCTTGTCTTCATCAACTATAGAAAAGTCAATTATTAAGTAATCCCAGAAGTATTTAAAAAGTAATCATTGTATTGTGTCTTATGTTTTTTTTTTTTTCTATTTTTCTTTTAAAAAAATTTCTAATCTAATTTTTTCTGCTTCATTTTCTCTATTAAGAAACTTTTCTGGTTTTTTTTTGTTTTTTTGTTTTTTCTCAAGTGATCAACTAAAAAGTATCTTGATGTGAACTTTATTATTTTTCATTTTTAATTTATTTTTCTTTTTTCCAATTATTATTATAAATTTTTTTTCATCAACATCATCATCATTATTTATCATTAAGCCCCGAAAGCAGCATCAACAACAACAACAAAAACAACAACAACAAAGAAAATAATTATAATTTGTCTTAATTACGACCAATAAAAATGTTGTTAACATTCTTGTATTATTATTGTATATTCTATGAATTAAGGTATATATAGATATAATTACATTTTAACTAATGGGACACATTAAATCTTAATTCTAAAAGTAAATGTATCGCAGAAAAAAAGAAAATCAAACAAAATATATCACTAAACACAACGCCTCCACTTTGACCCTTACTATATACTCAACATAAAAATGACGACATGATAAGATACGAATTCATTTTTTTCCTCCTTTTTTTTTTTATGTTTATTTTGGTATTGTTGAACATTTCGTTAATAGAAATAAAATTGCCTTTTTTTTTTTTCCAAAAAGGACAATGATACAAGCATGAGACTTTTTATATACTCTCTTTGTTTTTTTTTTCTACAATATTTTTTTTTTTATTTAAACGAAAAAAAAAAAACAACTAAATAGACTCAAGTCAATTAAGACATGAAAAAAAAAAACAACCATCCTTAAAAGAAGATAAACTTCTTTTGAAAAAAAAAAAAAGAAAAAAAATTGTATACACAATAAGACAACAGGACGAATATGATAAGACAATAGAAAGTCCTGGTAAAAAGTTCATTTAATTTTATCTGTTTTTTTTTTCATTTTCATTTTTTTTTCTTCTTTTGTTTTTATTCATTTTTATTTTGTTTTATTATTTTTTGTTTTTCTTGTATAAAATAAAATCTAAAAGGAAAAAAAAAAAGAAAGTTCACTGTTATGTATATAAATAAACACAATGAACGGACATCATTATATTTATATGTATGTAGATGTATTTGAAAATATGCGATTTTTCCGGTACGCTATAGCGTATTAACTTCCTTTTCATTTATCTTATGATTTTATTCTTTTTTTTCTTGTTTTTTTATGTAATAATTTATTTGAAAATAAAAATAAAAAAAAAAGTAGAAAAAATAAAGAAGAAAAACACAAAAATACCATTCATAAATGAAAAATAGTAGGAACAAAAAAAAAACTGGTGAAAAAAAAAAGTGAAATAAAAACGGTTAATACTCAGATCAATGGCAGGTAGTGGTGGAAGAGAAGTTCTTGAGTTCGAATCTGCCTAAGTTCACTCAGTTTTGAATGAGTACCAACTGAAGTATGTACATAGTTTGATGGTTCTGCTTACTGACCATAAGCAAGTACATAAAACCAACTACACAAATATTAGTCCAGCTCTATCATATGTTCTCTACCAACGAATTTAGTGGTTTGCATTCTACTTTAAACTATAAGTGCATGCATGACAGAAACAAATTTTAAAAAAGTTAAATTGAGTAGGCCTTGGTTCAATTTGAGCTCGGATCAAGTTTCAATTTCACATACATATGTAAATCAGCGTTTATGCTAAGCTTATCGTTGACGCACACAGTTTTGACATTACATGTCAACGGAAGTATAGTGGAAAATGATATATCCTGTGGAAATTTAAGATGGAAATTTAAGATCAATTGGGTCATAAAGTTTAGAGATATTCGTATTTGAAATCGTACGAACATTAATTCGAGGGTTAAAGAAACATTTTCCTTGTTACATTATTTTTTTTTTTCCTTGATTTTTTGTTCGTTTTGGTCATAAGAATATTGTTGTACAAGGAAAAAAAAAAAAGAAAAAAAAAAAGAAAGAAAGGATACTAAGTATTCATTTAATAAATATTTGATATCTTTTGTAGTCTACTGAATGTTCATTTGTTCTATTTTTTTTAAATTTTTTTTTTTGCATTTGTTTTTGTCTTTTTTATTTGTATTTTTTTTTTTTTTTGCAAAAAAGAAAGTATCTAAAAATAATGACGACAATAAAATAAGTATAAAATAAAAACAACAACAACAACAACAAAATAAAATGATGAAGAAATAAAAACATAAGCTATAAAAAAAATTTTTTTTTTTTTCTGTAATTTATTTTAGTGATTCGTGCTCTTGCACAAAATTATCCTTTATTTTATGTGAGGAGAAAAAAAAACATTAAATGAAAAAAAAAACTTTAGTGGAATAAAAAAAAAAAAATCTCTAACAAAAATTCTTTAGATCATTAAATTCGAAATTTCAAAGGATAATAATGTACAAATAGGAAAAACTAAGTAGATTTTTTTTTGTAAAAATATGAAACATGATTTTTAACATTTAATCATGATTGTTGAAAGGATATAACAATGTTAATATTGATAATAATGAAATTATGATGGGAATGATGAAGGGTAGTTTGTGTATAAAAAGTAAAAATCACATTAGTTTAACTCTTAACATAAATGGAATACTAAAAAATCATTAAATGTATGTTTTTTTTTCTTTTTCTTAATTTTCTGATGTTTGGTTGAATCCAGTTGGTAAATGACCATAAAAATAAAAATATCTATTATCCTTTTTTTTTTTTCTCTCATTGTTACGTTGTTTTTATCATCATCATTGTCATGTTTTTTTTTTTTAATTTTTTTCAAATGATTTTGAATGCACACAAACACACACATACACAAAAATTAATCCTTGTATAACAGTTAAATGATTATAACTACAATATTTCTTTTTGTTTTTTTTGTTTTTCCAAGTGGTTTAATGGTTAATGAAAATTGTTGCAATCGTGATGTGAATTTTCTTTAACGGATATATTGAAATGACACAGGATATACATGATGTGAATCTAAATTAACGGTATTATAGTAAATTCACAGGATGTAGAAATTATTTTGTGGTGGACAATAAGAGTATTCTTGTGAAACTAAATGATTTTTTTTGGGTTTTTGTTTTTTTTTTGCTTCTGTTGTTTTGTAGAAAAATGGAAAAATAATTGTTTCACATTAATTTCATGTTAATGAATTTTTAAAAAATCGTAAAATTTATATTCATACTAAAATCCTTTGTTTTTGTTTTTTTTTTTATTTAAAAAAAGGATTCTTCAAAAAGCTCATCGTAAACAACACATTAACATAAATTGTATGGATCCATTAGGTCGAAGAGCATTAACATTGGCTATTGATGGTGAAAATTTAGAAATGGTTGAATTACTTATTGTAATGGGTGTTGAAACAAAGGATGCTTTATTACAAGCAATTAATGCTGAATTTGTTGAAGCTGTTGAATTATTATTAGAACATGAAGAATTAATTCATAATGAAGGGGAACCGTATGTAAGTATAAGTTTTTCTGATTAAATAAAATTCATTATTTCAAAATTCAGATTGATTTATGAATAATGGCCGATTTCACAGTTGGAGCTTAAACTTTATTTATGAATTATTGTTAAATTTTTTGTTGTTGTTTTATCATCTGAAAAAATTAGGTGTAAGAAAGGACTTGTTTAATTTAGACTCACATAATTTCCACCTCTTGTTAAATTTTAAAATAAATTTGAAATTTAGTTAAACTTAAGTTTTAATATCGACTGTGAAACGCGACATACATTTATTTAAAGTGTCTTAATTTTCCAATTTTTTTATATTTTTAAGAGTTGGCAAAAAGTTGATATCAATACAGCAATGTTTACACCGGAAATAACACCTTTAATTTTAGCTGCACACCGTAATAATTATGAAATTTTAAAAATTTTATTAGATCGTGGAGCTGCTGTACCAGTACCCCATGACATCAAGTAAATATTAATTTTCTCTCAGAAGATGTGTTCTAACAAAAGTTTTAAATTTAAAAAATATTTTTTTTTTTTTGTATTTTATTTTTTCTAAATTTTTTTTCTTGTAGATGTGGTTGTGAAGAATGTTTACGATTATCCTCAGAAGATTCATTAAGGCATTCATTATCACGTGTTAATGTATACAGGGCATTAGCAAGTCCATCTTTAATTGCTTTAACATCAAGTGATCCACTATTGACAGCTTTTCAATTATCATGGGAACTTAGAAATTTGGCTTTTACTGAGCAGGTAAAAATTTAGCAAAAAAAAAAATAAAAATTGGTAATGAAAGATAATAAGGTTTGAAGTATAAAAATTTTCATTCTGGTCAATGTTCGTTTTTCAATATCCTTTTGAACGCAATTTCATTTTTTCTTAGTCCTTACCATAACATTTTTTAACGTCAAAATGAAATCTCATTTAAAAAGGCATTATTTGCAATTTTCTACTGCTGCAGTTGATGCATTCCTTGTTTTTCTTTTAAAAAACATATTTATTTTCAGATTATCATCATTCTCATGAATCTTTCATAAATCCTTGTTGTTTAAAGATTCATAGAAAAAAATCTTCTTTGTCAACATCACTGACAGTATTATCATTAAAATTCAATGTCCTTTTTGTATTTTTTTTTTAATCTTAAAATTGCTTTTTTGCTTTTATCATTTCACACCTTTCATTTTTTTTTTTAAATATCGATTTTAAGCTTTTTAAAATTCCGATAAATAAAAAAAAAAAAAATTAAAAGTAAAATCTTCCTTGTTTCTTATTTTTTCATAATTTTTGTTTTTTGTATTTTACTGGTCAGTTTTATGGGATTTTTTTCTCAATGGATTTTTTTTTTTGTATTTCAGGAATGTAAAGCAGAATATTTAGAATTACGACGACAATGTCAAAAATTTGCAGTTGACCTATTAGATCAAACACGTAGTTCACAAGAATTGGCTATAGTTTTAAATTATGATCAAAATTCACCACCATATGAAGATGGTGATCGTATGACATTGGCAAGACTTGAATTGGCAATTAAATACAAACAAAAAAAGGTAAGCACAAGAAAAAAAAAACAACAAAAAACAAAAGTGTGAGAAAGATATAAATAATTATGGGTGACAATATGAAAATAATGGGGTGGTAGATTAAAGAATATAAATCACAGATAAATCAATTATGTACATTTGATTAACCTTAACAAACATGTTTATAATAATGTAAGCATATGTAATTTGTTATGTGTCGTGGTATGGAAGGCAAAAACAGAAAGAAAAAAAAATTATATAACAACGAAGGAAAGATATTTTCACCTATTTTTTCTTCTATAGCTGTAATTTTTTCTAACTTTTTTCTTTTTGAAGATTTTTTTTCCAAGAAATTCTCTTGTTTTTTTAAAGGATTTTTGTTTTTCTAATTTTTGTATGTTTCTGCTTTTGTCTTATTTTTTTTTTCTTCTCTTTTTTTTTTGTATTTTTTATTTCTCAGTTTGTAGCACACCCAAATATTCAACAACTTTTAGCAGCAATGTGGTATGAAGGTGTACCGGGATTTAGAAGAAAAACATACATGGAAAAGCTTTTGACTATAATAAAAGTAGCTATACTATTTCCTTTCTATTGTTTAATGTATATGCTAATACCTGGCTGGGGTATTGGTAAACTTATGAGAAAACCTTTTATGAAATTTCTAATACATGCTTCATCATACTTATTCTTTTTATGTAAGTATATATAAAATACATATGTATGTATGACTTTATTTTGTTGTGTGAATATTTTTTGAAGGATTTTTTAAATATTAAATTTTTATTAGTAAATCCACACACTGTTCAATTTGTTGAACAACTTGGTTTGCTGAATTTGGATTTGGGAAACACATTTCAAGTGAAGTAGTTTTCATGGAAAATAATTGATTGATCCAAAGAAATTGATAAAAGGGACATTTCACATGTCAAATGACTTTCTAAAACTCAAACCTTACTAAATAATCAAAAATTGCCGTCTATGCTTGAGACCGTCCTATCGATAAATTTAAACAGAATACTTCAAGGATTCTGCTTTTATTTTTTCTAAGAATTAGTTACCGGGGAATTTTTTTTTTTTTTTTTTTTGAGAGCCAAGTTGTACAACAGATTGGATGGTGTACAGGACCGTTTACATAAACGCAGATAAAATATTCTTTGTGAATGTAATGTAATCTCATCATATTATCAATAACCATAACCATTTAGAATCATGTACATTATGGCAACGAGTAATTGTCATCATCTTCATAATCAAATACAGGTTTTTAGGTGTATTATCCTTTTTAGCTGTAACTTTCAGTCATTTTTTTATTTAGTTTTTTTTTTTTTTTTGCATTTTATTTTCTTTGTATTTACTTACAGAGTCTTTTCATATCCTTTTGATATTTTATTGAAATTTAATATCAAAAAGCAAACAAATTATTATTATTATTATAAAAAAAAATAATTTACATATGAAAGTATTAAATATAACGGTACACTTATGTATAACATACATATTTACATATATCCTTAAAATAATATGAGTGAATTTCTTTTTTTTTTAATAATTTTCTTTTCTCTTCCATTATTTCAGTTGTTCTTATATTGGTATCACAAAGAGCTGAAGATAATGTTATTGAAATGTTCGGTACAGAAAATATGAAACGTACATTAAATGAAAGAATGCAAAGGCAACGTGGTAATGGTCCAACTGGTCTGGAAATGATTGTTGTTTTATATGTATTAGGTTTTATATGGGAAGAAATACAAGAAATTTATACAGTTGGTATAAAAAAATATTTAAGAAATATGTGGAATTTTATTGATTTTACAAGGAATGGTCTTTATATAAGTGTTGGGTGTTTAAGGTAAGTAAAAAACTGAAGAAAAAAAAGAAGAAGAAAAAATTTAAAAAGTTCTGAATAATTGGAAGTCGGAAATTTTGGAAGGCTTTTTGGGAAAGAATTTTAAAAAAAAGTTCCACATTAAATTAGAGACTTTGGACTATTCCATTTTTTTTTCTCGCAAAAATTTGTCTTACTTTTTTATCGTTTAAATATTTTTCAAATTTTTCGGAATTATAAATTCGAAAATTAATTCTTGTGGAATTAGTTTCTAACAATTTGAATTAGAAAACTTCCAGTAATAAAAAATTTTGTGGTTTTTAAAGAAGAAAATTGTGTTATTTAAAATAATTGGATAATGGCAAGGAACCGAAAGTTTCTGAAGATTTAGAGTCTTTAAATTCTTATTCAAAGTCCCAGCTAATAATTCTAAAAAAATCAGATCTAGTTTCAGAGTAACAGGACTTATTTAGGTACATGATTATTTTATTACAATTGTACGGGCTTTTATATATCAAAGTTTTCGACTACGACCGAATTAGAAAGTATTTTAGAAGATTTTCCAAATTCTTCGAAAATGCTTTTATATTTCAAAATTAAATTTTTTTCTCAATTTTTTATTTTCGAATTTTAAAATTCTCTTTAAAATTTTTGCTTTTTTTTTTTTTACTTCCAGAATATTTGCTTATATTCAACAAACAAATGAAATATATAAAAATCCAACAACAGCATATGTACCACGTGAACAATGGCATGATTATGATCCACAATTAATTGCTGAAGGACTATTTGCAGCAGCAAATATATTTTCTGCATTAAAAATTATCCATTTATTTTCAATAAATCCTCATTTAGGGCCATTACAAATATCATTAGGACGAATGGTTATTGATATTGTAAAATTTTTCTCAATTTATTCATTAGTATTATTTGCATTTGCATGTGGTTTAAATCAATTATTATGGTATTTTGCTGATTTAGAAAAACATAAATGTTATACATTACCTGGTGAACAACCAGATTGGGGTAATAATGCAGATTCATGTTTAAAATGGAGAAGATTTGGAAAGTAAATATACTAATAATATCATTTTCATTATTTTGTTATCTTTTAATTTAATCAATTATGTAAATAATAATTTCATTTATTTTATGTATATCTATACAGTCTTTTTGAATCATCTCAGTCATTGTTCTGGGCTAGTTTTGGTATGGTAGGACTAGATGCATTTGAATTAGCTGGAATTAAATCTTATACAAGGTTTTGGGGTCTTTTAATGTTCGGATCATATAGTGTAATTAATGTGATTGTATTATTAAATTTATTGATTGCAATGATGTCAAATTCATATGCAACGATTGATGTAAGTATTTACTTTCAAAAAAAAAAAAAAAAAACAAAAAACAAAAATTTTAATTAATGTATTTTACGTTGAAAGGATATCAAGAAAAAAATAAAATTAAATTTTTTTTCTATTCATATGTAGGAACATTCAGATACCGAATGGAAATTTGCTAGAACAAAATTATGGTTGAGTTATTTTGAAGATAGTGCAACATTACCACCTCCATTTAATATTTTACCATCAATGAAATGGCTTATTCGTGTATTCAGAAGGTCAAGAAAGGAACAAAGAAAAAGAATGTCTATGGTAAATTTTACAAAATTCATTTTATTTATATTTTTTTATGTAAAAACAGTATCATCAGGTGTTCGTAAATCAAAATTGTAATCCTTTTTAAATTAATGTTACTTTTGGGTAAAATTGTTTTTTTTTTTTATTATTTTTTTTTTTTTTTAGAAAAGGACAATCTTTTAAAATATCTTTTCTATTTTGTTGTTGTTGTTATTATTATTATTATTATTTTTTCAATTTTGATTTTATCCCTAAAGTCCTTATTTCATTTAAAGAAAAAGAAGAAAAAAAAATTGTTTCAATTTTTGTCTTTTAATAAATTTATCTCTTTTTTTTTTTTTCAAACCTACTTCAATATTGTGAAAAAAAAAGACTTCTAAAGCTCACTATTTTTCATTTCTCTTGAAAAAAAAAAATAGAAATACAATTTCATGTCAAAAGTTTTCTGTGTATACGACAGTACGAGACATTTTTATTTCATGATTACATTTTTTTTTTACGTTTTTCTTCTTCTTCTTATTTTCTTTTCATTTTCACCTTTTTAACATTTTTTTCTCATATTTTAATTTTATTTTCTTCAATTTTTCAAATCCTTATTTTCTTCGTTATTTATTTATTTTTTTTTTTATTTACTTGGGATTTTTCTTTCAAACGTGTACTTATTTATTTCTGTTTTTTTTTTTTTTTTTTACAGAAAAAACAAGAAGTTGAAAGAGAAAATCGTTATACAAATATAATGCGTGCACTTGTATGGCGTTATATATCTTCACAGCATCGTAAATGTGAAGATTTACCAGTTACTGAGGATGATATTTATGAAGTTAAAGGTGAAATATCTTCAATGAGATATGAAATGTTAGAGATATTTGATCGTAATGGAATGGACGTGTCAAGCGCATCAAAAAAAGAAAAACGTAAGTACAATAACATAAAATAAAAAAAAAAAGTAAAATAAGAGAAGGAAAAAAGAAAAAAGAAAAATAAAATGTGGAAAAAAAAAAAGAAACCATAAGCTAAACAAATCCTCTTTTTATTTGAAATAATATTTTTTCATCTACACCAGTTCATGTTTTTTTTTTCTACTTTCGTAATGTAGCTTGGATTTTCATAAAGAAGACGCCAAAAAAAAAAAAAAAAAAATTGAAATAATATTTTTCTTTTTGAGATTTTCTTAATTTTCTACTTATTTTTTTTTTTCAATTTTTCATTCTCACTTTTTAAATTTTTTTTCTTTTCATTTTTGTCAATTTATATAAAAAGCATCACGTGCAAAACGTAATAAAGTATGGGAACGTCGTCTTATGAAAGATTTTCAAGTTGCACCTGTACCACAACAATCTGATAATGTTAGTGATGATAATACAATTGAAAATGTTACTGATGATCCAACAAATAGTTCAACACAATTACAACCACCACCCATTAATGAAGATCCAAAATCAAAATTTCGTCGTATTGCACGTCAAGTTGCTGAAGATTCAATTGCACATAAATGGAATGTTGTATTGAAAAGTATATCGAAACATTCACAGATTGGTCGTTGTCATAATAAAGAAAGTTTTGAAAATCAACAAAATTTATTAAAAGCTATGGAAGAAGCTAAAAGGTACATGTTTGTTCTGAAATTGAAAATTGAGTATACATTTTCTTGATTGTTTTGTTTTTTGTTTTTTGTTTTTGATAGATTAATCCTATCGAGTCCATTACCACATTCTTCAGCTATCGAATTTATTGATGAAAGATCTGAATCATTATTAGATCTTATAAAAAATATAAATGATGATGTAGGTTCAAATAGTAAAAATAATAATAAAATTTCAAATTCTAATAACAAAAAAAAACAATCCCAAATAATTTCAAGTATTATAAAACCGACATCAATAAAACAAACAACTCCAACAACACCAACAACAATAATTATAAAACCTCATACTCCAAATGAAGGACGTCCCATTTCCCCACCACCAATGTTTTCAAATAAATCAACAATAATATCATCATTAAATGATGAAGAACGCCAATTATCATCATCATCATCATCATCATCAACAATCATTGATACCCCAGTTATTAAAATAACAAATCCTGACAATACAAATCAAATTATTTTATCACCACGTAATCTTCCAACAATAAAACCTCCTCCACCAACTATTAAACCATCAACAAAAAAACCACCACCACCTCCACCTTCAATACCATTAGAAGAACGACAATCATTGTTTATTAATAACAATCGACAACAACAACAACAACAACAACAACAGCAGCAGCAACAGTATCCTTCATCATCATCATCATCATCATTATTCATCAGTAGGAGAAGGTCACCAAATATTCTAAAAAAATCTGAATCGGTACCAGAAAATTTTGATCCACCAATAACTTTTCTTAGTTTAAATGATAGTACTGAAGAATTGGTACCACGTAGTATGTCACCAGAATCTGATGTTAGTTCATTAGCACCAAACAGTCCAAGAATAATGAAAGATAAAATACCAGATGTATCGACATCGACAATTAAACGAAAGGGTGGATGGCTTTAAAATCGATCAATCATTAAATTAAAAGTTTATCATGAAAGTTTTATTTATTTTGTTTTTGTTTTTGTATTTATTTATTTTTTTTTTACGTTGTCGTTTTTGATTGAAATTTATTTGTGAGAAAAATTTTGATTTTATCATTGTGACAGAAATCGAATGAGATTATTAATTCTTTTTTTTTTTTTAATTTTTTTTTTTAAATTAAATAATTTATTCAAAGTATCCTGGTGACAGGAATTTAAAAAAACAAACAATATTTTATTTAAAAATAAACATTAATTAGATTTTAGAAAACAAATAAAACATAATACTTCCTACAAAGTGCAATTTCGAATAAGGCTGCTATTAAAATTTGTGGCAAAATATTTAAGAAAAATTACAAAACCAAAAAAAAATATACATATTAATTTATTTTAATATTTAAAAAAAAAAAAAATTAATTACATACATTTTTAGTAAATTTAGAGAAAAAATAAATTTGTTTAAAAATATTTTATAAGAATTAAAAAATTGGTTTGATGTGAAATATTTATTAACCCTTAGAAGCAAAAATCGAGTATGACAGATAATTTTTTAAATTTTACATCGGAGAATCTGTGTAAAACTCATTGAGAATTCAATCATGTAAATTTAGTTGGTTGTGTGCACTTGAAGTGGAAACATCAATTTTTGTAACACGGAATTTCTCGTTGAGTAAGTATGGTTTTTGAAATAAAATAAAAAGGTGTTGGGTATGTTATAGTTTACGTATTTAGTTGTATAGTAAAATTGCACTTATTCAATGAAGGTTATTCTTCAAATTTCTTCTTTTCGTAAGTTTTAATTAGGAGTTTTTCTTCAGATAGTTATCTCTTTACATCCCCTTGTCAACGTTTTTTGATTTTATTTTTTTGGGTGTGTTCAACGAAGAGTTTTGAACATTTTAGAACTCAATGAGATCTTCCAGGAACGTGTCAAGGATATTGAAATTAAACAAAGGTAGAGGGGGACATTAAAGATAAATGTTAGGCATTCAAGACACTTTTTCATATTTTATCTTGAAGAATGAATAATAATAATTTTCTTTATATCAGTGAAAAATACCGAATACAAAAAAAAAATACAACAAAATTTGCATAACCATTGCATACTTCTAGGCATTTCATAAATTGTTTATTATTATCTTATTTAAATTTATACCATCTTCTCCCTTTAAAATGATATTTAATCAAATTCATCACTTTAGTTAATCAAAATTAATAACTCTATTACCGGTCTCTAACATCATATAATTTCTCTATAATTTGATTTACAACCACATTCACACAATTATAAACATTAAAGTAATTTATTGTTTTTGTACATTAGACACATACATAAAAATATATAATATATTATGCGGTCATATTGTTTATTAGATAATAGATAATTTCATTAAAATTATTATTATTTATAAATTTACATAAATATTTTTTTCCATTTTCTTGAATATTTAATTTTACATATATGAAACATTCATATGTATATCATTTAAAAACAAAAACAAAAAAAAACATACAAAAAACGTTTCATATTTTAGAGTGCATCATAAAAAAGAAAATATTTTAAATTTTATAGATTTGTTTATTATCAAATAATAATAATTTTTTTGGTAAATCATATTTATTACATACTAATGCACATACATGATGGATACACTCATATGCATATGACTTTTAATTTATCACAAAAATAAACACAAGATATTTTCTATGTATTGTTATTTTTCAATAATATTTTCTTTGTAAACTAAAATTAAAAAGAAAAAACAAAACAAAACAAAACGATATCTATAACAATTTTGTCCACAAAGATACACAAACATGTGAACTGATGTGTATGCATATTAAATTTAAAATATTAATAAAATCATATATATGATGATTAGTTGCATAAGTATTTTAAATTTGGACATACGAGTACTAACAACAGAATTCTAAATATTAAGTGCTTTTCCTAATAAAAACATATTTAATTATCTTTTCCAAAAATTTTACCTGTACAATTTGCATATACATACATATGTATGTATGTATGTATGTACATATGTACCTATTTATTTTGTGATATATTATCTTGAAGACTATACATATGTGTATGAATGCTCTTTTCTACAAGATCTTTTAATCATACTTTATGAAAATTATTTGTTAGAATTCATCTAAAAACATTGATACTTTATATATGATATAGACATATGTATATGTGTGTATCTAAATATGTATTATATATTTTTTATGTATAAATTCATATCAAATATAAATATCTCTTGATATTGTATATTTTAATAGTTTTTGAAAATATCGTATATACGTGTATGTATACTTATAGCTACGTTGTATACATTAGATACAAAATATAATATATGACATACATTCCTGATTGTACACATGCTCATGTTATAATATTAAAATGATAATTTTAAACCTGTCATAAACATGAGAATTTACATCGATTTTAATTTGCATATCAAGATATTTTGTTATAAATATTAAAAAGGATGAAGAGCAGATAAAATACAAAATAAAAAAAAATAAAATAATAATAACGATTTCATTGCAGCAAATTTTCATTTTATGTATCTGTACATAGAGTGTATTTGTACCAATATTGATAGTAGTAGGTTAACTCTTTACGTACGTGTATACTCATATATTTATTGAATTTTTTAGTATGTTGTATGTATGTATAAAAAAGGATATTTTGTGTATTGTAAGTATATGTACGATATTTTTTTGATATTAGAACAAATTTATAAAATAGATACATTGTGTGTGATGGTCCCTTTTGTTGTTACAATGTTCCAATTTTTGTTTTTATTGATTCGATATTTGAATAAGTCTATGATGTAGTGACATCAATTCAACTAACAAAATATTTGAATAGTTTCAATGGATGAAGGTAAACTATCGAAAGAAAAAAAATTGTATATGCATTGTAAATTTGACACAATTTAGGTATTAGGATTTTGTTGAATAAGGACTTTAAATAGAGTAGCCATATAGTGCAAATGATTTTTTAAAAACAAATTCTTTTTGTTTGTAGAAGATTTTGTTGTGTTTCTGAATTTGTTTTCAATTTTCCTTAGGTTTTCAGTGGTGGAAAAAAATAATAAATTTAAAGCCTAAAAATATGCAACGGATATGCAATACTTAGGAAATTTATTTTTCAAAATTACTAGTTAATATCTTGAATAATACGTAAATTCCAATAACTCTGATTCATAATCTACTTAAAAAAAAAAGTAAGTGAGAAGGAGGACTTTGGAAGTGTGAAGTATGAGGAAAAAAATAAAGTTTATATACCTACATATGTACTTTGCCACAGAAAAAAAAAAATTCGAATTCCTTGAAAAATATCTTAAAATCATCAGTACCAAAAAAAAAAGTGTTTCAGATTCAAAGTACTTAAATGAGTAGATTAAAGTCACTTACATCAAATAATTAAAAAGGTATCAAACACCTTCAAAATATATGTTAATTGTATCTTTTACCTTTTTTAAAATTACTTTTCACGATTTTTTTTAAATTTTCTCTTTAAGTAATTTTACCCTCCAAAAAGTTTTCTTATACTTTCCCAATTTATTCAAAGTTTTATCCTTTTTTTTTTTTACAGAAAACAATCATACTCTTCCCAATATCTACATCTTTATCCTTTTATTTCTAATTACTAGAAGCAATTTTCAAAAAGTGGATATTGGAATAATAAAAATTCCTTAAATTCCTTTTAATTCATCGTTGATCGTTAATTCAAAACTCTTATTTACACCTTTGTTTTTTGAAAATACCATCAGGTAAAAATTTTAAACTAAATTATTAAATCTACAAATTTTCATTTTTGATTAGGAGCAATATTGGTTCGTGATTGAAGTTTTCAACAATGAAAAATCCTTTAATTTTCCCTATTTTATTTTCTTTTAATATTAATTTTCATAAAATTGGTAAAGTAAATAATTGCTTGTTGATGTTGCGTGTTTTATATTAAAATGAAAAATTCTTCTTGTATTTTTTTTTGTTGTTAAAGGATCATTATTTTATATCTGTTTGTTCCTTTTTAAATAAAATGTTTTTTTCTCCCGTTATATTAGAAAATATTATAATATTTTCATTGTAAAAATTTATTTTAAAATGAGACGATATATAAAATTTGTGAAGACAAAAAACAAAAAATAAAATAAATGAATAAATAGAGAAAATATTTATTTTATGATCCGTTATATTATATTCTCGTACAAATAGATACTTAATTTGTTTGTTGTTTGTATTTTCTGTATGTATACATATATTCCTTGACTCATCGACGACATATATTATACAATATTTTCAATCCGTTTTATTTTTTTATTCTTACTTTTGACTTTATATTACCCACTTTAAAAAAGATTCCTTTAACTAATTAAATTGTTGAGAGTACACAAAGTATAAAAGGAAAAATAAAAGTAAAAAAAAAAAAAAACGGTAACAAAAAAATAAAAAAACGAAAAGAAGAAAAATTTACAATTGAGATCCTTAAATTTCATCTCATGTAATAAAGGCAAATCAAGTTCTACCACTTGAAATATTTTACATTATAATCAGGTTAGAATACGCGTTATACACAAACGTACATATATACATACATTTCTTTCACAAACGCATATATACTTACACCAACACACACACATACACGTTTAGTGGTACATATATATTTTCATTTATTTCTTTATAAATCTGTTATATGGAAAAGCACAAATAATATTATATTTTGAAGATGGAGGGGGTGAAAATTAACTGTACAAGAAGAAATGAAAAATAATAAGATATTGTATGTATAAGGATATATGAGATTATATAAAACATTGTAATTGTAATATGTACATATAAGAAGAAAAAAAAAAAAATTAAAGTACATAGAATGGTACTTGAGATTTAATCAAATTTTTTATGTTCATAGTATCTTATGCGAAAATGGTTATATATAATTTTTATTTTTGTATAAGTATTACAGACAATAATCAAACTAGTAAAAGGATATAAATACGCGAAAAAATATATACAAAGTATAAAAAATTTCATTATAGGTATATGTATAGAGAGAGAGAGGAAAGAAGAGCCCTTTCTTTATTTCCCCTTTTTTATTTAATTTTTTTTCTGTGTGATGTTTTTTTGCTGATCAAACAGAAATAAAACACTTTATTAGTTTGTTATTTGTTTTTTTTGTTTTGTTTTTGTTTTTGTTTTTAATTCTGTCTTTTTGTGGTATGATAAAAAATTTGTTTTTTTTTTTAATGCTGGTCTGTTTTGATAGAATTTGAACTCCTCGTTTTCATATCGTAATCATGAGTACTACACACAAAGAAAAAAACGTAGGAAATCAGGAAGAAAAAAAAAGGAATAGAACAATTTAAATTGAGAAATTATTTTCATTCAAAGGAATTTTATAAATTTTCCTTCTGTTTTTTTTTTTAAATTCTTTTCAGTGGAATGAAATTTTTGTTTTTTTTTGTCTACAACTTATTTTCGTAATGTTAAATGTTTTAGCGTAATTTTTGTTGTTGTTGCTGTATAACAACATACAGAGAATTAAAACAAAACAAAACATCAAAAAAAAAAAAAAAAAAAAATCACAGTGAATTATTTAAAAGAGGCTCAAGGGAATATTTTCTCGTTTGAGAAAAATAAATGAAAAGTTCATTACAATTGTAAGGATAATAAAGTATTTTTTTCTTCGTTAAATGTTTTTTTATTTATTTTTTTGTTTTTCAAATATACTTTGTATGATTTGTTTCAAAATTTTTATATTATTCAGTTTTAGTGAATTTTGCTTTTATTGCTTTGATGTTAAGGATTTTTTATTTTTTTCTTTCATTTTTATTTTACATTTTACAAATGTAATTTCTTTACATAAGTTGTAATAAGAATCGTTTTAATAAAAATAAAATTATATTTAAGATATTTATTGTTTCCGCAAACAAAGAATAAAAAAAAAAAAAAAACTCTTTAATCTAAAATATAAGTATTTTGATTAAGGCAATAAAATGAATTTTTTTTTTTGGGTTTTCTTTTTGCTTTTTAATTTAATTTTAGATTTTTTTTTATTTTTGTTTCGATTTCCGTTCAATTGTAACGGAATTAAAATTTTTATTTATTCAAAGAAAACTGAAATAAGAAAGAAGTTATTGGTTTTCAATTATTTTGAAAAGGAAGAAAAAAAAAAAGGAACTTAGAAATTTTAATTTTAATTTAAGTGATTAAAAAAAAAAAAACAGTGAAAAAAAAAAACAAAAACAAAGTAATTTTCAACACAGTTTTCCGAAGAAATTGGAAAATAAAATGGAGCCTAAAATGGTTGATTATTTCACTTTAAAATGAAAACATTAAATTTCAAAATTTTAATTATTTTGAACAGAAGGTACAGTTTTTAAATACTGAAAAATATTAAAGGAAGAAAAATATTGTTTTTTTTTAATAACTAAAAATTTTCAGTTTCCAGACTATTTTGTTCGTGGAAATTTATGCAAAATTCATGAAGGGAAATATGTACATACCATACAACAAATTCCTGAAAAAATTGTTGGAATATATTTTGCGAAATTTGATAGAAGAAAATTTTAGTCATTATTTTCTCAGTTGTATAGTAACTGAAAAACATGAAAAACGACATTCAACTCGGCCGGGAATCTAAACACGGAACCTTTACCTTGCCGGGGTAATGCTCTTAAATCATTGAGCTACCGAATGCCATGTCGCTTGATGTTCTCAGTTACCACTTAATCATTGATGAAGAATACCCAAACCTCCTACACAGTATACAAATATTCCTGAGAAAAAGGTGAGACTTTGTGTAATTTGAGTTGATTGGCTGAACAACTAATGAACTGGAATTAAAATCAGAAGTACAGGGGGTAAAGCATAGATCAAAATCTTGGTTACTGGAACGTATATAATGTGTATTTTTCATTGGGTAATTAATTTCCTTGAATATTTTTTACTTTATAATATTTTTCATAATCGCCTTTAAAAAATGGATTATTTAGGTTCCAAAAATTTAAAAAAATTTTAAACCTTTTCCTCCATCTTTAAAGTTCTCTTTCCAGTTTTAGTTACAATTATTTTTGGAGAACATTTAACAGAGTAGACGATTTTTTCAACATCCAGTATTCAAATTTTTTAAAGAAAAATAATATGTTTTTACTAAAAAAAATCATTTATTTTTCGTCTCTTTCCACTGTTTTGCAAATTGCCATGTGGAATACAAAAAATCTGCTAAATAAACATTTTTTTTATAGCAAAAAAATGGCTGCAACTAAAATCTAATCGGTTTTTTTTTTTTTTAAAAAAAAAAACAAATTTTTTTTTACAGTTCATAAAATTTTAAAAACATAAAAATGTTATCTTGATGTTATTCTACACATTAAATTTACAAAATAAACAAAGTTTTTATATAAAGCAAAATTTATTGAAAAAAAACTAAAAAGCATAATAAAAAAAAAAAATTCATATATCAAAAAAATAGTGTTCCATTGGTAACACAATGTTACAAATTTCATAATGTTTAATCAACATTATCATTAAATTCATCTTGATTCATAAATCATTTCACACAACACTTTCTCTAAGTGCTCATATATAAAATTTATGCATATGTATATGTGTGTTGTGTTTGTATGTATGTAAATTTCTCACATTTCATTGCATCCTGTTAACACTTTGTTCAATTTCCGTTTGCATATTTAAAATTTTACATAAAATAGATACAATTTCATTTAAAAATTTTAATAATTTCGCAAATATGTGAATGAATTTTATTAATTTTTGCCGCTAATTCTAAATTCATTCAGGAAGTGGGAAAGGGTATAGAATTGAAGGAAGTGTTAAATGAAAAGTACTTTGTATATTTTCTTTTGAAAATTATTACGTTTTAGAGATATAAGTTTGTAATTGAAATAAATACAAGCGAATAGCGAATATACTCGTATTTATCATCAAATTGGATGAGTCATCTTTTAATTTTGTACTGTTATGAAATTTTGCGTATGAATTATTCGAATTTTTGTTGGTTTTTTATTTTATTCTAGAAAATCTTTTAGAGATATGAATTTACATTATTTGAATTGCATCTATGTTTTATTTGCTTCGAAATTATTTGTTGTATGTTAGATGAGTGTAATTTAATTTTTGAAAAATATTTTTATTAGATAAAAATGTTTAAAATTCCATGATATGTGCTTTAACTTAAACGTGATACGTGATTTTTAAAATGAATGAAGAATCAAATTTGTTTGAATTTCTTGTTTTTCGATTCGATTTGAAGGAAAATCAGGTCAAATAATGTAAATTTGTATTTGAAACGTGATATATGATGAAGAGATTTATTTGTTTATTTGAATTTGAAGAAAGAATCCAAAGGATATGCTCATTGAAATTTAAAATTTCAATTTGAGTTTTGTTTTCGCTTTATTATTATTGTTATTAATTTCTCTTCATTCCTTCAGGCAGTAGAGCGCTGCAACAAAATGTTTCCATATCACTCAATTCTTCGCTATAGCATCTTAATTTCACTCCAATTCTTTCCTTGGCTAGTTATCTCTTGTATAATGGTGCGTTTTCATGTGCTACGCGGACGATCTCTTGATCTTTGACCTTGCGAATTCCAATCAAGTGCCTGCTGAACAATTGTGTTTGTTGATTTTCTTAGCGTGTGTTGTTTTTGCTTTAGGTTAATATTAAACAAGAAATTTTATTTAAAAAAAGTAATAATTTGTGATTATCATCATAATGACATTGAAGCCTTAGAGAAATTTAACCTTAAAAAGACAATTCATTCATTTATCCTCTGTTCAGCTTTTTTCCATGTTTCGTTCTCCTTATATCACGTTTTTGCTTGCAAAAAAAGGATACCGATTCTAATAAAACATACAAAATATCTGTTAAAGGTCAAAGGTCAAATGTATTTTGTTTCTAATAAGGCATTCAGGTTGTACTACAAGTCTGCAATTCATATAATGGGAGCCAATTATAAAACTCTGAGACCTTAAGGTTATTTTCAAGGACTTTTAAATGCAATTAATAAAATTGATCTATCAACAATTTTTTTTTTGTTACAACAATATCTGTTAATATTGAGAGATTATTTTCGAATGAAATGTTTCTTTTCACGAAAAAAAAAAATCCCTTTGCCTGCATTGTTTTAATTTATTTTCATCTTCTTTTATTTTTTCCCACAAATTACATCATAATATCTTTTTTCAAAGTTCTTTAATTGATTTCATAAACAAAAAAAAAAAACCCTCTAGTGTTCAATTAAAAGATTTTTTTCATTTTATTTCGAAGAAAAAGAAAAAAAAACATTCCTTTGAAATGTAAATTAAAATAAGCGTCAATAATTGCGATTTAAAATAGGAAAAGGAAGAAAAAAAAAACTACGAAGAAAGTTTTAATTGCATTTCAATTTTCTATCTTCTTCTGTGGGTTTTTGAAAGTGTATGTGTGTACGTGTTTTTCCTTTTTTCTTCTTTTTTCTTTTTAATAATGAATTAATCTTTCTAATTATTATATTATCAACTATAATATGATAAAGTTTAAAATGTCGTCTCTTTTGAAATGTTATAAATCTATAAAGAAATGTGTAATTAATAGAAAATATGAAAAAAAAAAAAATGTAAAAATTAATTTATCATTCGAACACTTTTGAACTAAGAATTTAATTGGTGTCAAGGAAATTACATTATATTTTATACTTTAAGGACATTTGTTAAATTTTGAATGTGAGTTTTATTTTCAAAGAAATTAAGTGTTTAAATTTATGAAATGGAGAAATTAAAAATCATTTCTTTTTAAAAGTTAAGTGTTAGTGAGATGTATAAAAATTGATTTCTTTGAGAAATAGTGTTGTAACCTTCTCCTTGAATGTATCTATAGGTACTTCTCTTCGTCTATTTCCTTGATACTTATTTTAATTGAGATTAACGTGTTTTAAATTTGTTTTTGTTATAGGTATAAAAAATTAATTAATTCAGTATTTTTTTTCTAATTTAATTTCTTTTTGACGGAGGCTTTTTTTTCTTTTTTTTCGTTTAAGGATCCGAAACGAAAATTACCTGTTACTTTACAGCTTAAAAGTGATTCAAATTTCCGTTTTCTCTAAATGTAGCAGTGAAGTACTATAAAACTAACGCTAAAGATCTTAAAATAGAAGATATTTTTTTTTAACGTTATACTCGTACTTTAGGGAAAATACAAATTTTAACTAGTTTTGAGCAGTAAAGTAACAGGTACATTCCATTGAATGATACATAGGATAAGAGGTTGGAACTTTAGATGGTAAATTTCGACTCGGAGAGTCATTTTAGTCAAATTTTTTTCACTTTATTAAAATATTTTTGGTCATTTATGTCTCGAATTTTGTCCAAGAGAAATTATTTATTTTCACTTATGGAATAAAATTTGGAATATGCCGAAGACAAGCATTTTATTTAATCGGAGTTAAATTAATGCAGAACAGTATTTTTTTCGTCGAAATAATTCCAATTTTTTTTCTTACAGATCTGTTATTTAGCGTTCTATAAAAAAGAAGAAAATACGTGAGTACTTGTATTATAAAGAATCGTTTTTTAAATAATAATCTTTAAGTATTTTACGATCGAAAATTTCATATTTTGAAATGAACAAAATGTTTGGAAGAGAGTATTTAAAAAGTGGAAAAAATTCACTAAATTTGTTCGATGACAGAAAATTGTAGTAGATCTACTAAAATCAGAGAGGTGTAATAGAGTGGTGAATTTTTTACTTAATGACATGATTAAAATAGAAAAATACTCAGTGTCAGTACTCAGTGTGAGTATAGATTATAGAAGTGTCGCGATAGTTAAATGAAGTGTTCACGTGAAAAATTAGAAAAAAAAAGGTTTGTCTTTGAAATTACGGTACAATGTTTTTTCAATGAATTTAAAAATGTTAAAACGCTCAGCCATCATTTAATTTTCGATTTTTAAGTTCTAACATACATAAATGAAATGTGGTTCAAAATGTAGGCCAACTGTTTACATAAAGGTTTATGGAAATTATTACGTGCTCGGACAACTGGAAAAACTATTTTATTTAGGAAAAACAAATTTGAAATACAATTTTTATTGTACAGAACACTAGTATCAGGGGATTGCTGAACGACACATTTGTGGTTTTCTATCCAAGTTATTATTATACAAATTTGTTCATTATTTTAATATTTATTTCAAAATAAGGACATTGGGTAAATTAACAAATATTTTAATTTTTTTTTCAGGAGGGCTAAAGAAGAACGAACATCGAACATACGTATACTTCGGCAATATTAAATTAGAATAGAAAAAGATAACGTTCTTCAGTAAACAGCAACTTGTAAGTCAATTCTTCACACAAAGGATTCTAAGGTAAGTCACAAATTTATAATTTCAATTACACATTATTCTTCATAAAAATTTCTTGAATTTTATCCTTTAAGATTTTTAAATGGTTTTATTTTTTTTATTTAACTTTTGCAAATGTCGCTGTTAGTGCTTTAAATGTCGTGTAAATATATACATATGTACATACGAATAAAAATTCAATTTGTCTCTACAGTCAATGAAAAAAAAAACAAAACGAAAAAAAGATTATTTATGAAATCAAAGAAATAATTAAATATCCTTTTTACTAACTTTCTTAACATAAAATGAGATTCAATTTAAACTTTAATTTATTTTTATAATTTTTTTTTTTCGTTCTTTCTTTCATTTTTCATATTTCACTTTCATTACCCATTTTATGTACCTATACACAAATTGTCATTGGTGTGTATACATGCATACGAGTTCATATATTTAATCCTTAGAGAATTTATTCACTTTACATTCACAGTCATTATATTTTTAAAGTGTTTTTCATTTTTCTTACAATTTTTCATGTAATTTTTTGTTCTTATTTATTTATTTTTTTTTTTTTTTTTGAAATCCAAAAAAAAAAAACGAAAAACATATTTCTTCGTTTCTTGTATTTGTAATTTTTTTGAAGAAAATTTGCACCATTCCTACTTTTGTTTTTTCATATTTAATTTCACTTTCTGTCTGTTTTACAGATAAAAAAAAAAAACCCCCCTCACATCTATTTATCCTTGAGAATTGCTTGGAAATTGTACAGAAATATGTGTTTTTTTTTTTACTGTCCTACATATTACATTTACCTACTTAGTATTTCCTCCCTATGCAGAAGTTTATTTGAATTTAAATATTCTCACACATATGATATATTTTTTTTGCAGACATTTTAAGCTTTTAAACAAATTTTTTTTTTTTTTTTGTAAATAAAATAAGCATGAAAGAATAAAAAAAAAACACACATCATAAAGAACAGAAATTCATGTCATCTTTTTTAAAAGTCAGTATGTTCTTTTTTTCTCCTTCTTCTTATTTTTTCTGCAATTTGTACACACTTTCTCATTGCTGTTCGTTTTTTTTTTTTTTTTTTTCTACCAATCCTTTACATAATGAAATTATTTTATAAGTTCCACATTTATGTACTACAATCGCAGTTTTGTATTTTCAATCTAAATACCTCTACATTCAGTTCCATTTTTTTCTTTCTTTTTTTGGTCCCTTGTGAATACACAAATTTACTCAAACAGGTCGTTATTTTCATAGTACATCTTCTTGTTCATATTTTATTTTTATTTTTTTTTTATTTTTTACATTATGCCTGTTGACTTCTACTTTTCATTTTCATTTTTATTTTTTTTCCTTTGGAAAAATTTTTCAAGAAAATATGAAAATTATAAAGTATTTATCTTTTGTGAGTGTGTTTGTGTGTATAGTAACGATAAAGAAAGCTCCATTATTCAAGTAAATTTTCTTAAACATTCTTTAAAAATTCTGACTTTTTTTTTTTATTGCAAAGGAAAAGAAATCTTTATTATTTATTCTGTGCAAAAATTTAAATTTTATTTGCGTATATATCCCTTTTTTTCTTTGCATATGATTTTCTTTTTATGGTTTTTCTTTTCTTTTTGTTTTTTTTTTCCTTCTCAATTTTCCTCATAACAATAAAGAAAATAAGAATATAACGTTTTGCGACAACAAAAGAATGTAGAAATAAGAAAATAAAATACATTCACAAAAGATGGAATTTTCTTAAAAAGTGGGACTAAATGTCGAAATCAAGAAGAAAAAAAATTACTCTTCTATCTAAATCTGCTTTATTTCGTCTTAAAGAAAGTGAAAGTGAATGAATTTCTATTTTGAAAAGGGGTGCGGGAAATAAAAATGATTACGTAATAGTTCTGAAAGCTAATAGCTTAGGAAGTGTATAAAATGAAAGGTGGATGTTTTTTTAGTAGTTGTTTTTTTTTTTCATCACATAGAATTGTTACAAATTTTCTTTTCTTTACGAAATCTCAATCAAGATTAAATGGGCGTAGAAGATGTAACCACCCACTTCATTGTATGTTGTATGCATAAAATTGGTTATCATCATCAATTTGACACTTCAAAGTGTTCGTAAATCGATAGGAAAAGACAAAAGGAAAAAAATTAGAAAAAGGAAAATTGTTTGGAATGTGGAAAAATTGTTACATTTTTTTTCTTTCTGTTTTTCTTGTCTTATTGCTCTTCGATCATATCGAATCATTGAACATTTAACGAAATCTTTGTTAACATTTTTTTTTTTCGTTTTTATTTACTTTTTTGTTTTCTTATTTAAAAAAGGAAATCTGATATGATAATGATGATATCATCGATTTGAGTAAGTTAGAAGGTATTTATTATGAAAAAAAAAAAAAGTAAATAGAAAACGGTTATTTCCGTACATAAAGATAAAGAAAAACGATACACTAAGAAAAAAAGGTATTATTTGACATGTTATCAGGTAATTTGAAAGGTGAGAAAATTATTTTTTATTCGAATGATTTAATCTAAATTATGAGAAGGTAGATAGGGGATCGATAGATAGTTTATGTGTAAAAGAAATTTTCTTTAAAAAAAAAGTTTAAAATAGAAATTTAGTCGGTAACCAAGTGAATTATTGTTTAAAAAAGAAAATTAAGTATTAGCTACCTTGTCTTGTAATTGAGTCACTCACAAATATTCTTATTAAAAATTGCATACTTTTAGCATACCTTTAGGCGTTTAGGATCATTTCTGTATTTTTATAATTTTTTTTTTGTTTTTTGTTTTTATTGCTGTACAGGGAGAGGTAGTAATTGAAGGTTTTCATTAAGTTTAGGAGCGCTTATTGTCCTTTTAAAATTCATGTACAAAGAAAATGGTGGAAAAGGGATTTTTTTTTATGTCTGAAATAAAACACGAATAATTTCATTGTAATCCAAAGTTTTTTTTTTTTTCATTTATTCATGATCATTATAAAATTTACAATTTTCCTCAATATTTTTTATTACATTCATATTTTGTTTTTTTTTGTTTTTCTTTTCTAGATATGTTTTCACAAATAATTTATTACAACTTAATTACTATCCTAAAATACAGTCAATTTATTGAATACTTGTTTAAATTTTTCATTTATATTTTATGATTTTGTGATTATAGTTACAATTTTTCTTGTTCCATCGAAAAAAAATACTTTTTTTTTCCTTAGTTTTTAGGATTTTGTTTTTGTTTTTTTCATCTTTTCACAAATTTGAAACTTGTTGAATAAAAAGTTTGATTTGTTTTCTTTTTTTTTCAAGCAAAAATTTAAACTACAATCACAAAGATTTTAAAATTAATAATTAAGAGTTTTACAATTTTTTTTTTTTTTTTAATTTTTTTAAATTAGGTAAATGAAATTATTCGGCAGTTAAATATATTCCACTCAATTTTACTAAATCAGAACCTTTTGAAATTTAATCCTTTTTGGAAAAGTTGAGTTTTCATATTTCAGCCGAATGTAAAAATATAATTTTTTAAATTTAAATTTTAGTAATTTTCTATAATTTATAAGCATTTTGAGAATATTTTGCCAAGCTATAATCATCACAATATGATCAATATTTTGTTGTTGTTGTTGTTTTATTTTTTAATTTATAAAAACATAAAAATTAATCTTAATTATATAATTTATAATTTTTTATTCATATATTATTTTGTATTTAAATCATTATCATCATCATTATAATTATTATATACCATCAATCTTTAGCTAATTTTAATCTAACTGCTATTTTTCTACATTTCCACATTAATTGAGTTTCTAATACACTAAATGACATTGCAACTAATACTAAACCTAATAAAAGATATGCACAGCATGCAAATAATTGTATATCAGGACCATTAAATGTTTTTTGTGGTATAAAATCACCATAACCAATTGTTGATAATGTTACAAAACAAAAATATGCACCATCAATAAAACTCCAATTTTCCCAAAATGCAAAAATAATTGTACCTAAACAAATGTAACTAATTAAAATTAATAAAACAATTGTAATTGGTACTTGAACATTTGATGTTGAATTTGTTATATTATCTGTTGTTGTTGTTGTTGTTGCTGTTGCTGTTGTTGATGGTATTGATGATGTCATTTTTAATTTTTGTTTATTATTCGTATCATTATGATGATTATTATCATCTAAATCTAAATCATTTTCATTATGAAGAAGATCCTGTTCAATATCCATTGAATTATGATTTTTATTTGAAGATTTTGATGATATTAAAGGGACACGTGATGGTGTACCATGTGGACATCTGAAAATTTAAAAAAAAAATAAAAACAAACAAAATAATAACAATAAAAAAAAAATTTTATAACAGCAAGTTATAAAGAAAATTCTAAAAGGGTTGTTATAATTAACTCAAAAAAGGATATATAGCAAACAAAAGACAAAGTCAAACCGCAGACCATTTCCTATTTTCAAGAGAAAAGTCAATATTTGGTGAATTCAAATGTTTCTAATTATTATTGTGGTCAATTTTACAAGCAAACTTATTGTTTGATACCAATTTTTTTTTTTTTGTTTTTTACTTTTATTATGAAGGACATTCAGGACACATATCTATGTTTTGTTCAAAAATTATTCAACCAGAGAAATGGTTGTTGTTTTGTTGTTGTAGGAGGGTTGTGTGGTATAGGAGACTATTCAGTTTTTTTTTTTTTTTTTAGTTTTTTAATTTGGTCCTTTTGTGTTTATTCTATTGGAAATAAATGTTATTTAAAAGGTGGTCAACATTATCCTTGTATAAATATTAGATTTTGTTTTTAAGGTTTAAATAAATATTGTGTGTAATTTTAAAGTAATGTTAAGGTTATGTTTTTTTTTTCCTTTTCCTTTTTTTAAATTAGCATTTTAAAAAAGAAAATTTTTGTAAATTGTACGGAGTTTTTGTATGCTTAATTTATTATTCATTGGATTTTTGAAAAACTACATATGTATATAATTGGTTCATGTAAGAACTTTTATGTGTAATTTTATGAGGACACAAAAGGACTTTAAGGTTTCGGGGTATGTTTTTTTTTTTTTTCAAAGAAAATTTTATAAGATAGAATTCACAAAAAAAAAAATCAATTCCGTCTTTTGACTCATACAAAAAATTCACCTGAATTGGGTTTAGTTATTGAAAAAGCTCATAAAAGCGATAAATTTCAAATCAAGGATCAAGTGCATTTGTATTCAGACTTGATGAAAATTTTAAAACGTTCAGAAAATATACAAATCTGTTTTTAGTTTTAATTTTAGAAATATCTTACAGTCTTTGGGTATATGACCTTGAAAAGTGTGTCCTTATTCCATTCATATTTAAAAAAGCTATTTAATTTGATTTAAAATTGATTTCTAGCCATAAAATTGTTCTGAATCATAAAATTCCTAATTAATTTGAAAATAAAAATAAATCTTTATAGAAGAATTTTTAAAAAATCTGTTTTTTTCAAAATAAAATCAAAATTCAATTTATTAATCGTCTTAAAAATAAATATCCTTTACAGGAACAAAAACAGAACAAAATCATGGAAAATAATTCTTTTAAACAAAATGAAAAATTTCTTCTTCCAATTAAATTTAAAAATATCCTGACAACACAATAATAAAACAAAAATAAAATAAAAATGAAATTAGTTATAACATCCTTTATCTTATTATGTATAACATGCGGTTGATCACTTCTGTTTCTATAATAAGTTTGTACTCAATCTACTTATATGTACTTATCGTTTGGCTCCTTATTGTGTCCTTCTTTATTTTTCATTCATTCTTCTTTATTTTTTTTTTTTAAACAAAAGAAATGTGAATTAATCTAACAATATAACAAATAAGGAAAAGGATAAAATAAAAACAAAGAAACAAAAAAAAAAGTCTAGTAAAAGGAAATAAAAAAAAAAAAAAAAAAAAAATAGAAAATAAAATTCAATGATTATGTGGATAGTCGTTTATTTTCTAGATTAACGTGATATAACTCACATAGTAAATTGTCCTGAATGAATGAATGGGATATTTTGTAGTACAACTTTTTTTTTTGTGTTCTTCTTTGTTTGTATAGAAGTATAGTTCATCTATATATGAGTGTATCAGAGGACTACATAAAATTCCATTTAAAAGGATAATATTAAATAAAATCGAAAAAAAAACAAACCGACTACAGTTTCCTAATAAAGATTTATTGTGAATTTCTATAAGAACTATTAGAATTAAAATTAAGTAGAAGATCCTTCAGGAAAAAAAATAAAATATCAAAAATAAAAACTTTTGTTGTAAACTGTGCGGAAATGAAAGTTTCATTTTATTATTATTTTTTTTTTTTTCTAATCATTTCTTTGTTGTGCGTATTTGAAAAGTAAAATATAAAATATTTTCACATAAAATTGATATATTGACGAATTTGTTTTTATTTTCGAATTATTCTAGGTTTTTTTTCGAAGATTATATTTTGTAGAGAAAAGGATGTACAGAAAAGGATGTGTAAGAGTGATGTTCGATTCATTCAACAGGTTACACAGGTTTTATATAATTTTAAATGAGGATTAAAAGTACTTTGAAATATTATTCAAAAATAACTTATACGTGTAATTATCCACCTTCAGTATTATTCTACATTTTATTCAGAAAATTAATTTTAATCCTTCAAAAATTAAATTCTAACCACTTGGGAATTACATTTTAACCACCTGGGAATTAAATTTTAATTCATTAAAGTTTATATTCTAGTAAATAATGGTTTTATCGTTAGGGGAATAGTTCTCATTATTGTTTTTTTTTTGTGAAAAGTAAATTTATTTAAAAATTTTTCCTATTTCAATTTTATTATCCTTTAAAATATTAATTTTTAATCCTGAAAAGGATTTAATGTCTATCACAGATTAAGGCTCACTTCATAACTTTTTTTTTATGTACCTACAGAAACATTTTTCCTCATACAAAAAAAAAAAAAATAAAACGGATATTTTTTCGTTCTCATTTTGTTTCTATATTTTCACGTTCAAGGATAAAGTTCATTAATAATCCTTTTTATTATGCAATTGTGCATTTCAAAAGAAATTTATTGTGACCATTTACAATTGTCTTTGTTTCTTTTTATTTACGAATAGAAAAAAATATATATATGGCATTGAATTGAATTAAAAGATTTAATTTCACATATTTTATGTACCTATATCCTTTTAAATAAAAATGTGGCTTTATATTCCTTTCTATGAAAAATATATACTTCATTTGAATAATAAAACTTTAATAAAAACGTAATCCAATTTTTCACATTAAAAAATAGAAAACCAAATTTTATTGTTTACGAGATACGAGAAAAAAAAAAATGAAAAGGACAAATTGTAAATTCTCATTTTTCACATATCCTTTGACAACAATTTCTTATTTTGTTTTTTATTTTTCTATAACTTACCCCATTCGATTTTGTTCATTCTCTTCTTCATCTTCCATTATATCCACAACGGATGTGTTTTCATTTGTACTTTGGTGATGTAATTCACTACAATTTATAACTGTAGAACAACTATTACCACCTACAATACTACCACCAGCACCACCACCACCACCACCACTATTACCACTATTAATTGTATTTCCGTTGGAAGGAGCATTTTCCGCAAGTAACATATTGATCTCTTGAGGCATTGGTTTTGGTACAAATTTACCACGTCGTATGCCTGAAAAGATAGAAAAAAAAGAAGAATTTTTTGTTTAATTCATTTTTTGTTGTTGTAAAACTCACTTTGTAAAATTTGCAAATTTAAATTTTAAAAAAAATTGCAAATAATTGAAATTTTTGTTTAACATAAAATTGTTGTTCTTATCCTTATTTTGTTTAAGTACTTGAATTCAGATAATATGATAAAAGTTGTTCTTATTACCTAGCAACATACTTTGCTTGATGATACTTTAAGGATATTAAGTCATATGAACGACGAGGATGCACATTATAAAATATTTAAAAAAAAAAATGAATAAAATATTTTTGGCATAAGATCAAAGAAAATATTTTCTATGTGGATTCATGTTTTTTTTTGTAGACGCATCTAAGGATTATTAAGCAGATAATTAAAATTAATGGGTGAAGAACCTATCAGGAAGGATTGCAACTTTTTTTTATAGAATTCTTTTTCAAATCAAGTAAAACGTACAACGTGGATACACTGTGTGAGCGTACATTGATTCTTGTTCAATCTTTATGGTACTCTAAAAATTTGGAACGCTTTTTTCGATCGAACACTCTTTGGAATTTCTTAAGACTCTAAAAAAAAATTTTCTCTTTTTTTTTTTTTTTTTTTTCTTCATATCGTTGGTTGGTTGAAAATCAAACTTGAATAGTTATTCTGTCAAAATTGGGTTGTTGTATCTTTTTTTTTTTTTCGAAAGTTATGGATCAAAAACATAACAGCTTAAGTCATGTTGGTTCTTCTTTACTTTGGAAATTAAACATTCAAATAAATTTTTCTCAAAAGTACATTTTCAGACTTAACCTGTTTGTGGATGTGGCCACAGAATTCAAGTAAGCTTTGTAGACAGTTGCTCAAAGATTTTATTTTATTTTCTTTTAACAAAGACAAGAAAAAACTAATTCTAATTATGGTTTTTGTTATTTCAATTTTATTTTGTAACACATTTTCTCAAATCTCATTTAATGTATTAAAAGTACAATAAACTATAAAACTTTAATACTTTAAGTAGTGGCATTCATGCTTAATACTTACAAAGAAATCATTCAAAAAGCGGACAAAAAAAATAAAACAAACAGAAAAAATAAAATAGTAATAAAATATACCTTATGTTATGTTGTCAGAAACATTACACATTTGCACAAAAATGTAATAAACATAAAAAAAAAAAAGAATTAAGTGAAATAACAAAAAAAAAAGAGAAGAACCCCCGACATTTATCCATCATCATCATCGTTCACAATATGTACACACCACAACACGTTTTATAGGATATTGCTGCCGGATTTACTAAAAGGTTCATTTTGTACATAAAAGTAAAAAATCTGGATACATTTTTTTTTCTGTTTTACCCTTTAAGGAAGTCATAAAAGTGCTTCAACAAATTTGCTGCCAATTAACTTTTCAAGCGAAAACTGATTGTAGGAAAAAAATACAAAAAATCGTAAAAAGTTCACAAAACTCACAATCAGAGTAGAGAAGAAAAAAAAAAAAAACACGAGTAATAAAAACTATAAGTAAAAATGTAAACTCATTCTATAAAAATATCTACCGACCGTAACATCTTTTCGTCTCTTCTGGAAAAAAAAAAAGTAGGAGTAATTTTTAATATCAACAACAGCGGCCAAAAAAAAAAAAAAAAAAAAAGAAAAAAAAACAAATTGGAAATGATTTGCTGTGCTTGTAAGTCGTAAAGCAAAATAAACCAAAAAAAAAACAAAAAACAAAAAAAAAATAAAAGCTACACTAAATAATTTCCACTAGAATTGAAATCACAAAAAAGTGCCAGAGGGGTAATAAGGGTTGTTATTCTGGTTAAATAGTTCGATAAAATGAATATTTTTGTTTTCCGGTTGATGTGGTTATTCTACAGAGTGTTCTTTAGATTAGACTTGTATCTTTTGGTAAAATTGTTAAGAAGTCAAATGAAAATGATTAGCTACTTTGTAACGGTATAAAGCGTGGAATGTTAAGGAGTTGATTTGAACTTTGAAGGGAGAAAAAAAAACTTATGCTACAGATAGACAGTACATTTACATTACCCTTTAAGTTGGCCGGTTGCTATATTGATAGAAAATTGGCGTCTGAGTTTTACATTAGGGTTTCAGATTTAATTTTTCTCTTAAATCCATTCACCTTGAAAAAGTTTCTATTCATGAGTGCTGAGTAAAACTAATAAAACAAAAAAGAATCAAACTACATCAAACATAAATTTCAGTCCTATCAAACAAATATGTTCGTTCTCTACCGACGAACAGTGTGGTTCACAATTTACCTGAAACTATTCATATCTTCCGATTGGATGATTAAAAAGAAATTTGAATATTCAGATCAAATTTTTTTACGTACAAGAATTTTCAGAAAAATTTTAATAAGAACACCCTGAATAGGAAAATTCATATAAAAAATTTCCAACAAAATTTAATAATTTTCTTTTTATTAATAAAAATTTATCATTTTAAGCTCATTATCTCTTTCAAAATTTCAAAATTAAAATCAATAACTACATTCAAATAAAAAAAAAAAAAAACCGAAAAAAAACAAAAAGTTAAAAAGGATTCATCAAAAAATGTATGTTTGATTACAGCAAAGCAAAAAAAAAACAAAAAAAAACAAATAGCAACTATTTTACAAATTTCATTTGCTTGAAAATAAATATTTATTGAATCTTGAATGTTTGTTTGTTTAAAAAGTATTTTATTTGGATTCACTTTGAATTTATGATTTTTATCTTTTTTTTGTTTTTCTGATTGACTTTGAATTTCAAGTCGGAAATCGGAAATTTTTCATAAAATTTTAGCTTTTTTTGGAAGGAAAGAGGAAAAAAAAATGAAGAAAAAAGGAAGACAACGATGTCTTTGTGTTTTTGAAACAATATAAATTTAATGTAATTGATAGGTTAGAGTTGAAAGGGTTTCTCTTAATGCATTTTATTAAACTTTTATTCAGTTTTTATTTTTCTTATAATTTATTTGATTTTATATGATTAATATGCGTGATATGTGATATATATGTTTTAAAGATTTTTTTTTTTTTGTCGTTCCATTATCGTAAAAATTTTGATTGAAAAGTTTTAGAAAATTCAAACAAAAAAAAAAATGTAAATAATTCATTATATTGAAAAATGATTACATTACAAATATTTTATTTGTGTCTAGAAATAAAATTTGAACGTTGAAAGTTGCTGTTTTTTCGGTTTTAGCAAATTGAACTTTTGAAAAAAGTTATTTCTTTAATTTGTTTTTTTTTTTTTTTTTTTTTTGCTGTTTAAAATTTATTTTATTTTTCGAATTTTATTGAAACAGGAAATTAATTTTTTTTTATAGTCGAAACCAAAAATACCAATAACGAATATAATTCTCATTTTAACCGTTTTGAGTTTAAATTGAATTTTTTTTTTTTTTTTTTGAATACTCTCTCAATTAATTTTTTAATCAGAATAATTATCTTCAGAGTTGACTATATAAAGCAAATCCTTTGATAGCAGGAATATATCGATCAGGATCGAAATTATAGGACAAAAGATAAAAAAAATTGCAATTTTCGTTTTTCTAAAATCCTTACATATATTTTATTCTAATTACCCTGATCTGAACATAGCTTAGTACCAAAAAACAGGCTCCGTAAGCTTACATTTTAAGGACCATAAAAATTGCTCAAGCATGAAAAAAAAAATAGTAAGAAAAATAAATAAAAATTCCAATGTTTTTTTTTTTTCATATTTTCTCGAAATGCCTTTGCCAAAGTTAAAACAAAATTAGAAGATTTCACCTAGCAAGCTAAACACGATTTCTGATCAAGCCTATAGAATTTCAACAGGATTCATAGAAAAATCATTTAAAATTAAGTTTATCGTCGTCGATATTTGAATTCTATTTTTCTCTTTTCTCTCAGATTAAATTGCTTATTTTTCGCTTACTTCAATTTTAATGCCATTTCATTTTTTCCAATTTTTAATTGTTTTGTTTTCATTTTAATTGATTTCACTTCATTGGCGAAAATCCAATAGTAAAAATAAAAGAAAAAAAAATAACACAATTTTTCTGACCATATGACAAAATTAATTTTTACATTTGTTTTTTTTTTTTTTTTTTTTTTGTTGTTCTGTTCAATTTAGTCACCAAAACAACAAAAAAAAAACAAACAAAGAGAAGAAAATGAAAAATCGAATTTTTATGAACTTTTAGTAGTTGTTTTATTCGAAATTCATTAATTAAACAAAAGGATGCATTGCATATAAATACACACACACAAACACAAATACACACACGCATGTACATCATGTGTTCATCGTTGATATGTTATCCATAATCTGATAGCATGGTAGTTTCATTTTGATTGTCAATTAAAATCATGAATTTTATGAATAGTGCACTCTTATTATACTTTAAAAAGGTCCTTCATAAAAAGGATTAAAAGGTGATATTTAAAAAAATTTATTTATGTTTTTTTGTTTTTGTTTTGGATTTTTGGAATTTTTTATAAATTTTTTTAGTGATAAACTTACCATGAACGGTAGCTGTATGAGGGTGATTATTTGTTGTCATCATAATTTTATTGGGACTGTTGGGTAATTGGTGATGATGTTGTTGTTGTTGTTGTTGCTGTTGTTGTGACTGTTGATGATGATGGTGATGGTGATGCAAGGATATCGTATGATATTTAACGACCGGTTGATTTGTGTAATGAATTGCCGAGGAGCAAGGTAAATGATTATTACCACCACCACCACCCCCACTACTACTACCTGTGGGTTGGATAGTAG
This sequence comes from Bombylius discolor, assembly GCA_939192795.1. Lineage (NCBI taxonomy): Eukaryota > Metazoa > Arthropoda > Insecta > Diptera > Bombyliidae > Bombylius > Bombylius discolor. Next base: position 5,202,235 of record OW584242.1, read on the forward strand.
GAAAATACATTGTTGTTGTAGCTGTTGCATTCGAGGACATTTGCTGCTGCTGTTGTTGTCCAATATTAGAAATGTTAGAATCATTAAGTGCTGGAGGAGGTAGTATCGTCGAGGTTAAACTGCGACATGGGCTACTGCTACTGCTGTTCATATTGTTTCGGTAATTAAGTGTCGCCATAGGATAATATTGAGGTGGATGTTGTTGTTGCTGATGATGAAGATGATGATGCTGTTGTTGTTGTTGTTGATGCTGTTGGTGCTGTTGGTGCTGTTTAATCGGTGATGTTTCCACAGATGACAATGATGATGATTTTAAACTGCTGTATTGTTTTAGAATTGGATGATGTGAGGATTTTATTTGCATGCATGGTGAGCTTGTATGATGATTTAATTTTGATGGTGAACTATGAAGAAGTTGACATGAATCTGAAATTGAATTTTTTTTTTTTAATTAAAAAAGGATAGTTTATTTCATGCTTTGTTTTAGATAAGAGTTTTATGCATTCTGAAATTCAGCTTACCTTCTCTATCATTAATTGCAACATAATCATAACCATGTAATTTTGTTTCACCGCTTACAGCATCATATTTACAAATATTACAGTCCATCTGAAAATCATGAGAAAGAAATATAAAACAATTTCATGTCCTTAATTTTTTTCTTTTACTTAATGAGCTTTTAAAAGCATAAATTATATAAGTATAAGGTAAAAATGATTATCTTTATATTTTAAATGTTCTGGTTTTCTTTTTTTTTCTTGCTTCCTTTTCTTTATTTTCTCATTTCGAAAATCCTTAAAAACCCTTTTTTTCCAAGCATAAAACAATGAACGCTTTTTTTAAAATATATTATGCAAAATGAATAGCATAAGTAGAAAAATTGGAACAGAAATTTAAAAAAACAAAAAAAGATGATTTCACAAGACACAAATTTATAAGAAAAGTACTTTAACCCTTTGTCCTCATTTTCATATATTTTTTTTTTCTTCAATGCAGTATTCGTAGCCACACACACACAGCTTCAGTTTTGTTTAATTTTTTTTTTTTTTTTAATAAACCTAAAGGCAAACATTCTGCTTTAAAAAAAAAAAACAAAAATTTATAATCTTTAAGTTTTTGTCAGGATTCAGGATTATATTGTTTTACTGCAGCAGTTTAAGAAATTTTCTTTTGTTAATTTTCCCTTGTTTTTTTTTTCATAATTTTTCAAGATTTTGTTTTAAAAAAAGACAAAAGTCTTTAATTCATAAATAATTTCCTTTTCACGGAAATTTTCTTCACAGGCAATAAAAACAGTTTAATAGGAAATTCAAAGGATTGTCGGAAAAATTTTTGTGTATTATAATTCCTGATTTTTGTGAGATAAGTGTGATGTATAAGAAATTCTTCGATATTGTACTTTACATGTCCTCCTTTATGAAATAATTTCTATCTTCTAAAGGACATCTCGTTAAGCATCAATTTTTAAGCTCTTTTTAAATATTTTACGAGTAAAAAATAATTTTCTTCCATAAGTATTCAAGCCGGAAACTGAATATAATTTTCAACGGTAATGAAACCATTAAGCAAATTGTTGCTTTACCTTGAGTGAGTTTTTCATCGTTTTTTTTTACGTCAGGAATAATATACCACATTTGAAAATGATAATTTTCCGTTCTTATTCAACTTCCGATTTCTTTTTCATAGCTTTTAATGAATTTCTTCAACAGTTTTCTCATAATATCTTTAATTTTTTCGTTTGTTTTTTAATTGTTTTCCATAAAAAAAAAAAAATAAATTAAAAAGTATAAAGACAATTACGAAATTTTCAGAAATTATCATCTACTAATAACATTTCATTTTAAATTTTCATTTATTTCGTATTTTTAATGACATTTTCCAAGAGAAATTAAAAGTTTTTAGGCTTTTAATTGTTTGTATTGTTTTACAATTAAATTTAACAAATACATATTATGAAAATTTTTAAGAAGACAAGAAAGAAAATTTGGTGAATAATTGATTAGAGAAAAAAATTTCGTTGCTGTGAGAAAAATAATCAAATTCGTTTTAATTGTGAAATTTGGAAATTGTTTTAATTTTAACCCTTTCATTTTTGTGTTTCGTCATTCTTCAGTATCACGATATATAGCGAAAGGTTTTTGAGGATGTCCTAAAACTGGTTCTACTGGTTTTGTTTTCAGCTCTTTTCCTCGAAGTCTCAGATACATTTGAGGATTTCACGTGTCACGCTTAGTCATTTTTTCTTGGTGGTTTTATTTGATAGTTCGAGCACAAGTTTTGACCTACCTACACTTGGTCTTACTTTTTTTTTTTAACTTCTTTTCTAGATAGTCTTCAGTGATCCATCTATCAATGAGGTCTCTAAGTATAGAAGCAGTATATGAAAAAAACAAGAGTAAAAAACTAGTATCAAAACGTATTGGCTTAATTTGTGGTACCTTTGACTTTTCTGCCAAAAATTATATTAGACACATAAAAACTCATCTTGTATGAGGATTTGAGAAAAATTTCTTCAAGTAGATCAACACATTTATTCATTCATCAACGCTTACTTTTTCCTTTCCCATAATCTCTACCCCTTCTTAAAAAAAGGGGCAATTGCTTCCAAACTTTCTCTTCGTAAAAAAAAATCCCACTTCTAGTGAAATTTTCAGTTTATATATAGCTAATCCCAATCCGTACGTGATATAAATCTAAATTCTATATGCATGTCAATCTTATTCAAATAAACATTCTTGTAAATTACAAAAAGTACACGATTCTCATTTGATTTCATAATTTAAAACACAAATTAAATTCTCTCTAAAACATATTAACTACCTTCTTTTAATTACTTTAATTTCTATTTCTACAAAAAATGTTTCTGTAAAAACACACAAATAAATTGACAAGATAACACAGCTACAACAACAACAACAAACAATAATTGTTCAACTATAATTGTTCTCATTTGTTACATGTAAAATATGTTACTTTTCAAAAGAATTTTATACAAAATAAAACTTTAAATTATGTTCTTCACACTTCATCAACTTTTAGAAATAAAAACAAAAAAATAGAAGCTATATTGTGACGTTGATGAGAACTTGTTAAATTTAATTATACTTGTTGTGTATTCCTAGAAAAAAAAAACAAAAACAAAGAAGAAGAAAAAGGATACGTGTTACCATAAAAATTGACTTTAAAATTTTATATATAAAAATCACTTTAAAAGATAACACTACTGTGCCGTACTTTTACCACATTTTTCCTTGTAAAATATTTTTCAAATTAAATAGCACCAGGTAAAGTTATTCGTATAGATACTTTTTTTTTTGTTTGTTTTGAGCCAGCTACTCAGACATTGAAGTATCTCTCTTATTTATTCATAAAAACTAAATTCATAGTGTGTGTTTGTGTCATTGTGGTTTTGATAAATGACGTATCCTATGCCACTGACATTAAATTTTTAAGATCATGAAATTCTCATAGAATTTAGGTATTTCCTTTTTTTTTTTTTTTTTTTTTTTTTGTTGTTGTTTCATATATAAATATTTCTTAAGGCTTTTTGAGACTATATATAAGATTGTCGGATTGAATTAATTATGTTTCATTACATCAAAAATGAGATGAAAGGAAAAAATGAAAAACACAAGGATATTAAATGTTTATAAGTAGATTGGTGGTATGTATACAAAAAAAAAAAGAAAATATTTCAATATTCATTATTCGCATCACTTACTAGAAAATGTTATGTCGTTGGAGAGGGGGGAGGTGGCTGGTGGAGGGGGGGGGGGGTGGTTATTATTATTGTTATTAGAAGGATGAATGGAATTTCAGTGGTGTAAAATAATGAATATTTTCGGTGACAGATTATTTTATTTTTTATTTTTTGTTTTTTCATCAGTAATGAGAGTTAAGTGATTTGTTGGTAAATTAGTTTTGTTAGTTAATAAATTTGTTTTTTTTTTTTTCTTTTTCATTTTTGTGTAAATTCTTTCCATGAATTAATTATTAGAAAGTCAACGTAATGAAATCAAATTTTTGACATTTTTAGTTGACGTAGTTTTGTTTTGAAAACAACAAATGAAGTTTCTATATTATTATGAGGTTTATGAGGTTTTTATTTAAAAAAAAAAAAAACGGATTAGCGATTTGAAAAACTTTGTAGATTCGTGAACAGTTTATTAAAAAAATTGAAGTAGTTTTTTTTTTTGTATTCTGGGCAAATCAAAGTAAAAACTTACAAGGATCGATTAAGTGACCAATGTTATTTTTGTTTGTCAGAAAAAGAAAATTCTATGAGACCTGAGTTTTGAAGATTAAAGACTGAAAAAGTATTATTTTCCTTTGAGATGGAAAAAAATGATCGTAAGTTGATAATTTTTACCGAAAAGCTTTTTTTACATTTCGTGCATGAGCCTTTAATAATCAGTCTTCGAAATAAGCACAGCACAGATTCAGAATATGAGAAAGTAATAAAATTGAAGGAGAAATGGTTAGGTGGGGCAGAAAAAAAAACCGAAGGTTATTTTGCATAAGTAAGTCTTCAATTTGATTTTTTTCCTGCACGTTCTGCTTTAAATAGAAATTCTGTGAATAGAGGAATTATCTATTTGAAAAGGACAAAATTTGAGAGTCCACAAGGTTCCGTTTATGCTCCAGCAGTAATTTTTCTCTATTAAACAATATAATTTTTAATTAATTTTTGTTTTGTTTTGTTTGTTTTTTTTTTTTCCAGTAAATCTCATGGGTAATTTTAATCTTTTTGACTTGAAATTGATAAATTTGTTTTTATATATGTATATGTATATAAAAGTAGAAAATCATAAAATTAATATCAAAATAAAAGTAATTCATTAAAATTACCATGTAGCACATAGAAATTAATTCTAATTCATAAAAACAAAAAAAAACTTTTATTTTCTATTCAACTAAATTATAAATCTACAAATACACATATAAAATCTTATTTCCTTTTATTTACAAAATCCATTAAAGATTCTTATTATATATTTTTGTCTTATTTCTTTTATAAGTTGGATTTGTTTTTTGTTTTTTTTTTGTTACTTTCTGAAAATAAACTATTTACTTGACGCGTATTCTTTAACTGAACAAATAAAATTTTCTATTACTTTTATACTTTACTATACTTTTCAATTCAGAAAGTTTTTTTTATAATAACGGTACTATGTACATACTATATATACACAATCTGTGTACATATGTATATTAATCAAAATACTCAAATACATTATCCTAATCGCTTCCTATAGTATTGAATAATTGATCACTTAATTGCAGAGAAAACCCAGTACCACGATGATGATATGTATTATATACATATGTATGTATGTGTATTTACCCTGAGTACATACATATATGAAATAAGGATATATACTAAGTACAATTTACATAGAAAATTTCGATTTTGGCAAAAACCCATCATAATAACAATGCGATGTGTGTATATCATATACGATTTGTTCGTTATACATATGTACATATTATGTTATGCGGTATAATGTATAATATAATTGTGAAATTTGGTTTGGCTTTGAATTAACATTTATGAATGTTTTGTATGTGCAAGTATACGAGTATGTGTGTATTATACATATCGTACAAATTTCAAACACATGTGTACATAAATTTTTAATAGAAAACAGGAAAACAAAAAGAAAGATGAAAATATATTTATTTTCTTAAAATTTTCTTGGCTTCTATTTTCGATATACAGGATGAATAGAAAACTGTATTACCCAAGGAATAGTATTTCTACCATAAATGAGCTGTATATTATTTGATTGAATTCCCAGACGGGCAATTAGAAACATGGGATGATTTTCCTGAAGAACATCATCTTCTGTATAAATGGAAATCCAAGAAAAATTTTACTATATGTAAAATAATAAAAGTTGAGGTTTCGTATTATACTAGAAAAACATTGCGCAGAGAAAAAGCTACTTACACAAAAAAGATCACTACGCCATTTAAACCATGCGCGAAAAAACCTCAGCTTTTATTATTTTACCTATACAAAATTGTGTACACATTTTAAAGGAGGCCTGAGAGTGGTGAGAACAGATTGATGTTAATTTTTTTTTTACCTTAATTCTAATGAGTTCAGATTTAATAGAACTTGTTTAAATGGTCACCGAAAAAAATCAATTGCATGCGATTTTTGGCTTAATTGATACAGTACTGGCTTTTGACATTGAAAACTACTCGTTCAACTTCCGTTGTAAGTCCGCTTAGCCAAAAGTTAGTGCCAAATCGTTTCAATTTGTTCACAGACAATTCACAATTATTATACCATATTTCATATTATGTCATATGTCAAAGGTCAACTTAAAAAAGGTCAAAGAAACTACAGAAATTCATTCTGTATTGGAAAACTTACTGATTGGCCGTGTAAGTTTTTTTTTTAAATTTATTTAGAGTCCAGTATGAAAAAGGACACAAAAGTATAAAACCACTATTATGGTTGGATTATTTCTTTAAAAAATAAAACACCACCCTGTATTTCGGATATTTACAACAACAACAAAAATCTAAATCGAACTTCATCAATCATTAACAATAATTGTACTTAATGCAAATTGAATGGTACGGCATAAGGATACAACAACACGTACACATAAAAGGAAAATATTATAATATGAAAATAAGGATTATATTTGATTTTATTAAAGTATATAGTTTCTTTCTTATATAGAAAACTTATCCTTAATACATACAACAATAGATAGATTTTATACTCTTATAGAGAAGGATTTTTTTCTTTTCAATTTTTATTTTTATTATTTTTTTCTCTTTTAATGTGTGTGTGTGTGTGTATACCAAAACAAAGTATCATATCATATACAAGAGAAAATAAAATATAAGCAAACAGAACAGATACAAAATTTTGTGTACAAAAACTACAAAAGTCATGTACATAATCAAAAAAAAAAAAAAAATTTACTTAATAAAAACAAAAACAATAATGATATCAAGGATTAAATATTCGCAATGCGTTTTAATCATGTCGGATAAGGAAATTAGTATAAATTTGTATTTTCATAAATGATAACGATAAATACACAAAAATTAAAATGAATAAGAGAAAAAAGATGAAGAATGGATAAAAATGAATCTTGAAAAGGATAATGTTTAAACCAGAAGCCACAAAGTACAAACAACTGAATATTGAATGCCAACAAGAAAATCATTTTTACTGGTTTTTGGATTTCATCACATTCAAAAACAAGCAACAACAATAACAACAATAATAATCCTTATCATTGTTTTCTCACACACATTAAAATACATGATATTAAATTTGTACATTTTGCAAGGATATACTTAGTTATTTGTGCAAGAACAAATCCTTTGAGTATTGTAATTTTCTTTTTTTTTTAATGATATAAATTTTAATATGCTCTTTGGATTTTTTAATGGCATATTGACAAAAAATCACAAAAAAAATGTCGTTTCATATATGAGCTTTGTGTTTTACTGTTTCTTTTGCTTGTTTGTAAAGTGACTAGAATTTTGAGATGAATATTTCCTTTTTTTTCTAAATTCCCCTTCCAAAGACACATAAGAATTAGAACGTAAGATTTTATTTTATTTTACTACTCTTAGACTGGGTTTATAGACCGGATTTATACGGTCACTTTTTTACCCTTTCTAGAACGTGAAAAAACCGGTTTTACAAGGAAAAGAAGTAGGAAGTATGTGGTGGGAAGTTATACTTTTTTCCATGTAAAACCGGTTTTTTACGTACTACAAAAGGTAAAAAAGTGACCGTATAAACCCGGTCTTATGCAATTTCCCTTTAAATTTGCAATAAATATAGAGAAAATGTGAAATTGAATTGTGAATGTGAAAATTTTCTCATTTTTCTTTTCTTTTAATTTTCTGCTTTTTTTTTTTTTTTAGTGAAATTTTTGCTATTAGCAACGTCAACAGTGTAAGTAGATAAATTCTCATTGGGATTTGATTTAAAGTTAAAATGAAAGTTAAATTGAGTTCGTAAATGTTTTAAATTTAAAATTTAATTTTAATGAAGCGAATTTTTGCAAGTTTTGCAAAAAAATTATTTAATTGCATGGAATTTTTATTTTTCATGAATCCCTGAAAACAATTTCAAATTAGATAGGAGAAAAAAAACAAATTAATTATGAAAATTAATTACTTTGAAATAATTTTGTTTGTAAAACAGAATTTTTTCTGCTTTATACTATGAAAAATCTTCATTTCGGTCTTAGAATTGTGACATAGTTGTTGTACAACAAAAAATTTCATTTTACATGAATTTTGACGGGAGATTGTGAAAGTTTTATTACTTTCGAAGAGAAAAAAAAAGCCACATTTTAATTTTTGAAAGATAAATGCGTTTTATTAAGCAGAATTTTTTTGTTTTTTCTAAGATAATTATTTTACTTGGAGAGCAAAAAAAAAAATACATTTTTAACTCACCTCATATGATTGTCCCTCATATGAATTACTTTTATGATGATGATGATGATGATTATGATGTTGACTATTTGTTGATTTTTCTTTATCACATTGTTTTCTTCTTTTACGTTTTCTTCTTGTACAACATATTTTCGAATATGTACATTGTAATGCTTCAGCTAATAATCCACCAAGATTTGATAAGCACATTAACATGAGAGGAACTCCAATTAAGGCATAAATAATTGTTACCATTTTACCACTTGATGTTTTTGGTGTTAGATTACCATGACCTGTAAATGACACACACACACACAAAAAAATAATTAACAAAAAATAAAAAAAACACACACAATAAAACAAAATCAAAATTATGAGTAATATAATGAAATATTTCGCAAAAAAAAAGGACATTGTACATGGAGCTCCAAGGCATTGTTTTTTTTTTTGCAAGTGAAAAAAAAACAAAAAAACTCCAAAAAATGTAAAAAAAATTAAATGTAAATTCCGCCATTAAAAGTAAATCCTTCGAAATAAATAAAAAAAAAAAAAAAACAACCAAAAATATTTACATGACAGTAAAGTTATAACAGCACAATTTCATAACTTCCGTAATAAATTTGAATGGTTGGCAAAAAAAAAAAAAATATATTTTAGATATCAAAAAATTCCAACTGCGAAAAAAAAATACGTTAAAAAATTGTTTGTTTTTTTTTTTTGGCTAACAAATGAGAAGAAAAAGATTTATTGGAGTTATCCTTTTACCATGGTACATCATTTTTATCCCTGGGGAACTACAAATTTGTAAAATATTGTGTAAAAACGTTTTTTTTTTTTTTGTTTTTTTTTTTGTTTTGTTTTCTGTGCCATGTAGTCGCCTCTATCACAAAAACAATTTTTTTTTTCATATTTTTTTGTTGTTTTTATTGTTTTTTTTTATAATTTTATTATTTTTTGTCATATTTTCACAAGTGATAAATTTTTTTTTGTATTTTTTTGTTTATGAAAAAAAAAAATAAAGAGAATTCTTGATGATGACATAAAATTGCAAAATTGTCAAAGATTTGTAGAAATAAAATTTGTATACAAAAGATTTAAGGGTTTAAAGGATAACAAAATGGTAGACATAGTGTCTACAAAGAAAAACAAAAAAAAAAAAAAACAAAAAAAATAAACAATTTTTGATGTGCTTTTAATTTAAAAATTTATCTCATCCTGTCAACAAAGAATGACATTAAGCTTAAATATTTTTTGAAAAAAAAAAAAAAAAAACGAAAAAAAAGCATACATTTTTTTCATGTTTACAAGAAAAGTGTTTAAAATGGGATTCAGGGTCACAGGTGCAAAATTGAATTTAAAATGTTTAAAAAATATATAAAATGAAAAATTTTCAAGAACAAAAAAAAAGTTCTTTGTATTTTGAGATGGTTTTAATTGTATAAGAAAAATAATGATGGTTTTATCTAAATATAAAGCTTTTATTCTACGACAAGTGGTTTTCAGGAGGAATCATCCTGATAAAAGGCTCTAAAAACAAATACTTACCAATTGTGGTGATAACAGTTACTGAATAAAGTAATGCTTCACTAAATGACCATCGTGTTGAACGATCTAAATCAATTGTATTTAAACCGTTACGTGTTGCTGCAACAATTGATCCTTCAAAACGTCTTAATTGTTCATGAACTAACATTGTCCAATTTTTTTCATAAAGGACATTTAATTTTTCTGAAAAAGAGAATAAAATTCAAAAAAAAAAACATGAATTACAAAAAGGATTATATTTTTTTTTTTCATATTTTAAAAGAATAATTTAATTATGGATTTTAAAATTGAATCGAGGCTATAAATCGGGTTAATTAAATTCAATTTAAAAGAAAATTAATTTAAATTTCCATAATTAATACAATTTTGTTTTTAATTCGATTATTTCAAATGAATTAATTTCAAATTGAATAATATGCATATAATTAAGAAAGCAAAAGGATATTGTAAAGGATATTTTGTTTACCAAACACAAGAATTTCCTATATATCCTTTTTATGCAATTTTAAATTTTTTGTTGTTGTTAAAGTACTAGCGAAAAATTTTTTAAAGTACTCGAAAATATTTTTTATTTTTATTTTTTTCTGGACACCAATGATTTATCCTTTTTTTTCCTTCGAATATATTTTTAATTTTCATTATTCCAAACAGAGTCCCTTCATTATAAACACTGCAGACCAAAAGAAAATTAATCTATTCATTAAAAACATCCTTCTTATTCATAAATTTGAAGGCACAAAAAGGAAATTTTTTTTTTTTTTTGTCTTACTTTCTACTAAATTCAACGTACCGGATTAAGAGGTTGAAATTATTTGTTTTTTTTTTTTTTTCCTCTTTACAAAAAATTGTTTCCTTCTTTCTTTTTTTTTCTTATAAAAATGGCAATTAACAGTTTGATTGAAAGTGCCAAAAGTTAAACATCATTTTCACATAAAAAAAAAAAAACGGTAAACTTAATCCTTATTTTGAACAAGAAAAAAAATTTCGTGAATAAATTAAGTTTTTTTCTTTAAAAAAAAAGAAAAAGCTTTTTTAACGAAAAAAAAAAAATAATAAAAAATAAATAAACCAAAAAATTTTTTGATTGACTGGTATTATCCCGAACCGCTATTTTCAACTTTTGAAAAAGGAAATTCACACAAAACAAAACAAAACAAAAAATTCAGAAAAGGGAGAGAAATACGAATAAAAATTAAATTTCCAGTTGAACGTGAATACTGTTATCATTTTCATTTTCTATTTTTTCTTCTTCTTTTTTTTTTTGAAAATGAAAAATGTTGAATCATCATAAAAAAAAAAAAAGGATGCTTCTGTTGCTTTTACTGCTATTATCCTTATCATCATAATAAAAATTATTTTTCATAATTTTTTTTTTCCTTTTTCCCCACTATTCGCCCTTATTTGAAAATCAAAAAAAAAAAATAAAAAAATAAAAAATATTCTTGCTGTTGCTACTAAAACACGGCACATAATCTCTACCTCATTCCTTTTTGTTTTTTTGTTTTTTTAAAGCAAAAAAGAAGAAAATAAAAAAAAAAAACGTTTTTATTTTTAAAGGACATTGTTTTTCCGCAAAAACTTAATTTAATCACTCATCTCCCTTTATGATTTTATTTTTTTTTCTTTTAGGTTTTTTATCTTTTTGCTTTTTGTTTTTTTGTCGTTTTTGTTTTTTTGCTTTTTGACTTCATCATTTTGTGGTATTAATTAAAATTTATTTTGGTCAAGTGGTATCCTTATGTATTAGTACACTTATAAAAATATAATAGCAGATGGTTAGTCAACAGTCAGTAAGAAGGATAAGGAAATCAATGAAAAAGTATGAAAATGGAGAAAAAAAAGTGGCAGAAAAAAAAGAAAATTGTTCTTTTTTTTTAAAAAAAAAAAAAAAACTTTGAAGATGATAGTAAATTTTTTTTTTATTTTATTTTTTTAAACGAGAAATCTAATTAGATATTTAAAGTGTAACCTAAATTAATATGTTTTTGAGAGAAAGAAAGAAAAAAAAAAGTAAGAAATAGGAAAAACGAAGAAACAAGAAAAATTTAATGATTTGGTCTGATAAATTAGAAATTTTTTTTTTTTTACTTTTTGCGTGGTTTTTATTTTTTACTAGAGCAAGTTTTGAAAAATAAAGAATTAACGTGGGCCAGAAAATTTAATGTGATTCGACTAGCGCTTATTTTGTTATCGTAAGAGCAGAGTAACAAGATTGTTTGCAACGCTAATACTTAATTTCTTTCGTTTTTCAAAACGGTCATCAAAAATCAGTTTAGTGCAGAAGCAAAAGCCAACAAAGATATAGCCTTTGATATGGCTTCCAAGACTCAAATTCTGAGGTAGACATTTTTTTTTCCATAACTTGGGAAATAATTGTTTCTGTACCAATAAATTTTTGACCAAAAAAATCCGAAAAAAAATCAAGGCTTTTGCAATTTTTTCAAAAATTGGTCAAAAATTTTAATTCTGATTTTTGTTGATTTGATGATGGAATATGATAATTCAGGACCTTTTGAATACAAATCTGAAAGCCATTCTGCTGTACGCCTTCTAATTTGCGAAGTACAGCTTTACAAAGTTCAGAACGAATGCTGAACTTTCAGTTCACTTTGTTTTACATTTTTAAAATTATTTTGGTAATTTTCGTAATTATTTCAATCCTTTTTTTCTTCTTAATCTAGATTGAACTTGTCACGGATCGAAATCTTATTGGATTGAAATGCTAAAAACTTGGAAACCCAATGCAGTCGTTATTGGTAAAATCGATATTTTCAAAATAAAATAAGTTGAGGTAATTATATTTTTAATTTATTGTTTAATACAAAATTATTCAATACTGTAACTTATATGTACGAGTATATTGTAAAAGTGAATTTTAATTAGTTTTTGTTTGTTTTCAGGAAAGACTTCTCGCAATTCGAGAAATATTTGATAATCGATCTCACCAGTTATTATTGATGGAAATGAAAAAGAGCTATGTTTCAAGATTTATCATAATGATTGACGACAATTATCTGTTCCAACAGCAGTGTTAATTTCATTACTACTTCATCATCTATTAATTAATAATAAGAATATTTATAAAATTTGGAAAAATAATTTCAAAAAAACTAAAATTAGAGATCAATGTAAAAAAATTTTGTATTTCTTTTCACTTTTATTTTTTATTTTTTCAAAGAGGTAGAAAGTAAATAATAAAAAATTGTGAACTGTAAATCTGTATTTTAATTAAGCATGTATTGTATTGTATTTGTATTTAAAAAAATGCAAAATTTTTAAATGTAAATTTCAATATTTTATTTTTAATTTATTTTCTATTTTATTTATTAATTCCTTATTTATTGTGAAATATTTTTTTATTATTTAGACTTCATAAGCATAAAATTGTAATTTGAAAAGTATTTTCAATAAAAAAAGAATTTAAAAATTAAAAAGAAATTCTGTTTTTTATTTATTTTTCCTTTTTCCACTGATTTTTCACATTTTTCTATTTTCTATTTCTGAAAAATTTTTCCCTGAAAAAAAAAATCCAGAAAAAACGAGAAATTACTTAAAAATTTTAAAAAAGTACTAGGCGATCATAAGTTGCAGCAAGCAAATTTTTTTTAAATATTTTTCATTTAAAATTTAAACCAATTTCACCAGTATTATTTAAGATTTAAACCAGTTAGTACCAGTTTTTATTAATAGATGTCACTAAAATCAGTTGTTATAGAAAAAAAATTTGAAATAAATGACTTAAAAATTTTAAAAAAGTACTAGGCGATCATAAGTTGCAGCAAGCAACTTTTTTTAAATTTTTTTATTCAAGATTTAAACCAGTTAGTACCAGTTTTCATTAATAGATGTCACTAAACTCAGTTGTTATAAGAAAACTAGCTGGTTCAAATCTTAGATAATACTGGTGAAATTGGTTTAAGTTTAAAATTTAAAATTTAAAAATTTTTAAAAAATTTGCTTGCTGCAACTTATGATCGCCTATTACTTTTATAAAATTTTTAAGTCATTTATTTCAATTTTTTTTTCTATAACAACTGATTTTAGTGACATCTATTAATAAAAACTGGTACTAACTGGTTTAAATCTTAAATAATACTGGTGAAATTGGTTTAAATTTTAAATGAAAAATATTTAAAAAAAATTTGCTTGCTGCAACTTATGATCGCCTAGTACTTTTTTAAAATTTTTAAGTAATTTCTCGTTTTTTCTGGATTTTTTTTCAGGGTAAAAATTTTTAGAAATAGAAAAATGTGAAAAATCAGAGGAAAAGGAAAAATAAATAAAAAACAGAATTTTTTTTTTAATTTTTAAATTCTTTTTTTATTTTTATTATGCTTATGAAGTCTAAAAAATATTTCACAATAAATAAGGAATTAATAAATAAAATAGAAAATATATTAAAAATAAAATATTGCAATTTACATTTAAAAATTTTGCATTTTTTCAAATACAAATACAATACAGATTTACAGTTCACAATTTTTAATTTTTTATTATTTGTGACATTTTTTTTTCAGTTGTGGAATTCGAAATTGATTTTCGAAAATTCGAAATTGATCTCTTTTTTTTCAAATTTAAAAAAAGCAATTTATTATAGAGTGTAATTAGTAAGTTTTTTGAAATATTTTTGAATTGAAAATTTGATGAATTTGGTAAAAAGAATAAAAAGTTTTGATAAACTCAAAACGTAAAGGTAAGTGTCATCATAATTGAAAATGAAGAATGTCTTCCCGATATATGTAAGTACAAGTCCTTTATATTAAAAATGATATATTATGGTTCTCCCATGCTTTTATTTGAACATAATAGAAACTATTTAAAGACCAAACATTTTTTCAATCAAAGAAAAAAACAAGGAAATATTAAATTTATATCAATTCTTTAGCTAAAATATAAATGAAAAGTGTTAAAAAAATTTTTTATTACTACTTGACATGATAGTGTAGGAGGTTTGAGTATTCTTCATCAATGATTTAGGTGGTAACTGTGAACAGCAAACGACATGGCATTCGGTAGCTCAGTGGTTAGAGCATTTCTCCGGCAAAGAAAAGGTTCCGTGGTTCGATTCCCGGCCGAGTCGAATGTCGTAATTTCATGTTTTTCAGTTACTACAATAGTTTGTAAGATTTCCACTGCTTAAAGGATGATATTCATCAACGATGTTTAAACTTTTTTTAAAATTGAAATAACTGTAACTAAATTATTTTTGAAACTTTAAAAATCAAATTTTGAAATTAGAACTTAAATGGTCAAAAAATTTAAAATGAACCTCTTTGATGAATATCGTGTCCTTAATGAGTGTGGATTATATATTTAAAAATTGGAGATATTTTCATGGAGCTGTACAATAATTTAGATATAATATAAATATTTGAAGCTTGAAAAAACATAATAATTTTTTTTTTCTTTAATATTTTGTGAAACTGGTTCCCAATTCCCATATATCCTTTCTCTTTATTTGAATATTTTATTGGATTGAATTAAAGATCAAAAATTGATCGTAAGTCATAAGAATTTTTGATTAAAAAAAAAAAAACTAATGCTAATGCTGAATTTAATCTAATTAAATCTCTCCAAAAAAAAAAAAAAACAAAAAAATTCAATCACTTTCTAGTGAATAAATATGTAATTAATTTCTGTTGAATTTCCGTTTATATGACTATCCATTGACTATCATTGCCCTCCATTATAGTCTAGGTTTTTTTTTTCTTTTATTTATTTTTTTTTTGTTGTTGTTGACTTTCTCTCACCATCTTAAGTTATGTAAGTTATTACATTTTGACATATATATATTGAGTCTAAACATATAAAATCTACACCCTTTTATGTCATCACTTTAATTCATACATTTGAGTTTGAGATTTTCTTTTACCAATAATTGAGGTTCTAGAAAAGCTTTTCAAAAAAAAATACAAAGAACACTTTTTCTTAATATCGATACAAAGGAGGAAAAAAAAAAAAACAGGAAAAGAAATGAATAGAAAACATCCTATTAGAAGGCGGTATGTTACTCTTGAACTTAATTGAATGAAATTAACTATCCTAAGAGGACAATCAATCTCTTGAATCCTGTTGTCGACATGCTCATAAAAATGTACAAAAAAAAAAAAAAAATCTCTATATACAAGTTGATGTATATTTTTATAATCTCATCATGTGTGTGTGTGTGTGTGCGCGTATGGGTAAAAGTACCCTTTCTTTTTGTTTCTTGTATTTTTCAAATGATTCCCAAATTGAAAATCAGCTTACATGTACGGAAGGAAGGATACATTTTATCATTAGAATATGAAATATAATTTTCTAAATACACTAACGAAATTTCGGATAAATAAAACGAGAGAATAAAGTATAATTTTTCACTATTTTTAACAACACAAACAACCACACACACACACACACACAAACCCATACAAGGCATTACCTATTTCTGATGGGAATTTATCATATTTCATATACATCTGAAATCCCTACAGCATCCTTTCTTTGTTTAGTTTAATTTCAAAATGAAAAACTGAAAGGTATTAACAAAACAGTTACCTTGATATCATGTTTTTTTTTATCCTTTTCGATTTAGTTAAATAAATTTTCCAAAAAACGATATATATAAAAATTTACTAAACCCTAACGGTTTTTTTTCTCATGTAAGTATTGTGTGTTATCGTAATATTATTCAATTTTAGTGAATTCCAACAATATAAAGCGGAATATCCTTTATGTTTTGCAGAATAACAAAAATTTTTAAATTTTTTTTTTTTGTCGATTAAACACACACGTAAAAAACTTGTAATCCATACAGCTTAAATTTTATCATAATTTCATATTGAGTCAAAATGTAAATATAACACGTTTAAGATCCTTTTAGTTATCCATCACTTTCTGTAACTAAATTTATCCATTTATTCATCGCATTATAATAAAAAATTTATGAAATTCTGTAGTATATTTTACCAAGGAAACTATTACGTCATAACACGTTTAAACATTGTCGTATTAGTTGAATTTCCTCGAAAATATTTCGATTATTTATTTTTTAACGGTGGGTTATATTAAAGAACAATAAATGAAAATCAGATATTCTCTACAAGAAAATTTATTATAATTTTAATTCTGATTTTTGTTGATTTAATGATGGAATATTCAGGACCTTTTCATTGCAAATCTGAAAGCCATTTTGCTGTACGCCTTCTAGTTTTCAAAGAACAGCTTTTCAAAGTTCATAACGAATATTCAACTTTCAGATTACAGTTTTTAAAAATCATGCATAATATTTTTTGATCCTGCATTTTAGATTTGATGTTTTTTTTTAAAACTTATGTATGAATAGGAAGCAGACATCCTGTGCTTTATTTCAAGATCACTTTAATGCAAAGCAAAATATGAAAAAGTCCCATTCGAATAAATTTATTCAGGATGTCACAGTTTCATATAAAATTGAAAACAGAGGTAGCTAGACATTTTTTGTTTCTTCATTACTTGGAAAATAATTGAAATATTAAAGAAAGGATACATTTTCTGAATTCATAAGACTCAAATCTATAAGATAAACACCCACTTTTCTCGTTTCTGTACCAATAAATTTTTGACTCAAAAAATCCGAAAAAAAATCAAGGCTAACCACGTGCAATTTTTTCAAAAATTGGTCAAAAATTTTAATTCTGATTTTTGCTGATTTAATAATAGAATATGATAATTTCAGGACCTTCTGATTACAAATCTGAAAGGCGGTCTCGCTACTTTTCATTCAGATCACATTGTAAATAGGCAGAGATTTCTGGTTTGGTCACTGTTTAATAATATAATCCAGTGTCCAACTCGAAATTTTTTTTTATTTACGATGTACTCATCGAATATGAATTAAATTAATAAATTTCTTCATAATAGACATTTTTTTAAGTGAAAATCATCAAAGCAGACACGGATTAATTACTACATATATACATACATATTTTTAATTTTTACATTATGTTTCTTTTTCATAAATTGACACTCATATGTACATATTTTACATTTTGAAATTTTAGGTGACATTTACTACGTTTATACTTCCTCTTAAACCGGTACAACTCATACCGATATAAGTTATGACGGTTTATATTTGTGGTATAAACGTTTCCTTAAACCGGTATAAGTCTTTAAATCGCTTTAACATAAAACGATTATTAAACCGGTTTAAGCAACCTTATATCCACATAAAAAGATGTATAGTCTGAATTTTAAAAGTTGAGGTTTTTTTGCGCATGTTTTACATGGCGTAGTGATCTTTTTTGTGTAGATATACGAAAGAAGAAACGTGTTACAACAAAAAAAACGCATGTGTGTAAGTATCTTTTTTTCTGCGCATGTTTTTCTAGTATAATACGAAACCTCAACTTTTAAAATTTTGACTATACATAAATATTTTCATATACGACTAAATAATTATTTATTGTTATTTTTTTTTTATAAATTAATTTTACCTGTAATTGTCCATAATTCCTTTAGACAATCCTCACGACTTTTTGCAATTGCAGCAATATTTGATAATTCTCTTGGTGCTTCTAACATTGGAAATATAAATGCTCCCATTATTGAATAAGCTATAACAAGTACAACAAGTCCTGGTGTAGAAAATGCTATTTTTATAAATATTTTTAAACAATATCGTCCTTTATTTAAATTATCGTTATTTTTATTATTATTATTTATTATTGAATTATTATGATTATTTTTATTATCATTATCATTTATTTCACAATTATTTAATTTATTATTTTTATATTTTTTATTAATTATTATAATACGATTTCGATTATTTGTACCATCATATACATAATTATCATTATTAATATCATCATTTTCATCATTATTATCAATTTCATTATCATCATCATCATCAAATTCTTCATTTGGATGGACTTGTTCAACGTCCGACATTTTATTATTTTTAAACAATTTTTATACACATTAGCACTCATTTAGATGTTTTTTTTTCTATAAAAAAAAAAAAAAACACAATTTTTTTGTTTTAAATCAATTTAATTTATTTATTTATTTATTTTTTTTTTTTTCTTATTAATTTAAACTTTTATTTTTGGTGGTGTTTTTTTATTCTTTTCAATATTGTGTCACTTTAAGCCCCCTTTTTTTTCACTTAACTTTTATTTTTATTAAATTTGAAACTTTCTCTTATTTCTTGCGTGTGTGTTTATTATCATGAAAATTTCATAATGATAATTTTGTATAAATAAATAAATTAGAAAAATGTATTGAACACAACAATGAATAAGAAAAATAATGAATTACAATATTTTAAAAAAAAAAATCCGAATAGAAGATGCTTCAAAAACAAAAATAAAATCGAAAAAAAAAAAAAAAATGAAATTTTTGTATTTACGTTACATTAAGGATATACATATCATCATCCGTATAAAATGTGCTTACTATATTACAAAACAAATTTACATAATAAAATGCAATACCGTATCACTCCACTCTGGATTCTCTATATATCCTTTTTTTTACACCAATTCTATAACATTACACACAAACGAACACTAAAATTTTATTATACATTCGATGGTTGTTTATACTGGAATGCTTCTTCAAAATGTTTAAAATAATGATGATGTACTCTGTTGTTGTTGTTTATGTCCTTTTAAAATCTTCAATATTATGATATTCCATTCAATGGTCAAAAATAAATTTTAGTCTAGAGTAGATGGTAATAATGATGACTATACGGAAAAATCTGAAATTGGATAGCAAACAAAAGAGAGAAAAAAAATAAGTATTAGTTTATTTTATTTTATTTTTTTTATTTTTCAAATATTTTTATCAGAAGGATACATCATTTTAATAGCTTTTTTACAATGCAATTTAATTAAGAGTGAAAGTTTAATTTTTGTATATAATGAGAAAAGTTCTTAAATTATAATTCGATATTCAAAAGTTAAACAAACAAAACTAAACATTGTACAGTCCTTGTACGTTATTAAAGGAACATAATAATGATAATCAGACAAAATGCATGATTATGTACCTACCTATTTTTTTTTTTTTATGTTAAAAGGATTTTAATACAGACATCAGTAGCAACGGTTGATGTACTTACAGAAAAGTACTAGAACATCGAATTCATGTAGTTTGATACAGAATAATGTAGACAAATTTGAATCAGGATCAGTAACAAGCATTAACCGTTGTAGCCATGATACCATAATGTGAATCGATAATTAATTTTGTAATTTCAAAAGCAAACAGACATCAAAGTGTCAATGAGTAAAGTCTGAAGATTATACATAGGAAAAATTTTGAAGTTTAATTTATTAATGTAGTCAGTCAGCAAATTATTTTCGATTTTTTTTTTTTAAATCCTTTTTGACTTTAAAAAATAATGAAAAAAAGTTACAAATTCAATTGAAGATATTTTCAAGCATAAATTTTCAGTAGTAAATAATTCGCAGTTAAAATGAATAATAGTTCATATAATTTCGAAATGATCAATAGTCTTTATTACCACTATCACTTAAATTGAATTGGAATATTTAAGGATAATATGCTGTTTGAATTGATTTAGGATAAAATACCAATTAAATCTTTTAAGGACTCAAAGTTAATACACAATGTACAATGACTTTTAATTAAAAATATTGATCAAAACTTTTACGTAAAAAAAAAAAAATAAAAACCAAAAAAATTTTCTTTTCTATTTTTGGAAATTTTCATTTTATTCGGATTCGATATCTTTTTTTTTTCTAAATACAATTAAAAAGCTTTCACAGACTGTAAATTATTTTTTTCCCCACGTTAATGTGCATGATATACGAATAACGGAAATGTTTCATTTAAGCTAATATCCCAATGTTTTCCGTATGCCAATTAATTATGATTTGTTTTTATTGTTGTTCTTTAATGTTGATGAGCTCACACACACATACAAACAAAATTTATATCATGTTTATTCAACGGATATACTGCCCGGAAAAACGTGTTAAATTTACCACAAACTACTTAAAAGGAAAAAAAATTTAGTTTTTCTTAATGGAATGACTGTAAAAGTTTTTAGTTTCAAAAGATGATAAGCGTAAAAATATAATGAAAATATTTAAAAGGATGAAAAAACAACGAAATTGTACTTTAATTTGACACGAAATTAATATAATACTTTCATGGCAACATTAAAATAATCAACGATCAACGTGACACAAAGAGTTCAAAGGTCAGTTCATACTAAAATTATAAAAGTTAACTATTCTGATAGCAACAGAATTTGTATTCGATTATTTTTCTATAAAAGTCCTTAAACTCTTACCACAAACACAAGAGTTCAAAATACAAAATTTAACAAAAATATGTTAACTTAGTATGACCATTAAACTCAATTATCCTTATTCAAAAGCCAATGTTAACGCCATGAACTAAAACATTCTATACGATACCATACCAGCATTTAGTATCAAAACAAAGGAAATTTATTTTTTCATATCCTTGAACATAAATTCTTTGTTTTTAGAATTTTCGTCATTTTCACCTTTAATATGACATTAATAAATTAAAAAAAGTATATATAGTAAAAACATTGAAAGACATTGTCATAAAGGATATTTTCATATTTTGAAAAAACTTTCATTACTTTTACAGTAACAAAAAAAAAAAAAAACGAACAAAAAATGGATAAACAAAAAGTTATACAATTAATTAAATAAAACTCATCTTCTGATATTAAATTACTCATAAGGACATGCTGACAGACGTCATTTAACAAGAACCTTTTTTTTTTTTTCATTTTTATAATGCACTTCGTATGCAAACAACATTTTTGTAATTAAATTCAGACTAAGAAAATCCTTTTTGAATTCTTTCCCTTCACAAAAAAAAAAAAACAAAAAACAAAATTCATCTACCTGCAACCTGCAATACTCGTACAATACAAAGAAACAAAAACTTTTATTTTCACAGGTGTTTTCTTTTTAAACTTAAAAACGAAAAACAAAAAAAACAAAAAACAAAATGTATCTTTCAATTTTCATTATTCTCCCAGAACATTATAAATTCATATGAAAAAAAAAAAAGAATTTTATAAAAATCACCTACAAAAAAAAAACACACACACACACACTCCCAGATGTTTGTTTTTGTTCTGTTTTATTTTTTAATTGAAAGGAAAACCTACACTTTTATGCAATTTTATGCATTTCACAAAAGTTTTAAACATACATATGCTCCTTCTCTTTTTAGTTTTCCTTTTTCTTTGAAATAAATTACTCGTGAGTTCATCTAACACACACACACAGATTTCCTTTTAAAATCATGAAAATTAATTGTGACAGATTTTTTTTTTTTTTTTCACTAGAAAAAGTTCAATGTTTGTTGTTGTTTTATAAACAAAAATGAAGCAAAAAAATAATTAATAAACAAACAAACAAAAAATAAAAACAATAATGACTGATGATTGGGCGGATGGGTGGTGTATACTAAATGTGGTTAATAAAACAATAAAACATAAAATTTAAAATGAACATTTTTAAAATTAACAAACGTATTCGTTCATCAGAATCCTAGAAACACACAAATAATAAAAACAACAGCAAAAAGGATTTCTTTTTTATTTTATGTTTTTTTCTTATTTTATTCATTATTTTTCTACTCCAATTCCGTCTGCTACTACTTTTTCTTTGTTTTTTTTTCTTTTCACGTTTAAACAATTTGCCTCAAACCCCACATTTATCCTTTCAAAAGAAAACGGAAGAAAATAAGAATTTTTCGTAAATCAAATTCTAATATGTATATAAATTGTTCTAAGAGGTTATATACGTACTATACATAAAATAGAAGACGATTCATGTCGGATAACAAAAAATAAGGATCACGTACTATATATTTTAAAAAAAAAATGTAGATTATTGTAGAGACAGATACTTTATGAATTTTTTTTTTTTTCGCTTGATTCTATTTCATTGTCTCTTGAATGTAGAAAAAAAAAAGGTATATCTAGTAGAAATCAACAGAAAATTATTATTATAGAGAAAGAACCTCAAAATAATAATTTTACCTAAAGAACAATGAATTTATTAAGTCCTTAAGGAGCTTGCCATGCAAATTGATCTTCTTTACTACTGACGTTTATTTGTTTTTTTCTTTTTTTCTTTTTCTTTTCTTGTGTGTATGTGTGTATGTGTTCTTTTATGGATATATTTTATTCATATTTCGTGATGAAATAAAAGAGAAATACAATTATTTCTGATAAATTTAAACAGACCAACTAACCAATCTGACAGGATATCAATATAGGTACATACATATACATATTATCATATACATATTCACAAGGATACATATTCTCTTTATTATTTATTCAATTATTTTATTTTTTATTTTTTTCTCCTTGTATGAATAAATTGCACAATATATAAGTACATTTACATGTATGCCATGATGATGATTTTAATTTGGTTACTGTCAGTTATAAAGAGAATGATGATTATAATAATACTTTGACTAACAGAATAACGTAAATTTCTTCTTCTTCATCATCATCATCATCATCATCTTATTTGTATAATCCGGAACAATTGTATATTATATGTATATAATCTATATACGACATAATACTCAATGGAATCAGTCAAAAGTTAAGGAAATAAGATCATCAATTATTTCAAGAGGTGAATGATGACAAGGATAACAAAATATAAAACGAACGAATGAAATGAATTTTGATGACAGCATATCCAACGGTCGATATTATTTTTAGAGACTGAAAGAAGAAAAAAACAAAGGACTCCATATAAATTATATATGTACATAAATATACAAAAATCATTTATATGACTTTTGCACGTTTTCAATTTTGGCAATATTTCATTAAGTTTTCTTTTTAACTAAAAAAAAAAAAATACCTGAATTTCTCTGAGTTACATAATTCAAATAAATACGTGGCGGTCGTATATCAAAAAGGGTTTTATTTTACAAATACATTAACATACACGTGTATCTAGAATCTGAAACTTATTAAATTTCATAAAACTTTCAGATAAATTTTGTATTAATATTATTTCACAAATTTCGTGGTTTTGTGTGGTTTTTTTTTTTTTTTTTTAGTTTACATTGTTTTTGTTTTATTTTGTGTTATTTTGTTTTTTTTTTTTGTTTTTTTTTTCTAAAGAATGAATGAATATAATAATACACACGGGTACCATAACAACAAAATCAAAATATATTTAAATAATATAAATTTTAGTTATTAGTTTGTTAGTTAAAAGTTTTTTAGTAATGAGATTTGCGTGACAATATGATATTTTTGATATGTGATAAACGTACAAAATTTTCATAATATTTCAACTTAGTATTATAATTTTAAAAAAAAAAAAGGATTTTCGAACACAATAGCATGTAGATTTGCAATTATACAAAATTTCTAACATTAACAAAAATATTACCATTCGTATAATTACTTGATGTAGATACTGGTACACATAAGATTTATTATTATTCAAAATTATGATAAAAATGTAACTTTGATTAATTTTAATAAATAACATATCATTTATAAAAATTTCCTTTTTCTCCTGTGAAATAGAAGAAAGAAAAAAGGAATTGTTTAAAATTAATCATTGAAAAATTCTAATTTATAAAAGTGTTTAGTAAAAAAACAATTAGACAATACACAAACCACCAATATTTTTTTGAAGAACCAAAGTAGAATTGGCCTGATAATATAACTTTGAGATTTTACACTTAAAACTGAATTTTAGGTGTATTTTATAATTTCATTTCGCAGACTAGACAGACAATATTGTTAGTTAAGTAGAGTGTTAACTACGAATACTGGAGGTCTCGGGTTGAAATCTTCGATGTCTACAATTTTACAATTTGAACAAAAAAACATACTGCAAAGTCATTGTCATGTCATATTTTGACATTTTACAAATAACCTCTAATTCCAATGATCTTCGAAATTATGAAACAAAACTTTTGTTACACATCATTTATTCTAAAAAATTTTCTTACAATGATTTTTTTTACAATCAATTCCCCTCACAAGTCTTTTTTTTTTCTTTTGATAAAATTAAATTAATTACAAAAATATCATCACAAAAAAATAATTATCTAGCATCACATAAATAAAAAGGATTCCATACTTCAATTCAAAATAATAATAAAAAAAAAACTTATTATCATACAGAAATTCATTTAACGTATACGAGTAATACCACCAATACCACCTAATATTATCATTTTATCTTTCGGAAAAAAAAAAATCAACATAAGATCATTCATAAAATGTATACACTCCATTTACCAACTAACGTTCGTTCAAAAGAACTTTTTTTTTTTCGATTTTCTGCCTCTTCACAAGCAACAAGAAAAAATATATTTTCATACAAACTGGATCATTTTTCCGTATAATAATAATCGATAAATATATAATTTGTTTTTTTTTTTTTTTCTGCTTGTATTGAATATTAAATGTAGTCAATATCATAAAAAAAATATCATCTTAATGTAATCCTTTTTTATCACTTAAAATTTATCTTATATTTACTTTCTTTATTTTTTTTTCATTTTCAATATTTTTTTTTTGCTAATAAAAGAGCCAGAAAAATAATAATTCTTTTTAGGCGTTCAGAAATTTTCTTTTATATAAGCAAAAAAAAAAAAAAAACATACAAAGTAATTTTCTTTTTCCATCATAAATACTATTATAATCCTTATAAGTACCTTACATTTAAATATTTCCACTTTTCTGAACAGAATAACCTGAATTTTCATTCTTACACAAAAAATTTCTTCGTTCTTTTTTTCTTTCCATTTTTTTGTAATAGCATCGTTCAAACGAAAAAAAAAAAAATAGTATCGTCATCAGTTCAAGAGGAAATTGTTAAAGGCCTTAAGTAAAATTTTCATTACACATACTATAGTGTTTAAAAGATAACAAAAAAGATTTTATTTAATTTTGTTTTTCTTTTTAGTTTATAAAAAAAACGGTTCTTTTTCAATTTTCACAATTTTTACTTTCAACTCCACCTTAAAGTTTCTTCTTCAAAATACTTTTTTAGTCCTTTTTTTTTTTGTATGCTCGTTATACAAGTGCAAACTATTTTCATGAAAAAATTATAAAAAAAAAAGAAAAAAATATAAAATTTCATTGTAAAAATTCTTTCTGTTATCAAACAATGAGAACAAGCATAAAAAAAAAGAACACAAAAAAACGTTTTTTTTTTTTTTTTTAATTTAAAAAAAAAAAAAGTCGTTAAAGAAAAAATATTTGCACAAAGATTATCAACTCAGCATCACATATCATTTTAAATGATTTTCAGTTATTACATTAAGGTAATACACGAAAAAAATAAAGTTGTATGTGTGTGTGTGTGTGCCAAGAAATTTGTGTTCGTTTACTTTTTAACTGTACTCGAAAAAATAATAAAAGAAGGAAGAAAAATCCAAATTTAATGTTGTTTTTTTCTTTTCCTTAAAAGAAATTTCACCTTTATCTGAGAAATTTTTTTTCTTCTTCTTCCAAGTCCTTTTTTTTTTTTCATAATTTCATAATGTAATATGAAATCGATTTAAAGGATATATACGAAGGATATACACACATGAAAGGATAAATGTTGAAGTTGGCATTGTAATTTTATCGTTTAAAGCAGTCAATGTTTTTAAGCGAGTTTTTTTTTTTTTTTTTTTTTTCAATTCAATCGTGTGTTTGTGTACAAGATACAAAATTTAATTTCACGGTAAAAGGAATCTGTACAGCTTGTTTTTTTGTTCTGTTCTGATGTTGTGTTATTTGAATTCTGTATTCTAAGAAGAAATTTAATACAACATGTTCACAAGGAATTGTTTACAAGATAGAATTTTCTTTCACATTCTTTTCCTAATTTTTTTTTTGTTTTTTTTTTTTTTTGTGTCAACGACTTCCGTAAATAAACTGCGCTTCTATAGAGTATGATACTTTCTTATCATGTCGTTACAACAAAATTTTTTTTCTTATTTTTTATCTTTAATACTCAACGACAGCATATCTAGGTGTTATCCTTCTAACATCGATAAGGAGATTACCGATATATGTATATAACAGAAGATATGACATGAAAGCTTTTTTATATGTTTTTTTTTTCTTTTTTACCTGAAAGGTAAGAAGGATACATAAGTAATCGAATTTACACTTGCATTCAAAATGTATCTTAAAATGTAAATCAATTTATAAAATATATACAATTCGGTGTGCGATATATCAAAGGTCTTTCGATATCTGAATACAAGCAGACTGGAATTATTGAAAAAAAAAAAAAAAAAAAAAAAAAACAATTTAAAAAAAAGTTCCTTAAAAAAATATATATTTTAAGAGGGAAGAAAAATTAAGCAGTCACAAAAAATTTAAAAGTATGTAAATGACATAACAGTATACTTCGAAGGACATTAATTATACTTCTTTTTTTTTATTGGTCCTATCTAAATTACTTTTTCAGTTGTTTTTTTTTTTCTTGTAACTTTCATGAGGCTTTTGAATTACTAGAAATAATTTTTTTTTTTTTATTTCTAAAATTTACCTTGAAGTTTGAGTAATAAAATGCAGATTGTTTGGACCTTTCATCCATTAAGCATGAAACATTAAAAGAATCTGATGTAACACAAAATAAATAAACTCTAAAATACAAGTACTGACTTATATTTCCTTCGTATAAGTAATTTAAATATTTCACCTGTACAATGACCAACAAAAAAAAAAAAAATATCTCAAAAAAAAAAAAATATGGCATGTCAGTATCACATCATCAAAAATATAGGACGTATAGACTTTCAAAGACAAGTTAGTGTTACCTGTACTATAATTTCTGTTCAAGTACAAAAATTATTTTTTTTTTTTTCGTTTTTTATCTACAGGACATTACATAAAATAAATCATAAATTTTGTCTGTTATTTTGTTTTTTTTTTGTTTTTTTATTACATAATTTTGAAGAAAGAAAAAAACAAATGGAAAACGACAAAATCATGCTTTTTTTTATGGATGATATTTTTTATTACATTCAAGGATCTGAAGAATAATTATTAAAATATGAAAATTTAAAGAGAGAGAAAAATAATTTTATTTTTATCATCATTTTTAATTTTTTTTTTTTTTTTATTTTTTTTTGTTTTTTTTATAAATTATTCCTTTTAATGAAATTCATCAATTTTTTTTTTTTACAATTGTTTGTTGTAACCAATGGCGTATTTTTAATTGTGTTAGAGATTATAAAATTTTTCATTTTATGATAAAAATAATTAAAAATCTTGTAAATTTTAATTGAGATCATTTTTTGTTTTTTTTTTTTGTGTTCTTAAAATTTTTACTATGTCATAAATTAAAAATTCAAAATATCAAAAAAATTTGTGTCGTATAAAAAATTAATGTATCACTCGTAAATTTTTTGATGATTTTTATCCTTTTTTTTTATCATTATTTATTTTTTTTTTTTGTGTTAACAAATTATATTTTCATAAAGGATGAAAATTTATTCGACTACTACATTTTTTTTAAATACATATAAAAAATTGAAGATTTTAACATTTAAAGAGTCCTTGATTTAGAAAAAATCAAGAGAATATTAAAATTAAGTATTACACTAGAAATGTTAATCGATAAGGTAAAAATAAAGAAAATTACGATAAAAGTTTTTGACGATGATATCCTTAAATAAAATTCTAATTTTTCGGTACATTTTTGCAACTATCTATTGGTACAGTCAATGACAATATAAATTCTATTCTATGTATCTGCTCTGTGGTACAGTCATCGTAGTATAGGGCGTCATAGATGTCATTCTTACTTTAATTGTCTCTAGTGATTTTAAGCAATCTTAAAGATAAATCCGCTTCACAATCTAAAAAATTACAAAGAATCTTATCGTTTCTAAAACCTAAAAAAGAACGATATCCTTTTTTATTTTATACAACAGAAACCTCAAAATAACATTTAAAAAAAACTATTACAACATTAGAAAAGGTTTCAGCTCTTTCAGTACAAAGTTTTAAAGGATCACTGCACAAATTACATTTACAACTACAAAAAAACAAATTCTTCCTTAATTTTTTTTTTCTTTTTAAATTTCAAAACAAAACAACTTCCATAAGTTCAAAAGTCATTGGCATACAATTTTTTTAATGGATAGACACGACGACGAACAGATAACATAACAAAATAAATTAAGAAAAATTGAATTTTTAAAATTTAATCATGAGAATGACTTTTACATACATAGCACATACGAATAGAATATGTTAAAAATGATATTCTATGAACTGCATATGCACATCACACAAATACATTGAATGTCATTAAGCATGTGAAAATTTATCTTCTTATTTATTTATTTTTTTTTTCCTTTTAATCTTTATTACATGTAAAACAATTTTTCATTTTCAATTTAAAGCATGATAACCAAAGCAAAAAAAAAAATTGTGTAACGGTCGACAAAATGCTATTTTAAAATTCATGATATTTGCATCTCCTGACAGCCATTTACTCAAATTTTAAACTTTTTAACATTATCCTTTTGAATACATTACTTTCTTTTTTTTATCATTGCGTTATGTGAAAAAAATTTAATTACCAGCATTTTATGTTTTTTTTTGTTTGTTTGTTTTGTTTTAGAGATAGAAAAATTTATTTTTTTAGTAAAAACAAAAAATCGGAATTACTATTTTTCCTTAGGTGTTTTTTATAGTGAGAGACTTCTCATTGGACAATTGTCGCTTCTTACTATTTAGTTTTCATTTCTTGAAGAAAAAAAAAATAAAACATTTTTTTCTGAAGTTTTTGTTCTTACTTAAATTTAATTTAACTTCAAAATAAAAACCACAAAGTAAAAGTGGAATAAAAAAAAAAAATTGAATTAAATAAAAATCAACGTAAGAAAGAAAAAAATTCAAAAAAAAAAAATATCAAATAAAATTTATAAAACTTTAAAAATATGAAAATTTATTTTCTGTAGTAACTCTTTGGTGAGTAGACAAAGTTTTAGTATAATTTTAAACTGAAACAGACAAATTAAAAGATATGAAAAATAAACAAAAAAGAAAAATCTCAAGTTTTATGGATGGTTACTCCATTTAAAATAATTTAAAAAAAAAATTATTAAAGCTACAAACAGACTTTTCTATAAAAATTTTCAAAACCTTGACCAGCTAGGTATTCAAAATAATTTTTTTTTTTTTTTTAAGGAAAAGTCAGTTACAAAAACAGGATAGAAATACTCAAATTATGTAAATGTCTCAGTTTTCTTACTTCGCATTTTACAAACCTAACATGGACATAAACCAGAAAATGCTTCTAAAGTATCCTAAACCCTTTTTTAAAGGATATATCAGCGGCGAAGCAAAAAAAAAAGTCTACTTCCGACAATAAAAGTCAAAAGTTAAATTTTTATAGAAAATGACTTTTTTGTTCTACATGATTCTAACTTTACACAAATTCAGAAGGACAAAGCCATTCGATTTTTTTTTTCAGATACATATGTCATAAAATTAAAATTGTAGGTGCATTGATTGACAGTACAGAATAAGTTGAAAGGATTTAAATTATTAAAATACATCAACACAAACACTTAACCATATTGAAATTTTCTAATCACTACGCAAAATTTCTCAAAGCTTTTATTCAAATGAATTTTCATTTTCATTGTTAAGAAAATTAACAAAAACTTATTTGAAATTTTAACTTTTTACATCCGTCAATCTTTATGATTACGGCCCTGACATTTTTTTGACTTTAGAACAATCTAATATAATTGGTTTTTAATCAGAAAATATAGAATGTCAATTTTATGATTTGTGGTTTGAAAACCATTTTGCTTATTAAAATTTCAAAATAAACTAAATTAAACTTAAAAAAACTATGAAAATTATCAAAATTCAATTTGAAAAAAAAAAAAAAAAAATCTTACATACATGTGAAAATTCTCGAAGACTAAAAATTCTAAAATTGAAAAATAAATATTTTGATGAAAAACAAAATATCATCCTTTCTCTATACATATGAACCCAAAAGGATGCGGCAGTAAAAATGATTTTGCTTATTTTTCTTTATTATTTCTTTTTTTTTTGTAAAATTTATGGAATCATTTTTTGTTGTATTGTTTTCCTTTCAGAAAAATCTGCTAGAATAAAAAACAAGCATTATAAAAAAACTACTCATAAAAGGATATTAAATAGAACATTTAATAAATAATTTATTTTATACACAAGAAGAACAAAAAAAAAATAACAGAAAAAAAAAAATCGTAATCCTTCATGTCTTCTTTCTGTTTTACTTTTTTTGGCATATTTTTCCTGTTTAATTTATTGTATAAGGAATTATTAAATATAATGATCCTTTCTAGAGAAGAAAAAAAAACTTGTTGTTTTACTAACATAACAAAAGAAAGAATTTTTTAAAAAAAAAGAAGAAAAAATATTAGTTAAAAGCAACGAAAAGGAAAACTGAACATTAAAAATGAATTGGTATTCGTTTAAAGGATATTTGGGAACATATTATAATGAAAACATAGTAAGATTAATGTGCTTTTACGATTTTTTTTTTTTTTCAACTTAATTACTGAACATTTTTATTGATTAATTTTTCTGTATTGAAAAAAAAAAATTTTTTTATTTTGTAAATTGGATTTTTTTTGTTTTTTTCTAAAAAAAAATGTTTTTGTGGTATTTAAAATGTTTTAAGAGAAGTGAAAAATTGATATACATATAAAAATAAAGTGCCAACATCCTAGGTGTTGAAAATTAAATATTTAATATCATACCGTTCAAAATAAATCATGTCCTGTGAAGTAGCACAGTCTGAACTTTCACTAATAAAACAAATATTAGAAATTTTTCGGTCTTAAATATTTTAATTAACTTCAAGGAAGCTTGGTTTTTTTTTTAAAAAAATTACTAAAAAATCATTATTGAAAACACGTGACTTTAATTTCATTTTATCAATTTTTTTTTTTTGCCTTTGTAAGATTTAGTCACTGTCCAAAAACTACCAATTTATCTTTGTTTTATTTTTTTTTCATGTAATTTGTTTTCTTAAAATTTAGGTTAATTGCTTTGTGAATAAAAAAAAAACTATCAAATCATATACATTACAATTATCTATCACCCCCTCTTACACTACTCTTCATTTTATTATAATTATACAAAATTGTACCTATATTTTAAATTTTACACAAAATGAATTCAATCCTACCTTTCTGATCTCATTAATTTTGTTATTCATTTGGTGTGACATTTAATTACACGACCAAAAAATATTTAATTCTATTTAATTACCATTACACGATTACAATTTAAATGTACAATTTTTTTTTATATTTGAAAAAAGAGACCAAAAAACATTTTTGTTATCCTTATAACATTCAATACAAAAATCATTAAACGCCTTTTCTGAAAATATAATACAATTAAAGAGCCCACAGACAATACAAAGGACTGTAAACTCATTGAATTGTGTGTGATATTCTTAATGCCGCTTTGACACTATTTTAATTTCATGTTTTAAAATCTGCCAGAAAATTTAAAGTTGAGCAGCGAGGATAAAAATGGTATTTTCAATGGTTTAGACTTGATTTCGAAAACTTGAGATAGGGTATTACAAACTTTCTGTCAGATTGAATATCTTGAAAAGTCAGAAAAAGTAATCGTTGAAGACGAACCTGCATTTGTAAAAATATGTAATTAAAATTTTGTTTGTAGGTCATTTCGTGTAATTTTCGCGCACTTTCCTGCTAAAAGTCTAAAAGTGCATGAAATTGATGAAATACATTTCGGACTTATTTTTTTTTCAAAATGACATACGATTGTAATAAATTTTCTTTTTTTTTTTTCTTTAGAAACTCATCGATAACTTTGACTAAACGGTTGGATAATATGTATACTCCGTAAAAACTTATTGAATAACCCAACCAACGGTTAAATACTTGAATAATCCTCTTGTATTATGTATGGTTCACTTAATATTCTCACAGATCACATACTACAACAAAATTAATGAAAAGTGTCGATATCCATCACCTATTCAATATATTATTATCTGTTTCACAAATATAATTAAATAGATCATTTTTGTTCATTAGGTCGTCTCCAAAAAAAAAAAAAATGTATCAAAATTAATTCAAATATCATTTATCTTATTACAAAAGATAAGAAAAAAAAAAAAAGCCTCATCGAATGAAATAACATTTTCTCCCTCATAATTTTTCTATTTCCTGATTAATTTTTTTTTTTTGCCTGAAAATCCTATCACTTTTATAGTGTATAAAATTGTATATAACAAGGAACAAGAAAAAAAAAAAAAAAAAGGATGTATTGCACAGAAACAATGATAATAATAATAAACAATCCTACATACTTGTTTTTTTTTTTTTTTTTTTTTGTTCTTTTTTGTATTTAATAATCCTTCTTCTGTTTTAAGTGCCAGAAAATAATGAAATTTTCCAATCGATATTCATGTTTCCTGTATTGTATTATTATTTTTTTTTTTTTTTGACTTTGCCTCACATAGTATCTAATATAGTGACTATGGCTAAATTGTAAACACTTTTCTTATGACCATTTGAATTTGATCCTTTTTTTTTATTATGTCCTTTTTTTTTTTTTTTGTCCGGAAACTTATGAGTAAATCAATATTTATATTGTCTTAATTTTTACAACTTTTTTTTTTTTTTTTCTACAGAAATGAATACAACATTCGTTTATTAGAAACAACTGAGTTATTAGGGTTCTCTATAGAATATATAATATATACGAGTACATGATATTTATTTGGGTGATCATTCAATGATGACCCTTATACACATAATCCAATCAAGTTTTTGTCTATTATTTTTTGTTTTTTTAAACAATAATCGTGTATCTTATTTCTCATATATTCGATTTTATAGATATTCATAAGAAATCTATATGAAAATTTATGTTTACAGCTTTTTTTTTTTTTGGTGTTGAAATAATGTCCTTATAAAGCTTATATATATTTAATCTATATTTATAAGAGGCTATGTGAAAAAGGATATCTTATTATATGTGTGATTTTTTTTATTTTTTTTTTATAAAAGGTATAAAATCAAAACAATGAAAGTTAGGACAAGAAAAAACAATGTGTTATGAAATGAAATAAAAAAAATAAAATAAAATGAAAAGAAAAAAAAAATTGTGTGTTTGTTTTTATATCCATATCCCTGACCATCATCATTTTGATTTTTTTTTTTTATTGTTTTTTTTTTTTCGGTTTGTGGTTTTTGTGTTTACAATACCATTGGGGTCATCAAAAAGGATCATCATTGGTTATTGGTTAATAATCAATAAACACAAAGATCATAAATTTTGTAATGCAAATCGTTATTATTATTATTACCGTTATTATTTGTGTAGGCTGTTCATATTTTAAAGTTTTTTTTTTTATATATATATTTTTTCTTCATTCAATTTTCTCTTAAATCTCAATTTTTTTTTTTATTATCATTATCCTGTCATGAAATATTCAGTCGAAATCAAATATCACATAAAATTTAATGAGATTTTGTTTGGAGTTTATTATATATTTTCTAAGAGAAAGTGATTGAATGATTTCTATTATTAATAACCTTACTGAATTATTCAAAAAGAATTTAAATGAAAAGTTTGAGAGCCTCTAGAGATTTATATCATTCTCATTATTTAGAAACCTTTACTGAGATTTTTAGAACTTGTCTAGTTTTACTCCGTGAAATCTTGGAGCAGTTTCAAAAAATTCTTCTCTGAAATACTAGTTACCTCAATCAAAAGTTTACGTAATTCTTCCTGCAGTATTTTGAAGTTTTAATGGATTAAAACTTGTTAGATTATCTTTCCTATAAAAAAAAAAATATATGACCGCTATCAATATACCAAGAATACTATTCCAATACTCTGTTAAATCCTTTTTGGTAAGGTCTCTTTTAAAAACTTGCCCAGAAAATAAATTACTACAAATTTTATCTGTTACTGCAACAGGACCAAACCTTAACTGGCCATAAAAACGACATACAACATATTTATTTTTTCCTTCATTCTCACGATTTAAGAAATTCTCATTTTTTAAAAACTGAGTGACTTAAAAAAGCCATAAAAAAAACAGTAAACAGTAAAAAACAAAAAAATTAATAATTACATGCCAGAAAAGAAAAACCCACGTTTATAAAAATCGTGTTAAATTAAAAAAGCAAATTAAAAATTAAAATAGAATTTCAGAATTTATCTACAAAAATATTTATTGCTACATCAAAAAGGCTCCATCCAACATGTAATCTCTATTTCATCCTCTTCTTTTTATTTCTCCCTTTCATTTTTTTTTCAAATTTAATTATTAAAATTTCATATTCTCATAATCACACTGTAGTTCTTTTAACACACACACACACACACTCACATAATTTACAATAAAAAAAATATTATACTTGATGTATGCACAACAGGAACTATAAATTTTTCTACACAGATAATATCCTTGTTTTTTTTTTTTTCACTCTGGAATCATTTTGTATTTTACATTTTCATCCTACTTGTTTTTTTTTTTGTATACAACAAAATCTCTTAATTACACAATATGAACATAAAAAAAAATTAAAAAAAAATAAATAAATAGGAAGTTTATTATTATTATGACGATGAAGGTAAAAAAAATAGATAAATTGTAAAAATATATATAATAACTCTCTAACGACACAATAACGTTAACATCTCACTGAATATAATTTCATTATTAATTTTTTTTTTTTTTTTTTTTTTATTAAAAAAACTGTAAAAATCTAATTTCGGATTATATTTTTAATTTCAGTAGATACACATAAGATTTATTTATAATAAAAATTAAATTTTATTTAAAAAAAAAAAATAAATAATAAATAATAAATTAAAAATACAGGAAAATTGTGTACACAAAACAGAATCATTTAAATTATTATGCACACATACATCCGTCCCTATATATATGTACTATAAATATCCTTTTTTTTTTTTTTTCACTTTAGAATATTCTCACAATATATCTTACACCTTTAATTAGAAATATTAAATCAGTTTTAAATTTTAATTAAGTCCAAATAACACAAAAGTTAAATATAAGTTTACAATAAAAAATTCTGTCATTCAATTTTAATTGAAAAACTTTAATTTGATATATTTTTGAAATAACGAAAGAAACAAACAACGATTCGAAGGGAAATTAAATTAAATATCATTAAATTACAAAAAAAAAAAAATACAAAAAATTTATCCGGAAAAATGTTTATGTTAAATGAGAAATTAAAATATTTTCCTTCTTTTTCAGCATAATTAAATGCTGTTTACTTTTAAATTTAATTTATTTATTTTTGTGTTGTTTAAAATTTTTAAATTAAATTAATTTTTTTAATACAATATTGATTTTTCATTAATTTTTTAAATAAATAATTTTCACAGTTTGTAAAATTTAAAGATTCTATGTACTTGAGAATAAGCCTTAAAGTTTATAGAACAAAAAAAAAAAAATATTATTTCGTGGTTTTAGAATCACAGAAAAAAAAAAATAATTTAGAGAAATTTAATACTTTTTTTTGTTAGAGTAGTTTTTGTTAAATGAAACACAATAAAAATAAAACAAGTGGAAATTGTATAATGCTTAGACTGTAAACACATACTTCCTACTTCTTTTCCTTGTAAAACCGATTTTTTACGTTCTACAAAGGGTAAAAAAGTGACCATATAAACCCGGTCTCAGTCACACTAAAATCGGTTTGTACATTAAATCGGTGATACCAACTTCATAAAAATTAAAGTGCATCCGGTATGAAGATATATACATGGAGACAATTATTGTGACTTTAAAAATTTGTGACCAGAGAATTTTCAAACAAAATCTTCTACTTATCCAATAGGGATCGAATTTTGGAAAAAACCTCAGACACCAACCTCTTTTATTAAAAATCACCTACAATTCGACACCAGTTCAATCAAATTTGATTTTTTGATTAAATTTGAATTTATTTACTTAGAATTTTTCTCTGACCAAAGCTTTTTTGAAATAACGTAAAAGGATAATAAAATTTTGTCAAGTAGAACGAAAGTCATAAAACAGGATGAAGATTGATCTGGCAGAAAAGACTTTTTATTTAATTTTTTTTTTCCTTTTAACTCTACAAAAGTCTAAAAAATTGTGCAAACGTAATTTTCAAAGAAGTTCTCAATATGACTGAATATTTTTTTTATCCAAATCGATGAAATTGATTTCAAAATTGAATAAAAAACGTACTTTAAAGTGAAACTCCTTTATATTTATTTCTCATTATCAAAATCGAAAAGAGTATTTTCCAAGTACAAATTCATACAGAAAGGATGATTATAAATAATTACATTATCAGCATCCTTGAAAAATTTGATCCTAAAATCAGTCCAAGAAAAGTTTGAAAAAGTTCTTTAAAAAAAAAAAAAATGAACATAATTTAACATTGAAAGAAATCAATACGAACTTTAAGTATTTTTAAAAACATATTTAAATTCTCTTTGTATCCTTTTTTTTTTTTTTTTGAATTTATTTTTATAACTTCCTTATTGTTATTTTTTATGAAGTACTTATTGCTTTCAACGTAAACTTTCATAATAAACTTCTTGAAATTCGAATACAGTAAAATAACCAATTTTTTATTTGCTTAAACATTTGAAAAAAAAAAAATAAATAACAATAAAAACTTTTTTTTCTAATTTTTTTTACAGTCCAAGATGAAAACCTTTTAACAACAACGAAATTTAATCCTTTTAAATTCGATTGAAATGATTTTCCCTTCCGACAATTTTTTTTTATATTTTTCGTTATTCTTTTTTTTAATTGAGGATAAGTAGATTTTATTTATTCATTGTCAAACAAAACTTTTTGATGAAGTTTTCTAATTTTGTATTTTGAAAAAAAAAAAAAATAAAAAAATAAAATACAAAAAAACAATTAAGTAAAATGTCCAAAAGTTAAATTTAATTTGTGAAACTTAAATATTTTAATCTTTTTCGTCAAAAATAATAAATTAAATTTTCCTGTTCAAAGTAGCTGAATGTATTGTTTTAACTCATCGTTCATAAATTCATCATTAAACTCTTTCCACATTCCTTGAATGTATCAAGACAATAGTATACTGAGTTGAATAGATGAAATATCAACCGGTGGAATCCATTATACATGTTGTCTTTCCCCTGGTAACCAATTCTATAGAAAAGAAGACAAGAATTCGAAAAGTTTTTCTGTGTTCAGACTATTTGTTTGTGAAATTCAATATGAACGTTCTAAAACAAATACAACAAGGACCTAAAAAAATTTCTGAGACATTCTCTGCGAATTTCTGTGAACAATTTCTATTGACAAACACAGGGTGTTCGTAAGAAAAATAGTGAAGGATGTTCCTTAGGAAAAAGATGAGATTTAATTTTAAGTTGATTGCATGAAAAAATGATAAACTCAGAGAATATTTTGAATTTTGAAAAGAAAAATAACGAAATGGACCACAAAATGATAATAAATTTTAAATTCACATTTATCGCTTTGAATTTGAAATTCTCGTTTGTTCGTTAAAAATCAAAATGGATTTTCGTAGTCGGATTTTATTTTTAAAAAAAAGTTCAAAACTTTTCATGTCCTGAGGAGATTTTTTAACATAAATAATCCCTGAAAAAAAAAAAAAAACACAAAATTAAATACCAATAGATTCTATGCATTTGGGTTTTTTTTTTTTTCTTTTTTAAATCAACAATAATTGTTAATCTGTGTTGTTTTTTTCTTCTTACTTTTTCAGCTTATTTTCTTAAAATCCTCACTGTTATCTTTTAAAATTCATTTCTGATATGTTTTCAGAATTTTGTCTTATTTTCCCAAACAAAGTTTCTATTATGGATTTTATTTTAAAAGAATTTTTGAATATTGTCTTTTGATATTTGTCCCAAGGGAATATTTTGCTTTATAAAGCAATCTCATTTTATGAAAAGCACAAACATTTAAAAGTCATCATATACATGATATTGACGAAAAACAAAATCTTTTCTAATGGAAAATTTACATTTTCTTTTTAGAATAAAAATTTAAAAAAAAGAAAAAATAATAATAAAAATGAAATTGTATACATTTTTTTGTGAAAAATAAAGCGTGTTATGTATACATTTACTCTTAAGCAATAAAGACATAACATATCAAAAATATAATTTAAAGAAAATAGATACATTGAAAATATTTATAGTATAGAATTTCAACAAAAAAAAAATTCTTCTTCTGTAGAAATTTAATATATTTAATTTTACAAAAATTTGATCACAATATAATGAAAAAATTGAATTTCAATTGAATGTAATATTTTATATCAGAAAATATCCTTATACGTAATTGTTTAATCTCAGATATAGTTCAATTGAAAATTTCAAAAATATTAAATTTCAAATAACAAATTATTGTGTATAAAGTAATTCAAATACAAGAATTTACACAGAACCTCAGAAAATTTTCAAAATATCCTTATAGGTATATCAAATTTTTTGTAATGTCATTTAAATCAATCTGAAAAGGATCTTTTAAATTATTTAATTGGAAATATTGTATATTCTTCGAAGAATCTGTACTTTAGATTAGTTGAAAAATATGTAATTGAATATTTAGAAGATTTATTGATGAAAATGATTTTCAATTTTTTAAGAGAAATCTACAAATAAAATGTAGAAAATACAAAATTCAATCTTCACATTTTAAAGACATTTTGATAGATACGTACATTCAGAAAATTACATATTAGTTTTGTTTCTGTAAAGGTTTTTGAAACCACAAAATACTAATTTAGGATGTATAAGATTCAAATATAAATGGCAATTCTAATACATACCTAAATGTGCATCATATCATCAATTTCTATTTACCGCATACATGATAATAAATCCTTATACTATTTACTAAACTTTAAGAAATAAATAAGAGGGTTGCATTCACTACTGCAATCCTTTTTTTTCTGAGTGAAATATACAAAATGATACAAATATACAATTAAATCGAATTAATAAAACATTAATTGAAAATCAAGCAAAAACCGTAAAACAGTGCAATTACCACAAAACAAGAATCTCTTTATATTACTATTATTCCTTTGAAAGGACACTGACATTTTAATGGTATATTTTATGACAGATCTTTTACAAAGGAGGCTAATTAAAATTTACTGCTAAAGTTAAATAAAATACTGTCACTTTTATACAATTTACAAGGAACCCTTTAAAATGTTTCTAAACAAAATATGACCCAAAATAAATCCAATAATCAGGCGATGACCAATGTCAAATGCAATGTGAATAAGCCTTAAAACCCTGTAAGAGAATTCTAAAATACTCCTAGCAATTAGAAAGAACTACAACTTACTACTTCATTGTATGAACACCCTCTTATTACTTTTCTTTCTAAGTCCTATAGTTTTTCACCCGAACCCTAAATACCATCATTGAAATAACAAGGTGAAATTGGTGTGGGCCCAATCCTTCCAAGTATTTCACCTTTGAATGAACTAGAAAATTAAATAAATTATAAAAAATTTCTTACAACAAATTTTAAACATTCTAAAATCAAATAAATTTTTTTTTTTCATTTTTTCAAAAAAAAAATCCCATTGATTATTTGTTATAATATTAACACACGAAATAAGGATAACTAACACGATTTGTTGGAATAAAAAAAAAAACAAAAAAAAAAAAAAACAAAAAAACAAAAGCAAAAGAATTTGTTAAACATATCAGAAACAATTGATTTTATTACAAAAACAAAATCCTTGTTATATTAAATCATGTATAAAATCTACAAAAATAAAAGAATTACTAAATAAATTCTCAATATTTTATACCAATTTTTCTTATATTTATCCTTAATACAAAAAAAAAAAAATATGACAAGGACGATGACAAAAGCTTCAAAAAACAAACAGAAGATCTTAGACACAAACAAAGTGTATTACGTGACAATCGTAAAAATTTTCTTATTTTACAATTTTCTTTAAATATTTTTTTTTTTATTGTTTATCTTTGCTTTTTCTGAACAAGAAAAAAAAATGTTTTGTATTTATTGTATTTTTTTTTTCTTTTACTTTTCTTTTAAAACAACTAAGAAAAAAAATTTTCATTGTTGAATTGAGACAAAGCCAAAAATAAAAAAAAATAAATAAATAAAAATTACTGCTTTTTGTTTTTTCGTTGTTATCCTATTAAAAGTCAAAAAAACAAAAAAAAAAAAAACCAAAAAGAAATATTTTCTTTAACTTTTAACATTTCTCCTTCACAATTTTTTTTTTTTTTTTACCTTGATGAAACAATCCAATGACAACAAAACAAAATAAAACAAAAAGACAGATAAAAAACTTCAAAATGAAGCAAGTGAAAAAACTCCAAAGAAAAAATCGTGCTTTTTTTTTAAATAAAACTCTGCAATGCCTCATTGATTTATTGAATACAAAAAAAAAAAAAAAAAAAAAAAAAAACAGAGAACCAGAACAAATACACAAA
The DNA here is from genome assembly GCA_939192795.1 of Bombylius discolor. Lineage (NCBI taxonomy): Eukaryota > Metazoa > Arthropoda > Insecta > Diptera > Bombyliidae > Bombylius > Bombylius discolor. The sequence continues at coordinate 5,243,702 of OW584242.1, forward strand.
CACACACATAATCGAACAAAAAATAAATGTCAACTTTATTGTAACTTATCCTTTTTATAACATTATTTTTCGGTCATTTTTATTGCATTTTTTTTTTTTTGAGGAAAATTCAGTATCGCTTAAACAATAAATAAAATACCAATCCTGTGTGAGAGAAAACCAAAAATTATGTATGTATGTACGTGCATTCCACTATAAACTGTAAAAATAAAAAGATCATCCAAAAAGGACAAAATAAAAAAAAAAATTACATACTCAACAAATCAAATATGTATATAAACCATTTGATCCTTTGAATATGTCATTCATTTATTTTCTCATATCTACATATTTAAAGGTCCTGTAGGAAGAGCAAAAAAAAAAGAAAAAAAAGAAAACAATTTCATTATCATCGTTTTTCAAATTTTCCATGATGGGTAGTATATCCTTTTTCTTGTTTTAACATTTATATTTGTTTGCCAATTTGTAAGTGATGTTAAGAATATCACTTTTTCGTAAATGGTAGTAGTTTTTCAGGATGGTTTCAATTTGTGAATATTTTTTTTTTTTCGGTTTAATTTTCCTTCAAAATGTGCAAGAAAGAAAAGATAAAATTTAAAGTGATATATGTATGTATATTCTGGAAAAAAAAAGATTATCATATTGATAAAGGTATACACACAAGGATCAAGGAGTATAGTAGGAAACCATTTTTTTAAGCCTAAATAAATTTGTTACGAGGATGTTAGATAAAAACATAACAGTTTAAGCTTTAGAGACTTATACAATTACATTGTAAAGGTATAAAAAGGATACGTAAAAAGATATGTAATAACCTGTATATATACACCTGTATTTTTTTTTTTTTCTTCTTTTCAGTTATTTTTTTTTTTTTTTTGTACGAACGTGTATCGCATAACACATTTTAACATTTCACATTATTATGCAGTGATGTAAATTTAATGTAATGTGTCCTGAAAATGTTACATACATCAGTGACCATGCGTAACAAATAATGATGACGGTTTAAGTATTTTTCTGTATTTAATTTTTTTATTCCTGTTTGTGTTTATTTTTGTTTTTTTTTTTTAATTTTCACTCTTTTTAACCCTTTTTTTTGTTTTGTTTTAGAAAAAACACAATGATAAAGGTTTTCCATAATATGAGAAATTTATTATATTTTACTCTTTTACGACTATAGAATACCAAGGATATGAATTTTCTTGAATATAAAAAAAACAAAAAAACAAAAAGATGTTAAAATAGTCAGAAAAAAAAAAAAAAAAATCCCGTAAAATGTTCCGCTTTTTAAGTCTGAAAATATTTAATGAGATGACTTTTATAAAATAGAATGAAAACAAAAAAAGGACTTACAAAAATTTATCACATACTGTATATAACATTTTATATTCATCTAACGATATCATGATAGAAAATTCTAAATGATAAATTTGTAAGAAAGGATAATTAATTTTCTTTCTTCTTCTTAATTTTTTTTTTCTTTCAAACTGTAAAAGCTTGAATATTTGTGATTTTATGTTGCACTTTAAATACTTGTTTTTTTTTGTATTTACGCAAAAAATGTAGTGCACTTGAAAATTTTCAAAATGTATTTAATGTATGAATGTAAAAAGATATAGAATGATGTTCTAATTATGATTAAAAGAATCTTTTTTTTTTTAAGTTTTTTCTTTTTTTAAAAAGATACTTGAAAAAATTCATCGTTCAAGAAAAATAAAAATTCATGTTGAATTTATGATGATGGGTTAGTTAGCTATTTTATATGACAATCCTTTTTTTTCTTGTAAATCATACTCACAAATACAGATTTTTTTTTTTTAATTAGTCTTTGTATACTACGTAAAAACACAAGGACAATTTTTTCAATGTATGTATGTAGAAAGCTATATTAAAATCAGAATGCATTATAATTCTCAAAGTATGATGATGATGATGATGATGCTGGAAAAGAAAGTGATGATGATGAAGATAATGATTATTTAGCACATTAAACGATGTTTAACGATAATATTTTTCTTTCCGTTTATTTGCTTTGAATAAACATAAAAATCCTTTCTTTTCTTTTGTTTTTCTTATGTGTGTATTTTTTGTTTTAAATGAATGCAACAATTATATTTTAAATGAGATACAAATGATTTTTTGTTGTTTTTGTTTTTTGTTGATGGTTTGTAGTTTTTTTTAAAATTGTGTGCTTTTACACTTTAAAAAGAAAATCATAATTATATAGGAAGGAAAATAATTTTTTATTATATGATTTTTATAAATTTAGAAAAGTATTTTTAAAAGCAAAAAAAAAAAAAAAAAAAAGAAAAATAATATAAAAGAATAATAATTCAAAGGAAGTTTATATTGAGTTCCAGTTTATGTCGTTTTTATTTCTTGTTTTCTTCTTTTATTTTTCTTTTTTAAACAAAAAGGATTATAGCTTATTTTAAAAACTGATTTTTAAATAAAAGAATCTAAAGTAAAGTAAAAATGACCTCAAAAATAAATAAAATAAAAAAATAAAAAAACAGGAAAAATTACTTGACAAAATCTATCATTTAGCATCCAGAAGCTTACAACAATTTGTATATTTTATGGGTCCAAAGTGTCCATTTACAGGAATGAAATCTCTGGACCAAAAAAACGGACAAAAATGTTTTACAATTCGCTTTTGTGTATTTCAAAATTAAGACAATGAATAAGACTTGGTGGTTGGTTGGTTAAAGTGGCGATTCTCAGAAGCTTCAGAAAACCCAATTAGCACGGAGAGTGCCGTTTTGATGCCACACACTTAGCAGTTAGTTGTCGAGTCAGAGGGTTGTAGAGCCCCCTTCTGTCATACATGCACCAACAGTTTAATGTGAATGCGAACCACTAAAATCGTTGGTAGAGAACGAATTTTATTCGTATGACAGGGCTGGTATTAATATTTTCTTGTAGTTGGTTTGTGGACTAGCTTATGGTCTCTAAGCAGAGCCACCAAACTACTTTAGTACCGAGCACTTATACCCAACTGAATTGATCAGAAACCAACACTCTACCGCTTCGTCTACTGCCCGCCCATGAATAAGGTTTACTTTTCAATTTAATTTTGAAGATCAAGGGAAATGGTACGTATTTTCAAAAAGTTTGCCTTATTAAAAAAGAGAAATTCTTTCGAAAGAGAAATATTTCTTTAATAATTATTTTCATTTTTTTTTTTTGGTTTTTCAGAATATACACTACATCGTTATACCTAATAGGAGCTTTTATTTCGGGCACTGTTTTATTAAAATTCAGTGTTCAATAAGAAGTTCGTTTTATTCACGATGTATTCTTCGGAAATTTTCGCTTATCCTTTTCAATCTTATTCTTTTTTAAAAAAAATTGATAAATGAAAAATAAACAAATGAAAAAAATTTCCATATTTCTCCCTCTTTTTTATATCTTATATGAATTTTTCCAAAAAAAAAAATTCCCACAAATGCTTATTTATTTTTTTTTAAATTTTTAATTGAAATTTCAAAATATACTTCCTACCATTTTTTTATTATAATTTTAAATTAACTTCCTGTTTCATCATTCATATTGATTTCTTTTCCATAAAATTAACATTTAATTCAAATTTACAATTCTCATTAAAATAAATGTTTGAAAATTTGGTAAAATAAAATAAAAACAAGATAAAAAAAATAAACACATACACACAAATACACACACACACACACATGAGTAAATTTATTTAAAATATGTAATAAATCAAGGTAAAAGGTAATTTTGAACAGATAAAACTGAAAAACTCTTTTTTCAGATAACGTAATAAAAAAAAGAATTTAGTGAATTTAATCAATCTTTAAAATATAAAGCCAATATCAATAATAAAAGATACTATAGCTGTAATTTACTTTAAAAAGCTCCTCAAATTATATATTCACAAAAATCAAAAAAAAAAATATAAAAAAAATGAAATAAAATACATGTTCATTTTATTTTTCTTGTCGATTTATAAATTTTACCTGATGGTTGATTTTAACATTGTTCCTTCTTTTTGTCGTTTCTCTTTTTTACAGGATAATCATGCTCTTGTATATTCTGTTTTTCAACTTCCATCAAAAACACAAAAAACAAAAAAATAAAAAAAAAAAAATTTAAAGATATATGAATTTTCTGTTATTCAATGAAAACAATGATTCTCATTTATCATGTTTCCTGTCGTAATAAATTTTTTTTTGATTACAAAAACAACAATACAACAAATACAATTTACCGCAAAACTAAACCTTAAAAATACAAGTAAACTGTTTTTAACTGAAGAATAATGGAAATTTCCTGTTTATGTTATATTATGTGTGTATGAGTGTGTGTGTGTGTGTGTGTGTGTGTGTGTGTGTGTGTGTGTGTGAAATATGTATATATAGATAGAGAATATTGGCTTTTATTTTGGAACTTTTAAAATTTTTCTATTCAAATTAAAGCCTTTTTTGTGGGATAATTCAAATTCTGATATTGATACCTTCCTTTTTTAAGAAAATTTAATTGCCAAGAGTTTTTTGATATCTAAATAAAATCCTGAGGAAAGTAAGATTTAATTTTTTAGTGAAAAACAACATGAATTTTTATTTGCTTGTTTAACTTTTTGACTAAGTTAGGTTTTTTTTTTTTTTTTTTTGTTTCGAAATTGAAAATTGAGATAGAAATCTTTTTTTTTCTAAGAATTATTTGTTTTTACTGAAAAATGAAATTAAAAACGAAAACAACAACAAAGAAAAACAAAAAAAAAAAGGAAAAATTATTAAAATAATATTGAAGAAAGAAAAAAAAATAAGAAATGAACAAACAAGTGAAATAAAGCAGTCAATTGACAACAATTTAGATACAAAAAAAAAAAAAAAAAACAACTTTTTTTTCGTATTGTTTACTGAACGATAAAAAAAATTTTTGTTTTTCTATCTAAACTTCCTGATTTTCCTTCATAATCTTCCTAAAACACATTTTTTAACTCAAACATTGTAACTTTTTCTCAGAATTTATTACTTTAACATCCGATAAACAAAACAGCAACAAAAAAAAAATACAAATAAAAAGCAAACAAATTCAACATCATCAAATTCAAATTTTCAAAGAAAAAAAAAACACAACAAAAACGAAAAAAAAAATAGAAAACAAAAAAAAGGAAACTGAAAAAAAAAAAAAACAAAATCAAAATAAAAATTCTATTTTTTCTCACTTTGTTTTTATTTTTCTTCAAATTTTGAATTTTCTTTCAGTATGTAAATCGCGTGTTTGTTATCATTTTCTGAGAACATATCATCATTTTTTCCTTCTTTCCTTTTGTGATACAACACCTGTTTTTATGTATCAAGCACCTCTCATTCTCTAATTTCTAAAAAAAAAAAACATATCCTATCTAACTAACTTCATATTATTTTTCAATAATTTTTCTATTAGGAAAGGAAGAAAAAAAAAAACACTCACATAACAATTGGAAACACACATTCTATTTTTTTCCGTTCTTTTTATGCTACTTGATTTGATTTCTGATACTTGAAAATAAATAAAGATTTTTGGTACAAGGACATCATCATTTGTATGTGTAATGTCATTGAAAAAGACACGTTTAGAAAATATAAAAATAATGTTGTTTCTGGGTTTTTTTTTTTTTTCCTTTTTTTTTTGTAAATTTTTTTTTTCAAGGAAATAAAATAAAAGTTCTTGAAGAAGAAGAAAAACAAATATTTTTGTTTTTAAAATTTGTTTTTGATTTTTATTTAATATGAAGAAATAACACAAAGAGATTACAGGATATCCGTCAAGGAAGCCATTGGAAAATAAAAACAGAAAAGCAAAACGGTATGGGAACTACAAATTTTTTGAAATTAAATTTTGAATTCGATGTAAAAAAACAGTTTTTGTTTTAAAATACGCACAATCTTTTTTTTAAAAAAAAAAAATGTAGTTAAAATGACCGAAATAGTTTCGTTAAGTTGAAAGAATGGTCTACCGAAAAATTTTTTGGTACTCGAAGCTATCGATTTCTATAAAGAAGGAACTTTCTCAAGAACTTCTTGTAATGTAGAAAAAAAAAGGAAAAATACCCTCTTCTTTAAATTTGTCTTTAGAAAAGGTATCATAAAGCTGTCCTTTAAAAACTTCTAATTTTAATCGAAATATAACCTAAGATTTGTCAACTTAGTGAAAACAATTTCAAAATGAGACAGAAAAAAACCGTTTTATTCAATACCAAATCCTTTTAAACGGCTTTTTATTCATCAGAAGAAATTTTTTTATTTTGCCAATTGAATTTAGTCTGAGTACTGAATTTTGGACACTTTAACGACGGTATCATTACAATTTCTCAACATATGTATGTATGTACTTTTGGGAAATGAGCGTATTGTTGTTATAACACTTGTCACGAAAAACCTTTTTTTTAAGAAAAATTCAGTTCAAAGAGTGTTCTTTTTTTTTCCACATTTTTTTAATCTTTTTCACCTGAATTACCTTTCAACATTTAGTCTCAGAAATTTTTTGTTATGTGAACATTTAGTGAAATTAAAATTTAATTAGCTTATAATTTTTTCACATGATTTTAATTTGAATTTCGAAAGCATACGTAATGAATTAATTCAATTAAATTTAATTATTTCGTAATAAATATTAAATATTTTTTTTGTTTTTTGCTTATTTAACTAAATTCAAATGAAAATTCCATTTAAACTAATTAAAATATAATTTTCATTAGACAACATAAACACTCATACACCCTCTACCGTTTGTTCTTTCCTATTCCTACTTTTTAATTATTTTTTTTTTTTGAATACCCTATACCGCACTTACATAACAATTTACTCTGTTTTTTTTTTTTTTTTCTAGAAAATGTTCATTTAATATTATTTTACAATTCACTGAATTGTTATTTTCATCAACAACGCACTTAATCACATACATGTATCTGTAAATAGTATATATAAGTGTTTAAAACATTAATTTCACTTTAAATAAATTAACATTACATCAATAACAAAAACTATTTAAATTTCAAATTAAATACAACAATAACATGTAAACAATGAGAAAAATTTTCACACTTGACTAACAAATACATATTATATATATTCTAAATTCCATGCATCATAAATGAATATCCTTTAAAATTTTATAATGTAAAATGCATCTAAAATTTTAACATATAATCACAATAAAAAAAAATAAAAAAAAAAGTATTAAAAAACACATATCAATGTCAAATAAATTGAATTTACAAAATGTTGTACGTTTAAAATTTTAATAAACACAAAAATAAATACGTCACGTTTACTTGCATCATCATATGTAACTAGAGGGTGATGAATCCAGTAGCTGTGTAGGTTACATTAAAGTTTAAAATCTTCAATTGAAATTTTATCTTTAAAATTTTTCTTTCGCCATTGAAATGGTTTTTGTATACCCTGACTAGAGAACTGTTGAACGGAAATGAAAAGCGTGACAAAATCGAAACAACTAACATCTAACATCGAAAAGAGAACATTTTTTTTTTTGTTTTTGATGCCCCCTACGCTTGTTATTGTGAACTGCTCTCCCAAAGTTAATAAATGATATCCCACTTATAAAATATTCTTTTTATAGTTTTTTCGATTCTACCTCAACTTTAACATTAGAAAAAAAAAATTAATATTATTTTTGTTCATTTTGTTGTCGAGCGTGTTCGATCATAAAGTTCGAATTTCGAAATTCCAAATTCGAAAAACTTTTGTGAACCAAAACATAATTACCTTAATCAGTATATGTTCGTTAACTTATCCTCTATTAAGTTTTTTTTCTACGGTAATTCTATATTTCTTATAAACGTTCAAAAATCGCTCAATTTAAACAAATGTACACGATACAAGATTTTAAAATTATCACTTTGGAGAGCTACATCAGAGCATCTCGTAGATCAAAAACGTTTATTGAAGAACCGCACAAGTCACGACATACTTTACTTTAAGGAAATCAACTTCAACTATGCTCAAATGGGATCCATTACCCTAGTCACATTCATTATAATCATTATCGACACTGTACCATATTATACGGTGTTATCATCTTTCACCATGATAATAAAATTTTATAACGATGGATGGATGATGATGATGATATTTTTTTTTTTTTTTCATATATCATAAAAGTGTAAAGATCTCGTTCACGATAAATCTGAACGCATTCATTAATTTCATTATTCATTATTCAAAAATTTTAATCATAAAAGTTCCAATTCAATTAAATGAATACATAGAATTTCCTGAATATCCTTCATACACATATGTATGTATAATTCACATGTCATTCACACACTGACTGATGTGAAATAAATGATGAAAAGGTTACATTTACATTGTACTAAAGTTTTGGAAAAACAAAAAAAAAAAAAATAGCAACAACAACACAAAAAAAGCTTCATCGAAAGTAGAAATCGGTGTTTATGTTGATGAATTCCTTCCTGATGTCATCTATTATATGTATATACAGTAGATGAATTTTTAAGTATATTGTTTTTCATATATGTATGTCGTTTTATATCAAAATTTTATATGAAAAAAATACATACACACACACATATGCGAGAGAATAAAAAATTTAAATCATCATATGAATTTATTTTTCATTTTTCACATGATAATAATCTGAATGTAATTTCAATTTAACACAATTTATTCAGTTCGCCAGAATGTATTTTTTATATTCATAAAAAAAAAAAAAAAAAAAAAAAAAAAAAAAAAAATTATATTTTTCATAATAATGAGAATATCCTTGTGTGGATGAGAAAAAAATTCAATTTAAATTAAAATAAAAACAAGAAGAAGAAAAAAAAACAGAGGTTATAATAATGACATATATTTTTTGAACCTGAACTTGTTAATTTTTCGTCCTTTTTTTTTTCAATATTGAAAAGGTGTATGGCATAAACACAAGTTTATATATGCTATACATGAAAATCATGTGGATGATGGGAATGTGAATTGTCCTTTTAATACATTCACGTTAAGATTAAAAAAATATATAAATTTTGTGTGTGTGTGCTTTTTTAATTATTCAATGTTGTTTTTTTTTTTCATGATTTCAAAATTTTCAACAATAATTTTCTTTTCTTTTTTTTTTTCAATTTCAACTTTCATAATTAAAAATTCATATATTCAAGAGGTTTTTTTTTTACTCATTTTCTACTTTGTTTTTACAAGTGGAAATTAAATTATGAAAATAAAAAACAAAATGAAAACAATAATAAAAGGAATATGGTTTATTTAATTTTAAAAAAAAATATTTAAAAAAAAAAAGCAGAATTAGATCTGACGATAAAACTTCTGAAAATTTATTTGTTTTCTTTTTTTAAAAAAAAAACTTTTTATTTATTTTTATCGTCATATGGCTTATTTTCTCTTGAAAAATAATGTTAAATAAATAAATGTTTTATTTATTACCTCTAATTCCGGAATATGTTTTAGATTTAAGAATTATTCTTGATTGATGTATCAGAATTCCTCGAAGTAATTCTTCTATGCTTCCACAAGATAAATAATTATAGATATCTTATCAGGAACAAGGTGGTCTTTCCTTTCACAAATAATATAACTTTCAATGCCCCACTTGTTAGTAAAAATTTTAAAGATTTTCGAACTTGTGATTTCCTTAGTCGACTCATGATAAATCATTGGTTTTTGTCATAGAAAATTTCGAATCTAATTTCATCCTTAAAGCCACATCATCCCTGTATTACAAGAAACACTCTATTGAGTCACATAAATTTTATCTTAAGCCTTCCTAAGAGCCTACAATGAAATATTATGATCATTGCGGTCAGTCTTTAATGAATTCAATTTCACATACTTTCTTCTTCTTATGTTTCTCGAATCTGAAAATCGGGTTCATTACCTGGGTGTTCGAAAATGCCATTATTTATTAAATTTCACTATTGTGAAATTCATGTTCATTACAGTTTCCATTTTTCGAAATTCACAGTTGGCATAATTCTTTGTTTTCATAGAATTTCATTTGGAAACAAATCGAAAATAAAAAGAGAATACTATACATTAGCAAAATTATATAAATTTTATTTAAATATAAATATCCTTGAAAAAATAATTCAACAATTGTATCCTTTGTACTTTTCGAAAAAAAAAAGCTAATCTATTTCAAAAACCCTACTCATACATCCTGAATAATAAAATTAATTTCCTTGAAAGTTTTTTTCAAATAGAAATAGTAAAAAAACAAAAACAAAATATAAGACTACTCATACATATAAATATGAACATACCTATTTTCTTTTCCTTTTTTTTTTCAACCAAATTTTTGGCAAACATTTTGGTTATCCTTGATGTCATTATCAAAATAATTTTAAATTAAATTCACATAATGTCTTCACAAAAAAAAAAAAATAATCATTTAAGTATTTTATTTATTCATCCTTCATTTTCGAATTGAATGGAATAAAGTATGTCCTTTATTTTTTATTTTTTTGTTTTTCATATACTGAAAAAAGTCCTTTTGTGTCTGTTTCTTTTTGTTTTTCACATTCTACAAAAAATAAGTACTTTTAATAAGTATATAAAAAACACAAAAGTATAATGAAAATGATAACCGAAATTTGTGTTATATAACTCATACTTTTTTAATATAATTACGGTTGAATTATTTTCATACTGACCGCATACTTCTATATACAATGGAAAAAAGGATATAAACTTAACCTAATTACTTTCTTTTAAGGAACAAAAAAAAAATGACTAACAAAAATCATTCCTTTTTACTTCACTTTAAAATTTTATTTTGCATAAATAAACACAAAAATCTTTTATATATCCTGTTTTTTTTTTTCAAATGTGGCTTTCAAATATAAACTTTGTACTAAATATCCACAAACATACACACATTCAAATTTATCATAAATTCAAAACTATAGGAAAATTTAATTAACAAAATAATAAATAAAACATACAAAAACTCATTCATGCAGTCAACACAAAAAATAATGAAAAAAAAAGGGGATAAAAATCTGATGAAAACGCATTTTGTACACGTACAAGAAAGAAAAAACCTCAAAGTTTCCATAGAGAATATGAAAATAAAACCAATAATAAAACTGAGATCCTGGAACCCACTTTTCTACAAATTTTTTTTTTTTCAATCTCGTACTGTTGTTATTGTTGTTTGTTTTTTTTTTTGTACAGGAAATAATTTACTCCTTGAATTTTATTTAAATTTTGAAAAATTAAAGTGAAAACTTTCAGGAAAAAAAAAAATAATCAAATAAACAAAAATACATACACACACACACACACACTGACATTCTGATATGTAAAAATTTATTTCCAACAAAATTCTACAGTAAACAGAAAATAACTATAAGATTGTTTGGTCAACCAGCCATCTATCATCATCATCATCATCAGTAGAAGGTAAAAACAGAAATAAACGTACAAGGATTTTAGGAATGTTGAAAAAATTCTGAAATGCATTTTGAGAATTTTTTTTTATTATTTTTGTTTTTTTTTGTTTTTAAAGTTTTCAATAAAAACAATCTATGAAATTGTATGAGTATATATTTTGTTAGTTTTTAGATAAATATTTCTGAAATTTCTATTGAAAAACCACAAAACTACATAGATTCATGGTTATAAACTATAAATATGTTTATGTAGAGTCCTGTTACTGTTATGTGGCATGTTAAACAAGAAAAATAAAATTTTTATTTTATGTAGAAATTCAAACTTTAACAACAACAGAAAATTTTCATCATTAAAGTATTACACTGCATGCAAATTTTTTGACTTTATACGTATATACACAACAAGGATATATCCACTATAATACATACAAACATCTGTTGTGTATAGTCAAGTGAGACTAACTATTTCATTTTGTTTATATATTTTCACGTGAATATTCCATAAGGAGCAACATTTTGGTCTTGGTCAACAACAACAAAAATATATCCTGAAAATTTTCAAGATTTTTTATAATTTATGTTGTAAAGTCGTTAAAGTAACAGGATGTGATTGGCACATCATTAAAAATTTAACATTCGTATCATGTGTTATACATAAACGAACATATTTAGTATTTTTAAGGATAATACGGACAATATTCACTCACTCAGTCCCTTATTGAATTCAATTTTGTTGTTTTTTTCATTTCACAAAATTTAGTTGCAATATTTTGAGAATATGTACAGAAAATTTCAGATGTCAGGAAAATGTCAAGACGAAAACATAATTTCTTTTTTATTAATTTTTTTAATCGTTGTTGTTGTATTGTTTTTACTGTTTTAAAATTTTGTATAAAGTGTTAAAATTTTGGTTATTTCGTCATTTTTTTACAAGTTTTTTACTTTTTCATCCTTTCTATTTTTGTTTTTTTGTGTTTTAAGAATTTACTGTTTGCTGTTACATTACGTTCAAGGAATAATGATTTATAGTTCTGAAAGAAAAATGGCAATTAAACGTAAAAAACATGAAAAAAAAGCATACAGACGCACACAGATGTTTGTGTCACATTTTTACTCCATCAGAATTTTATTTGAAAAGAATCAAAAAAAAAAAAAAACAAGGACGAAAACGGTTTTGAAACTTGTCGACGAAAAAACAAAATAAAAGTCAGATTTTTCTGGAAAAACAATAACAAATCTAATCAAAAATGAACAAAAAAAAAATCGGCAACAAAAAGAAGGACATAAAAATTACATAAATTCACCTGCTGCTATTATTAAATCTAAATCCCTTCAATTTTTCTTCAATTTCATTTTTCGTTTATGCATGTGTGTGTTTGTGCGTGTTTTGTACTTCTTCTGTTTTTGTTTTTAAGGCTATTTATAATAAAAGTAAAGTAAAAACAAAAAAAAAAAAAAAAAACAGATACTATATATCACTTGGAGCTAAAATATATATTTTTTAGGACATACATATTCCTTCTGTTGAATATTTCAAGGATAATAAAGGTTCTCTTTAAGAAAACAAAATGAAAAAACAACAAGAAACATTAATATTCTTGGACTACAGAAATATGTTATATTTTATTTTTTTTTATTCTTTGCTTTTTCTAGTCTCCTTTACCACTAAAAAAAAAAAACCTTGAACTTGTTCTCTCTAACAACAGTTAATCAATCAACCAACACCAAACAGTTTTGTTCATTTAGAAGGCTTGTATGGGTGGCAATAAACAACAACAAAAAAGAAGAAGAAAAAAAGGAAAAAGTGTAATTGTTTGAGGTAGTAAAATGTAACAAAAACACTCACCTATACTCATCTTGTTATATTATGTAAAATAATATGATATCCTGAATATTGGCGCTATGGCATTTCAATAGAAGGCATTGAAAAGGAATTTTGTATGTTTTTTTCTTCCTTTTTTTCTTCCTTTTTTTTCCTTTATTTATTTATTTTTTTTTTTTTAAAGGAAAATTTGAATGAAAATGAAATATTTACTGAAGTGAAAGTAATTGTTGTAATATGACTTTTTGATATGCAAAAAAAAAAAAAAAATATAGCCCAAAAAAAAAGAGAAAAAAAATTCAAAACAAAAAAAGTTTTATAAAAAAAAAAAAATATATTACAGGAAATTGTATTGAGAGAAAAAAAAAAAAGAAATGATTTCTTTTTGACTTGTATTATGTAGGGAAAAAATGTCAAAAATAAAATGTTAAAAAGTTTTTATTTGTAATGCGAATACCGAATTTTGTGGTAATTTAAGGTCGAAAAAAAAAATTTTTCAATTTGCCTTTTAAAAAAACAAATTTTCATTCATTCTAAAGGAAATTTCATTTTTGGATAGAAATATTATTTTTTATAAAGGTCAATAAAATGAAGAAAAAAAAATTTTTTCTCATAAAGAAAAATTGTAGACATTTTATGTTTAACAAAATAAAAGAAGAATCCTAGTAAAAAGTTTTAGGCACATAAGGAACTATCTACCATTAAACAATTACTGTGGTGTAGAAACCGGAGAAATTGACAGGCTAGAATTTGTAAAAAATACAATATGATCAGAAACTATATGAATAAAGGTCAAATGGTATGCGGAAATAAATTAAAATAATTTTGACACTTTTTGAAGATAAGAAAATATGTACACTCACTGATAATAATTCCTTTTCTTCCTCAAAGTCTCTCTACATCTAAAGTTATCTGAGAATCTACTAAAACTAGATTAAACTTCCACGATATCTTGACCTTCAATGTCAAAAGCAATTATTCTGTCATAATTTAGTCAATGACCACTTTACACAATAATTTTTCATAAATATTTATTTATTCTGTCATTATTTTAATTGAAAATCAAATTCACGTGCTGTGAAAATATTAAACAAAAAACTAATTGAAAATGAAATCATATTAAAATTAATAATTCTCATTATACTAAATATAATATTTTTTTCTGTCGAAAAAGTTAATTAACCATCAATAATTTCCTTTTTGTTTTTTTTTTTTGTTTTTTTTCACAATAAACACAACTCGCACAAAATATAATTTTCACTATTTTAATTACTTTTTAACTTGATGTGCAAAAAAAATTAAATTGAAATTTATGGCAAATTATTTTTATTAAGGCAATAATAATAAAAATGTTGAAAAATGTTGGATAATTGCTTCTATTAAAATAATTAATTTAAAAAAAAAAAAAACAAAAAAGAAATTATATGAAAATTTTGAGCAATAAAAATTTTAAAACTTTCTTAACTTACTTAAATTTGACCTTTTGTGTTTTTTTTTTTCTTTAGCCATCATTTTGAAAAAAAAAAAATTAAGGAAATTTTCTAAAGTATCTTTGAAGTATTATCGTTGTAAATGCAGCCACTTTACAATTGTATTTTACCACTTAATTTAATTGCTCTATTTTACGTTGTGTTACACGTAAAAAAAAAATATTTTTAAGAATACTTATGAAAAATCTTGACCTTGCTTATTATATTTTTTTTAATTATTTTTGTTTCATGTGACCTCTTCACATTGACTGTAAAAAAAAATATTTAAAAAAAAAAAAAAACAAAAATGTGTAAATTGCGAGAAAAAGTTTTTTTTTTTTTTTGGCACTTACAAAAAATAATTATTCTGTAATTATGAGATACAAATTTAAATTGAAAAAATAAAAAAAATGTAAAGATGATATTAATTCAAAGGAAAAGAGAAGTTCTTAAGTATATACCTATTTATGGTGGAGGATTTTTTTTTTTTCCTCCAATCTTATTTTATCATTATTTTGAAAATTTCTCTTCAAATCACTTGACATATATAATGTGTTATAAAAAAATATAAAATATATGTTTTTCTTAATTCTTTATTTATAAAATGTCCTTATTTACTAAAAATTATTGTATGTATGTTTAGGAATTTGTGTTATATAATTTTTTAAATTACATGTTTATAGGTGAAATAAACCATGGTTCAACCATGGTTTAATCAGAATAAAACGCTCCTATCTACTTGAATCGATTTAAATGTACTCGATTAAACTTGCTCTAAATTCACTGAACACTTTAAAAGTTTTTTTTGACATTTGACACTTTTTATCATTTGACAGCCGATATTGTGTTTTCAGTTTCAACTCTAGTTGAATTGAAATTAAATTTTAAAATTTAAATTATGATTGCAAGCTACTTGATTTTTGATATTAACTTGATAAGGTTTTCTAAGCAAAAAGTTTAAGCAAAATAAGAACCTACTAAAAAATGTTAAAATTATCTCGATCAATCTCCTACAAACTCTAATCCTACTTGAACCAGATTTCAAATACCACATGTATAAACATATACTATAAAAATCAAAATACTTTCTCATGAAAAAAAAAAACCTAATTTTTTTTTATACTTTTTGGAAAAAGTATTTTAAGTTAATCTTGAGTTTAAATAAAACAAAGAAACAAAATAGTAATAATAATTTTATGGGAAAAAAAAATGATATCCTTTTTTTTTATGTATTCATACATGAAAACTTAATATCATCATTATCATTAAACATAATATTTAATGACATCTGTAAATTTTAATACCATAGAAAAAGTATATAATTTTTATACTTTTCTATCAGAATAAAATATTTAACAAAATCCGGTTTATATTTTAATGACTTCTTATCATCAATAAGTTTTCTTTATTTTCCCTTAAATATCTTGAATGCATTAGCAAAAAAAATTAATATACCTACATATGTTTGTATGAATTAATTTTTTTTATTAAAAACCTGTGCCTCCTCTTTCACTAAAAACATTTCGATTTATGAACAAAAATCTTTTAAATCTATTATAAAACTTTAGAGTCGAATTAGCACATGTTCTAACTACTCAATGTCTAACCAAAAAATTTAAAAAAAACATTCAAAATACATAGCTTTTTTTTTTTTGTATTAATAAATCTGTTCCTTCCTTGTGCCAAAATAAATTTCATTAAATGATAAATTTCTTAAGCCTTCTTACTTTTGTATTTTACTTTTTCATAAGAAGAGCATGTATTTTTCTATGTAATTTTTTCTAACAAAAATCGAAGACGACAAGAAAAAAAAACATTAAAAGTAAAAAAAAAAATTTAAAAAAAAAGAATTATGTAGTCGTACTCGTACAAATACATGAATATTACAACAACAACAAAAAACAGGAGAAAAAAAAACAACTTAACTTATAGGAGACGATTTATAAAAAATTTAAATCAATATTGATGGCTATTGTACCAGGATCTACCTTGTCTCCAAAAAAAAAAAAAAAAGAAAAGGAATAAAAAATAATAGAAGAAAGAAAAACATTGATTTTTCATCATCCCAACGGAATTGTGTCTTTCGTTTACATTTAAAAAAAAAATAAATAAAAAAAATAAGAAAAAAAAAAGTCAAGTGATCAATAAAAAAATTATATTATGAATGTTTGTCTTATTGTGAATATTTAATTTTTTTTTTTAGTGAATTGCTTGTTATAAGGCTTTAATATCCTTTTTTTTTCAGTTCCTATATTGTGATTGTCAAGGAATTTTCTTGTGATAACGGTTTGTTGATATAGTTCTTGAAAAATACTATTGTTAAAGGGTTGTTTTGGAAATACATATAAGAATTTTAATTTAATAAAAAGGCTTCCTTTCACTTATTTTTCATGAAAAGGATGTTCTTTTGGATGCCATTCAAAAAAGAATAGAAAAAACTTATTATTAAAAAAAAAAAAAAAACTTATTCAATAAATTTTATTAAAATGTTGAAAAAAAAATTTTAAATAGAATTTGAATTTAAGAAATATTATACAATACTTTTTTTTTATCTTTTCTTGTTCCAGATCCTTTTTGATGAAATAATTATGTATTAGGATTTTTTGAAATTCAATACTTTTAAAAAAATTTTCAAAATCTATTCTTTCGCAATGATTTCTTAAATGAAAAAATTCCAACCCTAATTTAAACTAAATATTAAATTCATTTCCTTAAAAACAAAACATAAACTTTTTGAGGATTAAAGTATCCTTTGGAAGATTTAAAAAAAAAAAAAAAAAAATTATTTTTTACATAAAAATTTCATTTCAAAAAAATTTAAATATCCAAAATGAGAAGTACCATCAACGGTGAACTTTCTCCACAATCTTTTTTTTTTTTTCTCTTCCTTTTTTTTAAATTAATATGAAAAAAACTCATCATATTTATTTTTAATTTTTTTTTTGTCATTTTACCACACCTTAACGATAAAATTAATTTTTATTTTCTGTTTTCATTAACCAAAAAAAGGAATTAAAAAAAAAACATTATGAAAATTGAATTATTTTTTTAATTACCTGTTACGATTAATTCGTGTTAACATTTTGTCCTTTTTGATTATTATTTATTTTTTTATTTTTTTTTTTTTTAATAATAAAATGTCCAGTTTTTACAAATTACATGATTTTTTTTTTTTGTTCATCCTTTCTGTGTTGTTTGTTTTTCTCGCTACCAATCAATTCAATTATAATTATTACTTGTTTTGTTTTTTTGTTTTTGTCGTGGTATACATCACATTTTTAATTTACAAAATGAAATTTTTAACATTTTTATTTTTTACACCACCGCACGTACACATTGAAATTTTATATACATTATTTGTATGACAAGTGGAAAGAAAACATGAAATATAAAAAATACACAAACACATACAAATTTAAGTTATAATATTTTGAACTGAAAAAAATTAAAAACACTGAATTTATGTTTTTTTTTTACCTTGTTGCAATTTTTTAATTTTATTTTTATCCTTTTTTTCAAATTTTGTTTTGCAAGTTAAAAAAAAAACACTTAACGACTAACATCAGGATCTTGTTGTACTTTTTTATTTTTCATGTAATTTTATGCCGTTTTATCAAATATGTACGTTTTAATCACTTGTTCTTGGTCCTTTTGCACACTTTTTTAACAGTTTATTTCCCTTTTTTTTTTGTCAAGTTTTAAGTTATTTTTTTTTTGTCTACAAGAGTGAAATTTCGTTAGTTGAACGTTTAAATTTTGCATACAGAAATATTGTTTTTATATAAAATCCTTTTTTTCTCTTGAAACACTTAATTATGTATGTAAGCACATTACTATTCATTTACATGTTTATTACTAAAGGATAATTAATATGCTTTTTTTTTTCCAAAATAAAAAAAATTTTTACATATTTTTAATTTTTATTTTTACTATAATTTAATTTTTTCGGTTTTTATAATTTCCTGTTTTTATAATTTTCTGTTTAAAATTAAAAAAAAAAAAAAAAAGTTGTTACAGGACAAAATAGCATGTATCTTTCATCATTAATTTTAGGATAATGAATAAAGGATTTTGTGAAATTTTAAATAAAGATAAATTATACTCTCAATGAATTATTAATGAACATATACGTAACATATATGGGAATGGTGCGTCCTAAGGTGTTAACTAGTTGGAAAATTCAAATACATATTTTTAAAGGAACTTTTAATATTTTAAATTATTATAGGAAATAAAGTTAAAGTTAATCCTTTTTAAAAAAAAATATTCACAAGGGTTTAATTCACAAATCAAGGATTTTAATTAATTTCTTTCAATTTTTACTCGAATATGTTCGTCTTTTATTTCTTTAAGAAACAAGGCTCACTTGGCACTCTGATTAATTTCCTTAAAATAAATCACTACTCGAGAAATCTCATCCAGAAAAAAATACTTTAATCTATTCTTATATAAAAACTACAAAAAATTTGAAGTTTAAAAAAAGCTTTAGAATCAAAGACTTCATTTTTTTTTGTTTTTGAGACCATGAAAATTTATCTTTACACCTCAAAAACTAAAAAAAAAAAAAAATTGACGACAAAATTTAATTTTGTTATTTTTGAAAGTAAATAAAATTTCTAAGATTTCTGAATTAAGTTGAATATACAGTAAATCTATTAGAAATAAAAAAAAATATAAAATCTATCTTGAGTGCTTTAAACTAATTACAGAATTCCTTTGAAATTTTCTCTTTGACTGAATAAAAATCTTCAAATATCCTTTTTATATATTTTTTTTTAAAAAAAACAGCAATTGAATAAAAATATGATAGAAATTTATAGATACTCAGAATAATTTTTTAAAAAAAAAGGGGGTTAATAGGTTCGGATTGGACGGATTTATAGAATAAATTTCGCTTTAAAAAGATAATTTAGAAGATTATTCATTAATTTCAACAAAAAAAAAAATATATGAAAATAAGGAAGAAATATAATTCAATTAAGTCGAAACA
The DNA here is from genome assembly GCA_939192795.1 of Bombylius discolor. Taxonomy (NCBI): domain Eukaryota; kingdom Metazoa; phylum Arthropoda; class Insecta; order Diptera; family Bombyliidae; genus Bombylius; species Bombylius discolor. The sequence continues at coordinate 5,263,372 of OW584242.1, forward strand.
AAGTAAAAAAAAAAATATGAAAAATAAAATGCATTTACATTCAAAGATGAAAAATTACATCAATTACAGTTGGTGTGTTACACATTTTCCTTATTTATTTTTATTTTTTCCACTTTTTTCCAGTAAAAGCCTCTTTTTTTAAATAACAAAAAAAAAAATTTTTCTTTACAAAATTTTTCTACTTTTTCCTGGTAATATTCTTTCTTCTTACTTTGTTTTTTGTCACATAAAATTTAATGTTAAAAAAAAATCATGTCATATCACAATATCATTGTTATATGCTCGACAGCATTTTCACATATCAGCATTTTTCCTTATTTTCGACTATGAATGCATTTTGGTCATAATACACATATCATATGTAACATGCAAAGAAAACAGATTAAAATAAAGGATCTCTTTTTTATGTTACAAAAAAAAAAAAAAATGCATCAGCAAAACATTAATAAACAACTAAATAATTTTTTTTCTTTTTTTTTTTTTTGTCGAAAATTCTTTTGACTGCAAAGACAAAGTTAGCAGAAAAACAAAGCAAATTTATACACAATCACAGGAAAAAAAACATAAGAGAAAAAAAACTTTTATTAAATGCATTGAATGATCATTAATGTTCCTTGGCATCCTCTGAATGAAATGTAAGAATCACAAAATTTAAATTGTAACGAAACAATAACTCCGTTTTTCTATTCTTTTGCATAAAAATTTCAAAGAACTTTTAATGTGCATGACTTACACGAATGTACTACATTTATTTTTTTTTAGAAAAATTCATAACTAAAAAGGAAACAAAATTATTTATACACTTTTATTCACGTTTTTCTTGTTTTCAAATCCTAAAAAAAAACATTTTTTTTTTCTTTTCACTTTCTCTCTTTTTTATGAAAATTTTCTAGAAAAACAAATGAATTTCCCGTAAAAATATTCAAAAAAAAAAAAAAAAAAACACAAAAGTAATATCAAAAAAACATTACTTTTAAAAAATAAGGATATTCGATAGACAATTTCATTTTGTTATTCTTTCATCCGCGATATAACCGGTATGAAATCCAGCATGAAACTAATATGAAAATGTGAAAGTGCTTCACTTATCATTTTTCTTCAGAGAAAGTTACACAAAGTAAAATGTATATATAAAAAAAATTGAAGACGAAAAACAAACGAAATATATGTATGATATTTCCTTTTTTTAAATATACACAGTTGAAAAATTCTCGAAATTCCTATTTACGAAGAAATGTGTCCAAATTTTGACTGAGGGATATGAAAAAATGTCTGATAAATTTTGTAATTGTCTGTAAATTTTGCACGAATTCTCCTCCTTTTAGGCGCATGTCAAATTTTGTAATATGAAAAAGAGGTGGAAAATGCATCAAAAAATATGGTGAAATTATGATTTTTAAATTTAAAGGATATTTAAAATTTTAAATAGGAATTTTAGAGCTTGGAAATTCAAAAGAAAATCTTGCAAAAAATATATGAGTCTCAAATGATTTTTAGTTTTTGTCGCAATTTATCTCAAATAAACCTTACGTAGAAAAATTCAGAACTATAAAATCTAAAAATACAAAAATTAATAAACGTACTTACCGTAACGACTTTAAATATTGTACTTATATAGGATATTCATGTTGAGTTGACATATTCTTCTTGTCTTTCATTCTTGCTCAAAATAAACGTTATATCTTCCTTTAAAATTTTTTCAAATTTAGTAGGTTCCTTATTTTAATTTTAGTAAAGGAATGCCTGCAAAAAAAAAATAATTAAGTTCTTCAAGGATAAAAAAATTTAAAGTATGTAAAATTTAAGGAATTCGTACCTCATTTTATCTTTAATTAAGGTGAAAAATGATCCAGCGATTTTCTCCAATCACTTTAGCGACAGCCAAATTACTGTTACACACTTTCTCCACGACTTGTTACGTGTTTCCAATTCCCAAATTATTATTCTTTTTCCAATACTTATTTTCGGCTACAAAGCCTTCTCTTACTATACTTTAATGCTTAGTTACATTTTTCAGTAAGTTTACAAAATTGGCTTTGCTTATCCTTTTTCACAATTCAACAAATATCAAAAACTAAAACAACAATAAAAATTCTATTATAAATTTATTTTAAAAAAAAAGGACAATAAATAAAATTAATAAATAAATGAAAATCCTTTTTGAATATCATATGAATTTATAAATTTATTTAATTAATTAAATTTTAAAAACAAAATCAAATTTTCGATATTAATACATATTATTTGTATTTCTTCTAAAGAATATCCTTTCTTTTTTTTTTTTTTTCAATTTTAATTCCATTTAATAATAAAATTAGGCCATCATATTAAAATGTTAATTAACATATTACGTGTGTGTTACATTATTATTTTGATATTATTTTGTATGTTTAATTCAACAAAACAAATAAGTAAATATGTATTATGAAAAATAATTAATTGTTATTTGAAAAATAAAAAACAACAACAACAAAAAATAAGCCAAAATAACAAAAGTGCATTAACCAGATAATTTATAATTTATATCATAAATTTAAAAATTAAAAGCATTTCTAATTAAGAAATAAAAATAATTAGAATACTTTTTTAACAAAATTAAAATAAATAAAGACTTAAGTAGCCGTATTCACCATTTTAATTCAAAGGCGTGAAGATCAAGTAATTCGATGATAAATGTAATAAACAAAATCAGCTAATTAATGTCACTTTACAATTCTATAATACTTTGTAGGAGGTTTGAGTATTCTTCATTAATGGTTAAGTGGTAACTGAGAACAGCAAGCGACATGACATTCAGTAGTTCAATGGTTTAAGAGCATTACCCTGGCAAGGTAAAGGTTCCGTGGTTCGATTCCCGGCTGAGCTGAATGACGTTTTTTATGTTTTTCAGTTACTACAACTTTTACATTTATTTTCTGAAATTTTAAAAACAAATTTAAGTCAAATTGGTACATACAAATATTCGAAATTAATTACAATAAAAATTCTAAATTGTAATGTGGTGCATATGGCCATAAATATTTCATATAACAATTAAAATTCTATAAATGATAATAATTACACACCTGTAATATCAATACCCTCATGTGTGTTTGTTAAAATATTTATTATTGGACAAAAAATGGTTATACACATGAAACCAACAATATATACAGTGACCATGTGTCCAATTTTATTCATCATGCATGAGATAATCTAAAATTAATTACTCACCGATGTTGAATAGTTTTAATTTAATATAAATAAATGAACAAATTTTCAAATACATACAAATTATAGTTAATGTGTGTATGTGAGAATATATAAAAAAAAAACAATTCATACATATGTATATATGTAATGTATGTTAATGCTTTTTTGTTTTTCTCATGTGTTTGTGGTATGTTATTGAGTTGAACTTTGATTTTGTTTGTTTTTTTTTTTTTTTTTTTTTTTGAATTTATTCTTGTTCATGTTTGTTTTTTATGTTCCAACTTTTAATGTACTCCCAAACACCATGTCAACCTCAGAAAACATACGTTTAATCATCATATCACAAACAGGATTACAATAAAATTCATTACTTTTCATTAAATATAATGCATACATCTACATACATTCATAAAGTTTATTCACATGGAATGTTTTTTAAAAATTTCTTTATAAAGAATTTTTTAATACCCAAATTTTTTTTAGTCATAGGCTCTTGTCTACTATGCCTCCGAATATAAGTGAAACATTCGTCTAAAACGTGTTTCAGAAATCGTATAAAATTTCAGATTGAACAGAAGAAAATTCCAAAAGTGCTCGTTTTTTCCAAGGAACCACACATTTTTTTCAAGAGCTTCTTCTGAGATATGTACATAAATATTCTCTTGCCTACTTTATTCAACTCAGATTGTTTTTCTATTGTCTTTTAAACAATCTTTTCCAGGAAATTTCAAATACTTTCCCTCGTGACTTATTACCGTTATTATGATTTAATAAAATCAGAAAAGTGTAAAAATTTCGAACTTACCTTATTGTCTGTAAAGAAAATTCGATGAAAGCGACCCAAACCCCTTACCACTACCTGAAGTCCAAAAGCATTTTTTTCCACTGGTTTTAGCTCATTTCAACTCTTCTTTAATCAGTTAGAAGTCCCTATTACTCTTCCAAAAGCACATCTCATGTGAAAATGACCTTACACAAAATGATAAATGAATGCATGATGGAATGCATTAAATAATGAAATCAGCTAATTTACTAAAGTGCATTATTACCTCAATTTTTATTTCTACTCTCACATAGAATTAATCGATCGACCTTTCAGGTATTATTATTGTGATTTTTAAACATGATATCAGGTATCAGAATTTAAACTACAACAAATAACACATACCAATAATGTGTTTTAGTACATAATTTTTTTTGTTTTTTTGTTCTTGACACATCCAATCAATAAATTTAGTTGACTTTGAGAATTTGAACCTTGTAAAAAAATGCATAAAATGTCGAACATAAAAAAAAACACTATAGGGTGATTTTTATCTCTATTTCAGCCCATAACCACCTTCAACACTTATGTACATTTCTCACAATATGTTTTCCTTTATCATCCTCTTACATCTTGCTTATCATGTCATCCTGTTTAATACTGTTGTCCCACTATTTTTGCTATTCAAACATTTTTACTATCCTCAACATGATTCACATTTTGAAGAAAATCGAAATGTCATTGTACATCTGTTTGAATGGAAATTCAATGATGTGGCAAATGAATGTGAAAAAAAAAATTTTTTTTTTTTTGGTTCCTAAGGGATTTAAAGGTATTCAGGTAAAAATTTATCATTTCATTCTATTTTTTTTTGTAAAATAAGATGTTTTGTGCTTATTAACTATTTTACCACACACAAAAAAAAAGACAAAAATTCTTAGATAGAAGAAAAAGCTTAAATGGAAAAAGAAAAAATCTAATACTCACTAATCTTTCGTCATGTTCATAATAAAGATGAGGTGATACTAAGATGAGATAATAATGATTAAAATGTATTAAATTTTTTTTTGTTTTTCGATGTCTTTTTTACAGTTGTCACCTGTCATTTATCAATGAACACGTTATTTAGTAGAGCTAAAAAAATTGAATCAAGATCAGGAAATGAAACACAATTTTATAAAATGTCCAAAAAATTTTTGTTTATGAAAATTGGCAGTCAGTGGCCAAAGTGAATTGGAAGCATCAAACAAGAGTTCGATACTGGAATTATTATAGGATATGATTACTGACCATGATTACACAAATCCATATGCATATCAGATCTGTCATACGTTTCATTTTCTACCAATGAATTTTTTCTCATTCCACCTAAAATTGTAGGTGCATGCATAGCTCACACCAAGCTATTGCGTTACAAGAAAAAAGAGCACCATTGTCATAGAAGATTTAAAATATTTTTTTTTTTGTACCATCGAAAAAAACCAATTAATATTCATTGATTATATTTATCAACGTGCACAATATGGTACTGAAGGTGATATGATTATAGAACACATAGAACATCCAAAAAAAAAAAAATATATTGTAAAGGAATATTCATACGAATATTTTAGCATATCCACATGGTGTACCAAGAATAATGAGTTCTTATAAATTTCCAAAATTCTGATCAAGGACCACCAACCAGTCGCTAACTATAATGATAACAATGGTGATGATGATAATGATGATAACGATGATACTATAAAATCACCTTAATTCAACATACAAATGGTCAATGAATGAATAGGGTTTATTCGAACACCATTGGAATTCAATTTCGAACATTATTATAATTTCGTAATATTTTAATCGATGATGAAGACAATAAAAAATGATTTAATTGTAATTTGAATAGATAAATTATCTTGTTGCTGTTATAAAGAGAATTTGTTTTATTGTAATTTCGTAATAATTTTAGAAAATCATTATCCAAAAATGTGCAATTAAATTGATAAATGTCATTTTAAATATTAGAAAATTTAATTACTGGAAAAACAAATAAAATTTACAAAATGGTTTAGTCAAATTGTATACATTACATATATGAAAATTATTATAAATGAAAACGATTTTGTGAAATACAACAATTAAAATACAGAAATGTTCTTATGTTGTTTTTTTTTTTGCAGAATTAAATGAATTCATGAAATAGATGTTTCTATTTTTTTTTATGAAATAAAATTTAATTGAATTTATGAAATTTTTAGTGTATTTTTGTTTTTCAATTCGTTTGTTTTTTTTTGTACAAAAAATAATTTTGAAGTTTTAATACAAATAATTTATTTTAAAATTCATTATATACTTCTTTTTAGGTTTCTGATGTATTTTTGTTTGTTCTTAATTTTATTTTACGTAATTTTAACTTTTACTTTTTCAACAGCATTTCTAAAAACATTTTTATTTTAATTCCTATTAAAAAAAAAACTAAATATTCAGGACTTAAACAAAAAGAAGCAAAAAGAAAAGAGAAACTACAGAAAACTTTTTAAATTAGATTTTTTTTTTACCGGGTGTTTCATTATTTTTTATTTAAAATAAAACAAAAAACAAAATAAGAAGAAAAGGATTTTGACGTTTTAAATAAAATTAATTCATTTCAGAAGCAATTTTCGAATCATTTCGAATTATAGTTGTTCAATTTTTTTCTAATTTCAACAAAATATTCATGTCAGTTTTTTAATGATTCAGCAAAAACTGTTAACTTTGTGATACATATTTTCTAAATATTTTTAATCATTGCAATTTTTTTTTAGAACAAAGAAGAAAAAAATATCGTAACTTAATAGAGTCTTCCAGTTCGAGCACTGATTTTTTAATCCATTCCATTATTCCATTCCATTATACAATTGGAAGTTTCTTTTATTTACGATTTTTTCATCGAATTAAAACATTTTCGAAAATTTATTTCATTTATTTTCAATTCACTTTTTTTTTTAGAGGAAATAAAGTTGAGGCTTAGAGAAACAATCCGAAGGAACAGACAGACTATTTAGAAAAAAAAAAACCAAAAGGTAAATGCTTGTTTTGAAAAATTATTAGCATGTTTTTCGTCTTTTTCGAATTTTCGAAAAACCAAAACCATTTTGTTTTTAATAGTTTCAGAAACAGTAAAGCTTATTAAAGTTCTTTTCCTACTTTGTAAGTCATATTTTTTTAAATTTTAGGAAAAAAAATATCGTAGCTTGAGCTCATGACACATTCAATGAATTTCCCGTTGTTGTTGTTTTTTTTTTCTCTCAAAATTTAATTCAAATTTCACTTTAGTACAATATTTCACGTTTTTTTTTTTTGTTCAAGCTCCTTTTTAAAAAGAAAAAAACAATTTTTTTTTTCTATTAAAAAAAAATTAAAATAATAATAAAATAAAATCCTAAAATAACATTGCACGTGAAGTTCTAAAAAAAAATAAAACTATTTTAAAATCCCATTAAATTGTGTATAATTCGTAAAAATAAAAGCAAATAAAAAAAGGACAGAAACAAGTAGTTTTTTTTTCCTCAAAAAATGAAGTAAAATTTTATTCTACGCTAGGACTTTTTCTTAACTTTTTCTGACATGAAGTTTTTAAATTTATATTTTCATTTTTCGATGCAAAAAAAGAAAAATATCATTTTCGAGTTTATAAAATTTTCTCCAATAATTTTTCTCTTTTTTTTCTTTTTTCTCAGTGTTTTTTTTTTCTCACTGTTTTGTGTTTAAATCCTTTTACTTTTCACCGTTGTCATTGTCATTACCACACAATTGTGGTGTGATGACGCGGTCTTATAAACCATTCTAGTTTATACGTTTATGTGATAAATTTTCTTTTGTTTTCAAATGATATCAAACCAATATGTACTTATACGTATTATTCTCATATAAAACTTTAAAAAAATATAAAAAAAAAACCAAGCTAAAAAACATTTTCCGAAAAATTTTCTAAAATACTCAGTACTTTGAAAAGACAGGCGAATTAAACAAGTTTTAAAATTTCATTCTGATATTAAAAAGTTACTAACTATTTACTGTACTTTTACTAGTATGTACGTGTATTTGTGTATTAGAAACATATATACAACATAATAATATATTATGTCTGTATTTTTAGATATATTTTCGAAAACAAAAAAAAAAAAACAAAACAAAAAAAGAACAAAACCAAAGAGACAAAAAAAAAGATTAAAACAGATAATACAATATAATAATAAAAAATCTCAAATTCTCAGGTATATTATTTAACAAAAAAGAAGGATATGATCCGTAGGTGTATAGGTGTGTCTAGGTACATTTATAATACCACAAATATTGCATTAGTATCTTTCAAAAAAAAAAAAAAAAAAAAAAAAAAGTACAAGAAAAAGTTAAAGAACAATCAATTGTATTGTTAAACATTTGTTGTCAGATACTATATTTTATAAAATACCGTTATACCAGTCAACACATACACATACACATACATAAAAGAAAGTATATACACAGAGATATATGTATGTATATACAATTTTTTAGAAAATATATTTTACTATACAGACATTAAAAAGTTAAGTCATATAAGAATAATGGACCTTTAACACTTGGTTAAAACTTTAAATGTAAATCACTTCCTTTGAAATGACTTCCAAATATAAAAGCCACAAAATCAAATTATTGTATAAAAATACATTAAATTTTACACAGAACATACATATACAATAAGAAATTACAATAAATGCAAAACTAATAAAAAGGATATTGCTATTGGTATGCTTTAATGGGGCGGGGATGGGGTCGAGTGATAATGATGGGCTGCTTAGTGAGAAAAATAAAGATAAAATTCAATGAAAAATTGTTGCTATTTGCCATAAGAGAAACAAATTAAAAATGAAATGAAAATAATCCAAAACAACATAAAAAACAGTAAATATGTATATGTATATGTGAGGGTGTATGAGAGTTTGAAAATAAAGATAAAATTGAAAAGGATTTTGAATTTTTATTTTTTATTAAATTACTTATGTTAAAGTTTTGAAAAATAAGATTTTAAAATGGTATAAACTGTTATGAAAATTAAATAACTGTTTTTTTTTTTTCTTGATAATAAAATTAAAAAGTGTGAAAATATCTCTTTTTATAGTTTAGACAATAAAATCTAGATAATTGAACTTTTGGATTATGTAAATTTGTGGTGTGAAATATGTGAAATTAATTTGTTTTTTGTTTTTGAATAAAAATTCAAAATATTGTATAAATAAATTTTTGACTTTTGTAATTTAATTTAAGGACTTATTTTTAAGAACTTTTTAGAAACTTTTTGAACTTAAAAAAAAAGGATACTGGATTTTACATTGTATTTTGATTTTAATAAGGACTTTTTAGTAGTTTTTTCAGAAATATTCAAATTGCAAATACAATTAATTAGTTTTTCCTAAACAAAAAAAACAATCCTCATAATAAAAAATCAATTTCTGAAATTAGATTATCACCTAGCAGAGCAGCAAAAAAAAACGAATTCTTACAATTTTCAGCTTTATTCTTTAATATCGCTCTTCAAAGGTCTTTTTTATTCTCTAAACTACTCACTTTCATATTTGACTTGATCAGGCTCCAATTTTAATGCTTCTTAAGTTATGTCTCATTTCTGAGCTTGTAAATCTAACAATGCCTTCCAATTTTAATGTTCTGCATGTCATTTCTTACTCTTTAAAACTCTTAAATTAACAATTGGCTCTCGATCTCAAGGCTCCTAAAAGTCCTACATCTCTAACACAATTTAAAATGAATCTTAGATTCAGTAAATTTGAATTTTATTCTATTAAATTTAATGGCATAATTAAATACCTCATTTTTTCCAAACCAATTCATAAAATCGAAGACAAATTTTTTTGTTGCTTAAACTGTCACTTTAACTCCCTTAAATAAATTAAAAATTTCATCACCCAAGAATTTAATACCAAACCAAATAATCCTTTTTATATTGTTATTCCTTCATTTTCACATTATTTTCTTTTGAAATTTTCATATTCTCTGCAATTTTAACAAATAATTCTCTCTGTTCAATAACACAAAATAAAAAATTATGTCAATAGGCAATTTAAACAAATTTTTTGTTTTTTTCTACATAAAACTTTGTCCTATAAAAATATTCTTAAGCTGATATGTAAATTTTTTCTAATAATATGAGAACAAGCTGTTAGCTTTAAACATTTTTCTTTTTTTTTCTATAAACTTTTATATGCTTATCTACATCGATATTGATTACTATGTATATCCTTATAATAGAGTAATAATCGGACAAGTCAATAAACTTAAATACAAATATTCAAACGTTTCTCCCTCAACCACAATACCCCTACTATACCTTAAAATACATATAGTATTGAATTTGAACTGTAAATCTTTAGCCAAAAATTCTAATAGTCTGTATCCTATAATCTCAATTTTGAACATTATATCCTTTTTTTTTTTTTTTTTCAACTTATAAATTGTAATTTATCAATATACGAAACGATAAATATAAATAGACGATCTAACAGATGAAAACACACCACCATTCTAGAATTTATCTTGGCAATCGTCCTTATTTCGTTTAGATGCTTTTTAATTCGATAATATTGAATTCGGTAGCAGCCCTTTCGTTTTATTAATAAAGAATTCAAAATATAAAAAAAACCAGCAAAAGAAAATAGAAAATAAAAGAAATGAAAAAAAAAAATAAGCAAAGAAGGTGATGTATTTATTGGATATTATCCTTGTAAATATTTTAAGGGTGCCAGATGTATATCATCCTTATATACATTAGATGAAAAATCTTTAAAAAGATATTATAATATTGTATATACTTTGAATGAATTTTGTTTACGATTAAAAATAAGATGGTTTTTCCTTTTATTTTCTTTTATTTTTTTTTTCTTTCGAAAAGTTGAATAAAGATTTAGTATATGAATGAAATCTTCGACATGGGTGGTAGTAAATATTTTATGTTTAATACAACACACTAATGAAAAGGAATACAGAAGCAACAACAACAACACCAAACAAAAAAAAAAAATCATGGTAAACTAATAAATGAACAAGAAAGTTTGTAGACTAGTGTAAATGAAATTTATCTAAGAGAAGAAAAAAAAAATAAAATAAAATAAAAACGAAAGTAAAAATAAAGTAAACTATAAAAGTAAATGAATAAATAAATTTGATTTTAAATTTAATGTGCTGGCTGATTCAATAAAATAAAAACTGCATGTTTTTCTTCGTACATATATTTTTTTTTTTATTATTATTATTATTTTCAAAGAAAACAGGGAGTTGAAAATTTCACAATTCTGAATTTTATTTATTTTTGATTTTTTTTTTGAATATTTTAAAGGTAAAACAGTTAATTTTGAACATTTTCAGTACGAAAACCTGAACAAAGCATACCTTTAGCATACTTTTGGGCGCCAAATAAATATTCAAATAATTTTGTTAGTTCTTTGATCTCGTTTTTTGTTTTTTTTTTTTTTTTTTGATTTTTAATTACAATTCTTCTCTCGTATAGTAAATTTCGATTTTTAATTAAAACATTTTAATTAAAATTTTCTTAAAGATTTTTCAATTAGCAATGAAAATTATTCTACAATCTTGAAATCAACTAAATTCTCAAAAAAAAAAAAGTCATTTAATAATCATTGAAAATTTCTTATAAAATCGAAAAAAATGAAGAAAATGAAAATTTGTAACGATTTTAATCGAAAAGTAACTAGTGAACGTATTTATAATGAAATATCATAAAATTTAATGTTATACTCTTTTAAATATCTGAAAATTGTAATATTATGAACACTCTGTGTTGAATTTGATTAAAAACTTTATGCACAAGTAAAAGTTATGTATTATATATTGGAAAAGAATATAGTATTCTCATACTTTAACAATATTTTTTTTTTTTTACATCAACTTTTTATACAGATTTTGGTTGCATTGTAAAGTTATTCAATTTTGAAACTTTACTCAAAAAAAAAAAAAACAACATCAATGTATTCTATCAGATCCTTACACGTAGTAGTAGTAAAATGCTTGATTTCTTATATATTTCTTGAAATGCTATTGCTTCTTCTTGTAAAAGGATACTTAAACTTAAAATGCAACGACAATATTATAGAGATACTATATATACATACATGTGTACTACCAGCATCATAATATCCTTTTTCATTTTCATTTTCCTTTTTCTTTTATTTTTTCCTTTCCAATAAAATGTAACTAAATCAATTTAAAAGTTCCGATCACCTAAATTCAATGAGCCTGCATTTCTTTTGCACGTTCCACGTTTTTTATTTTTTTTTTTTTTTTCTGCTTCAATATTCATACACACATAATACATAAAATATAAAAAGGTATGGTAAATTATATAATAGAACATGTATGTATAGAAATAAGGTATATACCATGAAATAAGGTTAATATTCATTTAAAGTTTTCATTTACGTTTTTTCTTATGAATAAGAGTTTGTTTGCTTCTTATTTTCTATTTTCTTGTTCTCTTTTGATATCCTTTATCTAAAATTGAAATCTTTTTTTTTAGTATCAGAAAAAAAAAAAACGGTCAACATGTGAAGGCCATTCTTTATTTTTATTCATCAGTTTTTTGTTCAATTCAATTCATTCTACATTAAGCAATTTTTTTTTTGTTTTTTTTTATGAAAAGAAAATAAACTGAGACATCAGCAGAACACATTTTTGTATAATAAACAATCTTAGAGGTGGAAAGGAAGAGAAAATAGAAAATTAGAATGTAAAAGAAATGTAATTTTCACATTGACAAATATATTTTCCTTGAAAAAAATAAATCAAAATAAAATTTAAAAGAAAATTAAAGAATTAAAAAAAGGACATAAATCGTATTTCATTGCTGGTTCTACTGTACATAATTTTATTAAGTCACCATCTTAAATTTGTTTATTATTTTCCATCATGAAATATTTACAGGATATTTTCCAAAGATTTGCATTTCAATTAATTATTTCATTAAAATATTGATTTTGAAAAATATACTTAACATAAAAGTAACCTAGAAAAATATATTCAAAAATTTAAAAAAAATAAAGCTACACGTTCTGCACGAGCCTGTTATTTTTTTTGTTGTTGTTTTTTTCTATCCTTTTTTTTTCGGCATTATAATAGCCTTTTTAGAATTTTATTCATACTGTATAACAAAAAATAACATGAGAAATGGTAATGACATTTTCACTGAGTATTGAATAATAGAAGAAGAAAACATTGGTATCTAAAAATTTTATCAGAAACGTGATTAGAAATTCTAAATAGCATTTTCATGAAAAATTTAATTTATTATTAAAGTGATTGAATGATAAAAAAAAAAGGACAAATAATGGTCATTATCAAATATATAATACAAATTATTTTTTTTTTTTTTATTTAATAAAATTTATTTATTATTTGAAAACCTTTTTCCAACTTCTTATCTTTTTTTTTTTTTGTCACTTCAAATATTGCTTCAGAAACCGGAAGGACTTGCATGATATTTTTTTTTACTTTGATACAATAAAAAACAAGTTTGAAAAAAAAAAAAAAATTTTTTTTTCATATACGCCTAGAAATATGCAAGAAGTATGCAATATTTTGTAATTTACTAAATAAAATAAAAAATTACATACACATATCCTTTTTTAAATTAAAATTTAAGTCTTTAAAAAATCTAAAACGAAAAACAAAATATACAAAACTCATTTTCTGAAAAAATTTCTACTTTATCTAATTCCCCAACTCAAAGAATTCTTATATTTTATTCTTTTGAATTTGGAAAATTTTAAAATAATTGGAAAAGTTTTTTTTTCACCCTCTATAATTAATTGAAATTTATAAAAATGAAAATAAAAATCCAATCAAATAAAAATAAATAGAAAATTATATATTTAATTTTTAAAAGGAAGAAAAAGGAAATTATTAGCTTTAGGATCATTACTTTTGATTATTTTGATCTCTTTCATTTCCAAAAAAGTAAAACGAAAGGAAAAATTTTTTTTGTTTTTCTTTTTTTTTTTTTAAATGAAAAGTAAATGGTATAATTTTCGTATAATCAAATGACCGAATTATTTTTCGCAACAAAAAAAATCATTTATTTTTTTCTTTGCGTTTTTTTTTTTTGTTTTTTTTTTTTTGTAATTCATGAAATTAAAAACAATAAGAAATGTACAAAAAAAAAAAATAGATAAAAATTGTACGTAAGTAGCTAACATCTGCCCTCGATTCCATTAAATTAAGTCAACCTTAATTTCAAAATTGAAACTTATTGTACTTTTTCTATATTCTAAATTCTTTATTTATTTACTTTTTTTTTTCTTGTTAAAACTAAAACAAGCTTTATAAACTATGTGAATACTAAAAAAAACACACACACACACACACAAAAAAAGAAAGACAAAAAAAACACAGAAAATACTAAACTATCATTAAATAAATTGCTCTAACATAAAGGATACCATTTAAGTGATAAAACTGGACAATAATGATGTCCATTCAATAAATAGAACAAAACATAAAATAAAAAATAGAATAAAAGAAATAACAAAAAGTTTTGCTATTTTTTTCTTGATTTCAAAATTATTTCTAAAAAAAAAAATATTATTGTGAAATAAGAAAAAGAAAATTTTCATGTAAGTATGTCTTCTTCTTTATTTTTTAGAAAATGAAAGTTTACTTACAATGGAAAATCCTTTTCCTTTTGTTTATTTTTTTTTTCTTTCAGTAAAATTCTTTTTTTTTTTTTATTTTTGAGTATTAAAAAGTTTAAAAGGATAACAAAATAAAGCCTCAATATCTTATTGCCTTTAGGTTTGGAATTTTTTTTTTGCCTGCAATAAAATGAAAAAAAAAAACAAAAATGTGTGTAAAAGGATAAGAAAATAAAATCAAAGAAAATGTAAATACGAAAATTAAGGAAATAATGTTGATTAGGTCTTTTAATGTTTTATGTAAGATAACGATTCATTTTGCTTGGATTTTTGTTATTTTTCTTTTCTTTTTTTCTTTTTTTTTTCAATGTGAGAAGTTGAAATTTTTTAGTGATTGTGTCTGTGAAAACAAATACAAAAGATATCCTTCGATTTAAATTATTTACTTTCTGTGTCATTTAAAAGCCTTGGTATTGGAATTAAATGAGAAAGAAGCTGTCCTTGTTGAAAAAATATATTTACTCCCGTTATAGCATTCTTCCAGAAATAGTTTATAGTTTTGTCTTTGAATATTTGAATAACTCTACATTCATATTTATCATCCAGAATTTTTCTTAAGAACTCTACACCCTATACACTGAGAAATTAAAACCATTCACTTACACTTTTATGCATTGATTTACTTGGTACAGTACCAGTTAATTAACCTGGTAAAATACCGGGTAGATTACCTGGTAAATTACGAGTTAGATTACCTGGTGAAATACCCGGTAGATTACCGGTTAAAATACCGGATAATTTAATTGCTAAAATAAAATGTACATAAATTTGAATTCAAAAGGTCATAAAATACCAAATTAATATCAAAAGAAAGACCACTTCGACAATGTAGGAAGTTTGAGTATTCTTCATAAATGATTAGGTGGTAACTGAGAACAGCAAGCGACATGGCGATGGCATTCGGTAGCTCAATGATTTAAGAGCATTACCCTGGCAAGGTAAAGGTTCCGTGGTTCGATTCCCGGCTGAGTTGAATGACGTTTTTTATGTTTTTCAGTTACTACAACAACAAAATAAACAAAATAAAATCTTAATTTTAGGATTAAAATATATTATACATGATTTTTTTAAAGTAAAAATTGAAATTCCAATATTTTTCGGTGATTTTTAAATTCTGTATTTATTCGGGGATTTTAAAACTTAATGTTTTTCTTACAGAATTGCAAGTGAAATTCGAAATCCATTCATGTACATACATAGATCTTGTTCAACTTCATTTGATTTTTGTGGATTAACCATTAATTATAACCAATTTGCCTAAAATAATAAATTAGAAGAATTAAAAAAAATTTTGAATTAGTAAAATTTTTTTTTTAATTTAAAAAATTTTCTGATATCTAAGTTTTCTTTTATTTGAAGAAATTCGAAAATAATTAATTTCTTTAATACAAAATATTAAAAATTATAGAAAAAAAACAATTTTTGTTTGTTTATTTATTTTTTTTTTTAACAGCAAATGCCATTTATTTTTATAAAATCAAAATGAAACATATTTAAATTAATATGTATATAATATTGTTTTTGTTTTTTTGTTGTATTTTTTTTTTCTTTTTTTTATATAGTGATTATAATTACATACGAATAAATTACAATCTATTATTTATAACATTATAACAAAAAAAAAAATATAATACAGAGAGAAAAAATTATAATGAAAAAAAAAATAATAATAATAATAAAAATTTTAATCACTTTTTTTGTTGTTGTTGAAAATTAAATTTTCATTTAATTGTTAATTTTTTTTCTTTTTTTTTTTTTTGTATCATAAAATGAAAAGTTATTTGTCAAATCAATTGATTTGTTTTTGTTGTTGTTGTTGTTTATTTAAAAAAAAAAATTATAGAAAAAATATTTGAAAATAAAAATTAAAAAAAAAAAATGATTACACATACACTTTAGTTTTATATTTTTTTTTCTTCCTTATTATCCTTTTTTTTTTCTGTTATTTATTACTTTGTTTTTTTTTTGTTTCTGTTCATTAAACTTTTCTTGGAAATAAAAAAAAATCATATAAAAATGTTTCTTTTTATGCAAAAATTTTATTTAAAAACAAAAAAATGTCCTTTCAAATTTAAAAAAAAAAAGGTTCTTGTTGTAAGCTCATTTGAAAAAACAAAAATTATCCGAAAATTAGAAATTTTTTCTTTTTTAAAATTCTTTTTTTATTTGTTTTTTTTTCTTTATTTTTATTGAAAAGCTTAAATTTTTTAAAAAATTCATTCTGCTTGGAAAAAAAAATAATAATAAAAAATCCTTGTATAAAAATGCAATCTACTAGCTTGTACAAAAATATCAAAGATTTTTCTCAAAAAAAAAAACAAAAAAAAAAAATATAACATCCTTATGCTGTTTGTATGTTTTTTCTAGTTTTCTATTTTTGAATTTTCACTAAGTTTTCATTTTTTTTTTGTTTTTTTTTTTTTGTATATCGCTAAAAAGGCAACATTTTTATTTCATATTCAGGACTCATTTTATATTTTCTTAGTTTAGTTAACAAATTAGGCTCTTATATTTTCTAATGGACTTGCATTCCCTAAAATTGTTTCTTTTGTTCTTGTTTGTTTTTTTTTTTTTTGTTGTAAATTCGAATAATTTTTTCTAAAAGTTATTTTTTTTTTTTCAGTGCTGTTTTTTTTTCTCAAAATTTTCTACATTACAATAAAATAGTTGAATGATATTGTGCATTTTTTTTTAAAGACATAATTATTTAACTGACACTTAATGTTATCCTTTTGAATCCTTTTTTTTTAGATTTTTATTCTAGAAATTTTGTTTGAATTCTTTATTAATAAATTACCAAGCGATTTATGTTTTTTTTTTTTCAAATTTTCTAGGATATTTTTGTTGTTTGCTTTTTCTTTTAATTGAATTGAATTTTTGTTGTAATTGATTTTTTTCGCTTAAACTATAACTAAAATTAATTTTTAGAAGCTGTATGGTTTTTTTTTCCTTTTTTTTTTTTTGTTTAAGATTAGAAATTAACATTTTTTTTTTTTAAATTTTGAGTAAAATTATTTTTATTGATCTTTTTCTTCCTTTTTTTTAGGTAATCTATTTTCCAAGATGAAGTTTACCTAAAAGATTTGCTGCTTGAGCTTCAGTAGTACCCTGTGTTTTAGATGCAGCTTCTTGAATATTCTGAAAAATTCAGTAACAAAAAAATAATGCGTTATTCCAAAAAGGATCAAAGCAAAAAAACTAATTTTAAAAATTTACCTTTCCTAATTCTTCTCTTTTCTCATCAACGTATTTATTAGCTTCACTCATTTTTTGATCAACAGCTTCACTGGCCGTTTTCATAGTTCCATCAATTACATTTTCAGCTTGTTTAACTTGAGCATCAACAGCTTGTTCTGCAGCTTTAACACCCTTATTAATTGCTTCATTGGCTGCTTTTTTTGTTTGTTCAACGGCATTTGCAGTTGCCTAAAAAAATTCCAAATTAAAAAGACAAATTTGTATTTTTTTACGAAAAAAAAAATTAATGACGAAATTGAATATTTTACATTTGCTGTGGCATCTGCAACATTTGCAGCTACTTGTTTTGCATTTTGAGCAGTCGCTCTTACATTTTCAGCTGCTTGTTGTGCTTGATTAACGGTACTATCAATAGCTTGACCAGCTTTATTTAATTCTTGTTCAGCTAAACCAGTTGCTTCTTTGGCTAAAATTGAAATTCACATATTAAAAAATTGTGTTTTCATTCATTTTTTTCTTTCTCAAAAACTCTGATTCTTACCTGTACCAGCTGCCAAATTTTCTGCTTCACTCTTTGTTTGACTTATTGATTCACCAATTTTTTGAGCTTGTTCTTCTGCCATTTTTTTAGCATTATCAGCTTTTTCTTGTGCCAATTTTTCAGCTTCATCTTTTTTTTTACTGAAAAGTCCTACAGTCTTATCACCAAGACTTTTTAATGATGCTGAAAATTTCATAAACAACAAAATCAATTAATTAAAAAAACAATTCAAACAATTTAGATGAACAAATATATTTTTTCTGTTCAATGAATTTTCAAGATTTTGCTTTTATTCGTGAAGGAGCAAGTGAAAAATGTAAAAAGTGAAAATTTGTGCGTGACAAAAAAAAAATCGGTTATTGAAAACATGCTAAAAATTGTACACGTTCAACTGCTGCTTAAGCCTTTTGATTTTGTCAAAGAACAAAAATTAGATGAAATATGTGTGCTTTGCAGGCGTAGTTTTTTTTTTCTGTGTTTTAAATTAAATCGTAGAATGAAAAATTCAAAACAAATATACATTTTTCATATATATGCTCTATTTACTAAAAACACATTCGTTTTTGTTTTGTAACGTTTTGCTTTCTTGAATTCCATAATAATTGTTCTATTTTTACCTTTTCTATGCTTGTCATTTATAAAATATTCCTAACGCACAATGTTTATTTCTGAAAAATTTCAACAATTACGAAAAAAAAACCAAAAAGATACACACATTCGTTATCTTTTAATCCAGGATGAATTTTTTTTTCTTCAAATTTATTGTTTTTTTTTTCTCACACAACATGAAAATGCATCGCATTGTTACCATCACTTTTTTAAAATAATATGATTTCTTAATAAAATAAAATTAACAAATTAACTAGAAACTAAATCTAAATCTAAAGATACATTTCTAGTCATTGTATCTATCACCACATTAGCCTAATTTTTTTTTTTTTTTTTTGTTTTTTTTCTAACTAAATATTTTAAAAGCATTTATCGAATATATAGTAACACACTCATTTAGACAGTCATCATAATTAAAAAATCAAATGCAATATTATAAATATTTATTCAAAAAAAAAAAAAGAAAAACACTACTTGAATTTTTCTGGCAATATGTTTTAAATACCTTATATGCTAAACATATATCGTTTGTATCTCTATAAATAAATTCATTAAATAATCAAATGAGAATGTTATACAAAAAAAAAAATGTTTAAACAATTTCAGTTTTTTTTTTTTTTGTTTGTTTTATTTTTCCAAAATATTTTCATGATTAGCTCGTGTCTTTCTTTCTTTCTTTTTTTATTAAATTTTTCATGGAAAATTTTCCGAAGAAGAAATTACAAAAGATTTTCAAATCTGAATCAAGTACATATGTATATACTTTTTGTGAAAATCTACATAAAACATGAACGTTTATAAAAGATAAATATCTTTTCCAGTTAAGAAAAACAAAAAAAAAATGTTTGTATCTTTGATGGTTTTAGCACGTGATAAAAGCATGCGCAATATAAAATCATTGGAAAATGATCATTTCCATTGGATATACAAAATATGAAAAAAAAAAAAAATGTTTAAGAAAAAAAAAAACAAATAAATAAATAATAATTGCAATGGCTTCACATATTGCAATTAATTTTATTTAAAAATACTTAGAAAGGAAAATACAAAAACGCAACTAATGAATAAATTGCATGCAATATAAAACTTCTAATCTAACCTAGAAATTTAATATCCCATAGAAAAATACATTGGTTTTGTTTTTTTTGTTTTTTTTTTTTTCAAATAATATTAAAAAAAAAATAATAATAACGATTAATTTACCTTTGGTGGTAAATTAAAAAACTTTATTACTGATACTCGTACGTTTACTGTATGTATCTTTTATATATAATTGTATCTTTTTATTTTAAATTTTCCAAAAAAGCTTTCTCATAACCATCAAACCGTCACATTATGATGTCATCGAAATCAAGGTCGTATCAAGTATATATTTTTACTACTTCTAACATTTTAGTAGTCATCAATTTTTTTTTTTTTTTTTTGTTTTTTAAACACAATAAAAATATTTTGCGCAATTACAACGTGATGTATTCTAAACAACATTTATTTTACTTTTTATTTTTATTTTATTTAGAAAATATACTTTTTCTATGGGTAAATTAATCAGCTGCTGTTGTTACTTTTTTTTCTTCTTTTATTTCAAATAAAGAAAGAAAAAAAACAAAAGGTAACCATAATAACCGTAGAGACATAACACACCAGAAGATTTTCTTTGTTTAGAAAAAACAAAATCAAAATAATTGTGTAAAAATTCATAACGTTTAGATAGAAAAAAAAAACATCTAAACTGAAAGAAGAAGAAAAACAAAACAACAAATAATGTGGGTGGGGTATGTTAACATATGGTGTTACATATATGTATACATACATATTCAGAATGTTATTGTGACAAGGTTATAAACAACAAGGTCGTTGTCATTAATAAAACAAAAACAAATATCGAAGTAATTAAGTTGCTTTCTTCGTCCTTTGTTATTATTATTATTTATTTTTTTTCAATTTTCCTTTAGGAAAATAAACAAGGATACTATAATAATTTAAGGCTACTCAGTAAATGTATATGCATGGCACCGTAACATCAGTACTTGCATGCCAATCGTTAGAATTATTAAGACCCTGAAATATTAATAACACGACAATTTAGATTTTTTTTTTTATTGTTTGTTTTTTTTTTTTTTTTAGTTTAAAGAAAATTACAGACAACAATAAAACTTTAAGAAATCATTTTATTTATTTTTTTTTTTTTTCTAAAATTTTTAATATAAATAATTGTACTTTACATTCCATTTGAATGACTCCATATTATACTAATAGCGTGCTACTGTGAAATGAATTTAATTAAGCACTGATACATATCTCATCCCACAGTTTGTCATCATTATATATATGTATATTATCTACATACCAACATATAAGTACATATACATACGTATACGTAAATACGGCACATATATTATACACATTATCATCATCGTTACAATTAACATTAAAATGATGATGAGAATAATTGAATAATGAAATTTAAAAAAATAAAAAATAGTGTTTAATTTAATTTCTTTATTATTTTTTTTTCTTTCTTTTTCATAATTATATAAGTGTGTACATTTGGCGCCAATTAAATTCAATATTCACGACCATCATTTTTTTTTTTCTAGTTTTTATAATTTTATTTTTTTTTTTTATAAATTTTTCATAACATGAAAATATCTTTGAAAAATAAAAATTGTATGTTAACATGCTCAAGAACAATAATTATTCTCTTGATTTTTATTAAAAACACACACACACATAAAAACAACAAGTTATCGTTTTTTTTTTACATTAAGAGGGACCTTCAATTCATCATGTTTTTTTTCGTTTTTTTTTTTTGTTTAATTTATTTTCTTTTGTTCTCATCAAGGTACTAAAAAACCATCCCCCCACATTTAAACTTCAAACCTCTTTTAATTTTTTACTTCAAAAGATTTAGAAAAAATCTACTATAAAATGAATTTAAATAAGACTGGCTGGACAAACAACTTCTCCCTCTGCTACTTAAAAATTTTCATATGGCATTGAAAAAGTATTAAAGAAAAGATTTTTTTTTTTTTCATTTTTTTTTTTTATTGGTTTAAGCTTGTTATCTTCCATTAAATCTGTGTGTGCGTATATATGTTGTTTTGTACGTGGACAGCTGGACAATAACAATTGGTTAAACGAAAAAAAAAAGAAGAAAAAAATTCCTGCAATTCTGCAAGCAATGCAGATTAATATTACAGATAATAATTTTTAGTTGTTTTTGCATTGAGCACGGGGGAAAAGAAATCAAAAAAAAAAACAAAAACAAAAGAACTGTAGGCTCTTCTTAGAGTGAATAAACAAACAAAGGAAAAAAAAAACAATTCTTGTTTGAAATTTTTTTTTTTTTTAGTAAAGCCTCACCTTAAAAGTTAAGAAGTCAAGAAAATCATTAATGCACCTCTGTGTTTTTCTTCTGTTTTTTTTTTTTTTTTTTTTTTTTTTTTTTTGTTAAAAATGCTTAATTTTTTTATTGTTGTTTTCTTATTTTACCGGTAAACCAGGGACAGCTGCTGCACGCAATACAGCAGAAATATTCGCGATTTTTGTTATTTTTTTTTTTTAATTCCATTACAAAAGCTAGCATAAAAGATACAGATACTTATACACATACTCAGATTTCAAGTAGATATTTAAGTAGTAGTAGTTTATGTTTCTGTAACTTTTTCTTGAATAAATATTGCTTTTAGCCGGCTATGATTGCAGTATCTTTTCTTAATAAGAAAAAAAAAGTGAAACAAAAAAAAACAAAGCAAAAAAATCTTTAAAATCGAACCGGTCTTTAAGTGCCCACGCACTGAAGTGGAAACATGTTTCAAAAACCATTCAAAACAACAACAACAACAACAAAAAACACCTACCCAACCCAAAAAAAAAAGTTTAAAAAAGAAGAAGAAGAAGAAGAGAATATAACGTAGAGATACAATATTGTAGATAAAATGTACAAGAATAATATTTGTTAAAATTTACTTATGAGTATCTTTTTTTTTTTATAATATTGACTTTATTTTTGCTAAACTAAATTTTAATAAAATATTTTGAAAGAAGCACTTCAAATTTTTAAGATGAAAAACAATAATAACACAAAAAAAAAATTTTTATTTTTAATTCACCACACATACGAAATTTTTTGATTTTTATTTGAATTTTAGAAAATATTTGAATATAAAATTACGTGGTCAGCTTTTAGAGAATTTTTTTTTGTTTTTTTTTTTTGTTTTTGAAAAAAAAAAAAATTAGCTAATGTAATTTTACCAAAAATAATTATTATTTAATATTCATGAAAGACTCATATAAACAATACGTCTGAAAAAAAAATATATATATCTTTTCTTTATTTTGGTTGTATACACATATCCGACTCATGTGTTTATTTTATTTTTAATTAAATTCTAAATTTAAAATTTTCAATTTAATACTCAAATGAAAATAAATTTTTTGTAAAACGTAAAAAAATTAAAATTTTAAAAATTTTTCAAATTAATATAAACGACATGAAAATTTGAAAATGTGAAAAATTTCAATGTTTTAAAAATGTTTGTAGAAGAATTAATTTTTAATCTAAAAATGGTTTAAAATTTAATCTTGATAAGATTAACAGTAAAATGAAATTTCATAGCTTTAGACTACCTCCCACACCGGATTTTTTCTACAAATACTTTATTTAAATTTTAAGATGCCTATAGAACAAAAAATACTCTATAAAAGAAATTATAAGAAAATATTTAGGAAGCCATGGTTTTTAACTCCACAGAGAGAGTTACTGAATGAAAATAAAGAAAATCTGACTATAATCCTAAGATTACAAAATATAAGATTTTTTCATAATTTGAGGTCTAAAATATTTTTTTTTTTTTTTTAAAAAAAACTTTCCTAGAGAGGTCTTTGTTCTTTTAAAAAGTGTTTAAAAATAAATTTAAAATATTTTTAATTCAAAAAAAAAGATTAAAATCGAATCTCCTTGAGATTAATCAGCATCACATATAACATGAAGCTCGTAGATATTCCACTTAAAACAATTAAGAAAAAAAAAAAACTTTATTTCTCATATTCTCTCTGTTTTTTTTTTTTGTTTTTTGTTTTGTCAGATTTTACATTCTCGAAGTAAAATTTTTATTTTTAATTTATGACATCATAAATCGGAACTGCATCATTATTTTTTCACAAATTACACCAACATGATGTCATATACATATGTTACGAGTACCGTTTTTTCATTTTTTTTTTTTTTAATTTTTTCTATCTAAAGATACATGTCTCAATATATTAATGAAAATAATTATTTATTCTTTCAATACGAAATTAATCGAATAAAATATACTCAAGAAAAAAATTTTTTTTTTGTCAACATTAAAAATAATAAATTCATGTTATAATATCATGAAAATTGTTGATGATTCATTAATCGATTTAAATTTTTTACTGGTTAAATGGAAAAAAATTAAATAAATTAAATTATTTTGAAATGTTAAAAGTATTAAAAAAAAAAAAAAACAAACAGAAAAACACCAGACAGGTTATCATAACAAAAGTTCAAAAACAAATTTGATTTCTGTTGTATTTTTATTTTTATATATGAAAAAAAAAAATTAATAAAAAAATAAAAATTAAATTAAATCACATTAAAAAATTTTCTACGTTTTAATCGAAACAAAAATAATAATAATTTGTTTTTCATTCATTTAGAACGTGTATCGGACTCGTATAGCCGTTGTTATAAAATTATAAATCACAGATACTTAAATGCAAAAAAAATATATATATATCTTTTTTCATTAAATTAATTTTAATGCAAATATGCGAATGGAATAGATAGAGAATATATAATTTTATGAACAAATACAAAAATGTTTAATTGCAAAAATTATTGTCTAAGTTGTTGTTGTATTTGCAAAAAAAAAATTTAAAAAATAATGTTTAATAATCATAACTTGACTATATTAGAAAAATTGATGATCTAATGTTGTTAGAATTTCAAGAATTTCATTTTTAATATGCTTTTTCTCTTTCAAATATTTCACATATTATGAAAAAAAAAAACCGCATAAAATTTAAAGCGTCTCTGTGTAAGGTAAACAAAACATTAAAAAAAAAAAATCTAAAAAATTTAAATAAAATTTTATTTTTTTCTCTGTGCCAAGAAATAAATTTGCTGAATTTCAAATTTGCTAATTTTCAAATAGACTGTTGTAACATGAACAAAAAAAAAAAAAAAAATTTTTTTTTTTTGAAAAACGTAAAAAGCTCAAAATTATTCATTTAAAATGTTTTTTTTAATTTTGTTTTCACTTTCAATGTCGAGGTTGTAGATTCTTTTTTCAATTTTTAATTTTAAATTTTAAATTTTGAGTTAGATTGAAAAGTCATATAAAGATAACAAGTGTAACAAAATAAATTTTGATTATTCATCATAATAATGCTTTTGTTGTTTTTTTTTTTTTTTTGGTTTTCAGTCATTTTCGATTAGTATGTACTCTATGAACTGTGGACGTATGACGGAAATAGACAAATTTTATGGGTTACACGGAAGTCTAAACAAAAGAATTTTTCAACCAAACAAAATAATTTTGCTAGAAATGTT
Organism: Bombylius discolor; assembly: GCA_939192795.1. NCBI lineage: Eukaryota > Metazoa > Arthropoda > Insecta > Diptera > Bombyliidae > Bombylius > Bombylius discolor. Next base: position 5,288,985 of record OW584242.1, read on the forward strand.
TTTTTTTTTTATTTTATAAATAAATCACATCGAAGCGATTTAATGAACAATGAACTCGTTAAAGTTTGTTTTTGTTTTTGTTTTGTTTTTTGTTGACATGTTTATTAGATGACAGAGACGATTTTATTGAACTTTAATTTGAAACTAATGAATAATTGCCTTTTAAATAACTCATTTTATTATGTATGTGTGGCGTTTTAAAAACAAAAAAAATCACATTTTTGAATTTGGAAAAAAAAATTTGCAAATTACAAGTTGTTTAATTTTAAAAAAAAAAATACATAAAGTGGAACACTAGCACAAACAATGCGTTCAAATTCTGTCTGAAATGTTCTTGTCGACCTCATACTATGCACTTTTACAATCATTATGATTTGTTTTTCACATAGTTCAAGGCACTCGATAAAAATTCTGGATGAATTCAAAAATGCAGCAATGTAAACATGTGCTAAATCAGTATATCCCTTCATTTTTTAGCAGATATTCTTTTTAAATAGTCTATCAAACAGACCAAATTGTATTCAAAAGCACTAAACTATTCACAAGGCACAAAGTTCCTTGCATTGTTTTTTTAAATTTTCGTGAAAAATTGCTTCAAAAAAGACATAAGTGCCTGACACATCGTTGGTCGCATAGTTTTTGTCTTCTTCGAAACTAAAATAAATTTATAATGGATTCTCTATAGAGATCAAAGGTCTTTTTTCCTATCACGCGAAAAAAAAAAACTAACCAAATTATCAAACATTCGAACAAGACTCACTCATACATAAAACATATGTTTTTATTTTTCGCAAAATTCAAGATACCGTGAACTTACCCAATTTATTAATTTTTTTTGACTTTGTTCCATTTGCGTTTTAATTTTACCTAAATTTTACTTTATCAGAAAACAGAAGGTGGTAAACACTTTTTTATTATTATTCTCTGTTTCAGATTATTATTATTTTTTTTTTTTTCAAAAAATTATTATCTCATTGCGTTGCAATATATTTCGAAAAATACTTTTCCATGTAAAAGAAAAACAAATTGCATCTTATTTTATAATCAACAACAACCACGCTAAAATTCATGTTCATTTTATGGTTCACATTAAAAAAAAAGTCATAAAAAATTGTACTATCTTGTTTTTTTTTTTACAACAAAAAAAAAATGAGAATAAAAATGAAATAATGAAAGCATTCTTTATTATCTGTATGGAATGATACTGAGAAATACAAGCAAAAAAAAAAACAACAAATGTATCTTCATCACAAATTATAGATGAAGAAAGAAATTTGTTTTTCATGTATTTTTATTTTTCATTTTCTCGGTTCTATTTTTCTTTTTAATGTTTTTTTTTTTTTTTTTTCATAATAAATTTATTTTTATCCATCAACATTTTGTAGTGTTACTATACGTATAGTCCCGTACATACATACATATAAGTATGATAAGATAATTTAATACATCGTACTTCAGTCACATTAAAACATCTTGTTTTTTTTTTTTTTTTTTGCTTCTATATTTTATTAAAAGATCCATATCTTATTTCCGGCAACATACAGAGAGACAAAAGATGAAATTAAAAGAATAACAACAGAAAAAAAAATATTATGTCCTACATGAATAAATAAAATATGCGATATTTTATGGATCATTTATATAATTAAGAAAATATGTACAAAATATATTTTTTTTTTAAAGATTGATAATAATATACATATGTAATAAGATTTCTTGTGGTTTATTTGATAATTGAAGATGTTTTTTTTTTTACTTAATTTATTTGCCACAGGGGTCAAAAATTATATTGATTAAAAAAAAATTATGTAAAAAAATCATTCACAAAAACTTTGAATAGAGAAAATTTTTTTAAAATTTAATTTGAAGAATTGCTGGGTAGAAATTTGAGGAATCGTCTTTCAAGACTGCTCATCAACATTCATGGGTCTGCAATCCAGGATAAACTTTAGCTGAAATTAATTTAAGCTTTCATGATCATTTTTCTGTAATACATACGCCTACAGTTTAAAGTGGAATGCGAACCACTAAATTATTTTAAAACTGCGGTTCTACTAATTTTGTACACAAGTGCCAAATTGGTCAGAATTATATTAACTTTTATTGAAGGAAAAAAAAAAAAACAATATTTTTCTAATTTCAATTTTTTTGCCCACAGAAAGCCTCTTTTTATTTTTAGATGCACTCTATCATCATGTCTTTGGAAAAAAGACCTTCATCATGTCAAATTTCTTACAGTCCTTACGTTTTTTTTTTTTTTTTTTTAAATAAGAGACTAAGAACTGAAGTACGACTACAAAGGAACAATCAAACCGATTAGAGTTTCTATTAGAGGGAATTGAAGAAAATCCCTGCTACATATCGTTTGCTTTCAATGCAAAAAACAAAATTATCCAAAGTTTTCTTGTTTAAAAAAAAAAAAACCAATAGGTAGCTTTTTAGTTCCATATTAAGTTAATTTTTATTTTTAAGGATAGAAACTTTATGTATCGTAACATTCAACAACACTATAAAAATAAGTCCCTTACATAAAATTCAATTTATATCAAAACTTATTATTTATCTAATTAAAATCCGTTTTCAATTTAAAACAAACAAACAAAAAAAAAATAAAAACCCCAACAAACAAATTAACAACAATTACTGAAATGTATCCGTTTCAAAGGACGAAATTCTCATGTAGGGGGGCTTAATATAGCTTCTATTATTGACATCGTACTTTATATTATTCAATAAATTTAAAATACATAGTAAACAAAGGATTACGTAAAACAATCAATTTATTATCCTTTTTTTCTTTTCTTTTTTCTTTTTCAGATAATAAATGTGAATATATTGATTATATCAATCACATTAAAAAAAATAAAATAATAAAGAGGAATAGAAGACTACCCTGAAGGTAGCTCAAATATTTATTTTGCATTTTATCTATACGATATTTTAATTAAGTAAATTATTAATTTCATTAAAGTTGTTGTTGTTGTTTTTTTTTTTTTTTTCAAATTAGTTAATTACATTAGTTGAAAAAAGTTTCCGTTAAAAATAATGATGTGCAACTATAATTCAATTACACATTTTTTTTTTTTAATTTTTTAATTTCTTAATTTTATTAATTTTTTTTCTCTTTTTTAATTACAAAACAAATGATTTTCAAAAAAAAAAACAAAAAAGTGGACAAATTAAATTTACATGTTACATCATTTTCAAAAGTACACCATGGTAAATACTTAACAGAAAACAAAAACAAAAAAAAAAAAAAATGGCATTTAATTGTGAAATTTTCATTGCATCAATATTTCGAGATTAAGTAAAAAAATTTAAAAAACAAAAAAAATAAGACGAAAAATCTGAGATTAAAAAAAATGAGAATAAAAACACAAACAAAACAATAATCAAATTATATTTTCGAATTCGCAAATTTGAAATAGAAAATAAGTTAGTAGTAATTTTTTTTTTTTTTTTTTTCAAATAACAACAACAACAACAAAAAAGAACAAGATAACCGATGATGTTATTATGCGATTTTATATTATATGATGACTAATATGACTGCAGTACAAAAAAAAAAAAAAAAAAAAAAAAAAAAACAATATATAAACTATGGAGTATGTGTACTAACAACAGTTACTTTTTTTTTCTTCATTTTTTCACTATTATTATTATGACTAACAGAAAACTATTATGAAATAATAAAACAGTGTGATATGTAATCAACGGATCAATAAAAAAAAATGATTAAAGATGTTTTTTTGTTTTTGATTTGTGAAAACTTGCAATAAACTTTTTTTTTATGCAACAAAATTCAACTAGTTTTTTTTTTTTTTAAAGGAAATTCTAAACTATAGCTACCATTTTTTTTTTCAAGATGCTAATTTTCGTAATTTTTTTTTTTTTCTATGAAAAAAACAAAAAACAAGTCGACTATTCTATTTTATTTTGCAAACAAAATAAGGATAATTTGAATTTTCTTTAAAAATTTAAAAAAAAAAAATAATAATAATAATCTAACAAACACAAAGGACATATCATGAATTTTCTATTTAAAAATGATTTTTAGAACAATTCAAGAAAAATATAAGTATATGAAATATTAATACAAATGTTTGTACGAATGTTTTTGTATATATATAAAAATGAAATTTTTCTATTCTACGAACAAAGTGAATTTATTTTATTTTATTTAATTTTTTTTTTTGTTTTTTTGTAAAATATGAATAAATATTTTATTTATCCTTGAAATACTCACATTTTGAACTGTCTGCATGTTTTCAATATTTTATTAAATAGAGAGAAAGAAGAAGAAAAAAAAAAGAAAGAATAATTTAAAATAAAATATAGAGATACACAAAAAACAAACGAACAGAAAAAATAAATCTCATTAATTAAAAATTTATAAATAAAAACTTTCAAAAAAAAAAAAAAGGTCAATTTAGAATCTAATGATTTAATTTTGTTCTTTCTTTAAAATTATAAATTCCCCTAAAAGTGGAGAAAAAGAACATAAACAAAAATAATTCGAAGATTAATAAAATTAAAATTTTATTTTAATTGTTGTTGGTTTTTTTACAAATCCTTTTTTTTTTTTTGTTTTTCGACATATGTTTTTAATTTAGTATTTTTTTTATGGATCATTGAAATCTTCTTATTTCATTTTTTGTTTTTCGATTAAAAAAATATTAAACACATTGGGGGAAAAAGCTTCATTTACCCCATATGTAGAGTCAGACCTTGAAAGCTTTTCTTATTAATTTTAAAATATTCATTTCTAAATTAAATCAATGATACATGTATTTTTTTTTTCTTCGTTATTTTCCACCATTCTATCCCTCTAGTAATCAAATAATTTAATAATACAAAATGAACCACCCACCACCCCTTTTATAACATATGTTACGTTTTCATTTTTGAATTTTTTCTCACAGTATTTTTTTTTCTGGTTTTGTAATTTTCAATAATAAATTTTTAGTTTTTAATTTAAAAAAAATAAATCACGAAAAAAAATTAAAAACAAATGTTTTTTTGTCGTTAAAAATTAATGAGAACTAATTTTTCTTTTTACATATTTTTTTTTTTTTTTTTGCAAAAACCAAATCATTATGGCTTATTCACAATTTATAAGAAAAATTATTCGCAATCTGTTTGTTCGCTTCTCTTTTGAAAGTTAAAACGCAATAAGGTGATTTTTTTTTTCCAAAATTTCTAATATCTATCCTTTTTCGCTGAATTATTTTACCAATTGAAACTATATTTTATTTATTTTCCTCTTAAGAAATTTTTCATACTTTCACAGTTATTTATTTCAAGGTACTTGAAGATTGAAGATAAATAGAAAATCAATAATTTTGTCTGTGAAAAATAAGAAGGATGATAGTCGTTGATTCTGAATCACCGGTAAAAAAAAAAAAAGGAAATTATTTTATGTAAGTTTTCCCTTAACATTGTTAAATTTACAAAAAAAAAAATCATGTGGAATATAACTATTTCTTTATGTGTCCTTTTGTCAAGGACGCCTTGTAGATAATAAAAAAAAGACTTTAAACAAAAAAAATAGAAGAAAAACTGAAGCAATTTGAAAGACAAAAAAAAAATAGATGTGAATAAATTTTTTAAATAAATTTCCAATAAAATTTTTTCCGATTTTATTTTTTAATCCTGCAAAACGTATATCATTTTGAACGCAGGAACAAAAAAAAAACAGAACAATAATCCAAAAATCAATAAGAAAAAATATTTTTAAAAAAAAATTAATACAGTCTATTTTAATTTGTAAATAAATTACCTGTAAATCCACTGAACATGATTGCTGAACTTTTTTTTTTATTTCTTTTTGTGTTTTGTAATAAAATTATTTATCCTCTAGTAATCCTTAATCACACACAATATGTGTTATCAGCTGATTATCCTGGTAAAATTGAAATTTATTAATCCTTTTTAAAAAAAAAAACAACAAAAACAGGTGAATTATAGTATTTCTGTTTTTTCTTTTTTTTTTTGCTTTTTTTTTTGTTTAATCACACGTTAACGGGATAAAATTTGGGGAAAAAAATGTGGAAAAAAAAAGATTACACAAATCACCAATTGAAAATTTCGATTTAAAAAATTTAAATAATTTCTTTAATTTTTACAAAAAAAAAAAAAATAAAGAAATTTAAATCCAATCAATTAAATTTAATTAATTTTTTTTTTAATTTAATTTAAATTCAAGAAAAGAATTAGATTTTAAACTTACAACGAACAAAATGCTATTGAAAGCAAATAAAATTGAAATATGTTTTGAACAACAAAATATAGAAATGTTTTCAGCTCCAAAGTTTAAGAACTTCTGATGTTAAATTGTGTGCTTTTTTCACTCAAACTTTTTTTTTTGTTTTTTTCTGAAACAGAAACTGGTCTGGTCTCTCCACAGAAAAATTTCAACAACCCAAAACAACGGCAATCAACGCAAATGGCAGAAAACACAAAAGAAAAATAACAAAAAAAAAACAAAAAAAAAATCTATTATGAGAAATAGTGATTTGTTTAAAGCGTTGAATTGCGTTCAACGGATTCCAACGCATTTGATGATAGTGAGAGAAATACATATCATCACATCTTTAAGAGCTTTTACTTAAAGCTTTAATTTTTCTTAACACCCAAACTAGCCATATTTTTTCATATTAATTCGTTTTATTGTTTTCTATATAGCAAAGCAAGAAAGGATAATACATAAATGTGCTTTGAGTGTGAGGATTCTACTAAGGATGAGATACTAGCTAGACAATAAAATTTATTACAGAAATTTATGGCGAATATCAATAAGGAAGAACAAAAGAGAATTATTTCCTTGGAAATTATAAGATGACGTCATTTTTATTTTAAAAAAAATAATAATAATAAACTTCAATTACTCAGTCTTTTTTTCTTACATTCTTTTTTTTTTTTTTTCAAAGTGCAATTTAAAACGCAATTTTTAAAATTAAACAGAATAATTAAAAAGTTTTAAATTGAAAAAAAAAAAAACGAAAAGTTAAGGAAAGTATCCTTTCACTGTAAAAAGTAATTTTAGCATTTTTCCAGTAGAATGAAGTAATAATTAATTAAAATGAAATTTTCCAAGGACATTTCAATTTTAAAAATTGCTTTTTTTGCTCCTATTTTAGTACAAAAATTTAATTGAATTATGGGGCATACCAGTTGAATTATGTATGTATGTATGTATGTGATAGTAAAACTGTATATTTTATTGATCAATTATACATAATGTGAAGAGAAAAAAAATATTTATTATGAAACTATGCCAAATAGAACAAACTAGGATCAAAAATATAAAATACATACTTAAGGTATATTGTACATGTGAAGGGTGTGGTATAAGGACATTCATAGAAATATATATATTTCATTTTATAACGTAGAAATATTTTTATGAAGATACAGAAAGCAAAATTAAAATGATAATAAATCGATTAGAATCCTTATGAATTCATTTTATATGTCGTCTTCATGTCGGGTAGTTTGAAATGTTATATACATATAAAAAGTAGATTGAATTAATTTATAATAAATGAAATGTAATTGTGGACAATAAAGGATAAAAAAGTAAAAAAAATATATATATTTGAATTTAATAAACCTTACCAGAAAATTTCGCATACTTGCTGTAACATCATAATCTGAAAAGATCCTTGGCTCCTTTAAAAATATTCTCTATATTTCGTCAAATAAATTATCTAAATTTTTTTTTTTTGTAGGATTAACTTGTTCTATTTCTTGTGTTCCATTATTAATATTATATTCTTTGTTTTTTTTTGTCCTGAAAAAGTCATTTGTTTCTAAAACAGTCTTCCTCCATTGATACTCATTGATGGACTTAATTTGTCTCTAGTTTTTTATTCAATTTCCTTTGACAATACATACCATCATTTGTTCCTGACCCTTCCTTTAGATCTTTTTCCACCTATGTTGCCCAGTTAATACTTTTCTCAAGGACCACAGTCTATTCATATGCCCTGCCAATCCATCAATTTCTTTATGAATGAGACGATGTTGTTTTTTACCAAGATTAAAACCTGATCTCCTACAAAGATTAATAACTCCAACACACCCTTGTACTTCAAAAACTCATACTTAATTTCACAGATTCCACGTACCGCAATGCACATCAGTGTTTTCCATTAAACGTAAGATATTTTTTTTATTTTTTGAAAAATCGACTGTTTAAACAATCGATAGCTCAAATGAAATTAATTTTTATTTCATTGAGTGAAAAGGACTTTTTTATTTTTGCAATTTTAATAGCGAAACGTGACTATTAAATCATTTTACATGTTTTTTTTTTATTCATGAATGAATGTCATCATCATGTATCAAGGTAAATTACTTTTTGTTACCTTTTAAAGCATACCTGCAATATACCTGATAACAATGGCAACGACCATAATGATATTTTCTCTAAGATTATTTTTTTCTGTAAGAAAAAAACAAAACTTTTGCAAAATTACCGGTAAAAAAAAAAACGAAGATACTTCAATCCTACAATCTATAAAACCTGATGATTGAATCACCAGAAAAATAAAATTTTGAAAGTGAATTTTTTTTTTTCCTCCATCATAGGAACGATACATAAGATAGTCTGAACTGAAGTAAAATAAGCGAAAGAAAAAAATACAAAAAAAAATTGATATTTCTCTTTTTTAAAAGATACTGTGCAAAAAGTCAGACTTCCGATTTATAAAAAATTTTTCTTAAACAAAAAGTGCATTTTATTGTACGAGTATCTGCATTCGATGTACATACATATGTATGTACATACGAGTACAAAATTTTTGTATAGAAGTAACTTTATGCACGCGATATATACATACCTATACGGGTATATATATTATGGCTCCCTAACGGCCCACATATTCGTTACTGTAGAACGTGATTTTTCTCTTTACTTTTAAATTGTTCTTCTTTTTTTTTTTTTTCGTTTTGTTTTTTGTTCATATTTTTTTTTTTAATTCTATTTTTAATGTACATTACTTCAATGCTACAAAAATACTGAAATGCTGTTTTTTGGATGCTGTGCAACATTTTCTGTATCTTTTGTTGTTGTTGTTTTTTTTTTTTTCATCATGAATGGGCTATTGACCCAAAGATTTAAATGTATTTCCACTTGAATCTGATATGGTAAAAATAATGTATATATACGAATGTGAATGTTTTTTGTTATGTGCATGATATTTAGAAATATTCTTTTCAATTCAATTCAATTCTTTTATTTATTATTATTTTTTTTTTCTTTTTTGAAGGATTTCTTTTTATTATTGATACTCAATAACAATTTATAGATCAAATAAATGCCAAAGAGAAAAACGAAAAAAAATATTCGAAAGAAAAAACTTATTCGAAAATGTATTAGAAAAAAGTTCAATGTTCTTTCAAATCTGTCATGTTTTTTATTTTTTTTTTTGTTGTTTTTTCACTTCTCAAATCAAATGCATTTTTCCTGTTCAATGAAGAAAAATTGAAGAAAAATAAATTAATTCAATTTATATCTTTTTTTTTATTTTTTTTGATTATGATCAATTATATTCTAACTGAAAGATACATTTCATTCTTCGAAAGAAAAAAAAAGAAAATGATTTTTATTTCCAATAAAAAATTTTTTTTAATGGAATTATTGAAGTAATTTAATTAAGGAAAATATTTTAATTATCTTTATTTTTCTAGACTGAAACTCAAACAATTAACAAATATCTATCATGAATTCTAAATTTCTTAATCAACGTCATAGCAATAAAAAATTTATGAAAAAAAAGTAATTTTTGCGTGCTTCAATCAATAAAACTAAAGTAATTTTATGAATTTTATTTTATATGAAAAAAATGTTCATCAGAATGAGTGAAAATTCTTGAATTGAATAAATTCTGGTTGTGGATTTCAAGTTCAAAGAAAACGTATGATTGCGTGTTTTCAATTATGTAATTCAAGAAATAATTTAATGGATTTAATTTTATGATCTATTTTTGAAATAAAGTATGCCATTAGGCGGCTTTTTTTTCTATTTTTAAGTAGAGAATTTTTGTACTGTTACTTAGTGAAATAGAAAAGTTAATTTTTATAACTTTAATACATATGTATTTTAGAATATAATTTTGTCACGTCTGTGACCTAAGAGTTGCTCTTGAAGGTGATTTAAAAAAAAAACAGTAGGCCAAATTGTCACCCTGTGAACCTTAAATGTTGCTCTAGAAAATCAATATGAACTAGCATTATTTAAACCTCACTAGACCGGTATCATCTAAACAATGCTATGACAGAATAGACCTGAACCTGAAAAAAACTCTTTGGTTTTGGAACACTGATATACTGACCCACAAGAATCACGTTGATGATGCAGACTTATGTTACCATTATCCTTTGTTCATAAATCAAAGCTGACACACTATTTATAGCTTAACAGACCAAACTTAGCAAAGACATGTGTATAGGCACCCTAGTGAAGCTCTACTAACATCTCTGCAGTAGGAGTTTTTATAGAGAAAACATTATTGTGTACACTCTATGTGAAATTTACAGATTCAGTAGCAAAATTAAACTAAACTTTAAATTGAATTATTTTGTGCTTACCAATTCGAGGACCTACTTATCGATTTCAATACTAGTTTCGTAGAAATGAGCTCTTATTGTCCAATTTATCAAGATCTAGTGACTAGAAAATAAGATTTTGTGGCTCATTTATAAATGAAATTAATTCTGTAAGTTGCTAGCCAAAAATCTATGTAGTAAATACTTTTCCAAAACTAAAACTTAAATGAGAAAGAGAAATTACATATATTTTTCGCCAATGAATTTTATTTTTATGTCCCAAATAATTTTTTTTTTTTTTTTCATTTTAATTAATTAAATAACTAACCATATTATTTAATAATAAAAATGTTTTTTTCTTTCTCTTTTCACTTTACGCAATAATCCTTCCTTTGTTGTCTAATAATTTGTTCTAATTTCATACATCTTTCACGTAAGGATGTATTATCCTTTTGTAAAATTTCCATAGCTGCATCTTTCTTTTCAATTGCTTGTTGAACTCTGTAAGTCATGAACAAGAAAAAACAAATGAAAAAATGGGAAGGGAAATAAAAATCGTAATATTTTTCACCTTTTATGAATTTTTTTAATTTCTTCATCTCTTTCACTTTTAATTGTTGCAATTTCTACTTGTACTTCATTTCGAACATTCTCTTTCATTGATTCTTTTTCAGTTAGAAATTCATCGCACATCTAGAAAAAAGTGAAATTAAATGAAATAAAAGAAAATAAAAAATTTTCGAATGAAATTATTATGCTATCCCATTTACTCTCTTTCAAACTTTTATAAAACTGAAAAGAGACAGCATAATAATTTCATTCGAAAATCAAATTCGATGACAAAAACCTTTCTGCTATGCTCCAATTCAATTTGTAATTGTTTTATTTCAGCCTGAAGATTCTGAACTTCTGCATTCGATTCAGCTAATTTGTTGCGTGTTTCGTTGTATTTATCACGAAGTGATTTTTCAACACATTCCACTTCACGTAAATCACTGTCATATTTTTCCTTAAGACGGCTTCAAAATAAAAATATTTGCAAGAAGAAAAAAATTAAGAAAAAACGAAATTTTAAACAAGGAAAAAATAGAAAAAAAACTGAAATGGAGGTGATTTTCATGGGTTTTTAAAAATTTAAAATAGTAAGGCAATCAATTTGAACAAAAATGAAATCGAGAGCAAAAAACAATTTGAACTTACAACCTTCATTTAGAAAAAAAAACAAAGAGTTTTGCAAGAAAAGAAAAAAAAATTATAAAAGAATAGAAAATCTTCATAAATTTAAACTTTCAAAAGTCCTTTTTCCAAAATTTCTATATTACCTTAGCTTCAGTTCAAATTCTTCTTGAGATTTTTGCGATTCAGCGTCCATTCGACTAACAATTGCATCAATTTGACGATCTCTTTCAGCACGATAATGTTGTCTAATTCCATTTTCATTTTCCACTTCACGTAATTTACATGCATTTTCGAATTCTCTTTTCCAAATTAAAAAGTCAGATTCGAATTGCTTTTCAATTGCGTTAATTTTGTTCTTAAATGACAAAAAACAGACACATTCTTTTAAGCTTGCGAATTTTCTGACAAAAACCCAATTTCGAAAATTACCTGATATTTCTGTTCTTGTTGTTCCAATCTTTCATTGCATTCACTTTGTATTTGTTCAATTATTAATTCTTTTTCTTTATGGAATTCTTGTCTTCTCTTTTCAAATTCCTCATCTTTTTGCCTTATTTCACGTAACAAACGTTCACGTTCTGAAGCAAAATCTTCAAGAAGTTTACTTTTTTGTTCATCAAAAGATTTTTGTTCTTCTTGAAGTTGTCTTTCGAATCTGAAAACAAAAAATCGAAATTAATTTTTCGAAATTCGTTTTTTTCTTCGAATTAGTTACCTTTCTCGAATTGCACTCCTTTCTTTTTCAATAATTGCTTCACGATCTTGAGCACATTGCTCACGAATTGATTTTATAATTTGTTCATGTTTTTGACGTGCATCCTCTAAAGCATTCGAAAGTTCTTGTTGATGTGCTTTTTTCAGCTCTGTTATTTCTTTTTTATGTTCGGCATTCATTTTTTCAATTTCTACTTCGACTCCTTTAACAGTTAAATCCTAAATTTAAAAAAAAAAATTAGGTTTTACTTGAATTTAACTTGAAGAAAATAGAAAACCTGTAACCTTAATTTTTTTCGTATTCTCCCGTACCCAGCGTTCTCTTCGTATTTTTTCACCGGCCAAAGCAATTTCTTTAGCACGTGCAATTTCTGTTTCTAGTTTATGTTCCCATGCTTGATTTTGACTTTCAATGCGTCTTGTAAGCGTTGTTACTTTATCGCAAAGTGATCCTTTGTCTTTTAATAGCTGAAATTCAAAAATAGGGATGAAAAAAATTCAAATGAGATAGGAATTTGTCTTTAGTTACCTGTTCAATGAATCCTTGATGACGCGCCAACATATTCTCATAATGTTTTTTTTGTTCACGAAGACGATTTAATGTATTTTGCTTTTCTATGCGAATTGATTTTTGTTTTTCTTGCCTTAAACGAGCTAAATGCTCACGTGACAATTGAATTGCATTTGTTAATTCATTTGAACGTAAAGTTAATGCAATAATACGACGAGCCAACGTATTTGGGGATTGCGCAATGAGATCTGCAATCCTGAAAAATGAAATTTAAAAAAAAAAGATTAATAATTTTCTAAATGTCTCTTGGACATTAATTTTTTTGTCTACTTTGGCACAGTTCCTTCGATATCTGGTTCAATAGTGAATTCAACTGCCCCTGATGAACGACTCATTTCGGGCAATGATCTTCGGGTTTCTAATAAGGTTCTCTCACAGCTATTTTCAACATCTTCCAAATAGCTAAGAATATCCCTGCAAAAACCAAAGACCAAATAAAATCATTAAATTGTAGGCGTTTTAACTCTGAATAAATTTCATTACTATGGCTAATGTCACATCAGCTAGAAAAATGTTCATAAAATTACGCGTCATTTTACGCACTAAAGTGATTCAAGAAGGCAACAATATCCTCGGAAATAATCGGGATTGAAATTGGACACTGCATTTTTTTTTGTAGTCGCTTAAAGTTTAGTTTCTGATCTGTATGCTGTGTGACATAAGCCTACGGAAATTTTAAAATTTCAATTACTTTAATTTATCGGGAGACTCTTCTTCATCCTTTCGTACAGTCGAAATATCAGAACCATCTGATTGAAGTATATTTTGAAATTTGATATCTAAGTCAGTTGAACTATCACGCGGAATATCTGTGGAAAAAAAATTTTAAAAAAATAAGAAGTCAACTTCTAACTTTCATTTTTTTTTCCATACTGAGTCCTGAATGTATCGCCAGTTATCCCTGGACAAGTACTTTTCCTTGTATATCTGGTGATCACCGCAGTGAATACCCAGGACTCAAACTATTTCAAAATTAATGATCCTACCTTTTTTCTTTTCTTCTTCCATTTCTTTAATAACAGAAATAATTTCATCATATGTTGTACCAGTTTCACTACTCTCTTGTGATCCTGTAGATTCTTCGGTAGTTTTTGAAAAATGTTCTGGTGTATCGGTATCATCATGACTTTCATATTTTCCAACAGATGATGATAAAAAATGATGACAATGTTTTGTATAACCATCACCACCACCACCAGCATCACCAGATGATCTTAAATTTCTTGAACTATCTTTTGGACTGCTACTAAAATGATGATGATAATGATGACGATGTTGTTGCTGTTGTTGTTGTTGTTGTTGATATTTTTTATTCATACAATTACTATCATGACAATCAGGATTATTACATTGTTGTATTGACATCCAACTATCGATATTATCTAAATGAAATTCATCTAAATTTGAATCTTGTCGTAAACATGAAAATGTTTCAGATTTTTTCAAATTTTTCTGTTGATGTAAATTTTTCTTTTGTTGTTGTTGTTGTTGTTGCTGTACTGTAGAATCTGTCACTGATGATACAGATTTTGAACGTGTCGATGTTGTTGATTTTGATGTTGCACTACATTGTTTATTTTTACAACGTTTCGTATTTATGGAATTATTTAATTTTTTCGTTGTTGTTGATGATTTTGGACTTGCTGTTGTTGTGATTGAATTTGTTGATACTTTTAAATAATTATTTATAATTGGATTTAAAGTTTGTGTTGAATTATTAACAACTGATAAGGATGCGGGTGGTGATTGTTGTTGTTGTTGTTGTTGAACTGCTGATGATGGTGGTGATGTTTGTGATGTTTTATTATCATGACTTTTATGCGTATTATTTTTATTTGAATTATTACAATTTGTTTCTAAATTAACGGTATTATTATTATTGTTATTGTTGGGCACATGATGATTTTTATTATTATTGTTGTTGTTGTTGTTGTTATTTTGTTGTTTATCATTTGAAATTTCATTCATTCTTGTTGTCGATGTTGATAAATTATTTTTTAATTGTCCTTGCATTGTTTTCGATGAGTTATTATCGGTTTGTTGTTGTTGTTTTTGTTGTTTTTGTTGTTGTTGTTGTTGTAATTCAGTTTCATATTTTGATAAACCTTCATAGGATATTGATGGACGATGATGATAATGATGAAGATGAAGATGATGATGATTATTATCAGTACCTGTTGGTGATAGTAAAATATTTCCTGTTGATGATGATGTTGTTGTTGTTGGTATAGTTGTTGATGTTGTTGTCGATAATAAATTACGATAACGTGCATCTAATATTGACTCAATACCATCATAATTATCATTATTTTTATCATTTTTTTCAGCCATTTTTATTTCTAATTGTAATTTTTTACTTTCATCATCAATTTCATTTTTATAATTTTGTATAATTTTACTTTCTTTTTCTAATAGTTCGGTATCTTCTTTACAACTACTAAATTTTTGTAATTCATCATTTTTTAATGATGAACTAAATTCTGAAAATGTTCTATAATTTGATCCTTTTCCACAATAATCATCATTATCATCATATTCACATTTATTATCTGTTGTAAAATATTTCAATGTTGACGTTGATGGTTCTAAAATTGTTGAAGAATGATTATGTTCTTTATCAGGATTTATTAAAGTTGTTGATGTTGTTGTTTTCATACAAACACAAGGACAATTTTCATTTGAACAACTACTACTTGTATATTGATGACATGTTGCTGATGATGATGATGTTGATGCTGATGGCACTACTTCTGTATGTCCACCAAAATGTACAGATTTTTTTGATGCACTCATTGATACAACAGATGATGGTGTTCCACCAGCACCACCATTTCCAGTTAATGTTGTTGTTGTTGTTGTTTTTGTAAAATTATTATTATCATTTATTTGATTATTATCAATATCAATTTCACCATCACTATAATCTAAATGAAAATTTTTACTAATATTACTTGCTGCTCCTGTTGTTGTTGTTGCTGCTGCTGCGGTTTTTCCAAATGAA
This sequence comes from Bombylius discolor, assembly GCA_939192795.1. Classification (NCBI taxonomy): domain Eukaryota; kingdom Metazoa; phylum Arthropoda; class Insecta; order Diptera; family Bombyliidae; genus Bombylius; species Bombylius discolor. Next base: position 5,305,001 of record OW584242.1, read on the forward strand.
ACACGTCCTGGAAGATCTGGTTTTTTTGAATGCCAATAATCACTACCTTCACGACCACTTCCTGATACACTACCACTACCACTTCTACTTCCTTCTCCAATACTGCCACTGCCTGTTCTAGCACTACCACCGTTTTGAGAATTTTTCGTTTTCGATGTTGATGAATAATATTTATCAGAATTACCGTTATTATTCATGTAACTCATTCTATCAGAATTTTTATTCGAATAAAATTCTTTTGATGATTTACAATTAATGTAATTTTGATTTTTGAAATTTTTAGGACTTTTCAATGATGAAAATCTGTAAAGGATTTTAATTTTTTTTTTTGTAAAAAAAAAATTTAAAATTTGTTATTTTCAAGCGATGAAAAGCAAGAAAAGTCTACACAAACTACAGTGGAAAAAATTAGAAATATTTTGGTGCTTTTTGTGTGTAGAAAAAAAATTAAATGAATAAACATAATTGAAGAAATTCATAAAGTTAACGCATTTTCTTCAATTTTTTTTTTTTCGTTTTTAATTCACACGCGAAGTTATTGACTTTTCAATTGTTTTTTTTTTTTTCTAAATTGTTCCTTATTTCGTAATTATTATTTCTTTTTAGGCTGTAAGAAAGCAAACAGAAACATGAATAATTAATTGAATTTTTGGATAACCAACAGCTGCGGTCGATAGTTGGAGAATTTAAAAAACAAAATGAATTTCGGAGACTGTTGAACCTTGTGAAAATGAAATTAAAATCATGTAGGTATTTGGTTTTCAAAATTAATTAATTATTCTGACAAGGCTTCGTAGGAGCGTTTACACTAGCCATCTTCTACCACCCTATGAGAAGTCATCCTTTTTTTTTTTTTTTTAACACGCGAAACGAAAAATTTAAAAGGATATTTTGAGTATATCATTTGTAATTTCAAAAACTTGAAAAATAAGAATTTTCAAGCACCGTTTACTTTGAAACTTTTTTAGAATTTTTCTACCCGATACTGAAATCAAAAATGATCAACTCAAAAATTAAGTCTGGTTCTAAATTAAGTTCTGCTTTAAAAGCATGTCAAAAAAAAATTTAAAAGGACTTATACAAATCTAATTTTAACAATCACTTAAAAAACAAAATAAAATTAATCTGAAAAAACTGATTGTGATGAGCTTACTAAGAGAAAACTACTTTTTAAAAAAAAATAATAATTTTAAAAAAAGGACTACAAAGTTCAAAATTTATACAATATAAAATTCATAATTGAAACAATTTAAGGATTTTAAAAATTGTTTTTTTAAGGATTATTTAAAACTTTTCATATTATAAAACAAACAAAATATTCCAATAAATTATTTTAAATGAAAAATGTTTATAACAAATCTAGGACATTTCAGCCTTCAACATATCCTTTGTTACAAAAACATTTCCGTAATTTAATCGATCTTTTTTTTGTAATATATTTTTGTATCATTTTGAAATTATAAGGAAACATTATTAAAAATTTATGTCCTAAAAACAAAACATAAAACTGGAACAGAAAAACATAAATTTTCTATTTAAAAAAAAAAAAAAAAATAGAAAATAGAAAAATATCAAACACACACACAAACACACTACGTTTTTATTTTTTTTTTTTACCTTAAAACAGATTTTTTATTATCACAAGATGAATTAATCAAAGATGAATTATGATTATGTCCTTCATGTTCTTCACTTGATGATTGATGATTAAAAATTTCATCTTTATTATATTTTACAATGAAATTTTTATGATTTTTTTTTATTTGTAAATTTGTTTTATTTTTATTTTTTAAATTAAAATTTATTTTATGATTTTTTTCACAACGTTTATTATTATTTTTATAACGTGAATTTTTATGATTATTATTATTATTATTTTCAACAATTAATTCATTATAATCATCATTATCACATAACCATGAACGTTTTATTGGTTCATTTAACAATAATTTCAAAATATTCGATGATGAACCATCTTTTAATGAGAATTTATTCTGTAAATTAATTTTTTTTTTTTTTTGTTTTTTTTTTTTGTAAAATAAAGAATTAGAAAAAAAATTATTTTCACTTAAGGAAAAACAAAAAAAAAAATAATTAAAAATAGAAAAAAGGACTATATCAAGTAAAAGTAGAAAAGGAAGTAAAAGGCAAATTAAAAATTTTAGAAAGTACTTGACAGGATCTAAAAGTTCATTAAGAGTGTTAGTTGGTTGAGTATATATATCCTTTCATTCTACATTCAAAGGATAAGTACAAAATTTTCTTCGTTTTTCTTTGTATTACAGTGCGGTCACGTGTTTACAACTTGGTTGCCATGGAATGTTTTGCGTAATCTAAAATACAAAATTTTGAACTTTTTCAATTAGAATTTCTCCTTTTCCTTGAAGTTTTTATGTCCATTTTTCTATTTTTAATTTTTTTTTTATTCCATTCATTCAAAAAAAAAAACAATTAAAATATTTAACAATTTACATTTCTTTCGAATGATTTACCACTCTCTCCACTTTCACTTATTTCACAAAATCTTACACCATATTGATTTCGTAAATTTCTGCGTAAAAATAATTTATCATGATTATTATCAGCGGACATAGGACGTTTTTGATGAATTGTTAAAATTGATGATGATGATTGTGATAATGATGATCTTGATGCTGATAAATTATGATGATGGTGTGAATGATGATGATGATGATGATGATGACGATAATGATAACCAATACTATCGAATGTTGTTAATGCAGAATATGGTCTTTGAAATTTTATATTTTTGTTTGAATTATTAAAATTATAATAATAATTTATTTTATTTGATTTTTTACGTTCAATTAGATTTATCTGTGAAAAATTTAAAAAAAAATATATATAAAAGGATTTACAAAAAAAAAAAAATAATGAAAATAAATGCACTTTTTTTCTCTTTTGTGTTGTACCTGTGAACCACGTAAACAAAGATCCATTACAAAATTTAATTAAAAAAAATACTTGAATGTTTTTTTTTCTTTTTTCTTCTTAATTAATTAATTTCAAAATTATTTTTCTTGAAAATTCAATTTAAATTAAGTACAATTCCTGCGTTTTAAACTTTTGTTTCATTCTAATGAATGACAAATAATTATGAGGATTTTTTGTGTTGTTACAGCCGTTTTCAAAATAAATTTACGCATCATAGTAACTGTTTTTTTTTTTTCTTTCTTTTAAATAAACTCTTTTGTGAAAAAAAAAAAACGAAATAAATATAAATAAAAGTCACATGTTTACTAGGATGAAAAAAAAAAACACGAACACATACATACACAAACGCACAAACCATTAGAACACACAACACCTGTCTTTTATTGAAAAACAATCCTTACTATCATCCTGACGGTAAGAAAACGTAAAAGGAAATTTAAAAATTCATTTTTTGTTTTATTAAAATTTCTTATAATTTTTTGTAACTTTAATAAAAGTTTGTTATAAATCGATTAACTATACTAATTCATATATTACAAAAAAGGGGTTAATATACGAAACTATGAATATGTATTAGACGATTACACCTGTAAAACATACAAACAGGTGTGTTTTACTTTTAATAATAATCAGCATAGTGTTATGCCGGCACTATAGCGCTAACCATACTTTATAAAAACATTCTTTTTGTTTTTTTTTTTTCTTTATTCACATACTATTTTAGTTTGTTAGGACACTTGGTAGCATAGTTACCGACTAAAAAATTATGCCAACCAGAGAATTTATGATAGCGAAAAAGGATAAAAGACATAAAAAAAAAATTTAAAAAAAACGTTTAAAAAATAGCCACCAGGCATTTTCAATTTAAAATTAAGGTGAGGTATTTTTTAATACTCACATTTATGTTGTTTTTTTTTTTAATTTGTTCTATTTTCCATTCTTTCCTTTTATTGTTGATCACGTACTGGAAAGTCCTTTTTTTACATTCACAGTCGTATCAACATGAACATTTTTGTTTTTTTGTAGACAATTAATTACACAGAAAAATTCAAATATCTTTATATCCTGTAGTTCAAAATATTTGAAATATGTGTAGGATCTAGGACACACCTTCTGAAAAATAAAAGATCCTTGTAACAGGGACATGAGTTAAATGACGAGACAAAAAAAAATACATCATCCATCAATGTAATGACTAGTAGTTGGGTTACATTTTTCTCTCGTGTATTCCTGTCATAGTAGAAAGTTGAAATTTTTACAGGACATCGCTAGAAGTATCTCCTGTGGTTATATTTTATTTCAAAAGTCCTTTCGAAAAATATGTACAACTTTCTATACACAAAATAAATATTTTCTTTTTTCGAAACAACATGTTCTGCCCTTTATTTTTGTAACTTACATTTTGTAGACACATACACTGATACGTTAACTTTGAACTTCGACCTTTAAAAAATTAAATAAATTTCTGTTGAAACAATTTCTTTTTTTTAAATAAACCACAGCGTAAAATAATTTTTTCAGTGACCTTTTTTTTTACAAATTCAGCAGAGAGCAACCATAATTCCTTTTTTTTTGTTAGCAAGGACACAAAAAATATTTTTAAAAAAAAACCTGAAAGAATTCATATTACATGAAATACTTAACAATTTATTATTATTTTAATTATTATTTAAAATTAACAACATTTTTATACAATTTTCATTTTATAAGACTTAACGCTATAAATTTTTTTTTTTTTTAAATACAAATAAAATGCATATTATTTTTTTTTAAGTAACAATAAAAGGTACTAAAAAATTATAAATTTTATCCTTTATGGCCTCCAGACATACATACATACATTTAATGTCAATTAAAATACAAGTTTATAAAATCTTTAAGCATAGAAATGCTAGATTTATCGTATTAAATGAAATTAACCTGCAATTGAATTTAGGAATCAAAATTCAAAGTTTCCAAAAACAGAAAAGCAAATATACATTATCATCGATCTTTAAATTAAACTTAATAATTACGAATCACCGGTTTAATAACAACATCATCCTTAACTTCAATATCGAATTTCAATTTTGACAATTCCTGAATAACTTCTTTTTTCATATCCTCCACAGTAGTATTTTTAGATTCAGTTGTTGGTGATTGTGCTGCTGGCTTTACAACTTTAACAACATCAGGATATTTATTTGGTCCTGAATCCTTTGAAAATGATACAATAGTCCTTTGTTCAAAATTAGCATTACCATTTGGACTTGAAGGAATTTTTGGAAAATTATTTGTCATTGAAACTGATGATGATGAAGTTACTGTGATGCCATTTGAAAGTTGTACAGATGGTGGAGGTGGTGGTGGTGGTGGTGTTGAAGGAACAATTGTTGCATGATGACCACCATTTGTTATGAAATTCTTTTTCGGCAAAATTGGTTTTTCAATTGTAACAGCTGTCTCTTCAATTTTATGATGACCATTCTGTGTGACACCACCGTCCACTTTTGAAAATTCCAAACTATGACCATTTTGAATAACTGTTGTTGATAATTTAAGTGGTACTGTTGTCATTTTAGATTTCATTATGGTTCCATTTTGTAAATTTTCACTTATTTTTTTCACATAATTTTCATCTTTTGGTGATGTTGGTGTTACCAAACCACCATTTTCAATTTTATTCATATAACCATTTTCTTCTAGTGAATTTTCACGATTTATTTTATCATAAATTTGTTTACGTTTTTGTAAAAATTCATTATTTTCAGTTGTATCACCGTTAGAAATTTTTTTCAATGTAACAGTTGATAGATATTTTTTATTTGTTGCTGTTGTTTTTATTGGTGAAATTTTAATTGGTTGTGGTTTTTTCAAAGTGATTTTTGAAAAATCATTTATTGGTTCTGAATTTGATGATATCGATGATACCGATGATGATAATGATGATGTTGAATTACTGTTATTATAATTATTAATTAAACGTTGTTGATTCAATTTCTTAACGGTTGATCGATTTATCGTATAATTTGGTTTACCATGATTTATTAATAATTTTGTTGGTGGTGATTGTTGTTTATCACCAACATTACCAATACTTGGTCGTAAATTTAATTTGATTTTATTATTTTCAGTTGTCATCTTTGACGGATTTTATTTTGTGATTTTCGAAGAAATGTAAAATTCTGAAAAAAATATACAAAAAATATTATTATATTATTATTATAGAAATGTGTATTAAAAATTATTTTATTGTTGAATTCAAGTTGGTATTTCCTGATGTATTATTTTTAACACAAGATAAGAATTATATTTAAGCATTTTTTATTGTATTTTTAAAGTGGCACATTAATACATAATTATAAAGTTGATAAGCAAAATTGATTAACTGATTCATAATAATAAATAAAATAATGTTAATGGATATTTTCTTTGTAATTTCAAATTTTTACAATAAATTTCCTACTAAAATAACAAAATATCATCAATTCTTTTATATTATTCAATCTTATGTTTCTTAAACACCCTCTACACTAATCTTCCTAAGGTATTTCTTACTCTAGATAGCATATTCGTGAAAATACTCAAACAGTATATTACCATAGCAGTTCAAATTGAACCGATACCATCATGACTTCAAAAAATGGCTCGATGAAGCTTCCCTATTTTAAACTAAAAGACCAGCATTTCAAAATTAGTTAAAAATTCAGAGAAAATCATCAGATCGAAGGAATTCAGCATGGAGAAGATCTTATCTAAAACAGAACATCTATAAGTTGGATGAGAAAATTTGGCAACTCCTCAGGAAAATCTTCTAAGCTCGGTACACTGCTAAAAGACAATTTGTAAATCATGTGTATTGCAAACCATTTGTCGTTTTTAAAATCATACCAATTTGTAGGTATAGAAAAATTAGAACTGACATTTTATGAGGAAAAATGCCAATTTTAATAAAAACTAGAACAGCTATTTTGATTTGTGTTGCTTGAATAAAAAGTAGTGTAAAGTAAACGGATTAGATTTCTTAGAAATCTTCTTCAGTTGGGTTCATTTCGATTATAAGAAAATTGTTTATTTTCACTCTTTTCACAACATATATGTAGTGCCACGAATGTGTTAAAGCATAAAAGTCCAACTCAAATGTATCAACAGAACATTGACCTACAATAAATAATTGAACTCAAAATCTTCTCATCTTCAATCTGTTTTTTTTTTCCCCTTTTCTTGTGTAAAAAAAATTTCACAGCTTCCATGTTCCACGTATGTTTACCCTCAAACGAAACTTCTTAAGAATTAATTTTTTTTTCTTCTTGAAAATAAAAACAAAAAACTAAAAAAAAAAACCATTATTTAATCTTATTCTTTAATTTCATATAAATCAATTTCTCCTTGAACTTTACTTGAAAAATTATATTAAACAGAAAATTACATACATATTTTCAAAAAACAAAAAAAAAAAAAACACTTGAAAAATTGAAATTTCCTCTTTTACAGTAATCATATGTAAAAATACAATAGAATACATTCAATTCTAATTTAAATTTCTCATCAAATATAATTTAATCATCTAAAAAGACCCTTTTTTTTTTATTTATGTATTTATTAATAATCATAATTGTATATACCATCATAAACAACAATTTTAATGTGCATAAAAAGCAATAAACACTTGAATTTATATTCACAATAACAACAACAACAAAAAGGAAAAAAGACAACAAAAAAAAACAATTTTTTAATTAAATCCAATAGAGTATCTGCATATCCATCAAATAGTGTTATAGGGATTAAGATTTCATTTTAATCGTAAGTGCCTTATTTCTTAATTTTTTTCTTCTTCTAATGGGTATTATTTATTTGAATGATTGAGCTTCTTTGTAAACTTTAAAAAAAAAAAAAAAAGTAGACTACTTTCTACGGATTTTCCTTTCATTTCTCTCTTTTTCACGTTTTTTTTTTTTTTCTTGTACACTTAAAGAAAAATTCGATTTGTAACAATAAACTGAACTTTGACTGAAAAAAAAAATAAATTTACACAAATGTGAAATCAAAACAAAAAAAAAAAAAACTTTGAAAAAAGTCTCATCATTTGACATTTTACCCTATAAGTATTGATTTTTCTTGTAGTTTTAGCACAATTATAAAATATTATAAACTAAAAGGTATGTGTATAATCTTATTTATAAAATGTCATCATTAATCTTATAAGTATAGATATATGTACATATGTACATCTGAACATATGTGGAGGTATACATATGTATGTATGTTCATGTGAAGTGATATGAACCCAATAATAAAAAATAATAATAATAAAAATATGTATGTTAATAAAAAATTATTATTATCGAAATCACGTTCAATTTTTGAAGAAAATGTGACTAAAGAATTTTTGTAGAATTAAAAATTGATGTCATTTAAATGTACGACAAATGAAATTATCGTACATTGTGTGTAAAAAAAAAAAAATAATAATAATATGTATGTAAGTATGTGAAAATATGAATCCCTACAATTTAAGTGTTTAAGGAATTTTTATTTTCTTTTATTTTCTTTTCTTTTTTTTTTTTTGTCACCACATTATTTTCCATGTGAACATGCTTATTTTGATTTATGAATTCAGTATTCGACAAAAAGAAAACAAGAAAACAAAAAAAATTAAAGAAATTAAAAGTGCAAAAGCAAAAAAAAAAAAAAAAAAAAACAAAAAAAAAATCGAAAATTAAAACCTTAGATTTTGTTACATCACGAGAAAAATCATGTAAAACAAAATTTTAAAACCACAACTAAAAAAAATTTTACAAAACAATAACAAAAACGAGGAAATAAACGCGTTATTGCAAATTCTAGAAGATTGATTTTTGAATTATAAGAAAAAAATGAAAAACTATAAATAAAAAAATCACATTATGATCAAAAAAATTTCGACGCTCAATTCCTCAATCCCACTTTTAAACGACAGAAACGTTTCGTATAAAAAAAAAATTATCCGTGCGAAAAACTATACGCTGTACCGAACGAAAAACTGAGTTTGGTTTGGGACCTTAAAAACCAGAAAAATAGCACAACAAAAAACATGAAAATTTATCGGTTAGTCGTGTTAAATTCAACAAATCGTGTAAAAAAAGCGGTAAACTAATTTGTTTTAATTAAAAATCGTGTAAAAGTAAAATTTCGGTGTATGTACTTGAAATTATTCTTAAAAACAAAATTTTTAAAAAAATAAAAAATAAAAATAAAAAATTTAAAAAAAAAATTCTATTCTAAAAAAAAATTAATATTAAGAATGAAACTGTGAAATTTCAATGAAACTACATACTTATAAAAAAAAGAAATATCCTTACAAATTTTCCTTCTATTTATATTCCTTTTTTTCGCACACACTATTTAATTTCGAACTTTCTATACTAAAAGCCTTTAAATGCGGACAAAAACTAAAATTAAATTCATAAAACATGACATTGTTTAACTAATAAATAGCGTAATATTTTAAAAGTTTATCTTATCATGAAACTATCTATAGTATCAGCAGGTAATTCATAAGAAAAAAGTACTTTGCTATTACTTGAAAATAGAAAAAAAATAAAAGATAATATTCACATGGGGTTTGAATTTATATTCGTAGAATTCGTTAAATTTAAAAGTTTTTCGAGTATTTTTGTAAAAACAAAATATAATTCATGATAGAACAAAACGAAAATGAACCTTTTAAAACCGTTATCTATAAGTTTGTATTGTCACAATTTGTAGAAAATTCATTAGATCTCCCTGAATCTGTCAATTATTGCCATATGTAAAATTCATATTTTATGATCAAGAACTCAGTGCTCATCATTATCATCTACTTTACTCTTTCTTCCTTTCAAAATAACCTTCTTCATTTGGTTTCCCTTATAGATGCGCCAGCGCTGTATTTTATCAAAAACTGCAGTAGAACAATTTTTTTTTTTGATTTGGCTCCAAAAAAACTAAATAAGAAAAAAATCTGGCTGGAAATAAAAGGCCAATATTTTAGTGTGCAGAATACATTTTTCAAAACTTTTCTTTTATGTCGTCTTGAATATTGCAGTGTTGATTTTTAGAAATAATGACGTTATCATCCTGCATAATAGGAAATTTCGAAAATTATTTTATCAAGGTCCCGTTTAAATAACATGATTTCGAAACTTCAATTTATTTTAAGAAAACATCGAAATTTCAACTAAGATTTCGAATTTATTCAAAAAACCACTGATTTCCAACGCAATAAAATCAAGCTGCAAAATCTCTATAACCCTTTTTTTCTGAAAAAAAGATTAATCAATTAAAATAACCCACACAGAATTGAGTGAATGATTACTTTATTATTACCGAACTGTCATTTTCATTGTCCTAATTTAATCAATTTTTGTTGAGTTTTCATTGAAAAATCCAAGACTTTTTTTTTTTTTCAAAAATTGAAAATTGAAAAATTCTTAAACTTTTCAAGTTTACTTGTTCCTTTTTACGGTTTATTTTTGTGTTTTATAATTCTATTTTTTTTTTTTTTAATTAATGAACCATAAACTCTGGGATTTTTCTCTACTAAACTTTTATTGTTGTTTTAAAACTACTCCGCATTATTCTACTTAACTGTTCACAATTTCCTTCAAAAACAAAACTAATTTAAAAAAAAAACGAAAAGGACCTCGAAAAGACTGACACACCCTGTACATTTCTAAATACATAATTCATTTTCTAAATAAACAAACGTATTTTTTTTTTTTTAAATAATTTAAACCGCACATTCTCAATTATTACAAAATTCAATTACATACTATATTTAAAATGTACTTGAATTACCTGATCAATATTCAACACAAAGATAACACTTTCAATTGAAATTCAACAACAACAAAAAATTACAACAACAATTACAGCAAAAAATTTTGCAATGAAATTCAATACTTTTATCAAACTATCAATGTTGGTTTTTTTTTTTTTCAATTTTATTTCAAATCATATAAAATTTTGTAAACTTGTAAAATATACGACAGGTGATTTAATTACCTTTATCAAGCTATAAAAAAAAAAATTTTATCTGCTATATTTTTCCCACTTTTTTTTTTTGTTTTCAGGGTACTATACTGAAAACAGAAAAAAAAAATAAACAGATTTTTAATTGCTGCAATCTTTGATAAACAATACGAATTAACTAACTGCGCTTACTTGTGAAATATTGTGATTTAAATATGATCTGTTCGTGTTTTTTAAAAAAAAAAAAAAAAATCCACATTTTCATTACACACAATCTTTTTTTTTTGTTATTCAATTTCTCAATATTATCTCATTCACACACAAGAAAGATAGTACATGTACATCATCTCAGAACAGTGAAATTCATAGAACAGATCAATGAACAATTAATCGTTCAATTAAATTTATAAAAATCTTAACGTATTTTTCCCATATAAAAAAAAAAAAAAATGATGATTAAATTTCTATTAAAGATACATTTTTGTTTTTTTTGTATCTTCGAGAAAAAACTAATTATAAATTCCGTTAATGAATGACAATTTTTAAAATTTTTTATTCAAGGTAATTTTTTGATCTAAAAAAATAATTTTTTCTGTAAAAAAAAAAAAAATATTAAATAACCATCGATCTACATAATTTTGTGTAATTTTCATAATTTCGAATCAATCAATAAAAGAAAAAAAAAACAGTAAAAAAAAAAAAAAAAGAGGTAAAATTCCAATCTTAACCTACTCACCTTTGCGTAGTTGGTTTTTTTTTTTTTCTTCCTTCGCTTCTGCTGTTGTTGCTGTTGTTGTTCGTTTACAAAATTATGATGAATTTTTAAAAAATTTGAATATCTTGTTTTATTTTTTGTTCCAAAAAAATTTATTACAATATAAAGATTGCCTCTGCAAGTTGACTTTTATGTGAAATTATGCGTCCAAAAACGATTCATTGAACCACAAAAAAAAAAAAAAAAAACGAAATTTCGAAGAAAATGAAAGTTTTTCTTACAAAAAAAAAATTTCAAAAATATTCGATTTATGCAATCGAAATAAAGGTGATGATTTTATTATAATGACGATAATGATAACACATTGTTTTTTTTTTGGTTTTTTGTTTTGCTTAATTTAATCAAGAAAACAAAAAACAAAATTTTACAACAATTTATTCACAAGAAAAAAAAAAAAAACAATAACACAAGAAATAAAATTGTTAAGTTTAATTATTTCACCGTTATCAATAATTTTTTTTTTTTTTTTAAGATAAAATATAATTTATATTAGTATCTTTTTACACATTCTTATCACAAAGTATCTACAATCCTTTTTTCTTTCTTTCTTTCTTATTTTAAAATAACAATTTTTCAACACTTTTCACGTAAAAAAAAAAAAAAACAAAACACTTCTATTTTTCCGCTGGTGATTGGAAAAAACAAAAATTATCTTTAAAAAAATTGTTTAACGAAAAATTTTACTTTGTATCTTGAACAAATTTTTTTTTTTTATATATGTAAAAAGACAAAAAATTTATATCTTTCTTTTCTGTGTTCATTCCACGACCTCAACCATTCATTTGAATTGAACCTCTACTTTTTCACATTGGATAACTTTTCATTTAGTCATCGTGGTGAAAAATAAAAAAAAATAAAAATCGAAAACAAAAAAATGCTTTAGGGTCCACTTTGAGGCTCAATTGGTTTGGTACATATGTATTGAAAACTACACCATATATACGACGGCGACGACGACCTGTATGAATATACATATATGTATGTAGCTGCTATGCGGTTTATGTTATTGACTACATAGATATGTACGATATACAATATATTACCTATAGATTTTTTTTTCAATATATACTGGTACACACAACCAATTTTTATAAAACTTTTATTTAAAAACCTAATAATGACGACAGACGATTATTGCCAGCGGCGTTAAATTTTTGCTCCAATGAGTCAACCAACAACAAAAATACAATAACAAAAAAAATAAATAAATAAAAAATGAAAAATCTATAGTTTTTTTTTCCTCTCCACATCAGATATATTTTATGAGTAAATTTTTTCCTTTACATTATGCTTTTAGTTTTAACAAATGGAATACATACTGTTTGTTTTTTTGTTGTTGTTGTTTGTTATACGCCCTCTACAACCCCCTTGTACCAATATAACAACAACAAAAAGAACAACAAAACAATAGTCAATAATCCAGAGTGTGGAGTTAAAATTATACCATCATATAAAACATTGTGAAAACAACAACAAGTCACGTTCAGTACAAAAGTTTATAGGTATAATGTTCAGAGTACATGTGTTTTATATTAAAAGTATCTATATAGAGAGAAAAAAAAAAGTATCTGTAGAAAAAAGTATCTATAGAAATTCAACTATTTTTTCTATACTTTAGCTATACGATATGTTCATTTTTTTTTTTTTTAATTTCATTTTTGTTATAATATTATGGCAAAAGTCCATTAAAAATTTACAACACAACAAAGTAGAGATATGTATGACGACGTTGAAGGTTAATCAGTTAAAAAAGCTTTGACTTCTCAGTTGTTTTTTTTTTTTTAAATTTATTTTATTTTATTTTAGTTATTTTTGTATATGAAATGTAATTTGTAAGCCAAAGGAATTTCTCTACATTTATTATAATATATTAAGAGGGGTGAATTAGTATAGTGAAAAAGCAAAAACAAAACAAAACGAAAATTCATATTCTGGCATAATGTTAATTTCCCGTACAATTTATTACAAAACAATCCCAAAAAAAAAAGGAAATTAAAAGTGAATTTTGCTGTGTTAAAATTTAAAATGAGAAAAAAAAATGAATTATGTGAAAAATTGGGGTCAATTTGGATGATTTTGAAAAAAAAAATAAATAAAAGGTGCAAAAGTAGATCATACAAAGCTGCAAAAATATATTGAAAAATTTTTGTATTTTTTTTTGTTTTGTCATTTTTAAAAATTTGAAAAGAAATTTAAAAATTCTTTTGCTTTTATTGTGGAATTGTTGTTTTTTTCGTTACAGTTGAATTAAGGCGATGTGTTTCTAGAGAAATTTTGAAATAAAAATGAAGAATAAACTCGAAAATGCAGTGAGGAAGTCATAACGTGACTTAATACGTTGAATTGTTGATTACAATTTGAAGAAAAATCTTAAAGATAATCTTAAACCGATAAAAGCAAAAATGGGTACCGAAAAAGTAAACCGAAAATTCACAATTGATTCAATCCAGTAAAACTTTTGAAATAATCAGTTCGAATAGCTACATATGTTCATATATGTTCTTACATATTATTCAACATCACTCGAATCTCTATGGAACCTTTAAAGAATAAATTGAAGAATGAAAATTGAAGAAAATCAGAGTTGTAAGGCCTGAAACCATCAGAGTAGATTAAAGGAACCACGAAAAGTGAACAAATGATGTAGGACGAAATCTTAGACCGTTTGAATTCAAAGTGTAGTACAAAAACAAGCTGATGATAAAAATAAATGAAAAAATATGGTGCAGAAGATTCCGTTAAAAGTCTCAAGATTATTATTTTACTTTATCCAGGCCTTCTTTTTGTCAGAATTCCCTCCTTAATTTATAATTTAGTATTAAAATTATTTCCGCATCGTCATTTTCCTAATTAATTATCATTATCATTTATAGTCATCACCTCTTAACAAATAAAATAATGAAAAAAATATTCATACGAGAAAAATTATTCAATTTTCAATTTGAATTATACTGTTTTCTACACAGTTACTCACAATTTTCAATTTATTTCTAACAAAGCAGTAAAAACAAAACTAAAACCAAAAAAAAAAAAATGCCTTTTAATCAAAATACTCAAATGAGAAAAAAAAATATATAAAATCACCATTTTCCTTTCATTTGTATTTTTTTTTTTTTTTTTAAATTTCAAATTGATTGGAATGCAAATTATACTGACACACTGACTAGGCTATAATATCTTGGAATATATTTATGACAAAACAAAAAAAAAAAATACCGAATGAATATGTAATTCATTACTATTCATCATAATAGATTCCTCAGTATCAAGCTAGATTATTGGTATTTTTTTTTTTTTTCAAAGCTCAATTTCATGATTTAATGTTCATCATCATCCCTCATAAAGTGAAAAAAAAAAAAAACAATGTCACAAATATACAATTTGTATACCAGCTCATATAGTTAAACTCCCACACAATTGGTCGTATCGTATAGGAAACAATATAGCATCTATTATAGAGCTGTCCGTAGATATGTCGTGTAACAGTGATTATTTATAATAATAAAGATCTGGATGATGATAGCAACAAATACATCTTAGATTTCATGAAAGAAAAAATAATAGCTATTTAAGCTTTTCAATGTTTTTTTATTTATTTTTATTATTATTATTTTTTTTTTTTCAATGCAAACTAATGAACTAACAACCAATTTTTTTTTTTTTTTTGAAAAAAACAAATGCGAATTATGATGTCATTTTTTTTTCGAAAAATAATTTTAAAAAAAAATCATACTGTTAACATTTAATGACTGTTTTTTTTTTTAATTTCTTCATTTTTTTTTCATAATTAAAATTTTTAAAGAAAAAAAAATAAACTTGTTTAAATAAAGAACAAATTTTAATTGTTTTTTGTTTTTGCTGTTCTGCTATTTTTTTTTTTTTGCTATGAGAACTTTAATTTTAATGTTAGACGTTTTTTTTTTTTTTGTTTGTTTGCTTTGCTTTGAAAAAGTCAGTAATATTTTTCCTTATTTTATTTTATCGTAAACAAGATACTTTTTTTTTTTGCTTCTTGTTGTGCTGGAATTCCAAAAGAGTGTTAATCCATTTAAAGAGCGAAAAAATAAAAATAAAAATCACACACAAAACAAAAAACCAGTGCAAATTAATTTTTTTTTTTTTGTTTTTTTTTTTTTTTTTTGTTTTTTTTTTTGCTTTTTATTTGGATTTTAAATTGTTTGTGATGAATGATTTTCATTAAAGGCATTTAAAAAACTAATTTTTTTTTTCGCTTTAGTTTAGTTTTTTTTTTTTTTTTTTTGGAGCATTTTAATTTTTATTGAAAATTTTTTTTTATTTGTCGGTTAAAAAGAAAAAAAAACTATTTTTAATTTACCATGAAAAATTAAATCTTTCATTTATTTTTTTAAATATCAGAAGATGAACTTTTGAAATCAATGTTTTTTTTTTTTCAAATAAAAAATCACTTCTTGTTTGTGTATCTAAGAGGAAAAAAAAAAGATTCATTTAAATCAAATTACGTAGATTCTGTAAAAGTTATGATTCATAAATATTTTCAAAGAATTTTACATGAGATGAAAAATGGATGAGTAATAAAATGATATGATGATTAAAATTACATGTTTCCTTGAATAAAGCTCTTAAATAATCGACAATTTAATAAAATTTTTCATATTATTCATATATTTTTTCTGTTCTAGCAATTTTTTATAACAATATTGAAAAATGGGAGAAAATATAGAAATAAAATCTCGCGTTACGCTTGCGCATGCTTTGTATGATTAGTATGTTACGCATGATTTTTAAAAAGAAAAAAAAAATCGTTAAAGGTAATTAAGAATTTTTCTCAGTCTTAATTAGAAATTCAAATTTAGACCTCGATCAAATCTAGATCACTTTTGTGTTTTGCATTTCATTGTAAACGTAAACTTTTTAATTCATAGATCCTTGAAACTTCATCGTATCATTCCTTAAACGAATCTATATGCAATCAATATATTTTTTTATTGAATGAAACTATTTTCTGTTTTGAATTTTAGCTCTGAAACTTAGTAAAATATGACAAATCTGTAAAGGACATTTTTTTGAAGACTTGGGTCCCTATTATTTTTTTTAAATTCGTGTTAGCATGTGTTAGTTTAAGAAACGTTTTGTATATTTTCTGCTTACGCTTCGTAAGGCAAATGTGACTTTTTTACAATTTCGAACATATTTCGTTCTTTTCCTTGAAAACTAGAAGAGTTTCAGTCTGTCTTGGAAAATAATTTTGAGAAAAATATTTCAATGAAGATTTGGTGTCATATTCGAAGACTAAATTGAAATTTTAAAATGCTTCAATTTCAATTTCTTTCCTTTTTTTCTACAAATAAATTAAGAACACGATTCATTATCTTAATTTCTGATAAGTCTATTTTTGTTTCTGAACAAAAATTAAATTTCTGCTCATTGATTAATTTCGAATTAATTGTATTGAACTAAATTTTATTTTGGAAACGTTTTTATATGTTTTCAATTTACTGTTATCTCTTGAAGATATCTATGGGCTAAGTTATTGCCTTACAAAACTATTAAGAACATAATTTATTTTGTGCATGTTAAAATTTGAATTAAAAAAAAAAAACAAAAAAGAAAGTTTATCAATTTGTAGAAATAAGACCTCAAGGACACAATTTAAACATGCCATTTATGTATTCTTTCATGTAATCTAGAACACGTTATCGCCAATTAATAAAATTAAAAGATTTTTGACCTCCATACCAAGAAATTAGAAGGTTGAAAACCTTTCGTTTACGAGAGCTGCTGATTCATGAATGAAAAGTAATTATGAACAATCAATCAATGAAATTAAGAAATTAATTTTTTTTCAACACAATTTCATTTTAACTCAATACTAGTACTCTTAAGGTATTCCAAAATCAATGTATGCCATCTTTTCAGAATGATTTAATTTGTTAACTATTTTTGATAAGTTTTGGAAAGAATTTTGCTTGGGAAACTTAGGAAATCGAACATTTAGATTGAGGAACTGCCTCACATTTCATGTGTTTATTTCCTCTTTTAACTTACGAACGTTTATTCATTAACCCTATCTTTCTATTCCTCCATGATTTTCCTCCTCCTCTTTTGCAATTTAGATGTGGCAGAGTTCTCCCAAAAAGGGAGAAAGGCTATCTTTTTGCAAAAAAAAAAAAAAAAAAAGGGATCCTTATTATTTCAATCTTCCATGCCTTTAAATCTTTCTCATTTCCCATTTCATCACGATTAAAAAACTTTCTTTATCTAAAAAATTTCATCCATTCCATTTAAATTGTGTAATTGTTTAAATAAATCTCAAATCTAATAATTACGATTATTTGTAAAATACACACAATATATTCATTATCTTTATTGAATTATATCATAATTTCTTTCTTTTGTTGTCTTTCTTTCTTTTTCTTTTTTGTTTTTTTTTTATATAATCATTTTTCTTGAGTAACGGATTAGTAATAAAAATATATTTTCTCTTATCAAATTATTATTATTGTTTAAATGCAAAAAAGAAAAAAATAAATAATAAATTTTATAAACAATAAATCATGCAACTTGTTTTTTTATTTCATTTTTTGTAATTTAATGAAAAACTAATTAAGAAAAATATAAATGAAAAATAAAACAATAGAGATTGGAATTATAAAATGAATTTGAAAAAAAAAAAAGTAAAAAATATTTTACGTTTTATTAGAAAATAGTTTTTTTTTTTTAAATATTTTTTTTATTTATTCTACCTTGAAATTAGTTATTCAATTTTTATTCGTTTTTAATTGAAAATTAGAGAAAAAGTAAAAAAATTTTAAATAAAATACCTACATATTTGTGTAAAATTTTTCTCCATTATTTAACTCTCAGAGAAAAATCGAGAAGAAACATATAAATACTCCTAAATTTGCTCCTAAAACAAATGGTCGATGAAATAAATTTTCAAACACAAACTCTCAAAGGATATTCTCTTCGTCATCCTTTCAAGAAAAAAAAAAGTTTAAAAGGAAAGATATCTCTAGGAAAACACAGTAAGTTTTCATCTTTTAAGTTGGTACAACAACCCAGCTGGATCTTGGCCTTCTCTTCCACACATTGCCCCCAAACTTCTCAATGCACGGCTTTATCTTTCCAATTGTCAATTTTGCTCCTTTTTTAATGTCGACAAGTAAATGGTCCCATTATGATTTTCTCAGTCATCGTACTGCGTTTTTTCCTTTTGGTCTGCTCTCAAATATTTTTTGTTGTTGTCATTCTCTCTTTCTTATGTCGGACTCGGACCAAATGTCCCATCCCAACAAGTAAGTCTTAACAACTTCTTCTCTCCGTAGAGAGATTTCCTGACAGTTCAGTCTACAGACAAAATAGAGAGAAATCAATTCAAAAACTGTATAGGGTGTGACTGAAGCTTGATGATAAGCAAGGACATCTGAAAAAGGAACTGCAGCGGAAGCAACCAAAAAATAATTTAAGAGGACTAAGATCGGTCCACCAGGTTTAATATGATGTCTCATAGAACCGTAACCACTCTACAAATATTCTTGAATCAAGTTTTTCATAAGTTCTTGTTCTCTTTTCAGTTTTTACTTTTTACCCACTTTCTAAACATTAAGAAGACCTATTGACATCAAGCATCTTTTATTCAATGAAAAATGAATTAAATGAAAATAAAACACCCAACTAGGACTTCGAATCAAGCTTAGAAGGGTTAAAAGCTTCTCTAAAAATTTTTATTACCCGCTCATATAAATAGTGATATTAGTGATTGTAATTTTCTAACTTTTTGCAAAACAAATTTTTTTAATATCATGTTCAAGATTTTTCTTTCTTTTTTTTATTTGCATTGCAAATATTTGTGAAAATGTCATCTGGAAAATAATTTTTCATTAAAATTACTTTCTTTTCTTATTTCTTCTCAGATGAATGCTGTTTTTTTTGTGTTCAGTTTATATTTTTTAAATTTACATTTTTTTAATTTTTTTTTTTTTTTTTTGGCATTGATTTTATTTTTTATTTTGTTTTTGATTTGTATTATTTTTTTTTATTTTGCATTAATTTTAGTCATCACGAGAATTTATTAATAATAAATGATTTGTGACTTTGAATGATGACATTTTTGTTTTTGTTTTTTTTTTTAAACATATGCAAAGCACGTAATATTACATATACATGAATGTGTTAATGTATTCATAAATGACATGTATTATTTGCAATATCTTTATGTATTCATATTTTTTTTTCTTTCTTTCTTACTACATTTTATTATGCAGTGTAAGAATTTTAATGGCAATGTTTTATTTACAAATTTTTTTTTTTTTACTATCTAATTCAAAAATGTTTTAAATCATATAATTATTAGAAAATTATCATTCAATAAACAGCAATTTATTATCTATTGTGTTTTTAAAGATCCTGGAATGTTGAACTTATGAGAAAACAGTTTTTTGTAAATTTAAAAAAAGAGGAAAAATAATAAAAATATTCATAAGAAGATGACTAATATAAAACCCACAACAACAAAAAAAAGATTATAAAATAAAAAGTAGACTAAAATTTTTAAAAAACAAAAATCGTATTATAAATTTGTGGTTTATAAAAGACAATAATCGATATCATAATACCTTCACCAGTTAGTCATGTTGACCACTTTCACAGTCTAAAATATTTTCTTAAGGTTCCGAACAACCCGAACTACTCATATTTCTTCTTCTTTTTTTTTTTTTTTTTCTTATTTTCTATGATTAATTTTTTCCAAAATTTTATAATTTAACACACACACACACCACATTTTATCTCATTTCAGATTTTTTGTTTCTTCAAATCTGCCTTCTAACTTTCAGAAATAAAGGATCCTACAAAAAAAATGTATGAGAACGTGATCCCAGCTAGTAGCGCTGAATGAAACTTTGAAAACGTTCACTTCATGTGGTTCTAAACCTCACAAAATAGACATTTTCACCGTTATCATCACGTTAAAATCGAACTATTGTACTGGAACAAAAAATGTGAAATGTATTTTGACAAAGTTTCATCCAATTTTAACGGATTTCTATTCTTTTCCATTTTGTAAAGGATCCTTTGTATTGAAATAACAAATGTATATGTGTCATATGACTCGTGAAAGTGCCCTACATCATTTTTTTAAATTAAAATTTAAAAAAAAAAAATTCAACTTACGTTACGTGAAATAATTTCCATTGAATTTTAATTGACAAACCTGACTTTAAATTTATTGAGAGGAAAGAGATCATACTGAATTCGTTAGCTTCATTCATCCTTTTCGTTTCACAAAAAGATGAAAATTTAACTATGAATTTCCAATTCAAAATTTATTTACAACAAAATTACAAATTAATTTATTTTTCTTGTTTAAATTGGGTTTTTTAACTATTTTATCTTCTCTTACAGTTTCTAAGTGAACTTTTTCTAGGATGTTTTTTTTTAATTATATCCAGATAAGAATTTTGAAAGGAAATCAGTTGGTTTTGGTTCAACAGTCTCTTTCCAATATCTCATAATATGACCTTTTTGTTTCCAAATTTTAACAGATTCTTTTAATTCCATTTGACCCTTAAAAAAAAAAAAACAATTAAAAGTTAATAAAAAATCCGTTTGAATTTTATGATAAATTATTTAGCATGCCCATTCTTTTAAAATTTCTACAGAAGTGATTGTAGTTGGAATTTCCTTCCGTTTCCCCCTACGGCCTGTAGAAATTCTAAATAACTCACCTTAATGACCAACATATCAATAACTCTAATATCGGAAACATGTTTATTTTTTAAAAATTCTTCCCGTAATTTTTCACGACATTGTGGAACGCTCATCGGAATATCATAGTCCATAACTAAAATTGAAAAATGAAACTTGAAAGCAAAATCAGTGTAAAAGTTTCAATTTAATTATAATTCCTTGTGAATCCTTCCGACCACAAGGAATGGCATCATGATTTTGTAAAAACAATTCTTGAACCAAGCAATTTTTAATAGATTTCATTAAATAAAACGCTAAAAGGATGACATAACAAAGCCATAACCTACGGACAACTTACCGATATAGGGAATCTGACGATACCAAGCCTTGTATAAATTTAAAACTCTTTTTCTGGCTTCTTCTTTATCAACAGATAAAATTGGTCGTACTTGTTGTACGGTCCTTCGAACTGCTTCACGTCCTGCCATTATTTTTTCCTAAAAATTTTACAATTTAATTGAATTTAGAAATTCGTATTGAAAGAAACCACAGAAAATTTTTTGACAGCTATCACACAAAAAAAAAATAAACGACGAACAACAAAAACAAATTCTAAGCAGCTGATCATGGTTGAAAACTTAACTACCAATTTCGATGTTTTCCAGCTTTTGAATTTTCGATTTTTTTTTCAGAATTGAAATTTAATTTTAAAATGTTTTTTAAAATTGAAAATGTGAATTTTACTAGAATTCAAATACAAAAGCAGAGCACAGATTTTGTAGCTCGTTGTTGTTTTTTTTTTCAAAACTTCAAAAATTACCAACATCAAATTTTCGTTTTCTTAACGACACATTTTCGTGGCATCACCGATTTAAATGGTCATCTCATTCATTTAACTGCCAACTTCATTCATTCAACTGGGTCAACCAGCACGTAAAATGTCATTTTTTAAAGAATTAACTGTTGTCTCTTTCTTTTTCTTTCTCTATTCCACTTTCTTATTTGAAACTTTTCTCTCACATTTTCAAAATGTCAAAATATGAAGCAAAATACGAAGTTAAAAAAAAACCAACAAAAGAAAAGATATCATCATCAAATCTCGTCGAACTCGAACTCGGGTGGAACGACACAAATAAAAAAAATTTTTTTTTATCGAATATCGTCGTATCGTAATGTTGTGTGTGTGTTGCCACTAAAAAGGCAAAAAAAAAAATTTTTTCTCGTTTTTAGTGAAAAGAAAATATATATATTTTTTTCAATTTTATTTTAATTTTTTTCCTTTCTTGAAAAATCATAAAGAATAACGTAGAATTTTAAGAAAACTAATTATTCTTTGTTTAAATTAATTTCTAATTAGACAAGGAAAAAATAAAGATAGAAAAAAGGTAATTAAAATTACCTGAGTGAAAAAAAAAAAACGAGGAATATCAAGAAAAAAAAAATCGCATTAAGTTTTTCAATTGAAAGAAGAAAAAAAATCGCAAATAAAAAAAAAAACGGAAAGGAGTTTTACGGTGACTAAGTTTTTTTCTAAAAAATTAATTTTGTGGAAAATATTTTCAAAAAGGAAATTTTCTAACCAAGCAAAGAATAACTAAGAAAAAAACCAAATAACAATGTCGGAAATTAAGTGAATTTAATTAAATGAAAGAAGATAACATAAAGAAAAAAATTATTTTTTTATCCTTGAATGGAACTAAGAGAAAAAAAAATTTTTTTTTTTTTAAATTTGTAATTTTCCTCAATAAAGTGATTTAATTATCATGAAAAAAAATGTATTCGAAAAGTGTAAATTTTACTTGAAAATTACGAAAATGTACTAAAATATATTAACAAACAAAAAAAAAAGCTAAATATCTTGAAAACAGTTGTCTCTAAAAAAAAAAAAATTCTACTTTTCCTTAGCGAAATAAAAAAAAAAATAACCTTTTAATTTTTTTATGGCAAAATAACTAAAAATTGACTTATATGTTGTTTATGAAAAGTTGGATGGTTAAAGACGATAATTCTTTAAATAATCACTGAAGAAAAAAAATAACAATTAGAAGAAAAAAAAACACCAACAAAGGTAAGTCAAAAATTACAAGAAAAAAAACAACAAAAACAAAAAAAAAACAAAAAAGAAGCAGTTAAGTAGTTTGGTATTTTTAATTAAGAAATCATACACCATTTACCTACCTACTTTACTTATCATGTTCGTTTGTTGCTCTTTTTTTTTTTTCCTACGATTTAGTTAAATAAACAAAATTGCAAATATTGCATTTTTATTTTGGTTTTTGCATTTAAATTTTTTCTATTTTTTTTTTTTTTACATATTTTCTTTTTAGGTGTTGTATACATTTTCTTCTTTAGAAATAAAATTTTTGCATGTGTAAAACAAAATAAAAACAGTTGTTTTTTTTTCTTCTCTGTAATAATTGCATTTAGAAGACCTAATAAACTTCATCCATTTCAAGAATATGTGTGGATACATGCAATTTATTAAAATACATATTCAATTTTTTTTTTCTTTCAATTAAATATTTTTATAAATTTCATTGTCGACCTAATATTTTGCACGATTTCAATAAAAAAAAAAAATTATTGAACATTAAAAAAATAAAGGGGGATCATTTTAAAAAAAAAATGTAGTTCATCATCAATGTAAAATAATGTTGTATGCATAGATAATTTTATTTAATAAACAATTTTATCTTATTGCTTGAAGATTTTATTTTTCTATAATTAACGAAAAATTATAATGATGATGATGATGTTATTTTTAATCTTTTCATGTAGAAAATCATCATCAAGGTGTTACTCATTATTTCGAATTAATTACACATTTTAAGCTTAAGTTTTGAATTAAACATTTTTTTTTTTAATTTTCTGCTACTATTTTAACACTATATTGCTTTTATTATTGTAGTTTTTCTTTACGTATTAATGACACATCTTTTCTCAAATAATCTCACTTTTTTTCTTTCATTATATATCTAGAAAAACAACAAAAGTTAGTTTATTGAATGCTAATAACAGTAGTTTAAAAGAGCTTTAAAAAAAATCTATAAAGATACAATCAATGTCCACATCACCACCACAGTTTTGTCTTGTATTGTTTTACCTTGTATATTATGTACTTTATTATATCTATATCTATATTATTGTAACTTTATTACGTAGGTATAAGCTCTATATCTTTTTTATTTTTTGTATTATTTATTGAAATCATTCATTCATTATAAAAATATTTAATAAAAAAAAAATAAAAATAAAAAAAACACAAGCATTACAGATCGCAGAATCTTGTCATGTCCAAAAAACCAAAAAAAAAAATCTACCATAATTTTACCTAATCTTATGTACATATATGAAAAATTTAAAAAATATCTAGTTTATTTCACATGTTAACAATTTATTAAAAAATAAAATAATATAAAATACCAATAAAATATCCACACATACCCGATATAAAATGTGTATGTTTAATTTTTTCACACATATGTATGTTGTACAATTTACATACAAATAAAAATTTGTTATATTGTAGCTGTATCTACAATTTATATTGTTCCAAAGAAAAAAAAAAATCATTAAGCTGTTTTTTGTTGTTTTGTAAACGTTTTTTTTTTATTGTTTTTTCTTGAATTCTATATTTGAAGAAAAAAAAAAGTGATAACAATTACAAGCATAACAACAAATTTTTATTTGTTTTTTTTTTTGTTTTTGAAATCATATTTTATGAAACATAAGTTTTAGATATTTTTTTTTTATCAACAAGAGAAAAAAAAAGTGTTTATTGCAAAATACTTGAAAAAAAAAAAAAGAAATAAAAATA
The DNA here is from genome assembly GCA_939192795.1 of Bombylius discolor. Classification (NCBI taxonomy): domain Eukaryota; kingdom Metazoa; phylum Arthropoda; class Insecta; order Diptera; family Bombyliidae; genus Bombylius; species Bombylius discolor. The sequence continues at coordinate 5,330,191 of OW584242.1, forward strand.
TCTGAAAAATATGATAAGAATTTCAATAAGAAATTTTTTTTTTCACTCCTACGAATCAATTTTTTTTTTTTTCTTGTTTTTTTGAATAAATTTTTTTTTTTAATTTTTAAATCAAAGATTGTCAACTAGCAATTATAAAGAAAAAAAAAAAACTTGTCAACTTAGGTAGTTAGTTGTTATTTAAACTTAAAAATATACTTTTTTTTCTTCTCTGTATAAAGTTCAGTCAGTCACTCAGGCGATTATTATCATTTTTCATTCATATTGTTATTTTAGTTTTTTTTTTTTGTTTAATTTTTTTTATTATATTTTTCCTACGCATTTTATATTATTTTATATTTTAATAATAATAATAATATATTACGAAAAATTTAACACCATTGTCCGTCATTCAAATATCAATATGAATGCATGGTCAAAGTAAAGTAGCGAAAAAACAAAAAACAGAATCTAAAATATAGTACCCACCAGCATCTGCACTCTGTTTTTTATATAAAACAATAATTTTTTTATTTTTTTTAAAATATAAACGACAAACTTACTGGTGGTGTGTTTTATTTTATAATAGCCCACATGTTAATTTTATGAAAACAGGGTGTATTAGGAATATTTTAAGTTCAAGATAAACTTCCCACCCTTTAAATTTCGAAATTTTAGTCAATTTATTTTCTGTAGGTGTTGGTTACGTTTTATGAAAAAACAAGGTGATAATAATAAAGGAAAATTTATCAGTTAAAATAGATAAGTTCGAACCTGATTATGTAACCTAGTTTTTTTTTTGACATTTGGGATGTCAAATGATAGGCAATTGACAATCATTTGATATTTTCGAAAATGCACTTTCTTACATTTAATATGCACTCCTAGCTTCCTAGTGGAAATTGAAGCAAAATTTTTCGACAACGCTTTCTTTCTTCTTTCTTATTGTTTTTTATCTGACTTTTGCTCTATTTCATGCGTCACACTATAACTTGATCCTACTATGCGGGTGAATTAAAAGGATTGCCAACTCTTTCAACAGTTATACATTTTTCGCAAAATTTCAAAAACTCTCCTGGGGATTTCTCAACAATTCCAAACTTGTTACATTGGAATTTCAAAGGAATCATATTCCAAACTTCATAAATTGTTTCTCACATGTTTTTCAATTCATTTTCTGAAGTTATTGTAATTAACTGCTGGAGATTTTTTCTGATGAGAAATCAAATTGATTTTTTTAATGAAAAAAAAAAAGCTAAATTATCTAAACAAAATTTTAATTTACTTATTTGTAAACTTAATACTTATTTAATTTTAATCTGAAGTTATATTGTTTTTTTATAAAAATAAAAATATCTTCACACAATCTCCCGCAGTGCGATCAAATGAAATTAAATTTGGCACATTTAACTTATTTATGTCAGCTAAAAGACTGCCTGCATCTAACACATAAAATTTCAAATTATGTATTAAAAATATTCAAATTAAAAAAAAAAAAACAACAAAATTATTAAATATTGTTTGAAATTTCTTCTCAATGAACAAACAGACAAACAAACAAACAAAAAAATTAAACTACTTAAAGACACCCTGCATATAAAAAGTCACACGCATTTTATATTCAAAAAAAAAAAAAAAAACCAACAATATAAATTTTCTTGTGTTATTCCTTTTGTGCTTACTAAAAATAAGTATAAAATTTCATATAAAAAATATGAAAAAATAAAGAAAATATTTAAAGATTTTTATAACTTAAAAACAAAAAAAAAAACAAAAAATAAGACATTTAAAAATTCCAACAACAACAAAAGCGACATTAAAAAATATACTCCAAGAAAAAAAACGAAAAGATTACAAATGTACTACAGAATATTAAACATGACGATGATGATGTTGTTGATGATGACATGATGCATTCAAATTTTACACCATATGATGATTATAATATATATTATAAAAATTTTAACTCTTGAAGGGTACATTATAAGACCATTTATGTCAGGAAATACATAAACAAAGTACAAAACATACATGTGTTGACTTTGTTATTCATATCATATGGTATCTTGTATTGTATGTCATCATAGCCACAAATATTTTGGTGATATGATTATAGGAGGTCATCGGCTCAATATCATCATCATAAAATGAGGCTATTATACAGTCTATAGAGTAGACTTTTTATTTTTTGCTTAGAACAATATGTTAAGTACAAAAAATAAATAAACATAAACATTATAAAGTTTAGTATAATTTTATAGTAAAAATACAAAAAAAAATAAAAAAAAAAAAACTTTAAAAAGATAAAAAGATGAGTACGAGCACAATTACTCATGAAAAAAAAACAACAATGAATTGTGAGAAAGACCCTCAAAATGTTTTTCTATTTAAATTTAAAAAAAAAAAAATTTAAAAAAATCGAAATTCAAAAACAAAAAATAAAGCCAAAACACAAAGATTCAGTAGTAAAAATGAATAAGTTAAATTAAATAAAATGAAATGTACCTCCTGCATAGTATTCACTCATCTCTCATACATAAAAGTATCTTTAAAAGCGTGTATACAGATACTTTAATGAATTTATTATATATTTTATACATATCTATTCAAAAGTATTCTTCTTCTTTTTTTTTTTTTTCATTTAAATATTGCATATTTTATAACGTTACTCTATTCTAATATTTTTTTTTTCTTTTTTGAGTTTTATTTCCACTTTTTTTTTTTTTTCATCGTTATTATGTATTGTTGAATATTAAAAATAAAAAATTGTTAAAACTGTTATTGCTTACTTTACTTATTGATCATTTAAAATTTTTGTTTGTAGTTGGTCTTTGGCCATTAAAATGTTTTTCAATGCCATTTTGATCGTATAGTATTTGTTGATTGTGTCTAATTTGGATAAATGATGACCGTTTAAAAAGTTAACAGAGTGCTAAATTAGTCTGTGAAGAAATAGAAGTTTGAAAAACAAGCAGGAGAAACTCAATAGGTTTTTTGAAAAAGTCAATATCATCTTCAGAAACGTCTGAAAATCTTCATGCAATCATTTGATTGTAAAAGTAACCCTCCCCTTAACACATGTGACTTTTTGTTTTGTCACTTGTGTGACCGAGAATTATTTGATTCTCTGTAGCCGATCATGAATCGTTCAATAGCTCTCAAGCATTGACCTTACCCTTGTAGGGACACAAAAAAATTACCTGTCCATAATATATCATAAATCTTAAATTTCACGTCATTAATCATTTGTGCCCTCAAAAAACTAAGCAAAACAGGGTGTTTAGATACATCAAATGAATCTTATTGAAGTAATCGAAAAATTGTACGGAGAGAGAGAGAAAGAGAGAGAGAGAGAGTGAAACACTATCACTAACCAGTGATGTCCCCCTACTACAATTGTAGTAAAAATACTACTATTTTGCTATTAATTATATTCACTTCGCACCAAATAAAACCTACTACTATTCTTAAAAAACAAATCTAATTTAAGAAATTAAAAATGGAAATGCTGTTATTTTATTGTTGGTGATTTAGCCTCTGAGGTAATAATTTCAAAACGCACCCTAAATTCTAATATTATGCTTTTTGTAGCACTTGTACTTTTTTTTTTGTTAAGTTGGCTAGGCATGCCTAATGTATGTAAATGTATATTGTAGTATATGGTATTGACTGGTAATTGGTATTTGTTACAAGTTTCTGTCCATACTCTATATACGAGTATAATAATAATATAATATTATATTGTGAGTATGAAAATTTATTTACTATTATTTCTTCAAATCAGAAAGTCTATTCTACTGACTATTACCATACATTTAAAAAGAATGTTTCAGATCTATATCCTATCCTATGGTTTTGCCTTTGGAATTCAGGGAATATTGAAGTTTAACGTTTCATTAAAATCTACTACCTTTAATACCCATTTACTACTATTTTCGGTTGAATCTACTTCAGTCAAAAATTCAATTGGGGACATCGCTGTCACTAACCATTTGGCTGTTAGAATCTCAATCTTCAGTGTCTTTCATCCCCTCCCCACACTTTTGTTGGTAAACTGTACTGTAGAGTATTTTTCTTTTTAATATTCCAATAAAATGTACCACAATTCATAGAAACATTTGAATCACAGAAGCATCAATTTTTGTATTGACTGTGAAGAACTCATTTTGTCCCATTCAAAGCTAATCCCACCGTGTATCCAACTGCTGAAAAAAAACATAATAAATTTTCTTACTGTCACAAAATGTTAACATTGAAAAGACAAATCATATAGCTTGTACGTTCAGATTTTTTATTTATTTATTTCGAATTTAACACGTTGCATTTTCAATTGAAACAACAACCTTAGCCTTTAGTTGTTGTAAATACAAAAAAAAAAAAAACAAAAAAAACAAAAAAAGCATAAATAAAAATCAAATAGACATTTTGTCATGATTCATTCACGTTACAAGAATTGTAAATAATTTTTTATTTATTTTATTTCGTTTTGTTTTTTTCTCTAATAGTAGAAATAACTATGAAATGCTAAATTGATTTCTAGGAGTACATATAGCATCATCATGTGTGTACACACAAATATCAAATATGTAGAATACATGAGATCTACACATGGTATTATATATACTTAAGTATAGTATGTACTTACAGTATGTAACAATAAAAAAAAATATTCTACTATTAGCTGATTACGTGTTTTAATTTATTTGTAATTTAATAATAATGATGAATCAGTTCAAATATCAAATACACATTTCAAATCGAAACTTGTTTTATAAAATTAAAATTGTCGATTCTAGATAAGATATCTTTCTTAACCTAGAAATTTACTTAATTAGAATTTTTATTTTTCTGGAGTACTTTTAAAAAAAATTCAAAAAAAAATTGATTAATTTTTTTAAGTAATTGTTTTTCCCGATTTTCCTTCTTTTGTACAATTAATGTGCATTCTACGTATTAGTCACACAGGTTTCGTGAACATAGTGAGTGGGGTTATTGAAAGGGACTGTTTTTCGGAATTTTCTTCGATCACTTGAAAATGCATCTTCGAAAACGTCAAATGATCGCCAATTGATAAAATTCAGATTAAAACTTTAAATTGCTGAATTTCATCAATTAACGATCATCTGACATTTTTTCAAAAATGCACAAACACTAAAAGAAACTGTAAACTTTAACACAGAATTAAAATCCGCGATTTTAATTTTTTTAATCCATCACTTAAACCCACAAAACAACTATTCAAACTCAATAAGTCGAAACTCAGGAGGCTTTTAGACTGGTCATTGCATGTCAGAAGACGTTCTGTGCGACAGTTAGACAATTGTACTGAAAAAACTAAAAACTGCCTTAGAACAACCCCATTCTCCTATTGATCCCAAGCCTTTAGCTTCTTAAATACTTCTGAGCTTGATCATTTGGCTAAAAAACAAACATAGTCAGTTGAGTTTGAAAATTCACAATAATTCTTTTCAGGTCTCGGTAACTAGAGAGTGAAAGAAATTTTCATTATCTCCAATAGCTGCGATATCGAACGCCAAGTCAAATGATTTCCAAATTCTTAAAAATCTGTTGACTAGTCTATAGACCAAAGTATATACATAACTTATGAGGCTCAATTTACCCACCTACTCACCATCGGACAAATTTAAAAGAATTTTCAGTCAAAATAATAGGATTACTGGGTCCAGTCAGTCAGAATTCGTTTTACACAACTTTTTAATGTTAATGTCGTGTTAAAAAACTTCTCTAAAGTTAGAGGTACGAGTTGATCTCGATCTGACTAATGTCTCTTATCTAATAGGGAAATTTGCTAACAAGAACATCTGGAATTCTTTATCAGTTAACCGTTTTAGAATTATTCAATCTCTTATCTTGAATCGAATATATAATTGCAAAATAAGCAACAGTAATGTTGCAATGTGCAAAAAAAAATTTTCTTCTCTGTTTTTTTATGCTTTATTTTTAATTTTCAAAATATAAATAAAAAACTAACTACAAAAAAGGTAAAAAAAAAAAATTATTTAAAATGCACATTAAATTGAGCTTGAATTGAAAAAATAAAATAAAAAAATAGTGAAGGTAACCGAAATCTCTTTACCTATATTTCGAAAAACAAAAAAAAACAAAAAAGTTAAATAAATAATAAGCGATAATTATTATTATTATTATTATTGAGTTTTCATTAAACACAGGTAGACAACAGATATCTAATATCTTTTTTAACTGCTTATACATTATTATTTACTTTCTTAGATAACTTGCTTACAAAAGAGTTTCTATTATTTTGCACTTGTTTTTTTTTTACTTTGCTTCTTTTTTTTAAATATAAAATTTTTTTTATTATAAAAAAAGTTGTGGTTGTTTTTTTTCTTTATATCGAAGCTTTCTGTGGTTTACTTAGGCCAGCCTTAGTAGACTCTATTTTTTTTTTTTTACATTATTTTTCTCCTACATTTTCAAAAACAATCGAAAAAAAAACTGATTAGCTAGTTGTTTTTTCAACAAAGAAAATATAAAAAAAAATATTTTTTTTTTTTTTTGCATAAATGATATGTAATTTTTTATTTATTTTTTATTTTTATTTTAAAACATGAACAAAAATTAGTCATTAAAATAGTGTCTCTTTGTAAATTGTATCTTTCTTGTTTGTTTGTTTTTTCTGCACAAGATTATTTATTTCGAAAAAAAAAAAAATAAAATGTTTAATTAGTTACAACATTAAAATTAATATGCATAATATTTTAGATAAAATTTTGAAAACAGAAAAAAAAAAAATTCAAGTAAATAAAGATTCTCTAACAGGTGTTTAAAGTATATCTTATATTTTTTTTATTTTATGAAATTACCTTTTTTTTACTACTTTACTTACTTTATTTGAAGAGTTTCTACATGTAGAGATAGAGAAAGAGAGAAAAAGAGACAGAGAAAAATTACATTGGCTGTTTTTATTTTAAATAAAGGTATGTTGTCTTGTCTAAATATGTGATATTTTGTATCTTTATTTGTTTTTTTTTTTATTTTTTATTTTTTTTAATTTTTATTTGCAATTTAATGTTTAAAAACTTATAAGTTGCCTCATAAAATACTCCTATATAATTCATCTTAAAAGAATTTTTACACTTTCACTTATACAAAGAGACTTTTAACGATGTTAAGATTTAAAAATAAAAATATAATAAATAGATACAATTTTAAAGTTGCTTTTTTTTTCTTAATTTAATTCCGATTTTAGTATCAGTCAGTCAATTTCAATGAAATTCTGATGATTCAAATTTAATTCCTGAATTTCCATTTTATTGTTTTAATTATTTTTTTTTTCCGTTTTAAAAAAGTTTTTAATTTAACTTTGAAATTCTTTAAATGTAAATTTTTTTAAGGTTTTTACTTTATTTTCATTTTTTTTTTAAATTAATTTTTTCATTTAAAAATATACAAAGAAATAAATGAAAATTAATTATTCTAAAAAAAAATAAAAAGAAAATTCTTGAAAATCTTAAAATGAGGCCTGTCTCAAAAACAAAAAACGCCTCTTGCATAAGGAAGTATGAATCAATTTTTGGAATTTTAATTCAAATTATGACTCATAACTGAAAGGTCTTTAAAAAATTACTTACTTTTTTTTAATTCAATCGTTGTCAGTGATGCAAGATTGAGTTTATTAATTTAAAACCAGATCTACAATCTTGTTGACAAGACAAACAAGGTCATTTACCTTGAAAACTTTGCTAAATTAGCGGACTTTGAACAAATGAAGTACCTGACAAATCATGTAAAAAAAAAGCAACTTTGAGTAATTAAAAACAGTCTCAGTCTGGTAGAACGAATTTCTGAAGAAAAAAAAATTGCAAAAATTAAACAAACTAAATAAAAACTAGACCCTGACTTAAATTCATAGCAAAATTATTTTTTTCCAGTTCTAAAAACCTAATTAGATTGACCACCTATATCTGATGAATCTTTTCAAAAAGCCATTGGAATGGGATGAAAAAAAAAATCAATGCTAAAAATACAGCTTTCTAAGAGCCGAAAAAATTTGTTTTCAAATAATGATTTTGCATCCTGAGTGTAAATTCAGCTAGTTTCGATGACGTGTAATACATAGTGCAGGTACTGAATATGTGAGAAAAGTAGATTCAACTTAATTTTGAAAAATGAAAAATACGGAACTAACAGGAATTTTCTTTCGAAATTGTAAAAAAAAAAGAACTTGTAACAAAATTTGACTATTCGAAAATTATTTTAAAACTTTTCGAACTGTAAAAAACAAATTGTAAAATCTTTCTCTGGAGTTTTTAACGAAAGCTTTAATTGAAGTTGATTGCAAGAGCGTTCTACAGAATTACACGCGAATTTTTAAATTTAATCAATTCTGATTAAATTTTTCTAACTTAAAGAATTTGAAAATAACTTATTGTTTTATAACCTTCCACCACAGGTATACACACATATACTCAAACGTTATTTCATCACATTCATTGTAATTAAGCTTCAATGTGCCCACAAAACTGATATCAAATTATTACAAAACTAATAATTAAAAAAAAAAACAAAATTGTATAATCGTTCAAATAATAATTATCCAACAAAATTTTTCTATTGTTATTTCGATAATTTTTAAATATTGCTTATCAGAATTAAGCGCCAAATAAAATACTTATAAACGTTATCTAATTTTACATATATTTTTCTTGATGCACTGGTATTGGTGTACTTACCTCAAAAAAAAAAAAATAAATAACCAATAAAACCGCAAAAAAAAATAAAAATTATATTCTGATCACACTGATTAGATATGATATTTACGTCCTTTTTTTTTTATTTTATTGTTCATTAGAAAAATGATACTGAGAGACGTCTGTCAATTACTTAGAAAAATTAATAAATAAAAAGAAGAAAAAAAAACCATGATATTGATTGAAATATTTCGTAATTAAAATTCCATTTCAACTGAAAAATAAAATTCAACAAAAATAAGTTATAATTCAGTTATGAAATTTTTATTTAAATTCAAAAAAGACTTTTGCAAATCATTCGAATTGCATAATATTATGTACATTCATTCATTTGTTTGTCCTAAAAAACAAAAAAACAAAAAAAAACAAAAAAAGTATAAAAATGCATTTACCAAACACATTAACAGCAAATTTTTTTAAATAATTTTCTTTGTATCATTATTATAATCCTGATACATTATATGTTCCCGAATATGAAAAAGAAAAAATGCTGTTTTTCAAGTTCTAAATTGCAAAATATATTTCAAACAAAATTGGGTCAAATCACTAATATGTTTGAAATAAAAAAAAAAAAAAGAGTTTAGAAAAATAATAACGTACTGATAGACTCTCTAATACTTAGGATATTCAAGTGACTTCTTTGTATTTTGTTTTTTTCCTTTTTTTTTTTTTTTCTTCTTTGTTAGTGATTGAAAGGGAAATTGAATAGCAGTGAAAAAAAAAAAACTAGGTTAAAAGATTTTTTTGCGTACATAAACATTCATTCATACAAAATGCTTTTTTCATTTTTCTTACTAATAAAAATGTTAAGCTTCATAGAATTATTATTCAATAAAATATGCAAAAAGGACTTTTTTTTTTGTTGTTGTTCTATTTTCTTAAAATTCAAATTCATATAGCTATTTTTAGTTTTGCAAAAAAAAAAAATTAAAGTGTACTTCAAAGAAAATTCTTGCTAATAGGCATTCAAATAAGAGATTATCCTTAACAAAAAAATAATTCTGATGAATATTTAATTAATTATGAACCTTTCCAAAAAAAAAATCCAATTTTTACGTAAAATTTGTCCTGTAGAAGAGATTTAGCTACGTGTACAAATTACGGATAAAAAAAATCATTTCTCGTTAAAATTTAGTCAAATTATGAATTTCACGGAAACAATTTTGAAACGGGAACGAATTGTTGTCTCTTTTATTTGAATTGTGAGTGAAAGTGATAGAAGATAGCTACTATTCACTATTTTTCTTCGGTGGAATATAAAATCTTCTGGCAAAATAGCTAAAATTCAAACCAGAACCTTAAGATTTCTTTGAACGTTCTTCGTTCTGCAACCACAGCTTTGAATGGAGTGTGAACCACGATATTTGTTGGTGGAGGGTTAATTTCGTTCGTATAACACCCACTTTCCAATACAAAATTCTCAGTTTTTATTTTACGTGGGTAGTCCTTAATTTATACTGTTTTTCGCAGATACAATTGTCTCCCACACAGGAAGTAAATGTAAATGTATTTACTGTAATTTCCGGTTGCATTCTTATAGGCTCACGAAAAATCTTTAAATAGCTCTAAATCAATGTTTCCAGCGAATTTTTTCCTACTACTGATTTTTCGCTTTTAAACAAAATTACAAAAAATAAAAAATAAAAATCAATTAATACATAATAAAAAATAAAATAAACGCACAACAAATGTATTATTTCCTTTTCACATATTAAAATTGTGTTTGTTTGTATATTCCCGCCTTATCTCAAAGTCAATTTGTATAATTTATCAAAAAAAAAAATATTAATATTCATTCTGTTTGTTAAAAGAAAACAGAAAAAACGTACACGCAAAAAAAAAAAGAAAAAAATTAATAAATGAAAAAAAAAACATTTTTCCATAGAATTGAATTTTTTTTCACGTTTTATAGAAAAAAATTATTTCAGCATATTAAGTTGTCTGTTTATAGAAAAAAATGAATATGAATGAATTACGTGAATAAATTTAAATGCCATTTAAATTTAACGCACCCTTATTTACTTATTTTTTTCATTTTTTTTTTTATTAGAAATAAAATCTAAATTTACTTTAATTCTCAATCAAAAAAAGAACAAAAAAAAAATCAAAACATTTCGCTGATTCATTTTCCATTTTTCAAGAAATTTTGATGAAAATAAATGGGACTCTTTTTCTATTGCAAAAAAATAAAAAATATAAAACTTTTATTAACCGACAAGCCACATCCCAAAAAAAAAAATTATATAAACCCATTTTTATTGATGATTTTCTTATCAAATTAAAAATATAACTCAAGTTTTTTATTTTTTTTTTTTTTTAAGGTGGTTTCAGTTTCAGTTAATCTAAAAGGTAAAGGTAAATCTATTAGCAAATTAAATTTTCGTAATAATTAAAAAAAAAAATTTAAAAAAAAAACAAAAAAACAAATGTGTAGGAAAACTGAAGACAAAAATACAGACTTTAAAAATTATTTACAAAATTCAAAAAAGAAAAAAAAAAAATTCTTATCAGCACAAAAAAACCATAAAACGAGAGAGAGAGAGAGAGAGGAGGAGAAAATAAGTAATCAGAAACCGAATAGATGACATTGTTTATTTTTTTTTTCCTTAATTTAATTAATTTTTTTTTTAATTTTTTATTTAGAAAAAAAAACAAAATTTTATCAGTTTTTGTTTTTCTTTAAATTTAAAATTACTCATGAATTTTATTTATTTTTTTTTTTTTTTGCATTTGCTGCAAGAGTGTATTTTTGTATTCAAATCATAGAAAAATTTTGTTTGAGTTTTAAAGAAAGAAAAAAAAAACATTAACGAAAAAGAAAAGTGCGTAAATAAAATGTGAAAGTTAAAAATACTCAATTTGAATGTAAATTACAACAATGTACGTACGATGTTTTAAATAAAAATAAAAATGTTTTAATTATGAGCGATTGGTCTTCTTAACTTCATTTTGGCTCATTTTGTGTTTGAACAAAAAAACACAAACTTTTGAAATACATCATACATACATGATTGTGTTGCTTCCAATAAAAAGTGACATTAAAAGGACTTTTCTTCGAAGCACTTTCAAAAAAACAAAATAAAGGGGAAATTCGAAAATCAACCGTAGTAGTAACTGGTTAGTTTTGGTAAATGGTGAATTATCGAATATGATCGATTTAATTTTGATTATTATGGTAGCTACCATGATCAATTTTCGAATTTTCCCAAATTCAATTTGGTAAAATAAAACCTCAAACAAACGACTTACAGAAAAACATTAAATCTTAGCTTTAAAGCTCCATGACTCTCCTACATGGCTACATGCAAAAAAAAAGGAAGACAATTAGCCCTGTACTAGAAAATACGAAGAGTATAAACTGTTCACAAAATAATTACCCCTTTTCAGCACTTTTATAAATAAAAAAAAACATTTAAGGTCCTTCTTTATTCGCTTATTAAATTTTTCTTTCTATTTTTTTTAGTTTAAAAAAAAAAAATCCCAAATTTTATTTTTTCGACTCTAATTTGAATCATCTTATTGTGTATTTTAGATGGCTATACCGCCACCACCAGGTCCACCACGACCTCCACCTCCACCAGCAATGGCTGGTTTAAAAATGGGTTATGGTGGAGGAGGAGGAGGAGGAGGTGGAGGAATACAAGGAACAGATGTACGTTCAGCATTATTACAATCAATACAAAAAGGCACAAAATTAAAGAAAACCGTAACAGTAGATAAAAGTGTTCCTGCGACAACTGGAAAAGTAAGTAAAGACGAAAAAAATAAAATTATTTATTGTTGAATTATATTGTTCATTATTTTATTTTCACCTATCAGGTAGTTGGTGAATCAAATTCTTCACCACCAAGACGAATCAATAATAATTCTAGTAATAATTCAACAATAACAACTACAACGTCATCATCATCACAGCAGATAGCTAATGGTGGTCCAAAATTGAGTGGATTATTTGAAGGATTGTCATCAATGCCAAAATTGAAACCAGTTAATAGTAGAGGAGGTACGTAAAGCTTACACATATTATTATTATTATTATTTTTTTTTTGAGAATTTTTCTAATAAACTTTTAATTATTTTAAAAACAGATAATGGGCCTTCAACACGAACAGCAAATGCAATTAGTATAGCACAAGATAATAATAAAATGAATCAATTAGTCAATAATAATAACAACAATAATAATAATGGTCAAACAATGGATTTTAATACAGAATTAACAAAACATTTAACGCTTAAACGACAAAAACAACAGCAACAACAACAACAACAACAACAGCAACATCAAATAGTAAATGCGACCGAAGCAAATCTTCGAACAAATCGTGGTCCACCACCAAAACCTCCCGTACAGAAAAATATATCATCGGTATGATTATTATTTTGAAAAAATGAGAAAAAAAAAAAAGAAGAAAAATTGAATGAATTAATTGAAATAATGATGATGCTAATTTATTTATTTTATATATTTTTTTTTTTCTAAATTTGTTTTGGCTTAGTTTTTATTGCTTGATTAATTTTTTTTTTTCTCTATGCTGTTAGAGCACATGTTACACAAAAAGCAAAAACATTTGTTTTTTTTTTTCATAGTTTTTATCCCCCTTTTTTTTGAAAAAAAAAAAAAAAAAAAAAAAAAAAAATTAAAAAAATTTTTTTTTAAGCTTGTAAGCATTTTTCATTCAGTTTAAAATTTCAATTTCAATTGAATTTCATTGTTGTCAGTTAGGTTAGGAGTAGAAGTAGCATACACATTTTTTTCACATACATAATATGTTTTTCTGGTTTAATTCACTTCGTTTTTTTTTTTTTTTATTAATCTCGTCTGGTTTTTTTTTCTAATTTATTTACAGAGCACATCCGATTCAGTATTGGAAAAAAGTAGCAGTAATACGACATCATCATCAGCGAAATTAAGCGGGATAACAGGAAGAAGTGGAGGAGGTGGTAGTGGTAAAGCATCATCACCAACATTATCGGAAGGAAGCAATAGTTCTAGCATCATAAACAGTAGTAGTTTATCAACGAAAAAGAATACAAATCTTAGGTATTTTTCTATTTAATTTTTTTTTTTTGTTTAAATTTCGATTTTGTTTTCCTAAATTTTATTTAATCTTTTTTGGTCTTTAAAAATTAAGTATTTTTATTTTATTTTTTGAAATTACAACAAAAAAAATCAAAATTCGAAATTACATAATTTTCTTGATTTTTTTTATTTTTTGATTTCTCATTTATTTTTTCCCCTCTCTCTTTTCTATTTCTTTATTTGTGTTTGTTTTTTTTTTCTTTTTAGTTTATCGATAGGACATTCAAATGTAAATAGTGGTAGTAATTCTTCTCCAATAACAACAACAATTACAAAAACAATGCATACACCATTATCACAACAACAAAATTTATTACCAAATAAATCAACATTATTTGGTACAAATACAAATAATAGCAATAGTAATAGCAATTTAAATACTAGTTCTTCCAATATATTAGTTAATAGTCAAAATCATAATAATTTTTCATCATTATCATCAATAACAACACCAACAACACAATCATCATCATCATTATCAACAATATCATCATTATCATCATCTAGTAAACCTGTTCTTAATCATGGTAAACCAAATTGTGCCCCAAAACCTCCTGGAATTCAACAATTAATATCGAATGGTGGAAAACCGACTGTATCTAGACATCATAGTATGAAATCCCCAAGGTAGAATTTAAAAACACTGATTTTTTTCTCTAATTTTTCTAGATTTTTTTTTCTTTCTCTTTCTTGTTTAATTTTTTTTTTTATTTTTCACTTTTTTTTTTTGCTCCATTAAAAAAACAAATACACAAACGCTTTTTTTTTTGTGATGATCAGATCACCTCCAATATCAATAGCTGGCGGTGGTTCAATATTTTCAACAGCACAGCATTTTGGTACATTACGTGGACCACCACAACAATTTAATCAATCACAGGAATCAATAACAATGAGACAAGCACCAAATCCGCCTTTAGGTAAATTTTTTATTCTTTTTTTTTTCTTTTTGAAGACAACTACGTAATTTTTTTTCCTCTCAATTTATTTCATCCTTTGAAGGTCGACCAACAGAAGCACCTCCAAAACCTCCATCAATAAAACCTGCACCACCACCAATACCAGCACGTAGTGTATCAAATACAAATTTAACAAATCTTCCATTAAGTATTTCAACAGCTCCAAGTAACAGTAATACAAATCTTAATACATCATCGTTCGGTTCAACTAGCAATGTTAGTAATGTATCAGCGATAAAAGAGCAATTAAAAAGTCAAATCAGTTATACTGGATCTGTTAGTAATGTATCAACAATAAAATCACCATCAAATCAAATGTCAAGTACAACAATTGGTGGTGGTAGTGGAAGTGGTGGTGGCAGCAATAGCCTTGGTGTTAGTAATCTTGGCGGTAATAATAATATCGGTGGTAGTACAGGAAAATTAAATTCACCAATTCATAGTAATAATAGTATTAATAGAGATCATCATCATCATCATCAGAAACAGAAACAGAAAGTATCAAATTTGAATGGTATGTCACCGTCAGTACCAGCACACAGGACACAACCAGCACCTGATCCCCCACAAAGGCAAATATTAAACAATGTAAGTAGAAAAGTTGTTCAAACCAAAAGACAATCTTGAAATTTACAAAACGTGTCAAGCGAAATTGTTCTTCAACGCGCACTACCTTCTTTCACACTCAATCTTTTCCTGAACCCCATTTTGTTTCTTAAAGCCAAATTTACCACAACCTCAAGACTTGATATAAGTTAGTTTCGAAAAAGTAAGCTCCTATTCGAACTTGCCTTTCTACGTGATTTTGATAACCTTTCTTTGATATGTTTATAAATTAGTTCGTACTCTTTAGAACTCGCTTGATTTTAGTAAAAAAATCAAGATTCCAATTTACACAAAAATTTCAAAAACTTAATTGAAATTTTTTTTTTCTTCTGAACAGTCAAGCCTCATTCCACCGAAACCTCCGGAAAGACATTCATCGATACGAGCAAGTTCAGTTACACATACAACATCAACAACAACAACAACCAGTTTAGGGAAAAAAGGATATATTGGAAGTAGTGGTGGTGGTGGTGGTCATAGTCATCATAATTCAATAACATCATCAACAACAACTGGTATTGTAAATCGTTTAGTTGTAGATATTGAATCAAAATATGGTTCAAGATTTCATAATGTTACTGAATTTCCAACACCGCCACCATTTTTGAATATACCCAAAATGTATCCTAGTCGAAATGTTAATAACGGTATGTGAATTTAAAAAAAAAAAAAAAAACAATTACTAATTAATAATTTATAAATAAATTTAATAAAAAAAAAAAGTATATAATATTAAATTGAAATTTTATATTAATTTAGAAAAAAAAAAGAAAAACAAGAATATTTGTTTTTTTTTTGAAATGTTGCATAGAGAAAGAAAAAAAATATTTAAACAAAAAAAAAAAATAAAGAATTAAAGTAGCATTATAAAATTAATTAATTAATTAATTAATTATACTTAACTGTTGTTTTCTTTTTTTTTACATACATACATACATATATACATATATATATATTACAAATATTATTATATAAATATACATTTTATTTAATTAATTAATTAAAAAAAAAAAAGAATAATTTAAAAAAAAAAATCCAAAAAAATAATTAAAAATTTAAAAAACAAAACAAGAAAAAAAGCATAAACAAGAATTTTATCATGTATGAATTTTTTTTTTTTTTTTTACTTTATAAACTTTTATAATTTTTTTTTTTTTACTATCACTTTAATTTTTTTTATTTTTTTTTAATTTTCATCTTTTTTTTTTTTGGGTTGATTCTCACTTATGACACGACAATTAATTCCTTTCATTCACACTAAGCGATACGAAACCAACAGACACTATAGACTATTTGCTCATCTACTTGTATATGAATTATAAAATGCATGCCGACAATATGTGAACTGTCTGCTGGATGCCTGGGTTGGCAGCATGTAAGTTGTTTCAGTCGATCCAACAATGACTGAATTGTCAATTCAGCTATTAACAAATCGATTGAAACAACATACGTGCTGCCGTCTCTGGATATCTTCTGGCCGACAGACAACGATAGTGTCGTTACGATTACGTTATCTGTGGTGTCGATTACGTTACGTGTCTGATGCATTGTGAATGTGAATATTACCATTGGAATGCACGTAAAAAATTTATTGTCGAATCGTGTCTGTCGTTTCGTGAGTGAGAATCAACCCTTTTTTGTATAGAATTTATTTTGAAGAAAAAATACCAACAATAAAAAAAAATGTTAATAATTTTTTTTATAACGTTTTTTTCTTTTTTAATTATTTTTTTTTTCTTATATAATTTTTTTTTTCTTGTTAATTTTTAACAAAAATATTAAAAATAGAAAAGCATGCTTATAAAAAAAAAAATTAATTTACAAAAAAAATGAAAAAAAAAAAAAAACAAATTAAATGAAATAATAGAGAATTTATTTGAAATAAAAATTGCCTTTTTAATTTAAAAAAAAAAAAATAGAAAATCTTTCTTTTTAATTTTTTCTGTTAAATCTTTTTTTTTTGAGAGAGAGAAAAAAAAAGAGAAATTTGTATGTTTTTCCTGATTTTCTTTATGTTTTTTCTTAGGCTTTGTTCATGAGATTCTTGTTGTTTTCATACATAGTTCTTGCATGCAATGAAATAATTTTTAGTTTAATATTTTTTTTTTTCGATTTAAATTTGTATTGAATGCTCATTTTTTGTTAGAGTCCTTGAACAATATTTTTCCTGTGTTATTTTTTCACTTTTTATATTTTTTAGTAATAAATTTCTTTTGGTTTTTTTTTTTTAATTGACATTCAATTTAGCGACTTCGATTTCATTTAAAGTACTCATCTGAATTTTTATTTAACAATGAAAAACATAAGAAAACCAACATTAAAAGAAATTACAAAACTCCCCACATTTTTTCTTTGATAGAAACGAATTTTTGAAAAAAAGTGGGAAATAGATGTCAGAAAATCTTGAAATTTTCTCATGAAAACATTTAGCTTACATATTTTCAAAAAACACAAAAAAAAAAAATGCATGCAAACAACTTTCAATCACACTTTTCATCGTTAATTATTCCACAAAAACCAAGAGTTAGAATTCGATGTTTAAGTTTAACCAGAAAGGAACGCATAATCATCAAAGCTTAGGCCTATAGCCTGTAATACATTTCAATTTTCTCACGGCTGAATTAGGTTTCAAAAGAAATTGTTAAAAAATGTCAAACTGAAGGTACAAAAGTTGCAGAAAAAAAATACTTTTAAAATTTTTCATTTAGTAATTTCCCGTTAAACATAAAATTATTGGGGTTAAAACTTTAATCTTGATGAACCAGCCCTCATCGATAAAAAAGGATTACGTACTTTAAAATCTATTTTTACTTATTTGAAAAAAAAAAAAACATTTTTTTATTTATTCTTTTAGTTCTTTAGAAGTCCTCTTTTGTTTT
This sequence comes from Bombylius discolor, assembly GCA_939192795.1. Taxonomy (NCBI): domain Eukaryota; kingdom Metazoa; phylum Arthropoda; class Insecta; order Diptera; family Bombyliidae; genus Bombylius; species Bombylius discolor. The sequence goes on from OW584242.1 coordinate 5,348,429, forward strand.
TGTTAATTTAGAACATCTTTAAAGCATCATGTAGCCATTTTTTTAAAAATATTACATTCAGCATGTACGTATATGAAAATATTTTTTTAAATTTTATTTTTATTTTTTTTTTTAAAACAAAAATTTCTTACTTTTTTACTTTTTGTTCTTTTTTCTTTTCAAAAAAAAATTTCTTTTCTAGTCAAAATTTTTAAGTAGTATTTTTACACTGCAAACAAACAAGAAAAAAAAATAATGAATTTTCGAAAACGTTAAATGATCGTCAATTGATGAAATTCAGATTAAAACTTTAAATTGCTGAATTTCATCAATTAACGATAATCTGACGTTTTTTCAAAAAGTTGCACATTTATTACACTTTATATTTTTTTGAAGCTTTAAAAAAATATATAAAATTAAATTTAAAATTGGCTAATTAGAAAAATAAAATAAAAAATTTAAATATACGTACAGCTGAAATACGTAAACCGAGAGCACCTAGTCCACCATCATCATCATCATTATTATCATCATCATCAAATCGTCAACATAGTCATCATAATCAACAATCACAACAACAACAACAAGGATATAATATACAACAATTAAATGAACAAAATTCATAGTCTTCTATGAAATAGACGATTTAGAAACTTAGAAAATATATTTTAGATGTTACCTTAGAAATTTTCTTTAAAAAAAAGAAAAGAAAAAGAAAGAAGAAAGTGATGTATAAAAATCAATTCACTATCGCATTAGGATGAAGATTAATTTGTTAATACGTTAATTGTTTCAGTTTTTGTTTCAAGCAAAAAAAAAAAAACAAAAAAATCATGTATCCCAAAATTAAATTTAAATGAAACAAAAAATTGTTCTATAGGAAAAAAAAAATTTAAAAAAAAAATATAATCAGGATTTGAAAATTTATTGTAATAACTGTAAATTGAAATTATTACACCCATGTTTACAAGAAATATATATTTAAAATAGGAGTTCTGTACTTAATTAACGAATACAAAGGGTCTATTCAAAAAGATTGGGAATTATCGAAAATATGAAATGGATAAATTCAGCAAATCAAAATTATAAGCTGAATTTCATGAATTATTAATAATGATTGTACTTTAGAAGATACAAGTTATTTTACAAACATGAATTGCACATTTTTTTTTTTAAATTGAATAATCTTTACGATATTTTTTTCTTAATTCAAATTAAAAAAATTAACGTTGCCAAATTGATGATTTTTAATTAAATTTATTACAGAAATAGAAATGTGAATGCTTCAATGTTGAATAGTTTATTCAGTAATTTAATAGCTGAATGCTTTGAAGTTTGATGTAATAAAAATGTGCAATTTGTATAGCTTGTACAAAATTCTGTATGGAAAATTTTGAATGGCCCAATGACTCAGATGAAATATGAAATTTTAGAAAATTTACTTGAAATACATTTTTCCTCTCCTTACTGTAAGGATGAGAGTAGAAACAAGCACTAAATTTGAAATGATCTTTAACAGACTTGAAATTCATAAGAGAAAAAAAAAACTAGCGAAAAAAATATGTTAACGTTGAAAATATTTATTTTTATAAAATAGAAAAGAAAAATTGTAAAAACAAAAACAAATTATCTAAACGAAATCCTTTTTTTTTCCTAAAATTATTATTGAAAAGTCAAAAACAACAAACATAGGGCAATTTCGAAAATTGATCATGGTAGCTACCATAATAACCAATCTACCACATTCGATAATTTACCAGTTACCAAAAGTAACGAGCTACCATATTCGAATATTTACCATTTCGGTAAAAGATATATTACCACAGTGATGAAATTTTTTTAATGGTTGATTTGGTTACTTATCACATTGGTTAGCTTACCATAAGGTGAATTTTAGAAATTGTCCTATTGAAAAGTCAATAACGACAAAAATACATAGTAAATCTCATATACGAGAGTAGATAACACGTATAAGGAAAATTAAAAAAAAAAATTTAGTAGAATTTTAAAGTAATTTGTTTAAATTTTTGTTGTTGCACATACTCCAATTAGGGATTATTAAAAAATATATAAAGGCAATTTAAAATAAAAAGTTATTTAAATGGAAAATTTTAGAAAATAAATTGACCAATTTCCTATTTTTTCTATTTTATGCTGTTAAAAATTTCGATTTACACTTTGATTTCAAGGATAATTTCTTAGTTTAAATTACTATTAAGCCTTTAAAGCGTCCATAAATGTTTTCCATGCATTTTTATTTGTCTGTGTGACTCTGTCACCGGAATTGGAATGAACCATCATTTGTGGAAATGCTTTAATTTCATTCAAAAAACTATCGTTAATTAAAAAAAAAAATTCCAAATGACTAAGAAAAAAAAAGTCTAATCCTTTGAAAACTTCCGAGAAAAAAAAAAAAACTATAAAATCTTCCTTTTTCAATTTTGCGTTATAAAAAAAAAAATGAAATGTGATAAAACCAAAATTTAATCTTTAAAATTTTTGAAGAATCATGAAATGTTTTTTATTTTTCTTCATTTTATCTACTTAATCACTCTGGATTGCAAAATTTCATCGAATTTAATTTTCAGAAGCCCAAAAAAAAAAAAAAAATGACAATTACTCAGAGCTTCTTCGAAGAGAAAAAAAAATACAAACTGTACTCCATTTTTTTTCTTTCATTTGAAAATTGATTTCGATGAAATTTTCAATTAAAATAAAGAATTAATGAAAAACAAAAAAAATTGTAACTATATTTAAAGAAAATTATTAATAAAATCATATTTAAGAAGAGTATTTTGTGATAGCATATATATATATTATATTTAATAACAACTATATATCAATTTAAAATTAAAAAATAAAGAAAAAAAAAAAAAAGTAGATAAAAGTAAATTTCATAAAAGTGGTGAGAACCATTTTACAAATAATTTAGCAGCACTAAAAAACAATATTATAAAAAAATATCTTTTTTTTTTTTGTTCGTTTAAGTTTAAAAAATGATAAAGAAAAATGTATCTTAGAATTGTTAAAAATTATTGCAAAAAAAGAAAGAATAATGAAGAAAAAAAACATGAAAAAAAAAATGTTCTTTTTCAAAAAGAATAATTTTGTGTTTTTATTGTTTAAATTTTATTTAGCCCAGTGTTGGTTTGGTATGTGAAAAAGAGAAGGTGATAAAGAAAAGAAAGATATTGATATTTTCGAACAAATCGCCTGTAATTTATTTCCCAAATAGATCCCTTTACCAATGTCTTCTTTAAAAATTAAATTCGTTTCATCAGAATCTAGAACGTTTTTCATACTGTGAACTAATTTCAGAACTAAAACTCTAGTTTCATAAATTTAGAAAGCAGAGATCAATTAATCGTTTTCATTTATTCAAGTTTGTTTCAAGCTTGATTTTCTATAGACTTCAATTAATCGAGCTTGAAAATTATGAAACACAATCTAGGCTCAAGAATTAACATAAATTTGGACAGAGGTCTATTATTTAACGCAGTCAAGCAAATAAATTTTTCATGATGTAATTGATTTCTTTATCTAAGACCTCAGCGACAATATAGGCTTGACCACTACATCAACACTTAACTGTAAAGCGGAACTATATGGCCAACATTTCCACAATTCTGCAATGTTTCCGAACAAACAATGTTTCCCCCTTGAAGATGCTCATTTACTTCTTGGAAAATTTCTTCACCAAAAATCAACAGAATCAAATTTTTCCTTAATATTACATTTTAATTTTTTCTGACTTAATTTTTTTTTTCGTATAAATTTTTTAAAATAAAATTTAAAAAAAAAACATTGTACCTGCTCAACCAATTACTTTATCTTGAAATATTTGCACTAGTTGCACTTGTTGGAACTGGTTCCCTTACATGCTTGTAAGCAATATCTAATGCATCATTTATTGTTTGCATATCAGATTCAATTGTACGTGCCCAATTTTCAACATCGCCTAATTCCTGAAATTTTTTTTTGAAAATAGCTACAATTTCTTTTTAAATTTCAATTAAATTCAAAAATATCGCACTTACTTTTAATGCACCACTAAAACTTTCAATTAATTGAAGCCATTGTTGTGTTTGTTTAGCAAAATTTGTTGCACCACTATGTAATTGTTTTGCTTCAGCATCTAAACGTTTTTGATTTAAATATGCTTGAGCTACTCTGTAATTTTTAAATAATCAATTAAAATTGTTGTTTTCAAAAGAAAAAAATGATATGAAGAAAGAGTAGACAACGTGATGATAAACTCACCCAACGTTTAAATGATCAACTAGTGCCTGTGTCAACTCATTTGCAGATTCTACAGCTTCTTTTCGACGAACTTCTAATTAAAGAAAATGAAAAACAATTGAAAAATATTAACTAAAAAAAACGAATTATTTAATAATTTGGAATTTAAAAAATTTCATTTTGATCTACCTTGTTCAGCTTTTCGTTTCACTTGTCTTGCTTGATGTTCTTTCACCATGGAAGATAACATGGTGATTGATGTCGTATAATTTTTATTGAAAATCACAAATAAAATAATTTATTTTCTACTTTTTTGGGGATTAAAAACTCGAATTATGATAAAAAAAAATTATTTACTTTATTTTCTGCCTGTGTCTTCTTCACTTTTCAGTTTGTTATTGTTTAACCTCAAATGTCAAAGTCAAAACACAAAAGTCACTCACTCATAAACAGAAAACACAATCATTTGTCACCTCACCAATCACTGTCAGTGAGGTAGCAGGGTTATCACTTTAACTTTTTCTAGAATTTCGCGACACCGATTCACGAATTTTTTAAAAAATATTTGAGGTACCCCAAGGCCCAAGACATAAAAGCCTCTAGTAGTGTCCACCATAATAAAAATAGAGACTATTTAAGGTCTCCCTATTAGGACTCCTAATTAATATAAATTCTTCTTAATTTAGGACAGTTATTTAAAGCCTATAAGAAAAGGGGAAGTCCCTACAAGAAGATTAAATTGACTACAAGTTTTTTGGAATGTCTCAAAATTAGCTAAAATCGCTTAGAAAACTTGCGAGCTAATATGGTCCATACAAAAACTTAAAGCCATTCCATGACTTTGTTCAGAGAACCTATGTTCCAAATTTTAACCAGATAGCTAAATTTATAAAGGAGATTTTATATATGGACGATTTTTTTTCAAATTTCTAGATCTATTCCCATAAAGTTGAGAATGAAGCTGAAATTCTCATTTTTTTAAAATACTGACTTTTGTCATAGGCTGAAGTGGGGTGGTATTTTTGCTACATAAAATACATATAAAGGAAGAAAATTTCGTATTTTAGATAAATTAATTGACCTCAGTCCAACTTTAGGGGTAAGTAGTCTTCTGAAAGGACCTTCGTGTGGACTTCTCTAGAAAGCTCTTATGGATACTTCAATTAAAGCTATCAGAGGAATTGTTCTTCGAAAACTCGAAGTTCAATTTCAAAAGATTTAAAGAAAAATTTGTCATACATTATACATATTTTTTATTCGTATTAAGTGATTTATTAAGGAGTAATTTTTAGTGTTATCCTCGAAAGAGAACATCTAAGGAGACGCATACGTGAAAAATAATTCTCGTTGTCTTGAATTCCAAGAATAATATGGTTCCATGGACTTCCAATAACGTTGAGCATTTTCAAGAGTTTCAACTTTGTCATTTCGAAAGAAATTTGTTGTAATTAATTGGACCTGAAAAAAAAATAGTTATTCAAAAAAATTATTTAAAAAATCAAATTAAAAGCAGAAACTCACCTTATCCTTAATTTTCTTGTTTTGACCATAAGAAATAGGACCTTCATTATTAAAAACTTCATCAATCTCTGGAAATTTCACTTTAATTTTCTCTTTAGCTTTCTCTAATTCAGAAACTCTGTCAACAGTTTCTATTAAACTTTTTTGTTTATCATCCTGATTTCGAATTAAACCATAACGAACACGAATCCATTCTTTTAAAATCGGTATTTTATGGCAATTCTTAAAAGTAACGGTTATTAAATCTGAATTCTTTTTTAATAATTTCAAGGCATCCATTAACATGCTGTCCATTAAATCATCATCCCTTGGATTGAAGAATTGAATTTTAAGTGATTTGGCGAATTGAACTTGTTCTTCCCATAATTTTTCCACACAGTCTTCAATGGCGTTATCTTCATCAATGTAATCCTCTAGCATTAATGCTTGTTTAAAGGCATTTTTTATTGGATCGTTTTCGAAAGATGATTGTTTGTATATTTTCTCATAATCAAATTTCCATAATTTATTTTTTTGTGGAGCATAAAAATATTTATTTTTTGTTTCATGAAAGCCAGAATGTCCGTAATCAAAAACATTTTTCTGATGATGTTCAGAATCTCTAATGTTCTCATGGGAGCTTTCATCAATTTTTGATCGATCAGGTGAATGAAATCGCTTCAAGTTTTCTTGTTTTTCAGATTGCGCTTTTAACTCTTCATCAGCTAAAGCGTTTATTTCTTCTTTTATGCGTCTTTTCAGTTTCTGTTTAAGGAAATAAAATATAGAAGCTTAGGAAGAAAATGACTATATTGAAACTGAAACTGTACTTACGTCTTTTTCCATGCTTTCAGCGTACGTAGTCGTCGTTTTAAAATAGTTCATCCTTTCAATCCGCTTCTTTTTCTCTAATTCCTTCTCATGAAATTTACATATAATTGAAAAATTCGGTTTTTGAAAATTTTTCGAAAATATTCTTCTAATTAAATTATTCAATAATTTTAAAACGATTTTCTTTGTATGTTTTCCAATTATCTCCTCTACGAGTTTTTCATTTTCATTTAAAATTATCTGTCGAATTTTTTTCCTTGTTTGAAATTTCGGATCATTATAGATTTCATATTCTTCAAATTTCATAATTTCATCTTTTAACGGTAACAAAATTCTCTTTTGAGTCAATTTTCGTTTTAAAATTGGTTTTAAATATGATAACAAATTTTTTTGTGAATTATCTTTCATTTGTTTTTTAACGGTTTTAGTGTCCTGACATGATGAATCTTGAAAAATAAATTAAACGACTAAAATTCAAAATAAAATAAAAAATTTAAAACAGAAGATACTCACATCCTTTTGATTTGTCAACTTTTTGAGTACGTTTTTTTACTAACTCTGAAGGCTTTCTAGGTAAAATCTTATCAAGCTCTTCAATTATTTGTGTCATTTCTAAATGAACAATTGATGACATCAGAATTTTTTGATTTAAATTAAATTTGAATTTTTCATTGAAACAAATATAATGTGTATCAACATAAAATTTCGATAAAAAATACCATAAAAATTTTATATCATTTCCTTTTGAAAATATTTGAACATTTCTTATATTTTTTGAGATTTGTTGAGGATAAATACCAAGCTGATTTAGAATTGTTCTACAATGATGTACAGTTTCACATAATAAATCAGTTGATAAATTGTCTAAAAGTGAATTTAATATTAATTTTTGTTTTCCAGATAATTCATAATACCACTTTGGTGCGTCCATAATTTTTTTTTTTTTTGCTTGCAAGTTATTTTGTAAAACGTGTTAAAAAATAAGAAATTTGTACTTTCGATTTAGAACAAAAATTAATTGAAAATACTTGAAAATTTATGCCACCAAAAAAAAAATCAGCGGATTAAAGGGAATTTTAGAAAAGTAAAATGATGATAAATTTAATTTTCCCGATTGCTTTAATTTCGAAAAAAAGAAATTTAATTTGTCATCTATTTTGATTATTAACGAATTTCGAAAAAGTCTGAGCGTTTGACTCCATGTTCCAGAATCAATGGGTGTTGAAAAGATCCTGGCAAAAGGACATAATGTTGCTACAAAAGCAAAGGATTTTCTCCCCTTGAAGTTTTACTAAGACCAAGATTAAAACAAAAGTTCTTACTTTGTAAGTCCAGTTAATGTCGAAAACATTGGAATACATAATTTTTTGAAGATTTTTGATCGAACTGTGCGCTTGTTCACCTTGGTTGCAGGTTGTGTTTATTGATATTTTGTTCTGGTGAATGGTGAATATTGTAAACATCGAAATGAGGTTTTGGTGGAAATGTTAGGAAACCTGTTAAATTTTGAAATGAGCGTTTTTGGATTTTGTTTGGTTTTCTCCTTTTTTTTTGGTTGTTGTTTGAAATGTCTTTTTTTATTTATTTTTGTTGTTGTTTTGTTTTTTTTAGTTTAGACTGGACGAACTTTGTGCTAGCACAGACTTTGAAAAAGATTCTCTAAAACATTCTACTTCCACAGGAACAACGTACTTTTTTAAGTGAAAGACGATATTACTTGAGTCTCTTTCTAAGTTTCAAACGTTCGGGCTCCAAGTCTTTATGTTCATTGTTTTCTGTTTCTAATCGGTTTGTAAATAATGATTGTTTATTTTAAAAATAAAAAAAAAATTTAATTAACTTAATTATAATTTTTATTATTATATCCTATATACACAAAATTCTCTTTAGATACAAAAAAAAAAATATCACCATTTTTATGATTTCTTCATTTTCTTCAAAAACTCTCAACACATTCATTCAATTTTTTTTTTTTTTTCTTTTTTTTTTGCTCAAATACTATTTAATAATTTTTTATGTTTTTCTTCATCATTAATTATTTTATTATCTGAATTTTCACATGATAAATTATTATTATGATTTTTTGTATTTTTAAACCAAAACCAACTTTTTTTATTAAAATAATCTTCAATATCTGTTAATGTTTTACCTTTTGTTTCTGGTAAAAAAAAATACATAAATATTGATGCTAAAAAACTTGATATTGAAAACATTATAAATAAACCTGAGATTTTTAATAAATATTGTAAAATTGGAAATATTTTAGCAATTATAAATAAACTTAAATTAAATGTTGCAAATATATAACCAGCTATTCTACCACGTATTTTAACTGGTAATAATTCACCAATCATAATACCAGGCATTACTAAAAATCCAGTATTAAATGCAATATAAAATAGAATAAATATACATAAAAAATATATATCATATTTTAATTTTTCTTTATAATAATAACGTATTAATATAAATATACCTAATATTAATGAACATATACCAGAACCAATACCAGATATTATAATCATATAACGTCTTTTCATATATAATAATAAAAAACAAAATATTATTGTACATATTAAACGTACAATAGCTGTCATTACAGCTGCATCCATTTTATCAATATCAATACCAAAATCTGTTATAATATCAACAGCATAAAATACAAATAAAAATGTACCAGATAATATTTGTAATAAATGAAATATATTTATAATTAATAATGGTTTTATTGATGATTTTTTTAAACATAAATTTAAAAATGATTCATTTATTTCATTATCACCATTATCATATTGTTTTTCATTTTTAAAACGTTCTAATAATATATTTAATTCTTTTTTAGCTTGAATTTTATCATCTCTAAACCATATTAAATATTTATGAGCTAAATCAATATTACCATTACGTGCTAACCAAACTGGTGATTCTGGTATAAAAAATATTGCTAAACCAGATAATATTGGTAAAATATTACCACACCATGCAACAATACGCCAATGTAATTTTGAACCTAATGCATATACAAATAATATACCTAATGAATATGATACAAATGGTGCACCAATTAATATACCACGAATTTTTGGTACTGCTATTTCAGCTATTAAAACCTAAAAAGAAAAAGAAAAATAAGTAAATAAATAAAATTTATTAAAATTTTAAAAAAAATTCATTTGAAAATATTTTAGAAATTTTTTAGATCAGGAATTGGGAGCTAGAAATATTATGGACCGACGATGAATACAATAAAATAATTATAAAAAGTACAAGAAAAAAAATCTGCTTAATTAAAACTATCCAAGCTTTAAATTCCTTCCATAAACGTTGGACTAAACGGTCTTCAACATGGATTTAAGAATTTAAAAAAAAAATCTTCAAAGGATCACAACTTTCTGTTAACGGAGACATTTGATCCTGAATGAAGCCATCTTCAGAGCTTACAATGAAATATCATGCTGATCATCATCAGCCCTTTGTCAATCGAGCTCTTTCAAGTTCTTTATCTTCAATATCGTGTTAATACTATCTCGAATTTTTTAAATACCCTTTTTCAAATTGAGTTTTTTTTATATAAACTAGTGCTGTACAAAAAAAAAAACGAAATATAGAAATATCGCTTGGATCTGCCTTGAAAATTCAAAAAAAAAAAGGACCTGAAGTTTAAAAATTTCAAAGAGTTGTAACGTTTTTTAAGTTTCTACAAAAATTTTCGAAAGTGGAAAAAAACAGAAAAATACAAAAAACATTTCAAATTGAATTTAAGAAAATTTTAACTTTGGCCAGAATTAATTTTTAGGGCGTCAGATAACTGTTGTTGTTTTGTTGTCTTAAAAAAAAAATGAGAAAAAAGTTAATAACTAAATCCTTAAGTAGAATCAATTCGAATTCATCGATAATTGAATTTTGTACGACTGAGTCCTTTCTTTAACAAACTAATATCGAGGAGGGCTTACTTGCATTAGTGGTAATCTTGTAAAGTTTTTTAATACTGAAACACAGAAAGTAGAACCCCAATCTGGTTCCATTTAAATAATTCCCAGGTAATATTTCAATCAACTATCTTTTATGAAATAAGCGGGCCATAAAACCTTCAAATTTTCTTTAATTATTTTTACCAAGAACACTTCTCAATACATAATTTTTGTTTGTAATCTCACAGATCCTACATCCACATGTATCTACAATTAACGCACTTGCTAAAGCCTTGTTCAAAATTCCTATTTTTCCTTTAACAATAAAAAAAATTCAATACTTAATTGTATTAAATTTCATCTGAATATTCAAAAATATTTTCTATTTTTTTTCCATATCACAAATAATGCGACATGAATTCATTTAATTCTATCACGCACACACACGCAAGAAAAAAAAATACACAATATTCTTCAATTCAATTCTCAATTCATTTTTTTTTTTATATTTAACTTAAGGTCACAGATATTGAATTGTTTTTTTTTTTTTTTCTAGTCAAAACACACAATTATTTTCTGTATTTTTTTTAATATTTTCAAAAAGTACATACGTACACATTTTATATATTATATTGCATTTGCATGTCTGCATTTCATAAATTATTATATTATTAATTCATCTATCTAAAGCCTCTTCTAGGACAGATTTATCTACGACATTGACCGTGATCTAACATAACGATGTTGTTAAACGATGATGATGATCATCATCATAGTCAATGTTTTGTGATGTGGATTCCGGGTTGAAAAATTATTTAAAAAAAAAAGATCATCAATTGAAACACGCATTAACTGTTTTTTTTTTTTTTTGTATTTTATTTGTCAGAGAAAAATTCTAAAATTCAATAATTATGGATAAAATTCTCTATAAAAAATCAGTAATTTCTCTAGGTGAAAGAAAAACGGTAATTAGGTTCATTTTACAGCCCTTAAGATATCTTTTTCTTCTAAAGATTTGATTTGTATCTTCTTTTTCCAGAATAAACAATTTTTTTAATAAGACCCTCCATCATATATCAGACATCTAAAAGCCCTCCACAAAAAAAAAAATAAAAATAAATAAATGACCAAAAAAAATTGTGTCAGGGTCATTTTACTCATAAAATATTCATGTTTCCGTTGTTGTTTTTGGTAGGCTTTAAAATTCAAGAAAGTACATATTATATTCTTTAAAAAAATATATAAATTTTATTTGACACACGATATACGACATTTAAACGGTAAATTAATATATCATTTTTTTTTTTATATCTTTAACACAGGTCAAGAACGGACATTTTATTGAACAAATTGCGGTATCATAATTTTAGTATTACCCGCAGAATAATCAATATTTCAAAGTCCAGACAAAAAAGACAAACTATTTTTGAAAAAAAAAAAACAAGAACAGAACCTTTAAATTTTTAGATAATTTTTTTTTTTTTTTTTTTTTTTTTTTTTGTTAACTTACTTGTGCTGGAGCTCCAATAAGACCAACTGCAAAACCAGCTATTATTCTTCCAATAATTATTGAAATATGTGATTGTGATATTGCTAATAAACTCCAACCAATTATTAATGGAAATATTGATAAAAGTAAACCAGGACGACGACCAAAACGATCTGCAATTGGTCCTGATACAAATGAACCAATTGGTGTTGCTAAACTATGAACACTAGCTAAAATAAAAAAATAAAAAATATATTTTTCAAAAACAAAATCAAAAATTATAAAATTAAATTTAATTAAAAAAACAACAAAAATTTTGTCCTCATTTAAGATATTTTATTTAATTTTTTTTTTTATCTTTTATTTTAAATTTTATTAAGATACAAAAAAATAAGAAAAAAAAAACAAACAATTTCTCCCCTTCAAGAACGTTATCATTGCAAAAACATCATCATAACCTTTTTTTTTTTTTTGTGATGTGCAATTTATTTATAAACGGAAAATTAAAAAGAAAAAAAAATGTAGGTCATTTTTATGATTTCTTTGATGGAAATAAAATTTTGTATCTTTTTGTCTTGTTACCCGCATTTTTTTTTAATTTAAATTTATTTTTTGTCTTCTTGAAAATTCAAAGCCTAAAAAACAATATTAATTTCTTTTCCTAGAATTTTTTTAATGTTCTTCATTCATTTTTGTTTTTTGTTTATTGCGGAAGATCATGATTTTTACCCACGCCAAAAATTACTATTTGTTTTTTTGTCTTCTGTTTCGAATCTTTTTAGATAATCTTTCATAGTAAATTTGAATCAAAATAGATCAGAAGGTTAATAAACTTTAAAAAAATAAAAAAATAGATAACTATTTTAGCGCTTTTTTTAATGATTAAATTTGATAGTTTTTACATAAATTTCAATCACGTCATTATGAAAACAAAAACAAGAATACCAAAACAAAAAAATTGAGGATAAATTTTAATCCGTGATTAAATTATCATAAATTATAATTTGACATCTAATTGAATTTAGTATATACGAATTAGATCTTACATGAATTACATTTTTTTTTTTTAATAGTACATATTTCTCATTGGAAGGTTTTTTTTTTCTCAATGCTTGAAAAGAAAGCGTTATAATTTTATTAAATAATTGACAGAATAAGAAGAAGAAAAAAAGATAAAAGATACATTTATTAGTTGTATAGTACACACATTCTAGTTTTTTTTTTTGTATGATTCAAAAAATTTGAATGAACGATTAAGTGGTATGGCACACTTTTATGATTTTTTTTTTTCTTTTGATATTTTTTGATTGATTATAATTTTATATCTGAAATATTGCGTTTAACCCTTTTTGTAATTACTGTGTATTTATGATTATGAAATAAATTCTATATTTTGTTTGTTTTAGGTTCAGATCCTCAAAATCGCAACGGTCTAAACAATTTAAAACAGAACAACATTTTTATCGCACTCTTCACCACCTTTTCTCTTCATTTTCTTGAAAATAATATGTAGCAGTGCGGTTCATAAAAGAAAAAAAGTGCATTTTAAATACAGTAAAATCTGATTTAATTGAAAAAGAAAATCATTAATATCCTTGAAGAATTCAAAGCACACTACAAAGAAAAATCTCTCATTCTAGTGGTTTATTGATTTTTTTTCTCGATTTTTTATTAATGGTTCTGTGTTCAATGAAGACTCTTGAGCTTAAATGAATAAAAATGAAGCAAAAGCTTAAAACAACAAACAAGCAAGATATTCTTTTCTAATGTTCTGTATCTACTTTCAGGTAAATTTTCTTTTAAAATCAAGACAAATCATGTTTTTTCTTTTTTTTTTTCATTTATTTAAATTTTTTTGATAAGGGACACAATTAACGACACGAGCAATAAACAATTTAAAATTTATTTGTTCGAGAAATTTTTTTTCTAAACAAATTTTAAACAAAACAAACAATTTATCAGATTTTAAAACAAACAATTAAGAAATTTTATCAAATTTCAAACAGAAAAATTTTTTTTATCCACAAATTTAAACAAATCAAAAAATTAAAAAAATTATTAAAATTAAAATTTATATACAAAAAAAAAAAAAAAAATTATGCAAATTAAATGAATAAACATAAAAATCATAAGAAAAATTTTTATTTTTATTTTTTTATTTACCAATCCAAGATCCAATTTCGACATCAATTTTTAAAGGATCTGTTGTATTATAAAGTTGTGGAAGTAATACAGCTGAATAACCAATTGGCATACCACATGCTGCTGCTAAAATTAAAATTGCTCCTGTTACAAAAATCTATTGTTTAACAAAAAATGAGAAGAAAAAAAAAATTAAAATTATTTTCTTGGAAAATTTTTCTAAATTATCTTAATACAACATGAAAGGGTTAAGACTCATATTTATATATTTTAAATGCACAACCAGTTTAACATATTATTTTTAATAGATTGCAAAAAAAAAAGAAAAATAAAAAAAAAATAATTTACATTGAAAACTAAAATTACAACAAAATACGCATTCTAATTAATAATAATAAATAGATTGCAATCAATGAAAAATAAATATGTAAATAAATTATTGATGTCAAACAAGCTAGTTTATTTTTTATTTTTTTTTAAAGAAAATAAAAAAAAAATCTATTTTTAGGTCAATCAAACAGGGAGGATTTGTTAAAATGAAAGAGAAATGTAAATTTGTTCACTTTTACTTTTTATATGTAATTTTTTTTTTATTTACAAGTTTACTAAAGCAGTTTCTATAGCCTCTAGCTTAGTAACAAGCCCGCTGATTTTTCTACAATTTTTTTTTTTTTTCATTATCAATAATTCGTTATCATCAGAAAAAACACGAATTGTTTCTTTTAAGAGGTTTGATTGGACAATTCCATCGATAATAACTGAATGTCGTAAATAAGGTTTAACTTTTTGAAGAATTTTTCAACACATTCGTTACATATATTAACACGTTGAATACCAAATCACTTTCTATCACAAAAAAAGTAACAAATGATAAAGAAAAATTCATTTAGCATGGTCTTATGATTTTATATATTATGACATTCATGCCATGTGTAAAAATGCTTTTTAACCTTTTTTTTTTCTATTTAAAGGTAAAAGTTCAATTTGAGTTGTAATGTCATGAAAAGAGTAAACTTTTTTTAAAACTTCATTCTGACAAAAATTGAATTTTTTTTCTATTTTATTTTTCTAATTTTTCTTTAACAACAGCAAAAGGCTCTACAAAATTCCATGAAAACCAAAATCAATGAAAAAAGGAACCAGTACAATTTAAAATTTTTTGTTTCTTACCTGACGACAAATCCCTCTGGTTGTTGATGTAACTTCATCACTTGAATTTTTCAAATTTTGCATTGATTTATATTCTTCAAGACTGAAAAAATCATAAAAAGAAGAAAAAAAATTACCATAAATTAAATCGAATTCGTTCCAATTTAAATCCAATTGTAAAAATAAATAAACTTAATTAATAATATATAATTATTTTTTTATTAAAATCTAATTACATAAATCTGTCAATTGTTAAGCAATTACAACAAAATAGGGTAACTATCCCAGTATCCGACCACCCCTTGGTACTCAACCATTTTATCGTTTTTTCGAAAAAAATAATAATAATAATAATAATAATGATTTTCTATGAGTGTTAAAATATACAGAACATCTTCCTGTATACACCAGGCAAGAATTTCACTCATTTTGACGAATTCTTAAAGTAAGCCATATAAAACCATTCAAAAAATTAATTCAATCATTAAATTTTATTTTAAAAATGATTAAATACAAATGGCACCTTCCTAGACTTACGAACTTTCCGACATACGAACTTTTTTCATATACCGTATTGACGTTTTTGTTGGAAACTTTGTTTCAAGAACCACGGTTAGAAACAAATTAAATTTTTAGGAAAAAATACGAAAACAAAAAGATAAAAAAAAGGTTATAAATGACCGAAAATTAGAGTAGTTACCCTAACCTATTTTTCTAATGTTTATTGATGTTTTTTTTTTTTTCGAATTTCTATTTTTGACCTTAAAAATTGTTTATATAGAGAATATATGTACATATGTTAAAAAATTGAGAATTAATAAAAATTCATAACGAAAAAAAAAAAAAAAAAACAGACAATTATGACAAAAAAAAATTTAAAAATATTTAATCACAATAAAATTATCAATAAATAAGCGGCAAAAAAAAAATACAAAGAATTTTTCATATTAAATATTATATCATGTACGTAAATTGAAAAAAAAAAAATAATAATAAATAAATAAATAAACTGGATTTTATTAAAATGTGCTCACATAAATTTGACTCAGCAAAATTATAAAAAAAAAAAAAAAAATAAATAAATAATTTTTTTTTTCAATTCATTCATTGAGAATTTTTTTGATAATTGATTTGTTTTTTAAAATTTTTCTCTAATTTTGTAGAATTATTGGCAAACGAATTCCAAATATCATAATTACTTTGTGCAATTTTATTATCATAAAAAATTATGATTGACAAGAATTTATGTAATGAATTATCATTTATTTTTTATTTTTATTTTTTTTTAAATTAATTTTTAATGGTCATTTTGTACTCAATCATAATGACTTGTATAAAACAAAATTAAAATCTGAAGAGGTTTTAAAATATGTATAGATAATGAATGGACCTCTTATGGACTGTAATCTTTTGTTTGTTATTTTTTTTAAATTTTTTGTTTGTTTCTGTAATTAATTTTTTTATTATCAATGAGAACTTTTTTTTTTTTTTTAGAAAATTCTAAATAAAGCACTGAAATTGATGAAATTTTAAACAAATGATTTAAAAATTCAAAGGGATCAGAACAAAATGTTTTTATCTCGCTATACGGAAATAGATATTTTTTTGTAACTTTTTTTAGAAAGTGATCGTAACCTGTTATTGTAAATTCATAAAAACGACACATGGCATACAAAGTGATTTTTGTTTTTTTTTTTTAATTTTCATTGAAAATTCCGCGAAATATTTTTTTTTTGTTGTGGTCAATTATAACTGAAAAAAATATCGAATTTTCAGTAAATATAAAAATAATCTTGTACTACTGAAAAATGATGCAGAAACAAATAGAGAACTTGCATTTAATTCAAGGATTCTAATGGTTATCTACTGTGAAAAAAGGTGCATAAAATGTCACAAAAATTATTTAAAAAAAAAAACCTGGCTCTAAGCTGACCTTGCAACTTCATAAGAATAAAAATTCTTTTTTTTCAATAAACAAATCATTCAGAACGTTCGTCCTTTTTTCTATCTGTTTCAGGAAAATATTTCTAAGAGACTCATAATCATTCAAAAAAATCTACGATATTTGATTCCCGTTACCATGAAAAAAATAAGTGTTCTTGACCATTAAAATACACTTTCATTACTTTCATTTCTCACAAGTTTTCGACAATTCATTTTCACGGTCACAAAAAATGTGTAAAATTTAAACTCTGGTAAAATGTAATTATGTATTTCCAGTTATTAAAAAAACAATACATCTATTTTTTTTTTTTAACATAAACAGTATACCAGATCCACCTACATTTCCAACAAATTCCACCTTCAAATTGTTCAAATTATAAATAATAATAATTAAATATTGAAATCTTAATGTCAAGTTAAATTGTTAATTAAGGTGCTTGATTGTATTACCTAGTATACTTTTCTATGTTTACATGTTGAATAAATTAAGAAAAAATAAAAACAACAACAACAAAAAAACAAAAAAAAAATTTAAAACAAAATTTGAAAAAAAAAAAAAAAATTAATTATTCATACCTTTCTTCTTCTTTGGTCATTTTTGAATAAATTTATTGTAAATTTTTTTTTCCAATCGATACTTGCACTTTAAACTGTTTCTTTCTTTTTTTTATTAAAATTTTTGTTATTGTTTACTTGATTTTTCTCTTTATTATTTTTTTAATTAATTTAAAATTTTAAGAATTTACTTAACCACATGTCACTATTTTTTTGTTTTTTAATTAAAATCCTTTTTTAATTAAATTTTTCATAGAAAAATTTTTTATTAACATTTTTTCTATTTAAAACTATTTTTTTCTAATTTTTTAAAACGCTGTACCTCAACTCTTGTATTTAATTTTTAATAACCCGCTTCAACAAACACACAAACTTTTTTTCACATTTAAAATGCGTAATGTTTTAATTCTTTAATTCTTTAAAAATTAACTGTTCACATTTTTTGTTTTCACTGATATAACAAAAAAACCACATTTAAACAAAAAAAAAAAAAGATTTAAAATTCAAAATTCTACCGACCAGACCAATACTTCACGATACATTGAATTGATCGTCTTGAAATTTTTAGAATGAACTGTGTGATTTTGTGAATTTAAAATTAAACTAAACTAAACTAAGCTTAAATTAAACTGAATTTTTTTTTTCATTGAATCATAACTACTACATTTTTTATTGTTAATCTACTAATCTTAACATTTTTTTTTTATATTATCACAGACGCACAATTCACCAACCTTAACCAACTGTTCAAAAATTGTTCACCAATTTTGAATGGTAACGTCTATCAAACGTTACAAATTTTGAATTTTCTCATTAAAAATCACAATGATGACGATGAATAATCTGGTTCTTGATTCAAAACTTGTTTTTATATACGTAATGAATTAAGTGTTTTGAAAAAATTGAGGTAAATACCGAATGTATGACATCATTCATGAGTGAAGCTTTAAAGCATGTTAAGCCATGATCTTGAAAAAAAAAAAACAAACCAGCCATAAGATTGTTTCTATTGTTTTATTTTTTGAATGAATGTAATAACTCGTAAAAAAAAAATTAATAATCGATTTTTATAGCGGGAAAATGTAATTAATAAATTACCAGTTGGTGTAGTAGCTCAAGTAGTCTCCTAGTATGGATTTTGTAACATGATTGCGAGGGTCATTGAACGAAATTGTATATAGGTTTCCGTTTTATTGAATGAATGGTGTACGGGAGAATTGAGCTAATTCGGTCAGGTTATGAAAGATTCGAAATGGAAAGGCCCTTTTCGAAAATACATATAAAAAGCCTTTCCATTAACTTTTTACACTGGAAATTGAAAACATACCAATTTAGTCTTCAGGCTTTTTAAAAACTTCTTTTCGTAGTTAGTTTTTACTTGTCAGCTTTTCACAAAACCGTTCTACACAGCAATTTCGAAATACACAATTTCGAAAACAAAAAAACTTAACTTATCACAGATCTTTCTCACACCAAAAATTAACGTTAAATTCCACAAAAATAAAACACCAAAAACAATCCTTATATGAAATTCCTAAAATCCGAAATTACTGTTTTTTTCTCTAAGCTTGAATTGGCCTAGAAAAAATGCACTTTTCTACTTTCACTTAAAAAAAAAAAACAAATAAAATTAAAGCAACAACAACGAAATATAAAAATTTCTCTTGATATGACATTTTTTTAATGTAAACAACAAAAAGGGTTTAAAATTACACTAGACCTTAAACCTAATATTAAATTACCTCAGTGAATGGATGTATTTATAAAATTATTGATACACATTTATTATTATTTACAGGTAACATACGAATATATAAAATCGTTCAGAGAAAAGTGAAATTGTTTAGACATCTGAGACTTTTTTTTCTCTTTGGTTTAATTCATCATAAAAAAAAATTTTTTTTTAGCTTTTAAAAAACAATAAAAAAAAAGTTTGTAAGAAAACTATTGTAGGAGATTTGGGTAACTAAGAACAGCAAATGACATGGCATCCGATAGTTTAATTGGTAGAACAGTGCCCCGGCAATTGAAATGTTCGAATCCCAGTCGAATCGTATATCGTTTTCTTGTTTTTAGTCTACTATTATACTTTTGCGCTGAATTTCATATAATGACTGAATTTCTGCAATTTTTGAATTTACCCTTAGCTCAATTTTAAACTCTTTTCTGAGAAAAGTGACAAAACACCCAACCTTTTATATTTGCTAATAATACTGAAGTAATCCCCGATCATTATCTTAAACATGGAATTTGCAGCTTAATTACTTTTTTTTACTGAACGTCAAACGTTATTTTTTTTTTACAAAAATCCCCTAAAATTAAAAAGAGAAGAAAAAAAATATATATCGAAAAAGATAACATTGCTTTTACAACCTCTACTAATCTTTCTCCCACTATGCCTTATTAATTCTATAAAAAAAAAATCCAAAAATATGTTTGTATAAAGTTGGAATTTTGTAAAAATTTTTTTCTATTCTAAAAAAAAAAAATTATTTAAAAATAAACCCGAAAAAAATTTGAAAAATTGAAAAACAAAAAACAAATTACAAAATAATCTTTTTTAAAAAAAAAAAATTTGATAAGTTTATTTTATAATTAAACAAATAAAGATACAATCAAATAAAGGTGTACCATTCTGTTTATAACAGAAAAACCCTGCATAAGGTGTTATATGTTATTTTATTTAGAAATGTTAAGGTGTAATATAATATTCCTGTTTACATGCTGTCGTCATATTAATTTAATAATATTATTCACTTTATGATTTCTTTTTGCAGCTTTTTCCATTGATGAAAGCTTTCTTGTTTAATGTTTTTGTTTTTCAACAAAAACACAAAAATTACATACATATGTAAATATATATATAGAGAGTAGGAATACAATCGAAATTATGGAGAGTATCTTTTAATTACAAAAGATTTTTTTTTCTACAAATATGATAAGGCCGCCCACATGGAAATAGCAGCAATAATTTTAGGTTCTCAGGTTTTTAAGTTCTTTTAAAAACGATATTTTTTGATGGAGAAAATCTTTGATTTTCAAAAAATGTTGTCTAATTTTTGTGTGATAAGTGAAAATCGTTAAGAGTCCTTTTTAACAAGGATTTTTTTTTTTGACTATGAGTTCAAAACATAAAAAACAGTCAACATATAGTATTCAAGAATATTATCTATTAGAAATTTCACACACAAAGAAAAAACAGTATTGTGGTGGTTTCTGTGGACATTTTAACCAAAATAGGTTTTTTTTTTTTTGGAAATTTTTCAATTAAAAAAACCTTGAAAACTACGAATTTTCTTGATCTTTTGGTTGAATACAAATTATTGTCCCACTGCGTTTCATTTTCATATTCACATTAAAGGGTTAAGAAAAAAAGCTAATAAATATGAACATTGGAAGAAAACAAAAAAAAAAACAGAACATGAAAACTAACTTTATTTTTTTTTCCACCCCATCAACAGTGTGATATTTGTCTGTTTTTTTTTATGTTATTTGTAACTGAAATTTTTTGTTTTAACAGTTGGAAAATTGAAAATTTATCATAATAAGACGATCTGTGCCGGAAGACACACATAACAAAAAAAAAAAAAGAATTTGTTTAAAAAAAACATGTATTTTTTGTTCTATATTTTTCCATTTTGAACAATAAATACAAGAAACGAATGGAGAAAAGACTCAAAATAATTTAAAAAAGAATAAATAATCAAAAGAAAAATAAAAACAAAAAAATACAATTGACTAGCAGAACCAAGTAATTAATTAAAAATATTTTAATTCACTTTGAAATTTTAAATTTAAAAAAAAACAAAAAACTTTAAAAAATGTATCGTGTTTTTTAATAAATTAATTTAAAAAAAAGCTGACATGAAAAAATTTTAATAAAATAGAAAAAAAAAAAAAAGATATCGCTTGTAAATTTTCATATCCATAAATCAGTGAAATAATAAAAACCTTGTATGTGAGTTTTTTTCAATGGATTTTTTTTTTTTTTTAATTCGATTAATCAAATATTTTTTGTAATTAATAATGAATTCTAAATCAGAGTATAGTAATTAGAGACTCCTTGATATTTTTTCTATTTATTATTAGCTTCCTTTTTTTTTTTTTTGTGAGTTTGTGTGTGTTTAAAAGATATACTTTCTTCTTTTTAAACGTGTGTGTTTCATGTGAAAGTCTTAGAAGGATTCCATGTGAGCAAATTACATTTTTTATCATTTTTCGGTGATTATTATTTTTTTTTTTTTTTTCACATAGAAAATTCTGTTGAAATTCAAGTATGTTTTTCAATTTATTTGTGTGAACAATTCGTCGAATTTTGTATATCATTAAGAAGAATCTTTTAACCAATATAACATATACAAGATATTTTTTTTATAAATACACGTAATTCAAATACCATTCACAAATTGGACGATATTACACAGTAAAACAAAATTACATAGCCCAATTATTAATTTTCTACGGAAAATACACACATCATTTTTTTTTTTTTTGCACCGGTAAGTGTTTTTTTGTTTTCCTTAATTATTTGGTGTTTAGGTAGAAATTAGCAAAAGAAAGCCGATAACAAAAATTCACAGAAAATTTAATACTTTTTTTTAAAAAAAAATCAACTTGGAACCTTAAGTTGAATTTTAATTAGTGTGTGTTTTCATTAAACTTAAGCATCTAAATTTAGTAGTGTAGGAGGTTTGAGAATTCTTCATCAATTTAGGTGGTAACTGAGAACAGCAAGAGACATGACATTCGGTAGCTCAATGGTTTAAGAACATTACCCCGGCAAGGTAAAGGTTCCATGGTTCTCGATTCCCGGCCGAGTCAAATGTCGTTTTTCATGTTTTTCAGTTACTACAGTAGGAAATTTGAAGAAATAAAAAAAAAACCATTATCAATACACACCCACACCACCACATACATACTATAGATAAAATAATATTGCAATTTTTTTTTTTTTAATATTTTTTGTTTTTTAATTTTTCATGATGATTAAATTATTACGATGGTGATGATATCACAAACAAAAATTACAAAAAACAAAGTAATCATGATAAAAATTTTTGATAAGACAAATTAAATATAATATTTTTTTTTTTTTTTTGTTAATTATTTTACATATAGACGACGACACATATTACAAGTTATATGTATGTATAATAAATGAATATATGTGTGTAAATTTAGATTATATTTTTCCATATTTAAACATATAAAAAAAATAAAATTTAAAATTAGAACATTTTATTCATAGTGAAATTGTGGATATATTAAGAACACTGTGTGATAATTAAGGTTTTTTTATTTTACATAAAAATTAAATTAATTAAAATAATTTTTTTTTTTTTAAAAAAAAAGGAAACAATTAATTATTTTGTTTTGTTGTTGTTATTTTTTTTTTTAAACATCAACTCAATGTGAATCTTACAAAAAACAAAAAAGCAAAAAAAAAAAATTAAGGTAAAAAATTGTAAAATGATTGTGTGATTTTTTCTTTAAAAATTTTAATTTCAAAATAAAATTTCGATCGTTAAAAATAAAAATTTAAAAAAAAATCCAAAAACGAAATTTAAGAATTAAGAAGAAAAGAAAATTAACGAGAAAAAATGTAAACAGGAAAAATATTGGAATTAAAAAAATAGAAATTTTAGTTAAGTGTAAGTTTTTTTTTTATTTTATTTTTTTTTATTTTTTGCAATGCTAAAGCTTGTTTTTATAATTTCAAAATTTAGATAAACAATTCTTAGCATCGGCCAAAAAATAATGCAAAATAATTTTTTACAAAAATTTAAAAAAAAAAAAAAAAGAAATACTTCTGCTTTTTTTTTTCATCTCCAAAAAAATTGATAAGTAATTTTTTTATCAACATTCATTACATACTAGTTTTTTTGTACATTTTTTTAAAAAACAAAAATAATTCTAAAAAAAAATTTTTATGCCATATAAATTTCTGTAGAACAAGATTTCAAAAAACAAATTTTGTATTCGGAAATTAACACCGGGTTTTCAAATGATTTTTGGAAGTAAAGCGCTGCTCTAGTTTATTTCTGTAAATTTGAAGAATTTACCCACAGTTAGGACCACCTAGAATTTTTATCCTACAGGAATTCTTGAGGTTAAACTTTTTTTTTCAAGGTTTAAAAGGTTTTGAAGCTGTCTTAACCCAATTGAAGACTACTAGGTAAAAGTTGCTAGTGTGTTGAAAACTTATTGAGTTTAAATAATTTTATCCTTTTTCTCTCTCTTGTATTTTTGAAAAATTTTCCTTAAGGGATAACTAAATTTGTAAATCTAAAATAAAGTAACCCTCCTTTCAAACCAGGAATATAGAAAAAATCAACGAAATTTCCTTTCATTAGAATTCCTGTACTGCTGGTAGAACAATGTTGTTTGGTGTTGGTGTCCGACTATTCGATTTTCATTTGAAATAAGAATCTTTCAATAGAACGCTAAAAATACGTGAATTTTATTTATCTTGTTTTTTATTTTTTTGTTTTTTTTTTGAAATGATTAAATTTTTAGTAGTCGCAGTCGATAAAAAATTTTTAGCCGCAATAAATGTGCAGTGATAAGCTTCAGACATTGATACTAAAATAAGCGGCATTTTTTTTAACTTTTTTTTCAGTTAAATTTCTGGTTTCACTATTAAAAAATAAATTTATATGATTGTCCCTGAACTTATCTTTAAAAAAAAAATAATAATAAGGGAAGTCTTGGAAATATTTATTTTTTTTTGTCTTTTTTTTTTTACGTATATGCACTGTATTTTTTCATTTAACATTGCACGTTCAATGTTCAATGAACTTTTAGCACGTATGACCCATTTGTTTTATTTTTTTAACTGATGACTAAATTACAGTAGCAAAAAAAAAATCGACATTATAGAGATTTTTCAATGTCTGAGTCGAAATCAGCAAATAAATGAGTAAATAAAAAAAGGCGACATTTTTGATAGCAAAAAAGAGATTCCAATACTCATAATTAGCTGAAAAAGGTAGACTTCCAATCATAATTCAAAATCAATGAGAAATTTACTCCAATAACAATTAAATTTCGAAAAAAAACCCCCTAGAATGACATTGCATTTAGTTACTCTTTATGGCGGAAGCATCACAAATTTTGAAAGCTTCGATAAAAATATATTTTTTAGTCTCTTTAAAAAAAAAAAAAAAAAAAATTTTTGAGAAGTTCTATATTGGTAATTTTTTATCTAAATTTAAGTAAACACACAGTAAATAAATTTATAAATACAATTTTTAAATTTAATACTATGTAGACAAATTTTATTAAAGATAAAAAAAAAAAAGTATATTATGATAAGATATAAGCTTATAAGCACATGGTGTATTTTTCTGTTATTCGAGTTTTTAAAAATAATAAAGGTTTTCGAGCTCTGAAGGTCTTAAATGCAAAACACTTGATTTTCAATGGCGTTAAAACCTTAATCGAACATTTGCCTTTAGAAAATCATAATCAAAATCCTTTTTATATTATTTTTTTTAGATGAGAAATCCTTAGAAACTCAATATTAAGAGTACTTTAATATTTTCGCATGAAAAAAAGGTTAATTTTGAAAGGATATTCTGACGAAATTTTATAAAAGTTAACATACATATAAAAATAATTTACGTCGCTAAAATAGAAAAAAAAGGAAATAGCTAATTAAAAAACAATAGTAATGAAAATTTGAACAAATAAATATTCTAAATATTTTTTTTTAAAGAAGAAAAAAAAATTAATAAACACCCTACGTAAAAATTTAGTAACACCTATCCAATAACTCGAAAATTATAATTTATAACTGCTGAGTGACATTGCAAATTGGATATAATATTTGGAAATAAATTGTTATCTCGACAATATAAGTACTTTTTAGCAAGTATTATCTCACAAATATGATTTTTCGTCATTTTCATAGATACTGTTGTTTTCAAAATCTGATTAGCATTGTGTACTTCAAAGAATTCATGAGTACCACTCCATAGTATACAAAACAGGCCGATTTTTGAAGAATTTTCATTAAATTTATGAGTACCACTCCATAGTATACAATATTGTAGCATAGGGTTGACAGTTCGAAAAGAGAAAGGAATTACGGAAAGAAGGAAATTACTAAACTCTCACACAAAATTTTCGAAAGTAAAAGTAGAAATAATGCCACAGACTGAAACAACCAAAATTTCATAAACGGGTCATGTGAGGGGGGATGAAATTTCGATCTATTTCGTGGCTTTTTAAATTTTGTTTTTTAAAAATGTAAAGTATAAAGTTTTTGGCGTTTCCAAAATTTCGTCAAACTTTCCTTTTTTTCATTAATGAACCACGACGTAGGGATATCCCCTTTTAGGACAACGCTGATGCATGTTGATGGAAAAAAGATTGTGGACAGTTATTAGGGATAAAGAAATAAAGAAACTTAAAAAAGTTAGCAAATTTTTATTAATTAAATCAGTGAAATTTTAACACACCTTTCAATTCACCTTAATTTTATTGCTTTTTTACAAAATTGAATCATAAGTCTAGGACCTTATAAATTTAAAGAATTTTTCTCTTGGAATTAGACCTACAAAATCGTTTTCCTTTCTGACGCAAATGACGCAAATCATTAATACGATAAAAATATAAAGAAACCATCTTTTCCACAATACTTTTTTATATTCAGGCAGCAAAAAAAAAAAAGAGAATTTAATTAATAAAGTTACACCTTGTCAATGTTATAGAAAAATATTATAAATTTAAGCACCTCTTAAAAACATTTATTTATAATTTTTATGTAATTAATGAGCACACGTTTCCTTGTTCTTTTTTTTTTTTTTTTTTGTAAATCCCAACAGGGAAACGTAATAATTAATTAAAATTATATTTTCTCCTCTTGTTGTGAATTTTTTTGCCTTCAAAGGAACTCTTTTTACACTCTCTGCATTACCTTTGTTGAATTGTCAGTAGAAACATAGTTCCAATAAATTAAAATTGCCTTGCAATACATTACACAGTCAAGGGTATATTGTCACATATAATACACGTTAAATTGATACTTCAATATTATATCAACGAACATATTTTGTTACATTCATGTTTTCATAATTTCTTTTTTTTTGTTAATTACAAATAATATCAAATAGGTGTGTCATGTAGAATGTTATTCTATACCAAACCAATTGACATTAGGTCAAGGTTATTTAACAAAAAATTAAAAGAAAAAAAAAACTAGTAAACCTTAGAGATAAAATGTTAATTTAACAAAGTACCCATCCTAACTAAATAATGTTGGTTTTTTTTTTTCACTTCTATAGGATGTCTGACAAAAATATAAATTTAATATTTAAAATGACTGTGTCGCTAAAGGATATTCAATGAAAAAGTCAAAGAGATTTATTTTAGAATGTCACACAATTTGAAAATCGTATGAGGGAATTATTTAGAAAACTCACTTGAAAACATTTCCTGACATACTCTTCCAAATTAATTGAAGAGCTGGGGCTTAAGGTATGAACGAACGTTGCAAATTAAGGGTTTGAGTGCTGGTACATGAAAGAAATAAGAAAGAGTCATAAGGGAGGAGGTTAAAACAATTACAATGGTTATTTTGCTTGAAATTAAAAATTTGGTCGTTTCCAATCTCAAAACTCCAACTCATATCAAAATATAACAGTGACTAAAAATACGGGATTATTTTCTTGATACCCTGTATTATAATTTTAACCCATCCTAACAACCAATTGTAATGGATTATATTCTATACATGAATGAGGTCGTGTTAAAAGTCTCACATTTGAAAATTTATAAATGCTTTAAGTAACTGTAACAATTATGAAAATAGAATTCCTTTGATTACACATTAATTCAGTTCTTTTTTTTCTTCCTAAATTCACTTTATCCTTTTCATAACTAAAATCAATAAAAACAAATTGTAAGAGAAAAAAATGTACTTTTAGACTTTTATTTCCCAATTTTTTTTTTATTTTTTTTTGCCTCTCGAACACAAATTATTACAAAAGAACAGATAATTATAACATAAAATTCAAAATATCATAAATCTAATAACACACACCCTTTTCCAGGACACATGTAGAAAACAACAAACATCATCATAATAACGAAATAACAACAACAACAAAATTAATATTAAATCAAAAGAAAAAAAATCAAAATTCTTACATTTTGAAAATTTCTTATTAGCATAACGTGAATAAAATATATTAAAAATGAATTATGATTTTAAAAGAACAAAAATAAAAAAAGGACCAAATGAAAGACAGACAGACAGACATCATTCAATTCAATTAAAAACATTTTTCATCACACTGTTTTCTTTTGCAAATTATTGAATTTGTTTCTAAGCAATATCAGCACGTTTTTTTTTTCGTTTTAAAAATTTGTTTTAATCCTTCAAAGAATAACGACCTAATATCACGTTTTAAATATGAAAAACAGTAGAACACAATGTGGATATCATTTTCTAAAATTGAATAAAAGTGTCTTAATGTGGACTTGTAAGAAGCAACTTTAAAATAAATTTAACGTTCATCAAAGGTCATCGAAGGGTTAATAATTCAAAAAAAAAAAGAAGAAGAAAAATACAAGTTCCTAATGAATTTCGTCAACTACAACTTTCATGTAAGATTCATCGATAATTTTATATTAATTTGAATTCTGTATTAAAGCAAAAAAAAAAAAATACAAAGAATAGTTTAATGTCTATTAAAGGTCATCAACAGGTCATCAAAGGTCATCGAAATGTTAATGATTTCAATTTTATTTATAAAAAAATTCTGATCAAAAAATGATTCTAGTGAAAATCAGAGCTTTTCTAACTTATTTTCTAGATAAAAATTTAACCCTTATGTCGACACATAAGTCTGGCTAGGAATATTTGCAATTACAATTACTATGACGTCAGTGGTGTAAATACAAGAGTTAAACAAATTTTTTCTAAATCGAAAAAAAAAAGAAGAAGAAAAAATATATGAAAATTCGAAATCAAACTACACAAAACGTTTTAATTTCCTTATTTATTAGGTAAAAGTTAAAACATATTTTAAGTGCCTACATAAATCACAAGTGATTAAAATTCCAAACAATTAGATACTTTGTAATTTTTTGATAAGGTGTCTTGTATAAAAATAGCTTTTGTTGTCATTATTCACATGAAATTGATAACTTTTCCAAATAGATAACAAGTTTTTTTTTATATTTTTCAATAAATAAACACAAGTAGTTGTTTTATTGCTGTTTTTTTTTTTTTTTTTTGCAAATAGATAAACACTTTCACTTTTTTTTTTTTGCTTTAAACTGGATCAAAATATAGTGATTTTCCCTTAAATGTATTGACACAGGGGTTGAAGGGAAGGGTGTGAAAGAGCCGCTTGATTAAAAAAAAAGAAGTTGCCTCAAATGACGTTAATTAGAAAATGCTTCACTTTGTAATTTGTTTACTGAAAATCCAAATTTTTTGACCTATTACAATATAGTGACCGAAACCGGACTCTCATTACTCCCCCACCCCCCCTCTTCCGAAAATTTAACCAAATATTTGAAATACTTCAGTAAATAATACAAATTTTCTTTTTTACCTTTTCAGATTAAAAAAGTAGTTTACGACAACAACAAAAAAAGAAAAAACAATGGAAAATGATAAACAATGTTTAGTACGTTTTTATGATGGAATTTATGATTTAAGTAAATTTTTGAAAAAGCATCCAGGTGGTGTTAATACATTAAAAGGTTTAAATGGCAATGATATGACAAAAAGATTTTTAAATGGACCACCACATTCTAATGCGGCAATGTATTTAATGAAAGAATATAAAATAAAAAATTTAAAAACAACATCATCATTATCGAATGTTAATCACATTGAAAATGAAAATGAAGAAAATTTTATTGAAACACAAGACAAATGTAGTATTATAGTGAAAAAGGAAAATGAATCAACAAGTAGTTGTGTTCAAGATCATTTAACGAAAAATGGTGAAGATTTATTGAATAATAACATTGATCAGTTAACTGATGAAAGTATGGAGGTAAGTTTTACTTGATGACAATTTCATATTAAAAACGCTATAGGATTTTTCTCTGTCTTCTACTGCCTTCCTCCTTCCTTTGTACATTTTTTTTTTGTCTTGTAAAAATCTATTTTTTTTTTATATGTATCAGAATTTTATAGCATCCAATTTTTTCAAGTATCAAGTACCAATTAAAATCCTGATATCCTGATTCTGATTTTTTTTAAATTCCAAGAACTTGAGATCTTGTGACAATCAAAATCTCATCTTTTGAAATATGAGACTTCAGTTTAAATTCCCATCGAAAACAAATTTTCGTACAAAACTGACTTGCCAGTCAAGAAAATGCAAAATATAGTGAACCATTTTCTTTTAAAAATTAAATTTCACATCAGGCCTGATCTCTTCTACAAAATCATCATCAAAAAAAAAAATTTTTTTTAAAAAAATACATAAAAATCACAAAGTGCTTTTTCATGATAAGAAACACTTTTTTATCACGCTTCTTCTTTTTTGTTGAATAAAAAAAGAATCTAAACTTCCGTTTTAATTATTACATCACGTTCAAAATTTCAATAAATTTATCTCAGAAAATCTCATTACATTATTTTCGAAATTATTTTATTTGTTTTCATGACATTCAAAAAAAAAAATAATAATAATTAAAACTGTCATGAAATTAATTTATGGAAAATAATTTAATATTTTTGCATGATTTTTTAATAAAATTAAAAGAAAATTCAAGAGATGATAAAAATGCAACACTATTTTGTTTTTTCTCTTAAAATATTTTTTTTTTTGCCATTTATTTCATTTTTTTTTTTTTTTAAATAATTTCGTTATAAAAATATTTTCATAATAAATCTAAGAAAAATATTTAAAATATTTTGCATTACTTTTTTTTTTTTTAATCGCAAATACTTGCACATTTTGATTTTTATTTGCTCGTAAAATTTGATTTTTTTTTTTTTTTTGTTAAATTTGTTCAACAAGGTCAAAGTTTAATCAATTGAAAGATTTTTCATGATTTTTCTTTACATAAAATATTAATAAAATTGAGCCTCACTTACCTTTTTTGTGCTCATTAGAAAAAACCAAAATAAATCTCAAATTATTTACAGTTTATCAATTTTTGCTGGCAAACAACTTTGTTATTGATTTGTTAAGATCAAAATTATCCGATTAATTTTTTTTAAGTATGATAATGCACTTTTCATCATTGTCATTCATTTTCTTTAACGTAAATTTTTGGTTTTGAAAATATATTAATTGTTTTTTCTAAATCAGATAATGATTTTTCGATTTCAATTCTTCGGTTACGTTGTCTTAATGTTTTACATGTTAATGGCATATGATTTAGCTCATCTATGAGTTTTTGAAATCCTGAAAAAAAAGGAGATAAATCTTTTAGTACTCAAAATCGTTAATAAATTTGAAATAAAGGCAATCATGGACCCAATTTTAAGGGTCTTAGGTGACTTTTGACTCTTAATTGATGAATTTGGATTGTACCTTTCCTCTTTAGAGTCATGGAACTATGATCGCTTTATTCTTAAAATTCTCTCTTACTTTCTTTAGCTGTATTAAGTGCTTCTAAACGTTCATTTTCATCTAATACATAATGTCCTCTTGGACAATTTGGATCTCTTTCCATTTCACGTTGTTTTTGTAATTCCTTTTCACGTTTTTCTCTTTCTAAATATTTTGGAATTTTAACATTTGAACGAACTGTAAAAAGAATAAAATCTTAATATTCAAACTGCATTCTCAATATAAATTTTCATTACATACGTGTTTTACTTTTATTTTCAGCATTTTGTGTAGCAGCATTAATTCTATGTATTGATGGTTGTTGTATTGATCCCTTGAAACTTTCAATTCCAATAGATTGGACATCATCATTTTGTTTTTTATTCATTTCTGGATGATCATGAAGATTTAAATTAAGATTAGATGAAACAGAATCAGGAATATTATTACGTATTGTTTCATGATTACTACTTAAAAGCCGCTGTGAATTTCCCTATAGGCAAAAGTCGAAAAAGAAAAGTTAGCTCAATGGGGTTTATGGAAATTTAAAAAAAAAACAAAAAAACTTACATTTTCTAAAGATAACGACCGACTTGGTAATTCAGAATCTGTATCTTGCATTGAACCCTTATATGTGTCCTTTGTTATGCACCTTAAAAATAAAAAAGGAAAATTTTACAAATTTTGCTCACTGATGGTTTCTCACAATTGATGAAATTCCAAACCTCTTAAGAGCATTACTGAGGAATTCCTCATCCGATATATCATCCGTTTGTACTCCCTTGTTATCATATTGAATTTTATTTAGTTTTTCATTTTCTTTTAAATTTTGTACTTTTGTTGAATTATTATAAACACAACCAGAACATTTACATTTTTCTTGTTTTGTACTTGAATTTATTGTAGATCTTTTCCTTAAATTTATTTCACTTTTTTCCTTTTGTTGTTGTTGTTGCTGTTGTAATTGTTGGGATTTAACAACACTTCTATGAGTCTGTATATCTTTCAATTTTAGCTTATTCTCTTTTAAAAAATTACGATTTGAAGTTGGTTCTGTAAAAAAAAAAGTAATTATTAATTTTAAACGTAAAAAAATTTGGTGTAAAATTTTCTAGAAAAGTACAAAAAATAAAAAACTTACGTATTGTTGGAAAAACACCTTTTAAAGTATGAACATTTTTCATTTTGTTGCTTAGGAACTGTTTACACTTAATTAATAATACTAATTATCACGTAAATTTATCAATAAATTGAAAAACTAGAACTTTTGATTTGATTTTTAATTGGAGCCTGGTAAACTTAACAAAAAAAAGGCGGTCGTCCACTGCAACCATAAATAAAAACAAAACATAATATTTTCTTCTTTCTTTAATGTCGATTACTTCTTAAAACCGGTTTGAAATGACAGCAAGGTCAGTGTTACTAAGCATTGCAGTAGAATGATTTTTCCTCGAAAAGGAGTACGTCTCCCAAAATCAATTTTAAAAATAGTTAAACCGTTAAAAATCGACGTTGCAATATGACTGTCAAAATAGATTGATGAAAAAATTTATGTTATGTGGTAGTGTCATAATTATTTACGATGAGCTAGTTGCTTGATTTCGACTTCGTCAAAAAATCACAATTGAGTTTTGAAAGAGGATGCTTTGCATGGTTGACGTTTTGGAACTTTTGACATTGTAAAAATATGGTCGTAAGACGTTTAGGAATTCAGACAAACTTTTCTTCTAAATTCTTCTTCTGAACATTCAATAGAACCTAGTCGATTCTTTATGAACCGTTTTGTAAAATTTAAAGCAAGCTTCCAACGACTTTCCTCCCCTTTTTACTTTTCTGGACTTCTGCTCTTTTTGACACGTTACTTCACAAGACCAACACAGGAAAATACCTTTTCGTAGTAAAAATGAGCCATTCTAAAATAGACTAAATAAATTTCCAAAACTGTACTAAATTAGAACTAAAAAGTACTAAAAACAATACTTCACTAAAATATACAAAATTTTCTAAAATACTAATTTGAAAAAAACCTGCTTTTTTCCAGCATTTAGTGGATTGGTCCAAAGCAATGCTTCCACAAATTAAAAAAATTAAAAATGAATACAACGATTGGGTAAATAAACCAGTAGATCGTCCATTACGATTATTTGAATCATGGTATTTAGAAATATGCACAAAAACACCATGGTGGATAGTACCATTATTTTGGACACCAATTATAATTTTTCTTATTTACAATGAAGTGAATACTAAAATATGGCCATCGTCATCATCATCACCGTCAACGTACAAATCCCTTAAAGTACGTAGTATTTACAATTATTTCTTTTTATAGAAACAATTTTTTACTAAATGTTTTTTTACAGTTACAAAATCTTACAGTTATGATGTATTTTACTTATGGTACAATTATATGGACTTTTGTTGAATATTCATTACATCGATGGGTATTTCATATGAAAATATTAAAACCAAGTTCATGGCTTTGTACATTTCATTTTATGTTACATGGTCTTCATCATAAGGTAAGGTGTTCCAAAATTCTAAACATTTTTATTAATTTTTAATTGATTCGCTGCATATTTATTGATTCATTGACTAATTTTTTTCTTTTTCTTTATAGGTTCCAATTGATTCTTATCGTTTGGTATTTCCACCAGTTCCAGCATTTATTTTAGCAACAATTATATATCCTTTTGTATTATTAATATCAAAATATTCACAAATTACAATGGCTGGAGGTTTATTTGGTTATTTATGCTATGATATGATGCATTATTATTTACATTATGGTAATCCACGTGTATGGCATATGTATCAAATGAAACGTTATCATTATCAACATCATTTTGCACATCATGATCATGGTTTCGGTATAAGTACACCAATATGGGATATTGTATTTAATACAAGAATTTATTTAAGAAAATTAAAATATATTTTACAATGGAAAATATAATTTAAACTTTAAAAAAAAAATAAGTTTTTAATGTTACCTTTTTTTTTAGTTTTGTTTTTTTTTTACATAATTTTATAAATATGTAATTTTTAATTAAATTAAGTAATTTGTTAACGTCATGACAAAAAAAAAAAAAAAATTGAAAAAAGGAAAAATATCCTTTTTTCCATTTTTTTAAAATTAAAATTAAATGTTTATAATTTAATTTAAATGTTTTTTTTTCTTTAGAAAATAAATAGTAGAAGTAAATTTTAAAGAATTATTATGAAAATTCCTTAATTTTTCATTTAAATAGAAAAAAATAAATTAGAAAAAAAAAAAAAATAATAATAATACTAAACAAAATTTTCAATTGTGTTAACAATTTTAAAGAAATATCAAATGATCATCAAAGTTATGACTGGAATTTTATGCTTACTAAAATTTAACGAAGAATTTAACATCTATCCATGTTTGTTTCTAATGGCTGAATTTGAATTCAGCACTTAAATCGAACAGGAGAAAATCTTAAATCCATTTTAATGCTCCAACACCCCCCCCCCCCTTTTTTTTCCTTTGTAAATTATTAAAGCATGAAAGTCTGTACATTTGGCGTCTCCATTTCAACTGATGATCATCTAATAATCTTTAAACAAAATCTTAAACTATTATCTTACTGCTATTAAGTACTATTCATCTAAATAAAGTCTTTAAATATTCGAAAATATAGATAAAAATCTATATTATTGAATGTTAACCATTTTTTGTTTCATTCCATCGTTTTTTTTTCTAAACATCACTTTTCTGAGATTTTTGTATAACTTGTCGTAATTGTGGAAAAGCACTTTTTGTTTGTAATGGATGTAATTTAATTGCTAAATTAATAAATGGTTCATATAATGATGCTCTTTCCATTGCATTTACCGTATAATGTCGTATACGTTCTCTAGCACACCAATTATTAGCACGACTTAAAATTGATTCAATTGGATCAATTTGTTGATGTTGTTGTTGTTGTTGTTGTTTTGATATTTGTTCTGATCTTTTATTAATTGATTTTGATCTCATATTAGCTAAAACAATAATTGGTACTTCTTTTTTATCTTTATTTTTATCAATATCAATTTTAATATCAGCCAGCATATCTAAACTAGATGTATCACTTGGATCATAAACAAGAATATAACCATCTGGAAAATATAAATAATGTCGTGGTAATTGTATGTTGCCCTAAAACAAAAACAACAACAAATAAATATTGAGTTTGAAATGTGTAACAGTAAAAACAATCAAATGGTTACCTGTAATCCAGCTGTATCATAAATTCTTAATGTTTCACGTGAACCACGACCAGTATCTATGCTAGCCACGTAAATATCTTCAATTGTTGAATGAATCTCCTACAAGAAAAATTAAATAGAATGTAAAATTTCACCTAAATTTACAATTTTACAAAAACAATTAACTTACAGATTCAGGTGTAATATTTCCGTAAATTAATTGTTCTAATAGAGCAGTTTTTCCGACACCTTTCATTCCACAAATCACAACTTTACCAATTTTTCCAACTTTTGAAGTTAACATTTTTTTTTTAAATTTAATTTTATTAGAAAATAACAATTTTTTTAATCCAAATCACAGAATCCAAATTTCACAAAAATAATTACGAAAGAAAGCACAAAACAGAAGCAAGAGAAATGTCAAACTTTCTCTTTCTAATATCCTGCTCTCTTTTCATTCTTTTTTTGTAAGAGTGAATAGCAGGTTCCCACAACCAGATGGCATTACAAGTAAATTCAATTTCCGTTTCATTGGGGTTTTTAAATTTTTCTTTCAAGGTTTTTGGACTGGTACAAAATAACGAATTTGTGGAAGTGAGGAGTACAGAGTCAAAAAAAATGTTTTGTAATGGTAAGTTAACAGGAGAGTTTCCACTTTCTAGATACCTAAAAAAAAATTGTATCTGGAGACCGTGAAGTCGGCCTCCTACAAATTTTCTAGGTCTCTTGAGTGTTTACACAAGATTTTCCCGGTCTCTACTCCAGATAAGGCGATACTTCCTCAAAAAGAATAAGACACTGTTTGCCTTAGCTTCAAGTTGAGCAAAAAAAAAAATGTGATCGAGAAAATCATTGAAGTTTTATGCCTTATACGATTCAGAAGATTTCCAAATCCTATTCAGGCTGTCATTCGTCAAGGATACGGTCATTATTCAATGCGTCCACAGAATATACATTCAAAAAAATGTTTCAGATATTCAAGAAGATCCTAGTGTTACTTGAGAGAAGAAATTGATGCCCTATAATAGCGTATATTGAACCAAAAAATAAAACATATACATATGTACTTGTATTTTAAAACATTCCGATTTATTATGAATCAATTCAATAAAATTTTATTAAAATTGAGAAAAAAAAACATTCCGAATAAAAAATTTAAATTTTAAATTATTTAAAATTTAAAGAAAAATAAAAGTAAAATAAAATAAAATCATCAATGTGGAGAAGAGATCAGTTTCAATTTAGCCGATAAGTTCCAAGATCCAAATCCATATTTAAGGATGTTCCAATCTTCCTCTTCTTCTTTTTTTTTTTTTTTGAAAATTTTTTAATCTTCAAATAATATTTCAATATGCCTGAAAAATTCAATTACTTTATCAACATGAACAGGCATTTTCTTCTCAATATTCAAATCATAAACGTCAAGTAAAACTTGAAATATTTTGATCATAACAATTTTATTGCATTCGGAATAATCACGTAGATCAAAATATCTTTTTGCCAAAGATAAAGCTTTAATAGCTATTGCTTTGTTTCTGGTTATTGATGGTTTAGCTATAATTTTAAAAATTGTCTCTTGACTCAATGGAATATGATCATAATTTGTATGCATCGGAAGAAAACATACACGGCAACCACATAATTGTCGAAATTCTACTGGAACAACTGTTTCAAATTCTCCAAATTGTAAACTAAAGTTTTTGAAAAAATAGAATAAAATTTAAAAAATAAAAGTAAAAAAATTAGAGCTTTTCTTTAGAAATTTTAATGTGATAAAGGGGGGATGTACCAAAATTTCTTACAGAAAAAAAAACACTTAAATTTTGGAAAAAATGGATTTGTTTTCAATGAAATTCAAAATTAACACAAAAACTTACGCTGATGAGCAATCATTTAGAAGATCATTTGGAAGGATTCTTTTCGTAACCAAAAGATAATTTTTCTTTCCATTGAATATCGGATAAACATTTGATGAATTCGAACAGGTGAATTTTATGTTTCCTTGAAATGGAAATGCACCGATTGCATAACGAAGAGGAGAACCTTTTATATTTCCTAAACGCTGAACAATTGATCTGTAGACACGTTGTGATACCAAAATATGGTGAAATATAAGCTCCTTAAGGATATTCTTATCTTCATTTGTTTCAAAAACTTGATTTATTGATGTTTTATTCAAAAATAAATCACTTATTAGACCACTTGCAACTACATGTAAAAGTAATTCATTAGGTAATAATGTCTCCTGACGATTTGGATAACAGAAAATTGTTTTGTATTGTTCTTTTTTATCAAAAACATAATCATCGGATAAAGCATTGTCTGTTGGTGAGGTTGTTTTAAAATCAAAATTGAAAATAGTGAATCCTTTAAAATATCCATCAATACCGGCTAACAAATTTTTGAACTCCTTAATGTCAGGAAATACATGCAATGCTACCAGAGTGATTCTGATAGCAAGCAAATGGACATAGTGGAAAGTTTTCTTCAATGTGAAAATTATTGGGCATTCGTATTTATGGAATGTTTCGTAAGCTTCATTCATGCAATTTTCACTGCAAAACAATACAATTGTACAATTCGGACACGGTATCAATGGTGTTAAATTCTTATTACAATTTTCACAGCAAACACTTTGATAATTGTCATCCAATATGTTACAAAATGGTTTTTCAACAGACACTATATCACCTGGTAAAAGTTCTTTTGTTGTGTAAACTTGTGGAATATTATCCGCATCGAATTTAATTGCCAAACATGATGAAATAAAAGGTACATTATCACTCTTTTCATAACGTAATTTGATTTCAAATTGAATCTCGTTCTCATCATTTTCATCGTTATCATCATAATCTTCGAAAGTAGCATTGTTTCTTTGTGGTTTTTTCAATTCATTCAAACAACGTTTCTCTCTTTGATGTAATTTATGAGGATGAGGATAATCACAGTTTTTAATACTTGATATATCTTCTAAACACTCATTGTAGAATTTAGTTTCCAAAAAAATTGCCGAACGATTTGCGATTGATAAAATATATTCTCTCGAATTTTTTGGTGCATTTGCAAGAGCTTTATTATAACATTTGAATGCATTATTAAAATCTTTAACACCATAATACGCGTTTCCTTCTTGACGATATTTCATCGCAACCGTTTCATCTTTTATATTAATATCATGTAAATTAAGTTTTTCAAAATAATCACAAATCCCATAACTTTTCATTAATGCATATGTATACGTTATTTTTCTATGATTTTCACGCAAACCGTGAAGATTCGTCATAAAATCCAAGTATATGTCTTTTTCATTTAGAATTTTATAAAATTCGGTGGAAACTCTATACAAACACAGCTTTTCCATTATTCAAAGTTGTTTTTTTTTCGAAATTTACACTGATTTTAAAAACTTTTTTTATATTTGAAATTTTATTTTCAAAATTTATAAATCACTTTTTAAATTACGCGTAAAGAACCACACTGAATTCTTTCTAATGGAACAAAATTTTTAATTTGTTTTTTTTTTTTAATTTGTTTTTCAAATCACTTAAAACTTCGACTTAATTATTTAAAAAGGAAAATTAATTACGAAGAGGACACAATAAAATCCGTCTAATTAGAACAAAATTCTAAAACGAAATGGTCAAGTCGATCCAATATGCAAATTCATGAGTTCGTTCACTCCATCCTCTTTTGAGTATAAATCAAATGCATCTACATATGTATAATACATATATCGAAAGATATTATATCTTGATTTTTTCTCAATATGTCACCATAAATTTTCCATTGATCGTTTTGTTATTGGTCGAATTTGCAAATCTAATTAATTATATGCAAATGCAGGCAGGTATACCCCACCCTACTTTACAATCTTTAAGAGAAGAGAATTTAATTTAAAAAAGAGAGGGGTTGTTGCATAATTAATTTTTTTCATATTTCTTTTTCTTTAATTTTTTTATTCGGACTATTTTTTCGGATTTAAATTTTAATATTAGCTTTTAAAGGTGAAGGAAAGAGAGAAAATTCTTTATTTGACGAAAAAAAAAAATGAATAATAAGAGAAAAGTCTGATTTGTTTTGCCTTATAAGGTGATAATAAGGTTGAAATTGAAACTAAAGACAAATGTAATATACACAGGTACTGATATATTATAAAAGGGGGACAGGAGTCTTCAATAAGCTCATTGGTTTGCGCCAAGGTTAATTCAGATCATACGATATTACTCATCATAAATGGTTTTTTAGTTTATTTATTTTTAATTTGACTTTCAATCTTGAGTTTCTAGTTTTTTTTTTTTTTTTAATTATTGATCGGCAAAGCTTTAAAAGCGTATCCTTTGGTATTTTAGCTTTCGAGACTATTATCATTCTATTATTGACTTTTTGAGGTCCTAAAAATATAAAATTTAGAAATTTTCTTCATATTTTCGACTTAAAATTTTCAATTATTTGGAACATTCAAAAAAAAAAAAAAAGTCTATTATGGATTTTATATTTTAAGAAATCCCTATCCAAGTTTAAAAAAAAAGGAAGACAGGAAAGCCATTCAAATAGCGACAAAGGTTCATATTTTCTTCATTAATCACGTACCTATATACATTGGGTATCGAAAAAAAATCACTTACATATATCATATTTCTTTCAACTATTTTAAAATAAACATTGGAGACCCGTTTTTTTTTTTTGTTGCCTATAAGAGAGAACGAGTAGTCAGAAAATATGAATCGTTTAAGAAAAAAACAAAAAATAATAATAATAATAATAATGAAATTTTTTATTTATGTATTTTTTTTTTTTTTAATAATAATTGGCTTATATGAGTGGCATGAGCATTTCATAAATAAGAAACTAATAAAAATAACACTTGTTGATAACGATATATTGAAACGATATACCTACATTATAGCAAATGGTTTTTTGTGCATATGTATTCTAACAAAGCAAAAAATCACATAAGTAAGCAAAAAATAATTTTTTAATAAAATTTTAAAAATAACTTATGACCACCATATGATCATTGATGTATAGATTTTAAAGTACCAAAACTCTATGTATAGTTAAAATATATATTTTTTTGCCTTTAAAATCATAATAATTTTTCTATGGATGATTTAAAATTTTGCATTAGGTGTATGTTAAGTATATATTCAACAGCTCCATTTGAAAGCAATAAAACGATCAAAGTTCAACCCCTTATACAGTCCTCCGCAGAATCCTATAAAAATTTTTAAATAATATTTTGCTTGTTCATTCATGCGTATTATTTTTTATTTTTTGAGATTTGAATGTCTTTTGGACTTTTGTGCAAAATTTCCAGTAGAAGGTAATTAAACTTATTAAAAAAAATAGAAAATGCAACGTTATTCCATCTCCACTTTGAAATACATAACACCTGAAGGATGTAGGTGAAGAATCTGAGAGACTTTCAGTTTGGACACTACAGTATCTGTTTGTTTTTTTTTTCATCAAGCAAACAGTCGTGTAATTAAATTATCGATAAGATGCTCGTAAAA
Source organism: Bombylius discolor (assembly GCA_939192795.1). NCBI lineage: Eukaryota > Metazoa > Arthropoda > Insecta > Diptera > Bombyliidae > Bombylius > Bombylius discolor. The sequence goes on from OW584242.1 coordinate 5,389,425, forward strand.
TGGTATAATAAAAAAATCTCGTTCATTATTCATTGATTTTACTTTATAAGCGATCGAATAAACCATAATAATCATAGCATTAATTCACTCAACAAAATTTTATCAAATTTGATTAGAATTTTTCATTTTCGAAAATATTTCGAATTTTCGAAAATAAACTAATAATGAGATTTTCACTTATTAAGTCACAAGATTATATTTATGATTTATAAATACAATCCCTTCTTACGTTAGAAAATATTTTTGAGCTATTTGCTCATTAAACGTGCCGACACAACAACGACAGCTCTGGTTTCCAAAAAAAAAAAAAATTGATATCATCGCACGAAAACTCTGACAAAATAAAACGTCAAAACACAGCACGTGGAAACTAAAAGTAAATTTAAAAGATATTAAATTTTCAAAGTGTTTTAGTTTACACTTCTTTTTATTTTTTGGTTTAAATAATTTAAAAAAATAATTAAACAAAAATGCCTCGTTCGAAACGTGATAAAAAAAGTAAGTATTTATCATTTAAAAATTACAATAATTTGAATATTGAATTAAAAATGCAATTAATTTTACAGTTTCATTAACAAAAACACCTAGAAAAGGTTTACAATGGAAACAAAATATAATTGAAGATATTCGTAATTGTATTAATAAATATCCAAATGTATTTGTATTTTATGTAAAAAATATGAGAAATAATTTATTAAAAGAATTACGACAAGAAATGAAAAAAGATTCAAGATTTATTTTTGGTAAAAATCGTGTAATGCAAATTGGTTTAGGTAGAACTGAATCCGAAGAGATACAACCAGAACTTCATAAGGTAAGGACATACAACTTCTTTCTTAGTATTTTTTTTGTTTTCCAAAAAAATTCATTCTTATTGCTTTTTTTTTCTTAGATTTCAGATAGATTAAAAGGACAATGTGGTTTATTATTTACTGAAAAATCTAAAAATGAAATATTAGAATGGTCAAAAAATTATTGGGCTGTAGAATATGCAAGAAGTGGTTTTAGAGCAACTCATACAATTATGTTAGAAAAAGAATCATTTGCTGAATTTTCACATTCAATTGAACCACATTTACGTTCACTTGGTTTACCAACAAAACTTGAAAAAGGTATTATAACATTGTATAAAGAGCATAAAGTATGTGAAAAAGGTAATATTTTAACACCAGAACAAGCAAGAATACTTAAATTAATTGGTAAACCAATGGCTAAATTTAAATTAACTATAAAATGTGGTTGGAATAAAGGAAGTGGTTTTGAATCATATATTAAAGATACAGATGAAAAAGATGATGATAATGATAGTGGTACAGAAAATATATTAGAAGATATCAATATGGAAAATGAAAATGAAGAAAGTGATAATGATGATAAAAATTTAGATAATTAATTTATAGGATTAAGGATTATATATTCTTTTTTTTTAAAGTATAATTAAAGAATTTTGTTCATTTTAAACAAGAATTTAGATCATTTTTTTTATTAACAATATCTTTATTTCTAGGCTAAAAGATCGATAGATGGTAATGATTCATTCGAGAAGTTACTACAAAAAATCTTATTTTCTACCATCTGTTCGCCTTTTATCACATTTTATTGCCTAAGTAAGCATTTTTCTAAATTGAACAGCAATTTTAAATCTTTTCAAAAACGTAGTTTATATTTTTTATTATTTTTTATCGAATATTTCATAACATATAACGACAATCCTGATAACGAGTTATTTTTAAATATATATAAAATTTTTTTTTCATATTAAAAAAATATTATTTTGCATACTGATATAATTTTTTTTTTGCATGTTAAGAAACATACACACGCCTTCGTCTTATATCATTCTAATTGATCGTTATCAACAAGTGTGGTCTTTATTGGTTTTTGTTTTTTCATAATGCTCATACCACATAAATGCAAATCAATAAAAGAAATAATTCACTTTTTTTTCCTTCTTTCAAGATGATTCATTTCTACTTGTTTTCAAGAAACAAAAAAAAAATCTAAAGAAACAAGTCTGGATCGTTTTATTTCATTAGCAATTAAAAGAAATATGATATTTAAGCATTTCGGTATAGCAACGATAAATACAGAAAATATTAATATGAATCATTGTGTCGCCATTTAAATGGCTTTTGAATTGCAATTGAAATAATAAAAAAAATGCCCTATATCAATTTTCATTTTAAATTCAATTGTGCAACGCAATTATTTAAATATTTCCAATCATATTTTACAGGTATCAAGATAAAAAGAAAATTCTTATGAAAAATAAATGCAGGTAATTTAAATGTTTCAGTGATCTAGTTTAACCATAAGATTACCTAATCATTTTTGTTCAAAATCTAATTTTGAAAATTTATTTCTATATCTCAGCACAATGTGAACTAAAAAACCGTAATTCTTTGACCCAAAGTGTCCTCTTAAAAACTGTCCTGTACAGTGTTTTTGTACCTTTTTTAATTTTCGAGATAAAGTAAAAAAAACGTAGAATTTTGATTCATTTACAAATCCAAACATTAATTAGATCTAAATTTGACTTTGAAGGTCTGTATCTGACTCAGCATCCCGTGAACCAAAAATTAATATTTTTACTGAAGTGTTGGTTTTAGTATTCTTTTACCGCAATTTTATATTTTTTTTTGGTTTTCATGATTTTTAACGTATTTCGTTGTTTCGGTTGAAAGCTATGGCACATACAGAATTACTGTAGGTACAAGATAGCAGCTCTTAAGCAACACTTCAACAAATATTTTAATCCAAAAATATTAGTTTTTGATTCAGAGAATGCTGACATATACATCTTCAAAATCAAAACTAGATGTTTGGCCTTTATGAATGTAGAAGAATGTATGAAACATTCACGTTTTCGATGTTGTTTTGTATTTTATCTTGAAAAATAAAAAAGGTACAGCAATACTGTAATGGAAAAAACTAAAAAGATCACTTTGAAAATTGGTATGATTATGTAGAAAGAACCCTTCAATGAAGACATTGGTGAAGTACTAGCTCAAAAGGATCATATTTAAATTAAGGCTCAAAGTCCGAATGTATACATTTGTATACGATAAGCCAATTCTAGTGTTGTGCGTTTCAATATCTAACATTTATGCCATTCCAACGAGTTTAAATTGAAAAAAAAAAAAAAAAATTTTTCTAAAAAAATCCTAGAAATTGAAGCTTGAAATAATAATAAAACAGGTATTATTTTAACATACGACGAAAATAATCAGGTGATTTTAATCAAGTTTTACATTCCACCCCACTCAATCTATATATTTTTCCTCAGTTTCAATTTTAATTACCACCTTGGAAATCATAAATCAGATGTTTTTTTTTATTACCTATTGTAATTTTCTTTACATACATTTTTCTCTCTTATTTTTCAGATTTAAAAAAGGTAGTATGTATATGAAAATACCACCCACACATTTATTTCGTATGACTCAGATTTTCAATCCGAAAAAATACTCCGAATAAAACAATGGATCCTCCTTTGATTATTTTTTAAATATGTAACACCTTTAAACTACTCATAAATTTTCTTTTAAAAAAAATTAATATTTTTCATATATCGATATAAATTTCCATTCGACCAATAATCAAACGATAAATGCAAAAAACTTGTGCCATTATGAAAATGTATGTACATATATCGGAGATGGGATCAAGAAATTGACTTACTTGAGCACTTTGTTTTAGAATTTCATTCTAATGAGACGATTTTATTGTGTCCTCTTCGTAATTAATTTTCCTTTTTAAATAATTAAGTCGAAGTTTTAAGTGATTTGAAAAACAAAGTAAAAAAAAAACAAATTAAAAATTTTGTTCCATTAGAAAGAATTCAGTGTGGTTCTTCACGCGTAATTTAAAAAGCGATTTTTTAATTAAATTTCAAATGAAATTTTGAAAAACTTTTTATAATCAGTGAAAATTTTCAACAGAAAAACTTTAAAAAAAATGGAGAAACTCTGTTTATATAGAGTTTCTAATGAATTTCATACAATTTTGCATGAAAAACAAATTTATATGAATTTTATAACGAATCTTCACGGTATACGAGATAATCATAAAAAAATAACATACACCTATGAATTAATGAAACGTTACGGGATTTGTGATTATTTTGAAAAACTCAATTTACATGACGATAACAAAAAAGATGCGACAATTTCAAGAAATCATCGTCAACAAGGAAACTTGTTTTATAGTATTCATGATTTTAATAATGCATTCAAATGTTATAACAAAGCTCTTGCAAATGCACCGAAAAATTCGAAAGAATACGTTTTAGCAATCGCAAATCGTTCAGCAACTTTTTTAGAAACTAAATTCTACAATGAGTGTTTAGAAGATATATCAAGTATTAAAAATGGTGAATATCATTTTCCTCATAAATTACATCAAAGGGAGAAACGTTGTTTGAATGAATTGAAAAATCAAGAATACAACAATTCAAATACTGAAGATTATAATGATGACAAGGTCGAAGATTTAAATGAGTTTGAAGTGAAATTTCGTTATAAGAAACATGAACAAATTCCTTTTATTTCATCATGTTTAAGCATTTCGACCGATACAAAAACTTCCACATCTGTGGTTTACACAACAAAAGAGCTTCTACCTGGTGATATAGTGTCTGTTGAAAAACCATTTTGTACCATATTGGATGACAATTATCAAAGTGTTTGCTGTGAAAATTGTAATAAGAATCTAAGGCCATTGATACCGTGTCCGAATTGTACAATTGCATTGTTTTGCAGTGAAAATTGCATGAATGAAGCTTACGAAACATTCCATAAATACGAATGCCCAATAATTTTCACATTGAAGAAAACTTTCCACTATGTCCATTTGCTTGCTATCAGAATCACTCTGGTAGCATTGCATGTATTTACTGACATTAAAGAATTTAAAAATATGTTGAAAAACCTCAGAAAAAGTCTAAATAATTCGACAATATTTGATTTTGATTTTAAAACAACCTCACCAACAGACAATGTTTTATCCGAAGATTATGTTTTCGATAAAAAGGAACAATACAAAACAATATTTTGTCAAATAAAAAATCCCGATAATTCAACATCAAATGATAAAATTTTACACATAATTGCAGCGGCTTTTATATGTGATTTATTTTTAAAGAAAACTCCACTAAATAAAATTATTCAAACGATCGATGATGAGAATATTTTCAAAGATCTTATTTTTCATAATATTTTGGTATCACAATGTGTTTACAGATCAATTTTTCAATCTACTGAAGATAATGAAAGTTCACCTCTTCGTTATGCAATTGGTGCATTTCCATTTCAAGGAAATATAAAATTCACCTGTTCAAATTCATCAAATGTTTATCCACTTAACAATGGTGAGAAAACTTTTCTTATGATTACGAAAAGATTGCTGCCAAATGATATCTTGTGTGATTCGTCGCCATCGTAAGTTTTTGTGTTTTTTAAATTTAATAGCAAATAAAAGAATAAAATGTTTTGCTTTCTTCGAAAACGTCAAATGATCGTCAATTGAATGAAATCGGACTGTAGCTCTGATATATTAAATTTTTTCAATTGACATTCATTTGATGTGTTTGATAAAATGCACAATGTCATCTAAAATTGAATTTAGCCTATTGGTTTTAAAGCTGGATTCCACATCCTAATTCTACACATTCTTTCCTTTTTAACTTTGTTCCAGATTGTCTTTTTTTTTTTTTTTTAAATTTTTGAATTGTTTTTAAGTCTTTCTTTATTTCTAGCTTACATTTTGGAAAATACGAAGTAGTTATACCAATTGAGTTCAGACAATTTTGTAACTGTGGTTATTGTTACGTTCCAGTTCGTACGAATTATAATTATTTACCGTTAAGTGATGAAACAATTTACAAAATTGTGACAAAACCATCTAAAACTAAAAATAAAAAAGCAGCTAATGAAGCATTGGACTTATGTAAAAAATATTTTGATCTACGTGATTATTCCGAATGTAATAAAATTGTAATGATTAGAATATTCGAAGTCTTACTTGATGTTGCCGATTTGAATATTGAGAAAAGATTACCTACATACTTAGATGAAGTTGCTGAATTTCTAAAAAGTATTGAAGTAATGAATGAATAATTTAAAAAGAAAACAATTAAATGAATTGATAAGATCGATCAACGATCGATAGAATTAGTTGATCTCTTCTAATCGGAATGTTTACTATTTTTCTTCTTAGAGTTATAAGTTATAAAATTTATTGTAAATTTGTACATTTATGTATATAATAAATCGGAATGTTATTTAATTTTTCAGCTGGGAAGATGAAACGGTATTTCCTAATTTTCAATTCGTCGGCAGCATCTCTTTAATTTCGCCTAACTAGAACTATTTTTATAATTTTATGTGATCCTTTTTTCCGACTTCCTTAAACTGAATTCAGAATCCAGCTAAAAAGAATTCGAAACGAACAAGTTTTTGTTGAAAAGGTTGTGCAACATGTTGAATATTGAAACTCATCCTATGTTCGCTTCCGAATGAATATGTATCTTCAAAAACGCCATATGATCGTCAACTGATGAAATTTAGAAATTCAAAATTTTATCAATTGACGATCATATGGCGTTTTTAAAGATGCACAATTTTCCAGAAAGAGAAAATTTCATTCACCCAGAACACCAAAATTTGGAGAAAATTTTTACTTTTTAGGACTTCTTGAGTTTTTGATTATTCCTAACAAAATTTGTATGTCAGTTCTTTCTTATTCAGCGACTATTATAAACCAAACGATGTGATTGAATTTGTGGGGATAGACGTGTGTTCCATTAAAGTTTGTCCAATTGGATTTTCAAAGTTCGAAGTGTTTAGAACTTTACGAAAAACTACGTGTGGTGTAAAAGAGAAAAGTGGTTCCTTTCTTCACTTGAATTGTTATGACTTCTACATCAGCCAAAATCTGATAAATTGACCAATTTTAACAGCTAACTAATAAAATTTCCTTTTAATTAGATTAAATACAACATTTTTAATCTTTATTTATTTATTTTATTTTATAATCTATCAAACATTCACAAACAAATCTAATATATAAATGTTTTTTTTCTCTTTCTTTTTACTTCTTTTTTTTTACCATTCTGTTCACATATACATGCTAAGATTTTATATTTAAAAAAAAAGTAAGAGAGCACATGTATAAGAAAAATTTAATTTAAAAAAAACATTTGTTTTTCACACGTTTCATCTCTTTGTTTTCTCATTTGTTCGGAAAAATTTGTACCTGTTTATCAAAAAATGAATTATATATTTTTAAGTTAATGACTATAAAAAAAAAACAAAAGGAAAGTACCACCAACACAAACAAAACATCGTTACAATAAATTTTTTTTTTTAAATGCTTCTAGGGGAAATGATAAAATGTTGTATTTCTTTTTATTTAATGTTACTTTTTTTTATTTAAGAAAATGATACCAAATAAGGCACCCTGAGTTTATTTATGTTTTCGTGTCTTAAAATTTACATATAATTTTTTTCTTTTTACTTTACTTTGTCCTTTTTTTCTTCTTCTTGGTACTTTCCTCTTTTACAATTTGTTTCATTTCTTTACAAAAAAAAAAAATTTCTTCTCTTTGACTATTAAAAAACAAAAAAAAAAAAAAAACTATAAACATAAAATGTTATCTTAAGAAAAAAAAATAATTAAAGAATAAACGAAGTCCTTCTTCATATTAAAAAATAAAAATAAACTGGCTAATTTAATTGCATTTCATTTCAAAAAATTTAAAAGAAAAATTTGTCTTCATTTCGTGTTGTTTTTTTTATGGAAACATTTAAATAATACACTTTTTTTAAAATATTTTTTTCGCTCAAATAGATTTTACATTCAAAAAAAAGGGAGGGCGGAGGAAATTTTAAACAAATTTTAAGTTTATTCACTCTCTTCTTCTTCATCATCTTCAGATTCTTCTTTCTTTTTGCTCTTTTTGGCGGGTTTCTTTGATTGTTTACCTCGTTTTTTATTACCTGTCTCAGTGCCACCATTTGCTTCATATTCTCTAACAGCTTTTGTGTATTCATCTTTCATTTTAGCTGCTTTTGCTTCCCATTCCTTTCATTCCATAAAAAAAAAAACAACAAATATTTAAATACTTTATTTTTTTTTTTCTTTAAAAATTCTCAAACTTACAGATTTATCTTTCATTCCCCTCCATAATTCACCACCTCTCTTAGCAATTTCTGTAACTCTGATTCCTGGATGTTCTTTCTTTATACTTTCACGATTTTCACTAAGCCATAACATGTAGGCTGAAAGTGGTCTTTTCGGTTTTTCAGTCATCTTGAAATTTTATTTAACTGCAAGAAAACAAAACAAAAAACTCTTTTATTAAACAACAAAACCTTTTAGAAGTAATAGAAATTTGAAATAGAAAAGCATGCAAAGAAAGAAAGAGCATAGAATAATAGTTTGAAGCATGGAAATGATAAGCAAGAAATTTTTTAATGGTTATTGGCTTTTTGTTATTTGAAAATCCCGCTTTTTAACTCAACCGTTTTTAAAATCGACTTTCAAGTGTGTTTTACTTGAATCCCAGTGTTTGAATATATCGTTCGCAATTGATTTGAACTGAAGGTGTACGTTAAAATTACTGCATGTCGTTTATTTTTTCATCGCAATACGTTGCTAAAGAGTAGGATAAAAAATAAATATAAACGCAAAAGATTACACGATTTTAAAAACACCACCATGTTCTTTTCGAAAAATTTTATATGAAACGGAACGTAATGAAACAACCAAAACATACACACACATTTAAAAAATTTAAACCGGCAATTAACAACTTTTTTCACATTCCAAGCGAAAAAACACTAAAAAATCCAAAAATTCAAGCTAAATAATTTTTACGTTATCAAATAATTTTTACGTTATCAAATAATTTAATGACAATTCTAAATTTGTCGAATCCTTAATGATTATTTCTTCCCAAAAAACAAATATTGCACTTAATAGAAATTAAAGAGCACACGTGATTATTTATTTGTTAATGTGTTAGTAAATTTATTATTGTATGAATTTACAAGGAAAAAAAATATAAATATGAAATGCGTTGAATAGCGTTAAACAAATCAAAAAGAGCGCAAAAATTCCATAAACCGCATTTAAAAATTTTAATAATTTTTTTTTAAAAAAATTCTACAACAAAATCAATCGAAAATTACTTAAAAAAATTCATTTTCAATTGAAAATTATCAAAGATGGCGACTTTAGTAAATGACGCCTAGTAAGCGTCAGTACGCGCCTTCCTTATGCTGTGATATAAATTCTTATACATAATTTATGTGTTAATATAATAATTATCACTAAAAACAATCAAAATTATAAATAAAATTTAACTTAATATAAGAAATTGTCCTCAATAGAAATAAAATCAAACGCAATTAATTCGAAATATTAAGAAAAATTCCCCCCTTACTACTTTCTAGTCTCTTCCAAAATGAAGAACCAGTTAAAATTCATTTTCTTTTATTACGAAATAATTAAAAATATGGCGAAAAATAAATATTTTTAACAATTTTAACACTTACATTATCTACGGCTTTTCAATTTAAAAAAAATTAATAAACTTTACTTTCAATTTTTTTGGAATTTTTATAACTTCAAAAAATTTACTGCAACGCCTTTACAATTTTTTTGTAAGGCAATAAATTACAAACGTATAACTTCTTGAAATATTACAAAGAACAATCCACTCACTTTGATGATCAACTTGAGAATGGCTTGTTCAGCTTTTGCTTCAGTAGTTCAGTATTCGATTTATTCGATTGTTCTAGCAAAATGGTGATTTCGAATAAATATGAAAAATGAAACAGAAACACTAATAAAATAATGGGAACGAATTGAATTTTTGTTTTGAAAAAGCACTGTTGCCAGTCTGTACAAAAAATTTCTGTTTTTTTTTAGGAAATTTTAAATTAATTTGTTCAAAATACAAAAATTTTAGAAGGCTTTTGTTAGAACAGAAAAATATAATTGAATTAAAAGCACTTTTTTCAGCAATTTTTTCAGTTTAAAATAATCAAATTGAAAATTACTGAAAACAAAAATCAAAAGAGCTGTTAAAACCATTTTGTTCCAATTAATCTAGTACATAGTATGATAAAAATTCCATATTTTCATTTAATTTCTAATGGGACAAAAATGATGAAACTCTTTCATACAGATTACTGATAGTGGGAAATATTTTACACACGCAGCATTTTTTGTTTTGTAGCCTATTTTGTTTTTCGTGTATCATTTTCCCAAGTTTCAAATTCCATTTATTTTTAAACCCTATTTTTAAATTTAAATATATGCTAAAACAAAATGTAAGTGTAGTTGTAATTGTAAAATTGTGGAGCAATAATAAATACGTAATTGCCAGATTTAAAAATTTTATAAAATCAAATAAATTGAAAAACATTTTTTCTTTATTTTTTGATGAAATAAAATATGAAATTTCTTTCATTTTTTTTTTTCAAAAATATTTCAAGCATGAAATAAAATTTTTTTATATTTAAAAATATAATTGAAAATGAGGCTGTAAGATTATTAACCACATAAAATTAATTGCTTGATTCACACACTTTCACATTGTTCTCTCAATTTTGAAAATGAGTTTGTGCGTATATATGCGACCAAACCAAAACCATGCGCATTGTCTCATTTTAAACGACAAACAAAACAAGTCACGTCATCGAAATTTATTTTAAAAGACGTATGATGTGACTCATATTACACACATCATCAAAATTTATATTCGACCATTTTGTGTATGATTTTCTTAGAATGTTTTCCTTCTACAAATTTATGTTTCACTGTACAAGTAAAAATTTAACCTAAATGGATGAATAATTTTTTGAGTAACTGTATTTCTTTCATAGTATTTAAGTTGTAATATGAAAGAAATAGAAATATTTTACACATAAAACGGATATCCGATGCTTTTTAAATTCAAACGTTTAAGAAATTTAACTCCCTCACAAAACAAAGGAAATTTTAACCGTTTTTTTTTTTTTTAATTTTTCTTTTTTTGTTTTTTTTTTTTTTTATTTTTAAATACAGTTTATTTATTTAATTTCACAATATCGAAATAATAATTATACACATTAAAATTTAATATGAAGAAAAAACTAAAAGAAAAAAATATTTGAAAAATAAAAGAAATTCAATTTTTTTATCAATTTATAATTGTATAATAATTAATTAATTAAATGTTTTCTATATCTACACATTGAATTTTTTTTTTTTTTTTAAATCTTTACCACATTAAATTTTCTTAAAATTTATCAATTTTCAAAATTCAATAATTAATTAATCAGAAGAATTGTTTGCTTTTATTTTACTTTTTTCTTTTATTTTTCGAGTTAAGGTTGGTATATATAAATTTTATATTTTTTTTTTTTTTTGTCAACTCCGTTTCAATAAAATTACATTGAAAAGAATTCTCATTTTTAAATTTTTTTTTTTTAAATTCTTTGTAACGTTTTATTTTCTTTTTTATTTTCATTTTTGAATATGTATTTATTTTTTCTATGAAGGATGTGTGTGTATATGTGTGCAGTTTCGTTTAAATTGAATTATTTTCATTTTATTTTCTTTTTTCTCTCTCAAAAATCATTGTCTTGACTGATGGTTTTTTTATTTTTCAGTTGTGTTTTTTTTTTATCATTTTGAAAGTGCCAAATGATCGTCATTATGAAAATTCAGCTAAAAAACAAAAAAAAAAACATTAATACGATCATTTGACATTTTCAATAATGCACGGCCTACGTCAAAGTTTAAAAGGATTTTTTTTTTTCTTTCTGGTTTTCTTCTTCAAAAAACCTTCAATTCATCGAAAATCAAATAAAAAATTTTGACTAATTTCGAACCAAATTCTACTTTACACTCAAAAGTTTTGAAAAAAGAAAAAAACCTATCCTTAATTTATCAAAAAAATTCATCTTTGTAAATGTACATGTAATTCAGCTATACAAAAATATTAAGCTGAATTTGTACCACCACATAATATTATGATTTTGTGTTAAACGTATTTATAGGGTTGTTGTTCTATTTTTCAATTAAAAATGAATTTTTATGTGAATGAATTCAGATTTTTACAAAAACAACAAAAAAAAATTCATTTTTGTATTGAAATGTGGAACAACACCCACCCCTAGGATTTATAGTTTTTAAAGGTGTTTTTTTTGCTTTTTTTTTTTGTATTTTCAATGTGAAAAATTGAAAAAAAAAAATAATTATTTCAGTGTACAAATAATGTCAGATTTAAATTTATATTCTCTATTTGAATTAGCAATTACAATTGTGTGTGGATTGCTGAATTTTAAATAGTATTTTTTGTTATTCAAAAAAAAAAAAGAAGAAGAAAAATACAGGAGAATTTAAATATTTTACTTCTTTGAATAAAACTTATTAGAATCTTAATTTATAATGTGATTTTTTTTTATTATTATTATATATCTGTGGTCATCAAATTATCTCATCAGTTTTACTTATTTAATAGTTTAAGGTTTTTGTAGGGCCTTATAAAAACAGTCGCCTAAATAGGCAAAAACACGTGTAAGGATAGTGATAAAATGATAGTGGAAGTAAGTTGTGTGTCGATATTAAATTCTAAATTGCATTTATATTGAATTTTTAAGAATTAAAAAAAATTCATTTAATATTTCGCAAATAGAAATAATCATGATTATGTTGTATGATTATTTATTTATTATTATTTTATTTTTTTTTTGTCCCCCGAAAAACAGGAAATACATACTTTTTGTTTTTTGTTTTTTTTTTCGTTTGTTTTTGAACACGAAAGGTGAAAAATTCTGAGAGATCATATGTATGTATCTTTTGTTATTTCTATAAGAGATATTATTTTTTCAGTTCAAGTTAAAGTATGACCACAAATATATTTCTCTTATTTTTAAAATTTTTTTTTTATTTATTATTTATTTATTTTTTTGTTTGTTTGTTTGTTTACATTTTCAATAAAGTTGAATAAATTTAATGAAATTTATATTTCATTGATTTTTTTTTTTTAATATTTTTTTTTTTTTGTAATTAGAAATTAAAAAAAGTTGTTTAAAAAAAAAAAGTTTTACATTTATTTTTTTATAATATAGTACTTTTTTGTTTTTTTTTTTTTATTTTTTATCTTGTTTTTGTGGTTTTTTTTTTTATATTAATTTTAGCTACATAATAATTATGTATTAAATTTTATTTATTATTTGTTTTTGTTTGTTTTTTTTTTCTTTTCTTACTTATTTTTTTTTTCTTTGTTACCTACTTGTTTTTTTTTTTTTTTTTCATTTTAAATTTTCTTTTAAAAATTAAAATAATGTATTTGTTGTATCTTTATTATTTTTATATGGATAATTCATAAGTATATCAAATTGCTCCATTACAAATTTTGCAATTTCTTGAAATATAATAAAAAGAAAAATTAAAATTATAATTGTAACACATAATGAAAAAATTTGGGTGCAAGTAAGACTCAATAACATTAGATTTTAATCACTTCCTTCTTCTTCAGATTCATCTTCTTCAGATTCTTCTTTTTTTTTAGCTTTTTTTGCAACAGGTTTCTTTGTTTGCTTGCTTCGTTTTTTAGTGGTACCGGATGCTTCATTACTTCCCCCATTTGCTTCATATTCCTTAACAGCTTTTGTATATTCATCTTTCATTTTAGCAGCTTTTGCCTCCCATTCCTTATTATTATTATTTTTTTTAATTGTTTTTTTTTTCCGAATAGGCAATACAAAAATTTATTAAAATTTTTTTTTTTAAAAAAAATTTTTTCTTTGAATTTTATTTAAAAAAAAAAAGACTTACAGATTTATCTTTCATTGCCCTCCATAATTCACCACCTCTCTTAGCGATTTCTGTTACTTTAATTCCAGGATTTTCCTTTTTAATTTGTTCTCTTGTTTCATTTAACCATAGCATATATGCAGAAAGAGGACGCTTTGGTTTTTCTGGCATTTTGGTTGTTGTTTTACTTTTTATTTTTTATTTTTATGAATTTGAGGTTTTATTAAATTTTTTTTTTTTGTTTTTTTTTGTTTTCCTTTTCAGAAAATTTAAAAGAAATTCTTCAAAACTCAATGAGTTGATACTAAAAAACAAGAGTTTCATACAAAAGAAAATTAAATATAAAAGAAAAACCTCAATTTAATATTTAATTTGAAAAATATTCGTAACGGTTTTTTCTTCTTCTTATAAGTATGATAAATGCAAAAACGACATATACACAAAAGCAATGATGAAAATGAATATTCAAAAATTATAATTTTGATGTTTTCGTATTTTTTTTGTTTTTTTGTTTTCAAAATGTAATAAAATTCTAAATTTTAAATAATAATGAAAAAATGATGATGAATAAAATGCTTAATATTAAACACATACGTTTTAAGGGGAAATAAATATAAAAAAACGGATGATAACGAAGCAAGCAAGCAAGCAAACAATGAAAAATAAAATTTAAAAAAAAAAATGCATGATTCTACTAGTAAATGAAGTTATAGATAGAATATAGTGATGATGAGGATGTGATGATAATTATTACCCAAGAAGGCGTGAGTTTATATCGCTTAACAATCTTGTACACATGTCATGTCATGAGGTCAATAATCAGAACAGAACAGATAGGTCACGTCTACACATTATTTAAATAGTGATAGAGAAAATAGAAGAAAATATATTTTAGAGAAAACTGTACTCTGTTTTCAAATCATTCCACAAAGTCTTTAGTTGGAAAATTCTGTAGCTTTGACTCCACGACCAAGTTTTCATAACACTGGCTTTGGAATTGGTATTAGAGGATATAAAGATAATTTCTAATTTCTCGTCATAATAAACCTAAATCCAACTGATTTAGTTGATGCTTAGATTTATGAAAAAGTTCAAAAATGTTCTTGGAGCTAAACACTCAAGACCAGCAAGATAAGCGAAACCTGTACCTGTAAGCACAAAACATATTCTGCCGTTTACTTTTTTACAAGCAATTCTGAATCTTTTTGAAAAACGTATTCAGTGTGGTCTGGTACAAACGCTTTTTGACTTCAAAAACATAGAACTTTCTCAACAATTTATCTAACAAAGGTCAAAGGTCACTATGAAAATTGAAATACGTGCTTTTACACTTTTCATTTAAATTTTTCAAATGATTTTGCTTTTCAAAAGGATTTTGTTCTACAAAATGAACTTTAAAAAATTTAAAAATTTCTTTTTAAATTTGAAAAAAAAAAAAAACAAACTCTTTTTGTATTTTTTTTTTTTTGTTAATTTTTAAAAAGCTAATCAAACAACGCTCATCTAAGTATCAAACGTTTTTGCATGTAAAGTATCTTTTTAATCTAAAAATTCAAAGGGCACATAATTTTTTTTTCCTATATTATAATTTCCATTACAGTTATAAGAAGTTTATCAACCATTTCGGTATACTAAAGCATATTTGTCTTGTACAACAAAAAAAAAAAAAGTGTAGGTATTCTCTCATGTATCCTTATTCTCATACTTTTACAAAACCACTGGACTAAGCGTCTTATAAATATCATACGATATATGCATATACGTAGAGACAGGATATTTTATTATACGAATATGTAATAGGCACTCGATTTATAGAATATTATTTTTGTTTTTTGAAAAGGATATACCTACATAAAGTATACACATTATGATTTTCTATACAAACAAGAAAATATATAATCAAAAAAAAAAATAAAGCAAAAGACATTCTATGAAATGGAAAATAATACTCCTATCTATAAGAAAAAAAAAGAATGTTCATCCTTTTTATAAAGTAGGTACATTATATTTTGCTTTTCTTTTTTTTTTACTGTTACTTTCTGTTTTTTCTTTTTTCTCTTTGTGTGGCATATAAAAGGTCAATTTTTGACTCGTTCACACACCATACGTTTCATCAATTTCATTCACGGATTCGGTTTTTTTCTTCTTTTTTACTTTTTTTTGGTGTGTATGTGTGTACTTTATTTCGTTTGTTTTTTATCCCTTGAAAAATTATTTCATGGTATGCTATGCTTCTATACGCCATTTGCTTACTATATAAACCGTATAAACTGATACTATGTGTTCAGGTTCAGATACGTTTTTTTTCTCTCTTAACAACTCCAAAAAAAAAAAAAGTAAAATTTTTAGGCTTCCTTTTTCCTTCTTATTGAATTGTTTTATATATACTATTGTTGTTGTTGTTGCTGTTGCGCTGTTACAATCATTGAATTCGTTTTTTTCATATTAAATTTTTTTTTGAAAATCTCTCATGAATAAACAGGAGGCATAAAATCCATACATAAATAGGTAATACGTACATTTACTAAATATTACGGATAACGTACCACCTATGTATAATATATATTTTACTTCTGTGTTCTGACAACACCATCATCATCATCGTCATCATCAACATCATGATAATTACCTCAACTCAGTCTTTTATACTTAACATCAACTTTACCAGCCAACAACAAAACACCAGCAGAAGCAAATAACACGCCATATTATTCAAAATCAAAGAGTCAGTCACATAGTTTGTACTTAAAAAAAAATACATAAATGAAAATCAAAATGATAGCTGCTGCTACTTTCTGTGATGCTTTTTTTTTTTTTGCTTTATTTTATAAAATATGTAATAATATGTATATACAAGAAAAATCAAGAAGATAATGTTGCTTTGCTGCCACAGTGTCATACTAAAATGCTTAATAACACTCAAACTACCTACTATATTATTTTGTAGAATGTAGCAGAAACGACGAATTATCAACCATATTATATATATTTTTTTCTTTTCATATTATACTAATTCAAATTGTACACAAACTCAATAGAGAAAAATATCTACAAAGTAAAAGGCATTAACAGTGTTGCCATTATTTTGTAGATTTTATGAAAAAAATTTGGCATTATAAGAAAACGAATGGAAATTTTTGGCAAAAAACGAATTACGTACTTATTTTATCATTTAACATTTTCTATTTTGCTAGAATTTGACCTGAGAAATTTTTATTTGAAACAAAATAGCTTTTTTATAACCCATTCACTCCCCAGAATATTAGGGAGGTTCCTTACACTTTTTAGGACAATTTCTTAAAATTTACTTAAAGTAATTGCAGAAATAGCTTTTAGAAATTAGAGGGTGTATAAATGTTTTGAATAATAAAGCAACAATTATGAAATATTTTGCAGTTGATAGAGGAACGAGTTAAAATTGTTAAAGAAAATTAAATCACTCAACATTTAAATTGAAAATTTGTATTGAAACTAGACGTATTTGAAGTCACAAAAATGAAGATTTGCTCTGAAAGAGGAGATAAATTAAAAACAATATAAAGATTTTAAAAGCCTCTTGGGTGGTAATCATATTGAGTTTTAAAAATTCTGCTACTTTTGTTCTAGCATAAGTTTAAGATTTTGAAAAATGAGATCATACGAAGTCTGACCGTAAGCAAATGGCGAAAATTCTTTTCCATAAAGTCCGGAAACATATAAGCAAGCCTTACCTTTTTAAACCGGCGTGGAATTTGGAAAATGAAACATGGAATATGATGATGGGGAATGATGAGTGTTACGAAAATAAAAATTTGTCAATCTGAATATTCATTCATCATTGTAGTTGAAGAAAAGGAAAGCAACAACGGGTTTCTTGGTTTCTAGAAAATTTGAATTTTTTTTTAATCGACTAGGTAAATTTGTGGAAAATGCTGAAAAAAAATTTTTTTTTTTGTTTTGTTTCATGATGGGTACAAAAATTTACCGGCCGACTTACATATATGTTCTTATAATTAAATTTTATTCTAAGTGTGTCACTATTTTTATTTCAATTAAAAAATTTGAAAAAAATTACACCATTTTTTTTCCAGATAATTGTGAATGGTAACACTGGTAACATATAAGCACCATAGTATAGCCTCTTTTCGAAAATATATTTTTTTTTCCTTTATTTTTATGTTATTTCATTTTAAATACAATATAATATTACTTATAATAAGTATACCATGATATAAAATATACAATAATAATATGTATGTACCCCATGTAAAGTCAATCCAATCAACGAGCAAAGCGATACACGAATCCATCTATCCACCAGCAACAACAACAACAACAACAATAATAGTAGCTATACCACCTAATAACAACGCATCAACTATACACAACAACAATAAAAATACTTCTCTTCATATATACACATATTATTATGCTTTGCTTTTTTATGCTATCTAAATAACGAACCGAACGAACTAAACCAAGATGTCTTCACAATGTACTAACCGAAATGTGAATAAAAATATTTTATATGGAAGAAAAATTTATATGGTGAAAAAACAAAAAAAAAAAAAAAAATATGTATTCAATTTTTTCATATAAAATTTATTTTGGCGCCAAGTTGAAAATTTTATATTAAAAAAAATTTTTTCGAAAAAAATATTAAAAATTTTTAATGTAAATTTTTTTTTTTTTTTTAGAAAAAAAATACAAAAATTTTCCAGATAATCGTTTTTTTTAAAAAAAAAAATGGTATTTAGAAATTTCTATGAAAAAATTTTTTTAAAAAAATTTTTCAATCATCTTCACATACAATATGATGCCTTCTAGAGTAAGCCATATTTTTTTCTTTTCATCATATTACGAAGTATAAAATATAAAAAGTATGGAAGAGCATATATAAAAAAAAAAATTTTTTTTTTTTTTGTACTACTACATACTACGAATATACTAAAAGCTACCATATATAAAAAAAAAAAATAATTTTTTTTTCTTCATATAAAAAAAATTTCTTTCTTGCTGAACAAAAAAATATATATAAAAATTATTTTTTCTTTAAATGTAGATCGAAAAAAATTTTTTTTTTTTTTTTTTATAAAAATTTTCTATTATAAAAATTGAATTTTAAAAAAATTAATAATAATTTTTATAAAAAACTATTTAATTAATATAAAAATGTATTTAATTAATTTCAACATTTATTTAATTATATAAAAAATTTCAATTTAAAAAAAACGAAATTTTCATTTGTAATGTATGAATTTTTATAAAATGAAACACAACCATTGAACAAATATGAAGGCATCAAATATATGGAAAAAATTTTTTGTATAGGGAAAAAATAAAATTTTTTTTATATGAAAACCCACGCCAAAATGGGTCGATGATTTTTATAAAATTTATATAATAAAACACATAGAATTTTAATGGTTATTTGAAAATAAAATACTTGAATATATAATTAATCAATCATAGAATAATATTATTAACTTACCTGAAGAAATTTTTTTAGAAATTTTATTATAAAAATGGACACTAAAAAAAATTTTTTCTTTCCTATTAAAACACACTTTCAACTAAAAACGAACGAACTTCTACTTTGTTAGAAGACTTTTATAATATGAAATGCCCGTTGATATACGTTAAATCATATAGCTAAAGAGCTTAAAAAATATAACAGCCGCTATTTTACAAGCCACTATATAATATGCGTTATAATACGTTAAAAATATTTGTATGGGATAATGAAATGAATATGAAAATATATATAATTTTGTATTGTAATCGTGTATACTGTGTATAATAGAAGAATTTCTATATGATAAATTTTATAACGCATCACAGCAGCACTATACACAGTATACCAGTCACAATGTATTAAAAACGTTTTACATTATAAATACAGTGTCTGACATAAGTACTGACACGTATTAATTAATTTCAGTGCATGAGTAAATAAATTTTGTGTTTTGGATGAATTTTTTTGTTTTCTTCGTATTTTACATGACAAATTATCATATGTTTCTTATTTCACAAGAAAAATTTTGAAATTCACATAGCGTTTAAAGGACAATTCATAATTCGAATTTAAAAAAAAATGTACCATATTGTTTTCTTTTAAAAATCTCCCGATATATGTGAACAACCAGGACCTACTGAAGAGAAAGATGGAAATACTAAAAGGACTACAATGAGAAATCATGTAAGAGGTTCTTGCAAATTTAAAAACCTTTCCTCATTATTAAGAAAATTAATTCAATAGTTCGAAATTAATAAATTCTACCATGTTCTTCGGAAGAAAAGACTTTCGCCACAGACCAACATTTTTTTGTTGTTGATAAAATGATACCAATCGGTATAGATTCCACTTGTTCTACAAGGGCTACCACTGTTCAAGTCAATTTAAATTTTATGAGAGAACACATTAATAAACTGGACTCTGGTAAAAAAAATTTGGACAATCAGCACCGACCAAGTTAAAGGATAAATTTACTGATACCTACATTCAAAATTTCATTTTAAATATCCTTTAAAAAAAAATCTGATAGACAGCACAATAAATATCTAAGATGTTCAGTATCAGTTCATTTTCGCTCTATTATTTAATTTGATGTCCTGAAAATTTTAAATCTGAAATCATGTTATTTTAAAAGCAAATTAAAGGACCTTTCTTTTAGTTTCGGACATGTCTTTCAAAAAATAAATAATAAGAGCAATTTGAATGGTAAAGTAAACTTTAAATCCTTGAAAACTATTATTTAGTATCCCGTATTTTGAATATCCTTCACAGGATACATGTTAAAAAATATTTAAATAAACCAAAACAGGAAAATGTTAAGATTTTGCATACATTTTTCTTCCACAAAAATTGGTCATTCGTTCAAATTTTCGACTAGTTCTTTTTGTAAAAATACAGTAAATAAGGTAGGATGTTATAGTAGCGTTAACTTTTAATAATTCTTCCTTATTTTAATTTAAAAAAAAAAAAAAATTAAAGAAAAAATAATCAAACATGTGGCAATACTTATGCCAGACACTGTTTTCTTTTCTGAACAATAATGCGACGTGGACAAAAATTTATATACTCGTACAATATACATTTTTTTCTTCATATATGAGTGGAAGAAATAGAAATTGAATAATTTTATATCGATGATTATTTTTGTCTGACGTATAAAAATATACAAATAATTTGATAGGAATTGGTAAGAAGAAGTTATCTACTACGTTATAACAAAAAAAAATATATTCTTTATTTGCTTTTTTTTATTCATAATAAAATACTTTTGCTTAACATGAATCTTTTTCATATAAAATATCTCATATCAGAAAAAAATAATACGTGCAATTTTTTATATACTAAAAAAAATTTTACTTCATATAAAATTATCATATTATAAAATATATGAGAGTATACGTTGTAATACGTTATAGAAATTTCTTCGAACAAGCCAATGTGGCTTCGTATAATATTGAATTGAATTTCACGACGGCATATAACGCATGCCCTGGTATAAATATTTCGTCCATATAGTAGTACACTCTATAGAAAGACGAAAAATATTGTTTGTTTTTCTTCTTTTTATGTTTTTTTTTTTTTTTTCATTTTTAATGTTTCTTTTTTTTTTGCATGGCAGGCCTTTTTACTTGAAAATTTGATGCGTTAAAATGATTTTTAATATGAAATATAAAGAAAATTTGATAAGAAAATAAATTTTTTTGATTTAGGAAAATCAATGAAAATTATTTTAAATTTAAGAATTAATTAAATTTTTTTATATCTTAAAATATATTTTATTCGAAATTGCCATTTGTGAAAAAATTAAATCATTAAAAAAATCAGTACCATATGACCAATTTGTGTTTGAATTAATTTATAACGTTTTATTTTTTTTTTTACAAGACGTAATCTTTGATTTTTGTTTGGATTGTTTTTTGTTTTTATTTTTTTGCTTTTTGACGATTAAAAACTTAATAACTCAGAAAAGAACTAAAGAATTGTCTAATTTATTTAAATTGGAATTCGTTGAAAAAATTCCGTAAATTAGAGTCCTACACTAGGAGATTTGATATACGTCTAAATTAGGATACGCTACAAGCTGATGCTTAGAGTTGTAAGTGTCAAATCTATGAATAACTCAAAAGTTATTCGAGGGTACACAGTAAAAAAAATTGCTATATAATTTTTAAAAAAATTAAAAAACTTTTATAAAATAAGTAGGTATGATGGAAGATATTTAGCAGAGATCCTCTTCAGGACTATTTAGCGGTAAAAGAAGAAGGTTTAACATTTCTTGCTCGCTATTCCGTGATTTTTTAGGATTCAAACACTCGATTTCTTTCCAAACGAGTTACTTAAGCGTCACAGATTAATGAAAGGCTATAAAGTTCTTTGTAATTTAACATAATGAAAGAAAAAAGTCCAAAAATTTTAGATACTTTTTAAGTGAAAATCTTTCCCTAGTAATTTTCCTTCTATCCTTCCATGCACTTTCTCATCCTGCATAACTTTGTTCTTCATTCAAAATCGTTTCGTGAATTTGGCGGTTTTTTTTCCTGGTCTAATGTATTTTTCACTCTTTGCCACTCTTTCTTCGTTTCAGTACCAAAATTGTCATGGAATACTTGTGTTTGTACTGTAGCTTGGCTTTTTTTTCCAAATTTCTTGGAAAGTAAGGTTTATGGTCGCATTTTGAAGAAGTACCTTTTAGTTGATTTTTTATATTGAACTATCAAGAAATCCTCATACTTTTTAAAATATTCCTCTACATGAACTTAAAGAGAAAAATGACAAAGAAAGTTCTTTAAAATAATAAAAGTTCATTAAATAGATATCATTTAAAGAAAAATAAAATAAAATTTTCAACTGAAGATTCTGTAGCCTTTTGTCGTATAGTCCCTCGACTTGAGCCTTTATATAAACACCTAATTTTTCTATGAGAATTTACATTTAAGAACAGCCACCTTTTTTTTTTGTAATAAAACAATTAAAAAATCCATAATAATGTTCTAATATTACAAAAATTGTAACTGAAAATTAAAAAATGCATTCCTCACATATCACAATTTCACATATCTTTTCTATTCAATTGAATTTTCCCATTTGTATATATACAAGAAGAATTATTATATATAAATTTTTCTATACTAAAAATACCTGGAGGACAAAAAATAATATGATAAACAAGTTTCCTAATTTAACAATATTTTTTTTTTCTTCTCATATGAAAAACTAACAACAACAACAACAACAATCATAACAAGAATATCCTTCTTGAAAATTAATACTACACACTATATACAGAGAAGCGTAACACCAATCATTATTCATCATCATATCGTTATAAATTCTTAAAAATATTATTTTTGGCGGGAAAATTTATATGAGCATTGTTTATTACACACTACATAATATGTGTTCTTATACTAGCGCTACCTAATATTATATTTTTTTCTACTACCAGAAGAGCATGTGTAACGATACGACAACGATACAATCACTTCGTTTTAAATTTTAGTTTATATAGTGTGTTTTTTTTTTTTATTTATATATTTTTTTCTGGGTCCTATATATGAAAATATTTTTATAAAGGAAGGGTGATTATATAGTGCTCTAGAAGTTCAATATGTATGAAGAATATGTATGGTGGCTCTGTGTATTTTTTTTTTAGTACGGTTGAAAGTATAGTTATAATTCTTTTCGGTATATTAACTTAGCTTCGGATTTATATTGTATATTTTGTTGTTGTTGTGTTGTCGTTTTGTTTGGTTCCTTTGTGAATTAAAAAAAAAGGAAGAATATTTTTTAGTTGCATTACGGTGCAATGTAAAAGGACTGAGTCCTCAATGTTGTGTGTATTACACGTACGTATAGTTTCACATAATGTTGTACTTACGTTATATTAAATTTTATAAGGAAAAAAAAGTCCTCGAAGCGATCATTTGAATAGTATTTACCTTTTTCTTTCCCTATATGAATTTTTTTTTTCCTGCAAAGAATTTGCATGAGAAAATTTGTTTTTAGAAAGTTTTTTTTTTTTTTGAATGATCGCATATTTAGGATGTAATAACTTAGGTATATTGTGACATAAAATTTTATTTTTCGGTCCTTTTGATTTCGAAATATTTAAAAAAAAGGACTTTTATGGTCAAATTTTCAAAAAAGAGAGTTTAGCAAAAAAAATTTTTTTGTTTAGAGGTCCCAAATAAAATTTGATTTGCTGTGATTTTCAGCATAATGCTTCGTTGCATGACTTAGAATTGTTTTTAAAAGGGAACCAGAAGACACCGGATCTTTCTGAACACTAATGATCCTAAAGGATATTTTTTGCCTTGTTTTTCAAACCTCTTCTTAAAATCGAAGTTATACAATTGGCATAGTCATTTAACTTTGTCATTTTGTACCTACATTCATCAGTGGGGAAAAAGTCCTTGAGAAAAATCTGGCAAATTACAGAGCTATGAGAGTGTCATAACCGTTTTAAATAGTTTTTTATGAATTTTTAAATTGAACGAGGGTGATAGAAGGCAATCGAA
This sequence comes from Bombylius discolor, assembly GCA_939192795.1. Taxonomy (NCBI): domain Eukaryota; kingdom Metazoa; phylum Arthropoda; class Insecta; order Diptera; family Bombyliidae; genus Bombylius; species Bombylius discolor. The sequence continues at coordinate 5,413,749 of OW584242.1, forward strand.
GTACCTAAATTAATTTTTTTCTATTTTTTGCAGGGTTCCACAGTTAAGTTAAGAGACATCAAAATCTATCAACCCTGAATCACAAAATAGAAATTAAGCATTGTAAAAGATAGTGTGACAGGGACACAATCGAATTCTTGTTCCAAAGAAACGAAGGGCTCTCTATTTCTTTCCACTATGGAAATTCTACAGAACAACTTTTAAAGAATGAAAAAAAGCTGAATAATTTTGATGATCTTTTTCCTATCTGTTTGTTTTGTTTAGTTGTTGTGTTCTTCGTTTTTTTCTTTCTCCCGACCACAAATTAACTTCAAGGTAACGGACCATAATGTTGTAAAAACTGAAATTTAAATTGTATAGTACAGAAATATTGAATAAATTTTCTGTTGACGAATTAATTATTGATTAAAATATGCTTCATAGCTTTTAGAAAAGAAAAAAAAAATTCACCCACCCATTTAACTAATCAAATTATTATTTTCCATTTTATTTCACAAAAAAAAAAAAAAAAAGCTAATCAATTTAATTCAACATCATTTTTTTCCCTCTCAGATAATTTTGTATAATTATACAACTCGTGACATACCCAAACAAAGTCATTTTTTTTTTCGTCATATCAAAAAACAGATCTAAAATTTTCACATTTAAAAAATAAAATGAAAAGATGTCTAATACACAATACAATATTTAAAAAAAAAAAAAGAAAGGTTAATTAATGTGTTATCACGTGTCTACTGAATTTATGTTAAAATATTTTTTCTCTATCTAAATTCTTAACAATTTCAAAGATCTTCTTTTACTTTTGTCTTGAAAGATATTTCGTGTTATCATGATAAATTTATTCATCTTTTGCTTTTTATAATTCTTTTGAATTTATTTGGAGAAAAAAAAATGAAATCTAAATTTTGATTAAAAATTACATACATTCAAAGGTCAAAACGTTGAAATACGACAAATTTTGTGATAACAAATAAAATTTGAATTGATGGTATTTTTGTTGATTTTTAGTTTCAAATTAAAAACGAGAACTTTTTCTATGGAAAAAAATTACACATTTCCAGTTTCTATCTTTCTCAGGTGAGATTTTCAGTTTTTTCAAATCAATAGATTTGAAATATTGAACAAATTTTTTTAATTGCTGTTAAATTACCTGAATGGGGGGGGATTTTTCTAAATCTATTTATATTACAGGTAATGTAATTTTCTAATTTTTCTCAGTAATTTCAGAGGAAAAAACTTGTTATCATAAAATATTAAATTACAATCGACGAGAGAGGTTTGTGAGAGAAGAGAAAAATTTTTTAGTAAAAAAAAACAGCAAAATTGTAATTACTTTTTTTTATTTAGCAAAGAAAATTTATTGGAACTGAAAACTGAAAAAAAAATTGTATTTATGCATCATGGGGATTATGTCTATGTGGCTTTAACAAATAGAGACAAAATGCATCCAATCTGTATTTACGTTTGGTTTCATTTTACGAACATATGTACATGTGTACAAATATTTATGTATATCTGTAGGTTTTGTAAATAATTTAATTTTTCTCAATTATTCTTTACACACAGGGTGGATATATTCATTCGTTCAGTAATATAGAGCAAAAAGCAATGTGAAATTGGTTTAAATGTTGAAAAAAAAAAACAAACAACAAAAAATGTTCAAATCAGTTTATGATTTCAAAATGAACAGTTTTTCTTTTTCATGTTAATGACCGACAATTTGTTACATCCTACACGAAATTAAATTTATTGTGAACCAGAGTTTTGTAAAAAAAATTTTAATTTGTCAAAATTTAAAAAAGGGTGACAGTCAAAAAAAAAAAATTTGTAGATTCTTACGTATGCTGTTTGGTGGTTTGGAACTGACATGATCCTTCGAGAGCTGTAACTTCATTTTTTTTATGTAAATGAGGCTCAGAAAAGATATGGAGCAAACATTTCGCGATAATAGAATAACATTTTGAGACAGTTGATTTCAATTAATTTTAAAAACCATCCAATATCTGATCAACTGTTGAAAACGACACAGTTAATACATACTACAACCATCCATGGTTCTATCACTCAAGGAGTGTAGAATCGTTATTTTGCTTGTGAACCCTTTGAAAAGCACCTTCAAACTTTGATTTAGTTGACAAATTTTGAATTTCAAGAATCAAAATTTGATATAGAGTAGAGACCAAAATAAGGCGTTAAATTACAAAGCTTAAGAAGATATGTCTAATTGGTAGAACAGTGCCCCGACAAGGCAAAGGTCTTGGGTTCGAATCCCAGTCGAATCGAATGTTGTTTTATTGTTTTTAGTCTACTGCACTAAGATTTTGTGAGAATCGAGAATCATGATAAATAACTCAAAATCGTTAAACTTACAGCTCACTCACGATGTGAAGAAAAGACAGAAGACGAAGAATACGTAACGTTTTAATTTATCGTCTCTCTCTTTCACTCTCTTTGTATCACCTGGTATCACCCTGTTTAAATTATTTTAAAGAAACTTAACAATAATAACAATACAATATATTGCTGACGAAATTCAATTTAAAAAAAAATAAAAAAAACAAACAAGAAATGACATACAAACTACGGCTAATATACCACCATTTTTTCGATGATCTCATATTAAAAAATTAACAACAATGAGTCTCTCTCGTTGAATTTGGTAGAAAATTTTAAAAAATTTTCGCAAAAATATATATATGTATATTTTTTTAAAATTGAAAATAAACATTTAATTGTTATGAATTTTGTGTTGTTGCTGTTTTCATATTTTTTTTTTTATTTACACTCAATGAATGTCACATTTAAAAAATAAATTATGGAAATTGAGAAATTGAAAAAAATTATGATAAAATTATTTTATTTTTTCTTCTTAATTTTTATTTCTTGTTATTTTTTAGTTTAGTTTTTTATAAAACCTTGTCAAGTAAAGTCAACTTTTTTTTTCAAACAAAAAACAAAAAAAAAAAACAATTGACTGTGTATACTTTGTTATTATTTTGCTTTTACGATAAAAAGTTAAATTTTTTATTAAATTGAAAAAATAAAAAAATTGGAGAAAATTTAAAAAAAAAAAACGAAGAGAAAGAAAAAGAAAAGTAAAAAGAAAAATGCATTTTGGTAATTTAGTACAACAATTGTGCGTTTATATAATAACATGGAATGTTAATTCACAATTTCCAAATTCAAAAATTCAATTAAATAATTTATTGGGAATTGAAAATGATTTCAATAATAACAACAATAACAATAATTATGAAGGACAACAGGAACAACAAACATCGAATGATACATGTAAAATACCCGATATATATGTAATTGGTTTACAAGAAGTTAATTCGAATCCAACAAATATTGTTAAAAATTTATTTCAAGATGATATATGGATATCAAAATTTCGTTATACATTGCTAGGATCAATATCATCAAATTTAAATTCAAATGATGATTTTATATTAATAAAAACTGAACAAATGCAAGGTTTATTATTATTTATATTAATTAAACGTAAACATTTATTATATATTAATAATATTGAATCAGATAAAACACGTACTGGTTTTGGTGGTTTATGGGGTAATAAAGGTGCAATTAGTATAAGAATGAATTTATATGGTAATACAATAACATTTATTAATTCACATTTACCAGCACATGATGAACAATTAAATAAACGTATTAATGATTATCATTATATTATAAAAAATCATCATTATCATATTAAAAATTCACGTTTAATTATGGATCATGATTATATATTTTGGTTTGGTGATTTAAATTTTCGTTTAATTATTGATAATAATTTAGATTCAAAAACAATTAGAAATTTAATTAAAAATAATAATAATAATGATAAAGAACAAAAATTAAATGAATTATTTGAACGTGATCAATTAAATATAATACGTAATGAAAATTTAGCATTTAATGGTTTTAATGAAAATAAACCAAAATTTTCACCAACATATAAATATCATTTAAATTCACAAGAATATAATATACAAAGACGTCCAGCATGGACTGATCGTATATTATATCGTTTAAAAAATGATTATGATTCTGATTTTAAATTAAATATAAAACAATTAGAATATAAAAGTTATCCAGAATATGAAATAAGTGATCATAAACCAGTTATTGGTAAATTTATAATTAATTTAGCTAATGATAATAATAATAGAAAAATAATTATATTTGAAAATATACCAATATGGAAAATGAATGATGATAATATTATTGAATATACAATACCAGATGGTTATGATGAACAAGATGGTGATTGGATTGGTATTTATCCAAAAGATTTTAATAGTTTAACAAATTATGAAACATATGAATATGCAAGTCATTCAATTAAACATGATAATAAAAGATATTTACGTGTACAATTTTCAGATAATAATAATCTTATTGAAAATAAAGATTATGTTTTATTATATTTTCAAAGTTCTGATATACGAACAATATATGGTGTTGTTGGTATCAGTAATGTATTTCAAATTGAAAAATAAATTATAAAAAAAAAATAAAAAAAGTAATTTTTTAAATTAAATTTTTAAGATTTTATTATAAATTTTTCTTTTTTATTGATCCGAGTCATTTTGAGAGTGTCAGCGATTCTAAAATATTGAAGCATTTTTCAGCTTAAAATCTTATTCAAAGTGAACATCTTCTTCAATGGTTCTACAAAAATATATTCTGAATCGATCTCTGGTCTCTCAAGTGAACAGTAAGTTAAATTTTACACAATTCGAATTACTTTTTCAACGTGAATTTTTTATATTTTTAAATTTTTTATAAAACACTCAATTAATTTTAAAATTGTTTAAAATTTTTTGTAAAAAAAATACTGAATATCACGTGTATGTTTACTATTGGAAAACAAATTTAAAAAAACAACAAACGTATTCTAAAAGACCGGGCCAATTGTTTAAATAATTTACACAGCTATTCTTTAACTTTATTTAGTTAGTTTAAAAAAAAAAAGCTTGTGATGGAAGCTTTTGTGAATCGAATTAACAAGTTTTAGAAGTATTAAAAAATAGTTTGTATTTTTCCATTAAAAAAAAAGAAACAGTAAAAAACAAAGAGTGTATGACTAAAAAATTAGAATCGAATGCTTAAAAATTTACCAAAAAAAATCAACAATTGAAATCATTAACCGATTAATAACATGGCATAGTTTTTAAAATTTTAAATTAAAAGCAAATTTAATTGCTGAATTTGAATCTCATTAGCTAGTATATCAATTCAGCTAATAAAATTCGTTAATTTTAAACTAAAAATATTCAAAATTGAACATTCTACGAAATACTATAAAAAAAAATTCTTACCTTAAAAATGAATTATCGAAATTTTAAAAAAATACCAAAGTATCTTGAAAATATGATGTAAAATATGTAGCTTATAAGTGATTTTTAGAATTTTAATTCAGTACGAAGTAAATTTAATCCATAATTGTTCGATAGAAAATATTAAAACTTTTAATTGAAATTTGTATTGATTATTAAATGCCTTTTACATCTAATTTATTTGTGTTTTAAATTTAAAAAAAAATTCACATTGGAACAAAGAAAAAAAAAATAAATAAATAATTTTATTCATCTTCACTTCCTTCATTATCAGATTCAGCATCACTTTCTCCTTCAGATTCTTCATCCGATTTTTTACCTCTTTTAGCAGATCCATTCTTTTGAGTTTTAGAATCCTAAAAAAGAGAAAAAATATGATAACAATTAACAAAAAACTGTAAAACAAAGATAATTTTTTTTTTAAATTTACAATTTTAGTTTTTTTCTTTTTATTTCCAGATTCAGATGCTGATGAACTTTCATCTTCTGAAATATATTCTTTACTTTTATAACCGGTACCAGACATTGATAATGTTTTTTTCGTTGGAGATTCGTTTTTACGTTTTAGACCGCTTGTATCAGCACCACCACCAACACTAACACTTTCACCGCCACCACCACCACCACCACTTTTATATTCTTTCATTTCTTCTAAATAACGTTCTTTATCTTTAGCAGCACGTTCTTCCCATTTTGATTTATCTTTAATATCTTTCCACATTTCACCAGCTTTTTTAGCAATTTCTGTTACTTTAATGCCTGGATTTTGTTTTTTTATTTCTTCACGACTATCATTCAACCATATCATGAATGCTGTACTTGGCCTTTTTGGTTTATTTGAATCTTTATCCTTTTTCTTAGAACGTTTACCACTCTGAAAATTTATAAGAAAAAAAAATGAAAAAATTCTGAACGAATTATTAAGAAAACAATCATCAACTTACAGACTCTCTTTTACTTTTATCCTTTTTCTCTTTTCTATCTTTTTTTTTCTTTGATCTTGCTTCTTTACCAGATTCATTACCACTTTCTTCAGTTGAATCTGATTGTACATTACTATCATATTCATCAGCAACATCTGATTCAGTTGGTTCATTTGGATTAAAATCTTCATCAGTTGATTCTTCTTCAGAACCATCATCATCATCAATTTCTGAATCACGTTCTTTAGCTTCAGCTTTAACACGTGCTAAATATGCATCTGGTTCATTTTCATTATCTGAATCACCAAAATCATCTTTATAATTAGCTTTATCATTTTTACCAGTATTTTTAACATGTAATTTTTTCTCAGTTATAAAATCAAATAATTTTGCATATTCTTCTTTTTCAATACTACTAAATGTATGAACCGTACCAGATTTTAATTCAATTTCAAAATCAAAACTACGTGTTGAACCACCACTACGTGCAAAATTAACAGCTGCAATCTCTTCAAAACGTATATGAATTGGTGGTTTATGAACATATATAAAACCACGTTCTAATGGATATAAATAACCAGCAGCTGCTTTAAATGAACATGTTATTGCTGGAGTTTGTGAATGACTGTGAAAAGAAAAAACAACGAAAAATAAAAATTTAGAAATTGACAATGAATCCAAAATTCAGGTTCCTTTCTATTGAACTTAAAAAGTGAAAGAAAATACTCCTCCACTTTAGGATACAAAAAAAAGATTTTTTTTGTACTTACCCAACAAAATTTCCAGGTCCAGTTAATTTACGATTAATTAAAACTTTCATTATTTTACCAAGTACTTCATAAACTGGTCCAGATAGTTCTTTTGTTAATTTATTATCATATTTATTTTTTAATTCATTTTCACTAAATGGTAATTCAATACTTATTTCTTCTTCATTACCAAATAATAATACCAAATAATGATATCTTGTTTGTCCTTGTTTAATTGGTGGATCCAATGATAATACAAAAAACATTTGACGATTATCTTTATGTGGTAATAAAAATAAACGTAATACTGTTGACATTGGTATTTTATAATCGAATGTTTTACCATGTAATTGAAAAAATGTTTGAAATATTTTAATATCATATCTACCACGTGGTGTTAAACAATGTATCTCACGAAATATTGCAATTGCATCACCAGATACTGATATAACAGATGCTTTATTCATAACATTACTATAAAAACTTTCAACTGGATCATCAACTGTTGATTCTGATGTTGGTATATGAAAACGCATTTCCATTAAACCAACTGGTGCATCATCATTTTGATGAAATTCTAATGTTACTTCATTTTTACCAGTTGTACATTGTGATACATGATTTAATGGTATTTCAAATGTTGTTTTACTATCAACATCAAAACTTAATACGGAACCTTTAAATTTTGCTGTACCCCAATTCCAACCTTTTACACATAATTCCTTTTCTAGCATATCTTTTTTATATTTATCTTTAAAAAATTGTGAAATTTTTTCATTTTCATTATCCTTGAAACCAGTAAAACGATGTAATGTACCATTTTTTGTAAATATTCTTATACCCCATGTACCAATAAATTTTTGAAAATTAACAATATCAATATCAGATGAATTTATTTGTTCAACTTTACCAGTTTTACTATTTTTAAAAATAATATTTTGTTCGGTCATTTTAAGACGTCCTGGTGTCTAAAATTTTAAAATGAGAAAAGGGATAAAATTATGAATTACGAGTTTTAAGAGATAAAGTGTGAAAATGGGGTCCTAAACATCCATGAAAACTCATTTTTTACTTACCATTAGACCTTTGATTTCCGCCGTTATATCAGAATATTCTAAAATATCCGTCATTTTTAAAACTTTAATTAATCACTGATTTTAACAGAAATTTTTTTTATTAATTAATTTCAATTTCACTGAAAAATCACAAAATAACGCACTAACACAGCTCTTGGTGCTGGTGGATCCTTTTTTCTCTCAAACAAAAAAGTAGCGCCTTTTTAAGGTTAGAAAATAAATGTCATAAATGTCACCGAATGATTATTGAATTCGAATTTCGATTTTCGAATGTAAATAAATGATAAAATGAAACAAAAACGAATCACAATTCAAGACGAGTCTCGTTTTCCAATAATTTTTTTGTTTTTCCAACCTTTTTCAACTGTCTATCTTTTCGCACATGTTTTGCAGGTCAACTCAAAACGTCAAAGTGTGAATTTTCGGCCGGGAAAAGGATTTTTTAATTTTAGTTTTTGCAATTAAATTACATTTAAAAAAATTAAATTAATAAAATGTCAGGATCAGATGAAGAAATGTATGAGGATCAGGAAGTTGATCCTCAAGCACATGGGAAATTATTAAGTGGTGTAAATCGTTTAAGAAGGACTCAACATATTAAACCACCAACAAGAACTGAATCATCTAAAATCATTGATGAATTTCATATGACAAAAAATGTAGTTACTGATTTACCAATATTCACAATCAATGATTTAGTTAATAATTTAAAAAAAAACAAAACACATTTGAGCCTTGCAAAAAAACTTCAAAAAATTCATCAACCAAATAAGGTTCTTGAAGTACCATTAGAAAAACCAGTTGCTGATAGAATTCAACGTTCAGTTGGATATGATAATGTAAAAAAGAAATTATCACGTTGGGATGCTGTTGTTGCTCAAAGTCGTTCAGCTGAACAACAGGTAAATATTTCAACAACAACAAAAAAGTCTGTTTTGTCAAAGAAATTTCAAATTGTCTCACTTTTTTTCTAACTAATTTCACCTTGTTGTTTTTATAGGTATTTCCTCTTGATTGTGAAACAATTCACATAAATACTGGTGCACTTAAAAAACCACCACAAAGATCATTTAAAAGTGATTTAATGATTGAAATGGAAAAAATTGATGCTCAATTGGAAGAAATTCAAAAATTACGCAATCCTAAAGATAATTCTTCTAATGAAATTGACGGTGATAATGAAAATGATATTCAAGAAAAATTAACAAGAGATGAATTAATTGCACGTCGTAAAGAGATTCAATATTTAAGAATTAAAGAATCACAAAAATCATTAAAATTACGTTTAAAAAATAAAATTAAATCAAAAAAATATCATAAATTATTAAAACGTGAAAAATTAAGAGAACAATTAAAAGAATTTGAAATATTACAAAAAACAAATCCTGAATTAGCATTAGAAAAATTAGAACAAATTGAAAAAAATCGTGTACAAGAAAGAGCTAGTTTAAGACATAAAAATACCGGTACATGGGCAAAAAATTTACAAGTACGTGCTAAATATGACAAAGATGTACGAAAAGATTTATCGGAACAATTAGCATTGAGTAGAGAATTAACACAAAAAAGAAATTCTGATAATGATGATGAAGATGATGATGATGAAGATGATGATGATAATAATAATGAAAATGATGAAGATAAAATTCAAGATGAAAATTATGATCCATTTAATCCTTGGGTAACGGTAAAAGGTAAAAAATCACAAAAAAATGAAATAGCAGAATTTTTAAGTGGTTATCGTAAATATTGGATGGAACGTAATAAAACTGAAGAAGATTTGAAAAAATTTAATGAAGATCTTGAAGATTCAGAAAACACAAAAGAAGAACAATTATCAAATGTTGACGAAAAAATTGAAGATAAGCCACAAGATAATGATGATAATAAACATGAACTTGAAAATGCGGAAGAAGATGATTCTATGTCAGAAGATTCCGAATTAGATTCGAAAATTAAAGATTTCAAGATGAAAATTAAAAAACCAAAACAAATTTCAGCTAAAAAGTTAAAAAATAAAACAAATAAAGTGAGTAAGAAAAATCCCAACAAAATTGTTGAAAATGGTTGGGTAGTTGAAAAAATTGATGAAAGTGTTGCTGAAAAAATAAAATTAAAATCGATTGATGCAATATTTGATGAAGCTGAAGACATTCTTGAAGAAAGAGTTCAACAGAAAATAAATAAACTCTCAAAAGATCTAGATTCTGATAAGAAAAATATAAAATCTTCAAAAAAATCACATGATAAAGATGAACTTAAACAATTGAAAGATTTAAGTTTTAAAGAACCGATGAATAGACCAGAATTTGATGAAGAGCTACTAGAAACATCATTCAAAGAAAAAGATATCAGTTCATTAGAATTATCAATTCGAAATGAGAATAAAGTTAATTTAAACGAACCATCATCTTCACAAATTGAACAAATTGAACAGATTGATCCAAATAAATATTCAAAAATTAAACCAAAATCATTAAGAACTTCATTACCAGACATGATTAATTCAGATGCTCTTGATGATTCATTAAATATTGAAGAAGATGATGATAGTGAAAATGAAAATTCTAAAAAACAAATGACAATTATGGAAGCTTTTGAAGATGATGATATTGTTGTAGATTTTCAAAAAGAACGTGATAATGATTGTAAAAAAACTGATTCAGAAGATATTGATTTATCATTACCCGGTTGGGGTACATGGGCTGGTTGTGGTATATCAAAAGATAAACAAATTAAAAAACGTATAATTTTTAAATTACCAAAAGAGATAGAAAGACGTGATAAAAATAAAACGAACGTTTATATAAATGAGGATATTAGTAAAGATCTAAAAGGTCATTTAGTCTCAGATTTACCATTTCCATTTACAAGTGTTAAAGATTTTGAAGCAAGTATACGACAACCAATTGGAAGAACATTTGTACCTGAAACGGCATATCGTATGTTAACAAGACCATCAATAATTACAAAACGGGGTCAAATTATTGAACCATTAGATGAGAGTGCATTGTTGAAACCAGAAACGAAACCTAAACATATTGTTGATAAACGTATTTCAAAATTAAGCGAAAAAATTAATAAAAAAAAATTAATGAAAAAACAATTAATGAAAAAACAATTGTCAAAAATCAAGGAATAAATTTTTTTTTCGTTAAATTTTAAAAATGTCTTTCTTTTATTTTTTCTATAACCTTTGACCTTTTAGTAAACTTTTCTAATATTTTTAAGATGATAAGAACTACATCTTATGTTGAGAGTTGAGACATGGCACATAACAGATTGTCAAGGAGTTTTTAAAGTAAAAGTAAGAGTTTTGAAAACGACATTTAACCCCTTTTTTAGATGAAGAATTGTTGTTGTAATTCAGTAACTTTTTCTACAATTCATCTTCTAACTCGTGAACGGTAAGTTTTAGACCTTTGTTACTTTCGAAAGAAATTTAGATAATTCTTCAAGTTTTCCAATGATTGTAATGTCTTTGTAATATCTTTCACGTTTGAGAAGTTATAAATCTCCAAAAACACATTTTCTTGTTGTTTTATACTACGCACTGCTTCTGCAAATTGATTTGTAACTTCTAATTGGTAAGATGTAGGCCTTTCATGATTTTGAAACAAATTTATATAATTCTTTATCCTTTCTTTTGAATACTGCGACAATTCTGTGTAGTATACCGTTCAAAAGTTATTAAACTCCGAAGTTATGAAAACATTGTTTTGTTTACAAATGGTGTACCTTAAAATATCGTTTTTTGAACGAAATACGTGATGAATTTTCGCGAAATTTGATCTTTTTACCTAAAATTAAATGCTCTAAACGAATTTAAAAGAATTTTTAGAAAATTTTGAAAAAAATTTTTGATTCGCAAATTTTCACGTTTAAAATGGGGTCCGTTTCATATTTGCATATAGCGTCTTGAAGTGATTTCTTGTGCACATATCCGGAAAGTTGATTTTCTTTAAAATTAATCACGAAAAATATGAAAATTGTATTGAAAAAGGTTTATAATTAATAAAAATTTATTTTCCATTCATTAATTTTGTTTATTTTTAAGAAAATATTGTAAAAAATCAAAAAATATAAAATATAAAAAATTTCCCATCTGAGTAATTTTTATCATGAATTTTAAATGAAATATAGTTTCAGCTAACATTACTGATGTTTCTTTTCATATTTTGTATCAAAATTTATAACAAATAAAAGGGATTATTTTTTTAGGTATTAAGGATTTTTAATTATCGTAGGCCGTTGTGCTTTAAAAATTTCAAATGCCATTCCATTGACAGTTTTTCAGACTTGAAAATTATCTGTCACACTGTTGTTTTTACAACCTTTTAAAAATATTTTTAAAGAGAATGTAGAAATTTTACTTTTTCCTGTTAACAATATTTGAAAAGAAAAAAAATTTTTTTACCAAAAGAAAAAAAAGTAAATAAGATAAGAAAAATCATGGATTTATCATTAAATTGGACCGAAAGTGTTTATAGAATTGTGACGGTAAGAAATAATTAAAATATTTTATTTCTTCTCAAAAAAAAAAGAGTAATTTCTTAGTATTTCATCGCGAATTAGCCGAAATTCGTATGATTTATAAAAATAATCTAATTTAATTAATAAATTTTCATTGAACTGAACTTTTCAAATTTTCCATTTTGTTCTCAGAAAAATTACTAGTTACGGTAACATTGCTGGGAAAAATGTTCCATTTCCCTGTTCTTTTCCAATGCTTTCAAACATATCTATTTCGGTAACACTTATAACAAATTTTCCTTTTTTCTTGTGTATTTCTGCTGTATTCGTCTCGTCATCTCATCTTCAGTGCTTCTTCGTGGAGTTAGTAGTAGAATTGTGTAAAGGAAGAAATTTAAAGTCTAGTTAAAAAGTAAAAAAAAAAAAAAGCATTTCATATTATTTTTTAGTTTTTTAATTTAGAAGAACCGCTTCTGAAAAACGATTAACGAATATTAAATAAAATTACGGTTGTTTTTTAGTTAAATATAAATTTTCTTAGTTTTATAAAAAAAAAAAAAATAATTTTAAAATTAGCAAAAAAAGTTAGTTTATTTTAAAAGAAGCAAAAAAAAAAAAAGTTGTATGTTCCGTTTGGGCTAGCAAAGCACATTCAAAGTAAACGTCGTCGTGCAAGTTAAAAGAAACCGAAAATTAAAGTTTTAAGTTTTTTAAAAAAAAAATATATATACATACTAAAATAGTCAAATTTTTCTACTCTCTTGGAAAATACTAATTATTAATTAAGTAACTTATTGTATAAAAAAAAGGAACCGTTAAAAAGGATAAAAAAATGGTATGTTTCATAAATTTTGTGTAAGGTTTTTTTTTCAAAGCAAATGCATTAGTTTTTTGTGCAAAGTATTCAAAATTCAATAATTTTAAATTTTTTTTGTTAAATGTGCACTTTTTTTTTGCTTTACGTTTTTTTTTTTTTTTTGAAGTACTTATTAGAAGAAATAAAAAATTCCTTATATGGACGGGAAAATGCAAGGGAAAAAAAAGTTTTTTTTTCTCGGCGTGTGTGTGTTGAATGGGAATGGACCCCACACCACACCATCGAAAACAGTCATCAAAATGCCGGCTTCTTTTTCATTAAAATAAGTTATTTTTTGGCTTTTAATTCAAATAAGAAATTTACTGCTTTTTTTTTTTTTTTTTTTGGATTTTGGATTTTTCTAATTACTCTTGAACTATTTCACCGAATTTATGAAAAATTCAAGGATTTATTTTTTCGTTTTCTTTTTTAACATCGCACACCCATTATTCATATATTGAACGCAATACACACACCCAATTACACTTTTGATGTGTGTATGCGTGTGTGGATTTTCAAATACAAAAAACCAATCGAGTTTTGAAAACGACAGAGTTTTTTTTTTTTTTAAAAATAATTTTCTGAATTAAATCGGTGAATTGATGCGTGTCTCCATCATAGCCTCTCATGTATTAAACGTTTTCAAATTCAAAAATGTGTATATAAAAAGTGCAAAAAAACAAATCGGAAAATAAAAGGAGAAAATGAAACGGTTAAGGATAAAAGATGTTGGGCAATTTATCAGAATAAAATCATTTTTCTATTCATGTTTCATGTAGGTTTTAATTTCGTCATATTGAATGTTTCATTAGTGTGTTTTTTAATTATAATTTATGAGTAAATATGTGATTACTCATAGAAGAAAATGGAAATATGGTATATGTGTATAGACTATAGACCGACCATAAAAAAAAAAAAAATTGTTCCGCCATTCGTCATACAAACATATTGCATTTTGTTTTATATTGAATTACAAAAACGGCAGGAAAACAACGAAAAAAAAAATACCTTTCAAAATTTTTGTCTGTAATAAAAATAAATATTTTTAATTTTCGAAATGAAATAATTCAAGGTGAACATGTTCAATTTTTATGATTCAATAATTTTTATTTTTCTAATTAAAAGTACAATTTTTCTTAGATTCTAATTTTTATTTATTGTGTGGTACATTCTCGCCACAAAAAAAAAAAGTAAAATCACTTTTTTTCTGTAAATTTTTTTTTTTTTGTTAAATCGAGTTCACTCCATATATGGGGCTTTTTTAAGGAATGGAATGGAGTGGAGAAATCTCTTTTTTCTTCAAACAGGCACACACACGCCCAAACACATTTGAAAAATGTAGGAAAAAAAATGAAAAAAGGAAAAAGAAAGCAATAAATTAATGGTAAAAATGAATAGAGAGAATAGATGGGTTTTTGTTTTTTTTTGTATTGAGAAAAATTGATGACGTCGTCGTTAAATTCGCTTAATTTATATAAATTTAAAATTTAGTTGTTTTCAATTCAATTGTAGTAGTGAAATTGCTTTTTTTTTTTCTATTATCAGAAAACTAACACATATGCTCAGATAAAACAAAATTTGTATGGAATTAGTATTGCCAGTTTGAAGGGTTTTTTTTCTGGATTTTCGAAGATTAGTTTTGGAATTTCGATGTTGGTGATTGAATGATTTGTTTAGAATTCAAAATTTTGTCACTTTCATGTTGGAGAGAAGTATCATCAAAAATCGTGATGAATGTTGAATTTAGAATGCTAGATTTTTTTCCCCAAAATTATTTGCTATTAAACCGATGACAGATTACACTGATAGATCCTTGGTATCGTAACTGATTTACAGACAGAACAAAAGTATAGTATGTAGTTGCCACTACAGCTCATGAAAACAAACTTAAGAAAGCTTCCTATTTAAAATTTGGCCTGGTGATAGTGACACATTCAACGGATATTTGCTTAAATGTCAAATTTAAGCTGGTTTAATGAGGCAAGTTCCACTCCACTAGAAAGGAATCATGACACCAAGAATTATTACTTTAATTTGCCATTAGATTAGTCAATTTTAAGGCTAAAACTGTTCTTTAAAAAATTATTAAGTTAAAATTTCTCAAGTACAATACGTTAAATCGATTCAAGTTCCTTTAGTTTTCAAAATAAATGCTTCTGAATTTATTTTAATTTTCGAAAAAATTAATTTCTTCTCCATAAACACAAATTTTTCCATTTGGAACAATTTGTACACAGCCCACAGAATAATTTCTAGTCATGAAATTTCATAATGAATGAAATATATATTTTTTTTAATTTTAAAACAAATTAGACTTCGAATCCAGATCATTACATAAAATTATTTTTCTTAAAATACCTACACTCTCTTCTGTTTATTATTTAAAAAAAAAAAAAAGAAGAAAACACACAAACATCTTAGCATATTATTAATTTTATTATTGACTGAGATATAAATATTTTAAATAATAGGCGAATGTGGCGTTGTTGCTGTTGCTGTTTTTTATTATTATTATTATTTTTATATTATTTATGTTTTTATAATTATTTCTTTATTTAACAAATCATTGAGCAAAAAAGAAACCACCTAACAGAAGAAGAAAAAAAAAATGTTTTAAAATCGAGCATTTGGCACAATCATATAAACGTTCTATTTTTAGATTTATAGGAAAACAGAACGAACGAAAAAATAATCATTTTTTTTTCTTTTACTTAAAAAAAAAAAAGTAGATACCTCCTCACGTAGTTGGTTTTAATTTCTTGTATCTTTATTTTTTATTTTTTTTTTTTTTTGTTTGAAGCATATGCTACACATGGTGCAATTTATAAATTCATTTTTAAAAAATCATTGCTTAAAATAATTTTGAAAATTTTTTTCTTTAAAATAATCAATGGGAAGCAACAACAACAAAAAAAAAATTTAAGAATTGAAATTTAGAAAAAAAAAAAAATAAAAATAAAATTCTTAAATAAAAATTCACAATGACGTCCTACGTTATTTTTGAAAAAAAAATAAAAAAAAAAATGCAAAATTATGTAAAGGATTCAGCACAAAATAGGATATTCATACATTATTTGGTCAATTCTCTATTTTTCATGAAATAATTTCTAATTTTTTTTTTTAATTAGGGAAAAAAATTCTTTTTCTGATTTAGAGTTCAAAAATAGAAACAACGTGGTATATAATTTGAAATCAAAATTTTTATTAAAGAAAATTTTCAACGTTTGAAATTTTTTTTTTATATATTTTTGGCGGCGCAACTTTGTTAGAAAAATCACTCGAAAAAATTGATGTGTTAATGATCTGTTTGTAAGATGTTTTTTTTTTCTAAGTGTGTATAACTTATTTTTAGCTGCTTTTTTTTTTTTGTTTCCAAAGAACTTTAAATTTGACAAAAGGTCAAAAACCAATAGAAGTCATACGTTCTGAGTCTATTGACGCTTTTAGTTGTTATTTGAAAAAAATATTTTTGACTCCTACAATATGATTTTTAACCAATGTCATCCATCCATGTCATAAATATCATCCATCTTTTACGAAAATTTAAAAAAAAAAAGACCTTGTGATAAAAATAAATTTAGTTTTCTATTAAGAAACCAATTAGGAAAAAATTTTAAAACTCTTTTGTGTTCTGATTAACCTGAACTTTCGAAGGAAGTACCGAGAATTATCTTTTTTTTTTTAGTTCATGGGAATTAAAAAAAAGAAAAATCTGAATTCCAATCGAGTTTCGTAAGAAATAGGTAGAATGTGTTGGAAAATTGTCTGAATTTCAGAGTAATTCAGATTAAAAAAAGACAAGAAAGGGAAGCTTGAAGGGGAAAAAAAACAAGTGACATGTCAAAATTCAAGTGAAAAGAGAGTATGCTGAAGGGAATGCAAATTTCAAAATAAAAAGTAATGATTTAGTCGAACGAAAATTAATGGACTGTTGTGTCAAATCCTTCACTACTTTTTTTAACGAATTACATGTAAAAAAAAGTTCTTGAAATTAAGTTCATCACAATAATGTAAAATTTAAAGGTCCTTATCAAGGATTATTGAATTGTTTAATCAATATGAGGAGAAGCAGAGGGTGTATTTTATTGTTGATGTTTTTAGTCACCACTCATCCGTGATTTGTTTTAAAATTCCAATAAGTTCGAAATTTCGAATAAATTTTAAACGTGAAATGGTAACCCTTAATACCTTTACTTTTTATTTTACACGCGATTACATTTTATTGCATGTTTTTCCATCAAATACCACACATTCATACTTTTGGTAGTAAAAAAATTCATACACAACCCACAAAACCTCCAAATAAACCGGCACGTCATTCATCATTGAAAAGTGTTGTCATATTAATAAAACTCACATCACAGTCACCAACATTCATGCATATTGTTATCTCATTTCTCTTGTTCCAAAATATTAGTTATTCCTATGTGTTCATTGAAAGTTAGAAAGAATAAAAAATATGCTCTTTTTATTGACAATGAAATACATAATTTCAATGTTGCCTACTTTTACCAGCCGGTATAGATATATTTAAGAAGAAACCAACACAACACAACGACGTATATGCGACAAAAAACATTTTTTGGAATTATATGAACATAATATATCCACACATAATGGGAATGCGAAGATGACCCGACAACTGTGTGTTGTATTTGTGTATATGCAATGATATGCGATGACTACCACTTTACCACATATAATTCGCGAATGTCCATATAAGGTATTATTGGGGATTTCCTCTCATACTCCGAAAAAGAAAGAAAATAAAATAATGCTAAGGAAAATACACAGTACAATATCTGCATACAATATTTTCTGTGAGTCAATTCACACATGTGTGTGCGTGTATGTTTGTTTTTGTATAGAATTTCCACCAACGCGACTATACAACGTGTTTTGTTTTTATTTTTGAAATTATATTTTATTTTCTATTATGTATTTTTTTTTTTTCAAAGTCAGTAAACCCCTTTCTTTTACTGTTTTCTTTTTTTTTTTTTTTCTTTTTTGAAAATCTCTCTTAATCTTTTTGACATTTTATTTAACTTTTTTTTTTTTTTTTTCTTAAATGAATTAATTATGAGATTAATTTAATCGTGTGTTTATTGTTTTTCATGCAGTCTGTTGTAAAGATACAGAAGAAGAAAAAATTGTATTTTACTCAGCAAAAACTCAATGACATTATCAAGTTTTAATTGATTGCAAAAAAAAAAATCCAACAACAACACAACCAAATCAAATTTGGTTTTTTTTTTTTTAATTCAGGAAATAATCGAGACATGATAGTGTTTTGATGACTCACATCTAAAATTAACGTTTTTTGTTTTTTTTGTTTTACTTTTACTACCTTTCCGATGATAAAACCTAGGAAAACAAAAAAAAAATTAAAAACAGAATGAGAAAAATTTATGTATTACATTTGGGGAATTCCATTTTGTAACGGGTGTGACATGCTGACTCTTAAATATTGAAAACTCGTAGAGCAATTGCACTCTGATTAAACTTAAATGTTCCTAATATGCCCTCTAGTGAAAGCAAACGACGGCTACGATAAAACAGAAAAATTCAAATATTCTTAATCAGAATCGTCACTTTAGTAGCGTAACGGGTGTGACGCTGAAGATTTTGAATTTCACGGATTTTCGTCTATTTCACTGAATATCATAAAATTTTCATATAAACAATTCCAAAAATTATTTTTAATTATATTGTAGAAACTTGAAAAAATCTTTTGGAAAAATTTGACGAGGAACAATGCAATACTTTTTTCATAATTAAAAAAAAGAAATGTAACGGGTGTGACATATTTTGTAACGGGTGTGACAGCGAAACGAATTTCTACTGATAAGTAGCAAACATTTTGTTTTTAATACTGTTCCTCATCGTGATATCGTAAATAATTTAAAACTAGATACACCAAAAATTGATATATACTTATCTCTACCAGCTTTATTAATATTAATTTTAAGGAAAAAAGTGGTCGATTTGCGTGGAATTCTCCATTTGCAAAATCACTTGTTTTTTTTTCTTTGTATGTAACGTCATACTAAAAATATTTAATGTATTTTATTTTTTTATTTTGTTTTGGCTGAAATTAGCTACAATTTTCTTTTAGTCATTACAATCGTCATGTAAAAAAAAAGTCAACACTCTGATTCATTCTCGTACGTTTTGTTTTTGTAGACGAAAAACGGTTTTTAATTCAAATGTCTTGGGATTCTGTAGGTTTAATTCGATGTATTCGGAATTCATCTCAAATGTTCTTTTTGGTATTCTCTACAAGAAATTCTTTGACACGAAAATGATTCATGCAATAGGACATGAGTTTATGAACCCATTTATAGCAAGAAAAAAAAAATACGCCCTTCAACATCAACTGTCGTCTACAATTTGTAGACAAACTTTATTTTCTTTTGAATAAGTATGTTAGCTTTGTATTGCATCGATAAAAAAAAATTGTGAACATAGAAAGGAACACCCAAACCAAGTTTCGAATTTTTATCAGAGTTTTCGAAAAAAGAGGGATAAAAAGGGGTGAGAAGATCATTAAAAAATGTAGGCGAATATTAAGTCCGGTACAGGAAAAGGTCAATGGAGAGACTGAGATAGGCAGGACATGTGGTGTTTATGGGAAATAATAGTGTGACTAAGAAAATGCTGTTCTCAAAACCTGACTGACAAAGGAACCCGGAAGACCACAAACGAGATGGTTATATGCTGTTTAGGAAGACACAAAGACAGCAAGTATCAGCAATTGGGGAATTCGCTCTAAATTGTACAACCGTTGAATGAAGGAAATCAACTTTTCCGAGCATTTGGTAAAATTGGCCTGTAATATGATAAAAATTTCTTAAAGGAAAATTGCGTCCTAGGAAGAAAAAGAAAAATGGAGAGAATCTGGAACTTTTTTTTAAATTAATAAGCCATAAGGCTTTCAGGAATATCCTTGTTAAATTTTAACTTCTTGGTCTCACGCGGAAACGTGTTTTTCCGAAACGAAAAAGAATTTTTCTGCAATTGTAAACGAGAACCGATCCGCTCAATTTAGAATTTAAGAATTGCTCGAAGTATTGAAAACAATTTAGATTTTTAGTCTGTTTTTGTCTTGTAATTTTAATTAAATTGAAAAACAACATCATGCAGTACATGTAGGTAATACAAAATTTTCAATTATTCATTTAAATAAAATGCAATTTAATTGTAACACAAAAATAGCTAATAATAGATTCATTTTTTCGTTTGTTTGTTTTTATTTTCTCATAAAATCGTCATCATATAGAATGTATAGAGAATTTTAAAAAACATATAAATAAAATTTACTTTTACAAAAAGAATGTGTGTTTAAAAGGTATTTTTGTTTATTTTTTTTTTTTTTATTTATAAAAGTTTCTCGGTATCTATTTTCATATTGAGAGAGAAATCACTGTTGTACTTTTTTTCTTTTCTAAATATCACGTTTTTTCAAAATTGAATCTATAATTAATCGAATCTGTAAATTGTCTCTAATGTGATCTGTTATTAGTTTTCAGTTGTTTTTTTTTTTTTTTTTTTGTTACCTACAAGGAAATTCTAAACTTTGAATTCTATATTTGTATTTAAAATTGAATTGTTGAATTATTTTTATTTCATTTTTTTTCTTTTCTTTGTGCAACTTTTTTACATTCATAAAATTGAAAAATTGACCTCGTTTTTAATTAAGAGAATTTTATTCGTGTAATTTTTTTTCAGTATTTTTTTTTATTTTTTTTAAATTAGATAATTTTCATTTGAAATGTTTTTTTATTTTTTTTATTACAAACATATTTCGTTTTTTGTTAGATAAGATATTAAAGTTATTTTCTACTTTGTTGATTTTATTCACAAGTACTTACTCTACCTACTTGCTTTTGATATCTCTAAAATGAAAAAAAAAAAAAAAACTAACGATAATTTTCTATGGTCAGTTGCTTGACTACGTAGTTGTTTTTTTTTTTTCAAGAACATATTTGTTGAAAATAGGAGGGATATATAATATGTAGGTTACTTTGCTTGTTAATACATATTTCCAGTTTTGAACATTATTTAAAATATTATGAGGTAATTTTGATTTATAGAACGAAAAATAGTGATCGGTGGCGAAGTTTGTATTTGCATTGGTTTTCTATGCGAGAGATTCTGAGTTCAAACCAAATCAAAAAAATGAGTACCAACATTATTAGAACTGGGAATTTTCGATGTCAAGAAGTAGATGAAACTGCTTTACTATCCACGTTTAAGCAAGTTCACAAACATTGTTTTCGCCAAAATTCCCTAGATTCTTTCCCTACCCATTTTCCTCCTACATGTTCTAGCTCTGTAAGGGATAACCTTATTCCTAGTCACGTAAACAAAATGTTTTCGCATAAACCTATTTGTAAGGCTTTTCAGAGTCCGGTGATGGTTATGATCTCTAATTTGAAGATAGTTTTTTGTATGATTCCACGTGGAAGATTGTTTGTACAAAAAAAAAAAAAAAATTGAGTTGAAATTCATTCTGAGGTAATTTCCCTAGTAGATAACCAATTTTTGCAAAAGAAAACCAAAATTTTTCGAAAGGCAGAATTTCCGGTTGAATGATATTATGTAGAAGTCTCCAAATTTGTATCCTGTCAACAGCTTTTATTAATGTATTTGGTAGCTTTAATAAAAAACTACTAGAATTTGTAAAGCTGTAACATTAAATTAATAAACTTGGACTTGTATTGATTTGAGTATACTTTGTTTTCAATATCAATAAACTCTCCCAGTTACAGTATTTTTGAAATTTTGTCTTGTGAAATTTCTAAAATCCTGGATTGAAAATAAGACACCCAGAGAATATACGTTAGATTTAGGACACTTTAGAAGATCTTTTGTATGTGAAAAATATTGGGCGTGTCAAACAGGATGTAATATTTCCAAATTGAGAAAGAAAATCTTGTATTATTGACATTTTGAAAATTCAATTAAAAAATTACCTCATTCTGGCGGGGGAAAAAAACATTTTTAAGGAATTGTGTGAATTTATATCGAGCTTGAATTGAAACTAAAATGATCCTTTTAACACAAAAAATCTATCACGATCTTCACTACTGTATTAATCTTTTTTTATTCATGATTTCTGCAGTAATTAGATCGTGAGATTAAAATTGAGCTCATTTAGAGTCCGCATAAAAAGAAAATAGTCAATTTTTTATGGGGTAGGAAATGAGCAATAATAAAATTTTGTTTGGTCAATGGAAATTCCTTAATAATTTTTTTTTTTTGGATGTTGTAAAGCCAAACAACAATAAAATTTTCTTAAGAACTTTTTTTTTTGCCAAACACGAAATTTGTTTTCAAGGATTTTGTTTCAGGAAAAACTCCTGATTTCCTGGTTTCCAAATTATCTTCCCCGTTTTTTTTTTTTTTTAAATTCATACGAGTAGTAGAAAATTTTTTCTCTCCGAAGATTATTGCCCAAAGGACTTTTAGACATCTTGTAAAAATTTTGAAGAAGATCGATCAGTAAGAATCACAGAAGAACATTGAAATTTTCCAGTAGCTACTTTTGTGAATCACCTTACGCCTAGTTGTTTTTTTTTACGTTGATCTTTCCAACAACTTCCTGGTTGCTTTTTCCCTTATTAACGAAATATTTTTCGAAAATTATTACGCCAGATTTTCACTGAACTTTCTAAAATCTCACAACAGACATTGATTAATGCTCAAATTAAGGGCACAGATAAATAATCTTTTTTAAATGTTAAAATTTTTCATCATACCTACCAGCATTAGCAAGTAGCGTGTAGCGTAACCATAATTTTACAATTATTTCAGTTGTTCAATTTTATCATGGCAACTGTTTGTCATAAATCTGCAAAAATTTATTTAAAAAAAAAAAAAAATTCCATTTTCTTTCTTTTTTCAATTTTTTTTTTTTTTTTTTTTGCTTGAATTAATCTGTGTACAAATAATTATTCTTCAAATTAATGCTTGATATATTTTTCAAATAACATTCACGCTACTTTTTTTTTTGCTTATTTTTTTTTTTTGGTGTCAAGAGCAAAAATTTTCTAAAAATAAATTTAAAAAAAAAAATTATAAATTTAGCTAATTGTGTGTTATATATTTAATTTAATTTTTATTTTTTATGAGAAGACTAATTCAAATAAAATTACCAACATACACACATACACACACAAGATCATTAAGTACAAAATTTTGATATTTTTGGCTAAAAAATGAAAGCAGAACAAAAAATAATTTTCAATACTAAAATGAAATGTTTTTCTACAATAAAACAAAAAAATAAAAAATAAAAAAAAATTCACTTAAGATTTATTTTTGATATTTTTTCAAAAAAAGATACATTTGAAAAAATAGATTTCTCTTTGAATTTAACATCTCTTTGGGTGTTAATTAATTTTGTTTCTTTTTTTTTTTATTTTTTTGAAAATTAATTATTTTATAATTTTTATTCCAATTTCATATTACTTTTTGTTTTTTTTTAGGCATCCGGAGTAACTGTATCAGATGTCTGTAAGACAACATATGAAGAAATTAAAAAGGATAAAAAACATCGTTATGTAATATTTTATATTCGTGATGAAAAGCAAATCGATGTTGAGACCGTTGGTGATCGTAATGCTGAATATGATCAATTTTTGGAAGATATCCAAAAAGGTGGTCCAGGCGAATGTCGGTGAGTTTTGTTTGTTTATCTGTTGAATTTTTTTTTAATGAAATAAAACAGAAAAATTTAATAAATATATAAAAACACATTAATTAAATATTTATTTAGTAAGTCTGTGTGCCAAATTGGAATACTCATTTAAAAAAAAAAAAAAGTCGGTTCTTTAAAGGAAATGTAAATTTGAATGAATTTTTTTTTTATTAAATTCAAATTATTCCTTGAAAAAAGATAGGTTTCTTGTTTAGCTCACCAATTTTGTTCTCGTTTTTTTTTATATAAAGACGCATTTAGCACACAGAATAAATATGTGCAACACCCCATTAAAAATTAATAATTACTCCTATAATTTGTTTTTTTTTTTTTTTACACAGCTAAGCCATAAATCAAAATTAAATTTTTATTGTGAGTTTTGATTATATATTAGCTGTAAAAATAAAAACTCTTTACCTTTACAACATTTTGTATGTGTAAAAAGAAGTGCAGAATGTCGATAAGTAAAGAGAACAAATTTATCATTTAATTAAAAAATTATTTTTTTGAAGCAAAACTGATACACGATACAACAATGACATATTTAGTTTAGAAACGTTACTACAGCTTGCAGAATCGTAGAAAATGTAGCATTTTAAGTTTAGTTTCACAGATATTACAATAAGGAATTTTTCAAGGGATTAGAAATATTATGGCTCCAAAATAGTCCAGTAATCGGGTGTTAAAAAAATTAAATTTTTACGATAATCGAAAACAAATTTTGTGTCATCGAAGGAATTATCGATTTTTATTTTAAATCAGAAAATTAACGTTTGAATTCTCGTTCTTGTACAACTGGAAACAATATCAAATCGTTTTTCGTGAATTTATTGAATTTTACTTCAGTTGTCTAATGTGTAAAGAAACTTGAGCCTGAGGTTAAAGGTTAAGACAGCGTAGTACGTAATCGAAAATTAACATGTAACCCTTTTGAACAGCTCAATATTAATATATTTTTAAGTAGTACGTTCTAGGTCTTTAGTAGATTAAGAACGTTCTTTTCATGCACATACTGTTTAAAAATTTTTTTTGAAATACTTGCTGAACATATTTTTCACACTTTGTTTTTTTTTTTACATTTTTTTTTAGGTATGGCCTTTTCGATTTTGAATATATGCATCAATGTCAGGGTACTTCTGAAAGTTCTAAGAAACAGAAACTTTTCCTTATGTCATGGTGCCCAGATACCGCTAAAGTAAGTTTATATCTTAATTAATTTTTTTTTTCAATGAATAAAAATTCTTTTCAGTTCATATCTTTAGACTTGAATCGTCTGACAAATTAACTGAGAATAAATTTTAACTTGAACGTTACCACCTTGTTCGATTTTTTTGTCTTTTGTTAGAACAAGGGTTTCGTTTTCAAGTACAACGAAAAAATTTATCTTAAAATAATTGTGTTCACCAACGAGGTTTATTTTAAATTTTTCGTAAGCCAATTGAGGTTAAATTCTATTTTTAAATCGACTTTCATGACAAGCTATAACCAGCTGTTGTAAATTAAATCAACTTTTAGTCCAGAGAAATTAGACAATGGCGCTTCGGAAAAATTCCCAGAAAGCTAAATTTTGATGTGATCCTTGATATTTGTGGTTCTAAACAAAATTTCAAAATACCTCATCGATCCGGGTGCAGCTAAAAATTTTACGAGAGGTCAAAGGTCACAAAAAAGATTTTTTCGTGAATATCTCGTTAACAGTTACTTTTAAATATTAATTATAAAATTTGTAGCTTAGGAAATTTCCTATAAAAGAAGATTTTAAGACTTATTCGTAAGATTAACCGTTTTGCAGATAATTCAATTTGGTATAGAGTTGTAAGGAACAGTATACACCTCAGAGTATGGTTTGAGTGCCACTCTGTACATGTCTTGTTTTTTTTTTGTCTAATTTCTTGGAATATTAACTTTACCACTTGAAAAACTTCTTTGGTGAATACCACCCTATTTTTGTTGTTGTTGTTGTCTTTTCTTTTACATAACGAAATTTTCTATATTGAATTTTTTTTTTTTGTTTCTCTTTACTATTTTTAGGTAAAAAAGAAGATGTTGTACTCCAGCTCATTTGATGCATTGAAAAAATCACTGGTCGGTGTTCAAAAATATATTCAAGCAACTGATTTATCAGAAGCATCTCGAGAAGCTGTAGAAGAGAAATTACGCGCTACAGACCGTCAATAAGTGAAAATCTTTTTATTAATTATTATTATTTTTTTTTTTTTTTGCAAAAATATTAAAAAAAAAAATGAAAATAAAAATTAACAAAAAAAAAAAAAAGAAATTTAAATTAAATAATTAAACAAAAAAAAAAAACCAAGCAACAAAATAAATTACAATATTTATAAATAAATAAATAATAATGAAAAATAAAAATAAAACTAAA
This sequence comes from Bombylius discolor, assembly GCA_939192795.1. NCBI lineage: Eukaryota > Metazoa > Arthropoda > Insecta > Diptera > Bombyliidae > Bombylius > Bombylius discolor. Next base: position 5,440,256 of record OW584242.1, read on the forward strand.
AAAAAAAAAAGAATTAAAATAAAAAAATAAAAAAAAAAAATAAAATAAATAAAACAGTATGAGAATATTAATGATTTTGCAATTTACGATGATATAATAAAGCCAATTCATAAAAAAAAAATAATTCAAAATGAATGTTAATCTTCTTCTTCTTCATTTCATTTTTACTTTATTATTATTATTATTTTGTTTTTGTTCTTCGTCTAAATGAAATTTATTATTATTTTTTTCTAATAAACATCAAAAAAAAGAGAAGAAATCATCATTATCGCAAACCAGCTTTTTTTTTTTTGTAATAATACGCTGATAAGACACAAACAATGAACAAATTATGTATGTATATTCTTTGTGTTTTTTTTTTTCCATAAAATATATTTCTTTTTAGCAAAAGAATATTTAAAAAGGTGGAAAAAAAAAAACACAAAATTTAATAATAAAAAAGAAAGAAGAAAAAAAATAAAATAATTTGATAAATAAATAAATAAAAGAAAAATCAAGTTTGTTCTTTATGTTGCAAAAAAAAAAAAAAAACGAAAAAAAAAAACGAAAATAAAAAAGAAAAAAAGAATCGCATTAAAAATAACAAATTTCTTCATTTCAATTGAAATTTCTCTTAATACATTCACGCAATTTCCACGATACGTCAATTGCTCTATCCATCAACCATCAAGCAACGATTTCATGGTGATCGGGGTGAGGCAAATTGAGGGGTAGCACATCACTTGTGTACCAAAAATTTCATCGAGCAATTTGACATTTGCTCTATTCCTTTTTCGTAATTTTTTCAACTCTGCTTTATTTCTTCTTCGATTTTATGAAAGCAGTATTAAAAATCGTTACTTTATAAAGAGAAAAAGTAAATTCAAAAAGTGAAAAAAATTTATTTTTTTCGAAAGTGATGAAACATTGAAATAGGTGAATAAAATTCTTTTTTTAATTTTAAAATTAAATAATTTTTTTATATTTTTTATTTTTCAAATAAAAAAACAATATTTTAAGTAATTTTTTTTTTCAAATTACTTAACGTTTATTTAAATGTAAATATAAGAATATTCGAACAAAAGAAAATTTTAAAGAAGAAGCATTATCTGTCATTTTGCTGTATGGATGATTGCTGGACTGTGTAAATGCAAGAGTACATCACGCAGCAAGTTCAAAGCAAAACGCAAAAAACTCGTCCAGCAATTGCTGTATCGTAGAAATTACCCCATTCAAGATATGTCGAGTGTCGACACAAATGTACGTATGAATTATGATAGATTTTTCACACAGAAAAACAAGTTATTTTTACTCTTTTTTCAATGAGAGATCCTCGATGTCCGAAATATTTTTTTGTCTGGACAAAGGAAGGCAAGCAGAGAATTTTTTAAAGTCCATTAAGCTTTGAAATTATTTTGAATTTTGTTTAAAAGTGTTTGGTATCTTGAAGTATGAGGAAAACTTTTCTACCGAGTATCAACAAAACGCTAATTGTCGTTAATTGGTAATTTCAGTTCGTTTTGGAATTGTAGAAAAAGAGTCCTAAAAGTTAATTTTAATTTCATTTCATCGCAACTCTAGTTCACATCGAAGATTTATTTTATGATTTCTGATTCTCTGCAAAGTTGATTGATCCTTATACTTGTGAAAAAGCCAAGAATTCAAAGTTTTAAGCTTGAATTTCATCAATTGACGATCATTTGACGTTTTCGAAAATGCACATTGTCATAGGAGCTTGAAAATTTGAAATCAACAGCAAAAGCAAAACTTGTGTTCAGGTGTTTTAATCTTTTAGGCATTATTTCATCCCACAGCCACACAGAACGTATTCTGATGAGAAATCTCTGACAAACAGAAATGACAGTTCAGACTCTAGAAACGTTATTTGGACGATGGTCGACGATTAAATTAACTTAAAGTGAGAATTTTATATTTTTTTCCCTTTTACCTCTTCAGTTACTCTGTGTTTTTTTTTCGGCTACAAATATGAATTCTATCATAAATTCTACTACAATCATGGAGGGGGTACAAGGTGAAATTTGGTGTTTATTATTCTTTTTTTACACTTTATGCTAAATTTTAATAAAAACACTGATTTTTTTAAATATTAAATTTTTTTATTTTTGAAATTAAGAATTTGTTTTTCCATAGTTTAAATTTACTTATTTTTTTTTTTTATAGTTTTTTTCTTGTTATTTTACTCCAATATGAAGATACATTTATACAACATAAGCTTAATCATTCATTTTAACTAAAGATTTGATTTTCCTTTAAATATATTTTACATATCTTTTTTCTTTTTCTTTCTTCAATTTTATAGTTTTTTGTTTTTTCAATATCTATTTAGGTCATTTACCGTTTTACACTTTTTTTTCTTTCAAAAAAGAACATTTTGCTAATAGGAAATAATTATTTTTTTTAAATTTGAAAAGGCAAATTAAACTATTTCTGTGTTTATGTGTGTGTAAGTGTGAATTAAATTTAGTATTTTTTAACAACATTAAATTTCATTAGTTTTTGTTTGTGATTATGATAATTTTTGACGACCATTAGATTTTTTTTTGTATATTTTAGTTATTTTTTTTTTCTTTTTTTAAAAAAATAATTAAATTAAAATTGAGGCGGACAGTGGCCGAAACGGTAAAGTGCTGATTTCTGATGCTGAAGGTCTCGAGTTCTTGAATTCGTCCTCAAGTTCATTCAGCTTTAAATAAGTACTAAGTCGTCTTTTGAGTTTGTTGTGAGTGTATAAGTTTACTCGGTACTAAAGCAGGGCTGTCGTTTTGGGATTTTATAAATTATAAGAAAAGAAAAGACATTCTCGTCAATGTCCAATTAATGGTTGATATGGCTACTAATGTCACAAAACTAGGAAATTGATTTTTTTTTTTCGGTAGAAATTTTGATTAAATTAAAATTAAAAAGAGTAGTACGGAAGTACGCTTATTAAAATTGAAGTACAAATACTTACTCCAAATGGAATTAAATGACAGCTCTGTACTGTAGGAGATTTGAGTATTCTTCATTAATGATTAAGTAGAAACTAAGAATAGCAAGCGACATGACATTCGATAGTTGAATGATATAACAGTGCCCCGGAAAGGCAAAGATATTGTGTTCGATTCCCAGTTTGATCGAATGTTGTTTTCATGTTTTTAGTCTACTACAGTACTGAAGTAGTTTAGTGACTCTGCTTACTCTGATCTTAAGCAAGTCCACAAAGCTAACTACAAAAATATTCAGTACCAAGCCTTGTCATACGAATAAAATTCGTTCTCTGTCAACAAATTTAGTGATTTGCATTCCACATTGCATTCTTTTTTAGTTTTTGTTAATTTTTTATGAAATATTTATTCAATAAAAATATGTATGTATTTTTTTATCTTCAATATTCTAATATAAAATTTACATAATTTTCAATTTATGATTTTATTTTATTTTTTTATTTTTTTTTTTTCTAAATTTAAAATGTTATTGGTCTTATTTTTAAAATTAAATTTTATCATTATTTTGTACATGAAAGTGTTTTAATATATTTTTTGTTTGTTTGTTTGTTTAACTATTTTGTTTTTAAGACAATTTTACTACTTTGTTTCTTCTCTTTTTTTTTTTTTTTTTTTTTGATTATAAGAAAAATTTTTGTCATTTTGTTGACTGTTAACCATTTCAAGTGTTAATTTTGTTTTTTATGTTAGCTATATAGGTGAATTCTTAAAAGAAATGAACAATATTTGCTAATTAAAATTTTAGTAAAATTAAATTAAAAAAAAAAAAAATGAGTAAATAAATTGAAACAAAACTTCTTTTAAAAAGAAAAACCAAAACGTAATAATGGGGAGAAAAAAGTGAAAATTTGTGCTTTTTTAATTTGAAAAAATTCGAAAGATTCCATCATCTTTTTCACAATCTTTTCGAAATATTTTCTTTTTTTGGTGTTGATAAATTAAAAAACGAAATTTTACTTTTAAAAATTTAACTGAAACTGTCTACCAATGTCGACAATGAGTTCCACTGGAAAGATTATTGAAAATTTACTTTCATTTGAAAATTGCTTCTGATAGAATTCACATGGTATTTTAGGATTTTAACAGCTTTAAATATTTTTTTACTTTAAAAAATTCTACTTTTCGTTAGAAAAATACGAATAAAAAAAAAAAATGAACTCAATTAATGCTATTGGAAACCTTGGAATATTTTCGAAACGAATACAACCCAATTATGAACTCTATAAACGAAAAAAAAAAATTGATTTCAGAAAAAAATTCACAATTAGGAATTGAAATATGGAAAATCATTTCACCTTTTCTATATCGAAATTCTTATGACTAAATTCTAAATTCAGGGTAGAAGCACGTAAGTTGTTTTAATTGATAAAATCGAATAAAAAAAATTTGTAACAAAGGCTGCGTTTCAGAATTTAACATTGTTGAACACCACACCATATGGTGAATTCACTTTGGTTTCAGTTTGTTTATTATTTTGTCCAGATGATTGTTGAAATATCGAAATGAGGTTTTGGTGAAAAGATTGTGCAACCTGTTGAATTTCGAAACAAACACAACCTTCAACCAAGGTGGATTCACCGTGTGGTGTGATGTTCAACAATTTTAAATTCTAAAATTCAGCCTTTCTTTCAAGTTTTTTTTATTTGATTTGCTTAAGTTGAATTCAAATTCAGTCATAAGAAAATTTAAATAATTTACGTACTTCCATCCCAGCTCATACAAGTCAAAAAACAAACAAAAAAAAGTTCAATCTTTCATTTTCAAGAGTTTCTTCATAGAGTTCTTAACTTAGCTCAATTTATATTTTTCGTGGGAGGCAAAAATTATCGATTTTAAATCAAAGATAAAAAAAAAAAATTCAAAAATAAAACAAAATTTTTTAAATAAAATAAAAAAAATTCAATTTTATTAAAAAAAAAAAATTTAGAAAATAAAAAATAATAAAAAATAAAAACAAAACCAAAACAAAAAAAATAATTTTTTTAACCAATAATAATTTCATCTTTTTTCTTTTTAATAATATTATTTATACATTAATAATTTTTTTTTTAATAAAAATTCATATAATTTGTTTTTTTTTTTTCATACAAAAAAAAAGCTTAACTTAAGCTACCATTACTCAATGACATTGAAAATCAATTTAATTTTTGTTTTTTAAGAAAATACTTCATTTTTTATGTTTTTTTTTCTTTAAAAAAAAAAAAATTGCATAAGTATTTTTTTTTTAACAGTATAAAAGAATTATTATTAATTTTTTTTTTTGCATAGTACGTTTAACATTTCATTGTTCTCTCTTTTTTTTAAAAAATAATATAATTTAAAATATAAAAAAAAATTAATATATAAATTTTCCACTTATACAAAAAAAATAAAAAATAAAAATATTCGAATTACAAAAACAAACGACATTCAGAATTTTTCTAAAAATTTGATGAACACTTGAATTTTTCAAAAAAACAACAACAAAAAATATTGAACATAAAAATAAGCTTAAGCGTTTTTATAACAGTTTCAATTTGTCATTAAAAAATACGAAAGAAAATAATGGGGACCCAAACATAGTAGAGAATTAGAAAGCAGAATAAATTATGACAAATGTTTAACATTTTCGGTATTTCAACATCGTTAATGATTAATACCCGAGAACATAAGCCAAGGTGTTGGGCAATGGCGATTGTCAAAATTTTTCACCAACGTTTAATAAATGTAATTTGAATACAATAATGGCGAAAAGCGTATTTTTCGCTTTTGGCAAGATAGATCTATAAACGACTCCAATATGTTCTACTTTCTATCATTCGACGTCAGCGAATATTTAGCGTTTCCAGTAAACTATGGATGTTTTCAAAAATGCAATGATGCACCACAACCTTGATTCAGACTTCAGCCGATAAGTGTTTTCAATCTCTATTGTGATTAAATTAGAAAATGTTCGAACGAATACATTACTGCTTTGGTAGTTCGGATCCTATCGAATATCTGATGGCATTCCAAAATCTTATAGTAAGCTATCCGAATCTACAATAAATTTATTAAGCTGAATTCTGCATTATGATTGTATCATTGCATTTTTGAACGTACCCAATCTCGAAGAATCTTGTTGATTTTTATTTTTGCTTACGTGCTCTTTCCAAATATTGAAATATCTATTTTGTTTGGGTCTTAAATAATAAAATAAAATTTTTCTTGTACGTGTTTTTTTGAATTTTTTCATCCGATTTAAGTTCGATTCATCCACCACACATTCGGCTCGTTTCTTGTTACAAATTACATACAAACGTGTTAAAATGCTTAAACCGGATCGCATGTGTGTGAATAGATTTTTAAAAGTTATGAACGATAACTTTTGTTTTTTTTTTTAAATAAGTGGAATAACTTTTTTCTAAAATTTTTTAGTTTTTTTTTTTTTCAAATTTAATCGTTAATTTGTTTTTTTTTTTCTCTATATAACTAATATATATATATATATTTTTAAATTTTAATTTTAAATAATATGGAATTAAATTGTTTTGTTTTTTTACCAAAATTTTTGATATTACTAAAATATTTTTTAAAAATATTTATTAAACATTTATACGCTTTTCTAAAGCCTTTCTTTTATACTTTTTACTTCTTTTTTTTTTGTTTTGTTTAATTTTTTCTTAAAAATGTAATTAACATTTTACTTAGTATGTATTATTTTTTACATATATGTTTTTTTTTTTGTTATTCACAGTTTTCGAGTGATTTTTTTTTTTAAATCGTGAAACACAAAAATTTATTTAAAAAAATAAAGTAAACAAAAAAAAAGGAAAAAATTTATCTAAAAATTTCTAACATTTTTTCCCTTTTCTTAAAAAAAAAAAAATAACAAGAATTTTAATTAATAAAAAAAAAGCGTTTTATATAAAAGAAAAAATAATAATTAAATATTACTAAACACTTTCGAGAATTATAAATTTTCAATTAGTTAAAAAAAAAAAAATTAAAAATAAAAATTTCATTAACGTAAAAGCGGAGAATTTTTTTTTTTTTTATTGAATTCGGCAAAATGCTAAAACGTTCTGTCCCTCCCTAAATGCTGAATTTAATGTAATTCGTTCCGATTGAGAGCTCAAAAACTAGAAATAATATTTTTACATCATTTTTGAAAAACGTTCTCAACAACAACAAAAATGTAAATATACGAACTCGTATGTCAACAATTTGTTTCTGAATTACGGTGTGCGGAGAAAAATAATCAGTTGTAGAATTCTTTTCTCTCTCTCTTCTATATTTGTTTTTTTAAATTTTCGGAAAAATATTTAAAATGGCAGCACATATAGTTTGTGGATTTGTCTCATCGGGGTACATTTGCATAACAGTTTGAACTTGTTCCTCTGGAAATATGCTAGCTAAATGATAATGAAGTCTTCGACGTTGATCTTGCGCAGCAAGAATTGATGGTGGTGTATGATGAGGCCATAAATTTATATGAGGTTCTGATGATGATGCTGGCGGTGGACCACTATGCCATGGACGTGATGGATCTGGTGCAGATGCAATACGAGTAACACTCTAGAAAGAAGTTATTGTTTAATTAATTTATTATTATTTTTTTTGGAAGGTAAAAAATATGCATTCATTAGAATTTTGGACAAACAAGGTAAAAATTTGAACAAAAAAGACACAAACAAATATTAAAATAATTTTTTACCTGATGCAGATCCCATTGTGTTGGTCTAGGGCCACTTAATGATGGAGCTAATGGCCTATGTGGTGAATGAGATTGTGAATGTGATGTTGCTGTTGGAATTATTGGACTTGGTGTAACTGTTGGTGGTGTACTTGTACCAGATGGTGTCATACAACGTTGCAATTGATATATTCTTGGATCGCAACCGGCCGGATTTAGTGTTAATTGCCTTCTTAATTTTCTATGTAAATTTACAGATTCATCTAAAAGTTCAGTCTGTTTTTGTGATTGAGATTGAGCTGTTGATTGTTGTTGTTTAGACCCACCGACACTGCCACCTCCAGTAGATAAATTTGATGATGGTGTTGGTATATTTTGTGACCATAATGTAGAGAAATTTGCAGGATGAGAAGATGGAGGTGGCCCAACAATTGTATGAGTAAAAGCCTCTCGAGAAATATTTTCAATACTATGGGATTTTGGAAAATTGATATGATGAGCATCAATAACATGGCAACCACCTGAAGGATCTCCCCAAGTGGTAATTGTTGGCGGTTGTTGTTGTTGCTGCTGTTGCTGCTGAGATGACGGAGAATGCTGTTGTATTCTTGTAAATGATGTTGGTGATGTTATACCAGCAGCATTTGAACAATCTGGTGCACCAGATCTTGTTCTACATAATGCTTTTCGTGATAAACGTTCCGTTGAACCAGTTTCATTTGTTGTAACACTACTTAAAGGTACACTTAATGATTTACCCTGTACAGGTGTTCTTGTTGATTCTTGTTGTTGTTGTATTGTCGATGATGAATTACGTGCTGATAAATGACGTGCTGCATGCTCTGACAGTCTTTCCGTAACTGATTTATGAGGACCAAGTCCTCTTTCTGGATGATGAAATTTACATTTATTCCCATATGTACATTTTTTACCGTATGGACATGGTGGAGGTGGATCACCTTTTCTATAAATAGAAGAAAATAATTTAATAAATTGTATAATTGAAATTTTCTAGAAAACAAAAAGAAACTTACTTCGGTTGAACTCTTAGAAAGTTATCTAATGTAGGTCCTGATCGTCCTAATGGATCATCAGGTGGCATAAAACGATCATTTACAAATGAATACATTAAAACACGTTCTTCTACAACTTTTTTAAATTCTGAACTTTCTTGAACTAAATCTCTATAATTATCATTTGATACAACAATTCCATCATTTTCAACAGCAAGCTGAAAAGTGAAAGAGAGAGAGAGAGAGTTAAAAAAAATGATAATAAAAAATATTGAATATCAAATTTCTAACACACCTTAAGAATATAACGATCATCATAACAAACCATCCTTTTACCACCAACTAATCTTGATGGTGTAAATACAAGCATTCTTTCACGTTCTAATTCATTTAATATATCTTGATCTTTAATTGGATTATCTGGTCTTGAACTTTCTTTTCTCCATTTTGGTACAAATACCGTTATATCTTTATGACCACGATTTTTAAACCAATCAACACATAATTTAATTCCACGACATGAAAATATTTCTTTATTACCATGACTCATTGCAACATTACTACCATCTATAACAATTGGACGTAATGTATTTATTTGTGATGTAATTGTATCATTACAAATACCACCAATATTACTGCAATTATTTCCACTAATATTACTATTACTACCATCATTACATATAAAATTACTAATAACACCACCACTTTGATGTATATTATTATCACCAATAATTCCTGATGATATTAATGATATTGTTGAACCACTAATTGGTGATAAACATTCAGCTGTTGGTGAATCACATGCAAAATCACCTTTATTACCATGTTGTGCACCTAATTTAATTAATTCAGCTAATAATTCATTTTGTGCTGGATCTGGTCCTAAACGAGCTAATGCAGCTTGAACTAAACGTTCAGTATAACCAAGTTTTAATGCAAATTCGACACGTGCCTGATAACCAGGTGATCTATCTTGTTGTTGTTGTAAGATAGATGGTGATAAAGATGCTGATAACGGTGATGATGGTGATTGTGTTATTTGTGTTTTATTTGTTGATAATGATGATAATTGGTTTTGTAATTGCTGTTGATAGATTTGTGGACCGGATGTTGTAACATATTCAGCAAATTCTTGTCCAAGTGTATCACTTGTTGTACGTGAAACTTGTTCATGATCAATAAGATTTTTTGTATTTTGTTGTTGTTGATTATGATGCTGTTGTTGTTGTTGTTGCTTTTGATGTTGATGCAATTGTTGTTGTTGAAAATCATCATTATCACAATCAGAATCATAACTTGAATCTTCAGCTTCTGTTACACCGAGATTCTCAATATAATGCTGAAAATTTAAAAAGAAAAAAAAAACAATAATTTAAAAAAAAAGTGATTTTTTGGAAAGATCTTCGTTAATTCTAACTGAATTGATTTTCAAATTAAAATTACTTAATTTTATTTAATTAACATAAAACAGGCCACAGGTACACGTTCAGTTGAAATAATCAGTGTAAAGAAAAGGCTCTACTTTTGGAGTATGAGTGGGAGTGTAGGTTTTTTTTTTTTTCAATTTTTGGAAAGAGAAAAATTTAAATATGTTTAGTTTGATTTTAATTACTTTGTCTGGGCATGCGTGATTAAGTTAATTAATAGAGAATGTGAATGAAAGGAAATTCTAAATAAAATTTTAGGACCTGAGACAGTGAATGGTCATAGGAAGGATATGAATAATGTTTTAAGTTCAGTGACCTAAATAGGTTACGTTCAAACTTTTGTCCTGTTAGATTAACATGACTTTAATTTGTCTTTAATTTCTTGTGAACGATTCCATGAATCTTTTTACACTGTCAATACTACAACGACATTATTTATAGAAAGTTCTATTAGATCATGTATGGTCTGTTTAAGAATTTTTTTTTTTAAACGAACTTTTTCTCTTTCTCATATCTTTCCAGTTTTCCAGATCAATTTTATTATTTACATTTTCATTAACAACATAAATTCCATGGGCTTAAAGATATTCCATATTAATCATTTTAACTGAAATTTCTACCGCTAATCACTAATACTCTATTATTAGCTTATTTTACTTATTTTTTTTTATTTTCAAATCAATTTTTTTGATATTGGATTTTAATAATATGAACCGGTTTATACCATACTCATGTAGCAGCTAAAAAAAACAATTATCTACATAATATGAATTTTTAAAGAGACACAAGGAAAATTCGCACAACATATACCAATAAGAATTTTTTCATATGTATGTGCGTTTGTTATGTTTGTACAATTTTTCAATCAAAGATACTTTTTTTTTATTCATAGTAAAAAACCATACCATAAGGCAAAATGTTAGTTTTTATAAGCAAAAAAAAAAAAAAGATATTTGAGTATTATCGTGTACCATTCTCTTCTTGCGGTGATTTTTATCGTTTTATTTTTTTTGTTGTTGCTTTTGCTCTTTTAAATCTTTTTTTTTTTTTAAATTTTATATTCCTTAACAAACGGTAAGATGATTGCCTTTTTTACTTGCCAAGTTGGTTTTTTAAAATATATTGCTAAGTTGTTATTGTTGTTGTAAATTTATGCATTTGTAATTGTATGCGGACGGTAAAAAAAAATTATATGATGATGACGACAACGACCGAGTTTAGATTTGTGTTTTGAAGTCAACCGGAACTTTGAATGAAAAAGATTGTGTGATGGTGAGAAAAATAAAATAAAATTTGAAAAGAAAAAAAAAACTACATATGTATAGTAAAGTATCTATATTATAAATTACTAAGGAAAAATTAAAGTTTAACAAAAAACAACAACAATAACATATTGTCTAGTATGACTCTGATAAATTGAGAAAATAAAAATTTTCAATATTTTCTTCTTTTATTATTTTTAAATCGAAAATTAACTTTTCTCTTTGGAGTGAAAATTTCACTTTATGTTCAGTCAAATTTCTTTTTGAATCGTTAATTTTTTAAAGCCCTTAGTAGGTCTTCGAAATTATATGTGAATTTGTCTTCAGGATATTTCGAAATCGAAATAATTCCGATAAAGTAACATTTTTTTTTAGAAATACTTTTTTTTTTAATTATCCGAAAAATTATTTCTTTTGGCGTGTCAAAATTAAGACCCTGTGAGAAATTTAGAAAAAATCGAGTCTCTGAAAAATTCTCCGTTGAAAATTTGATCCTTCGTTATGATAAAAACAGGTCAAAACTTTGATGAGTTCACTGAAAATCCTTTAAATTAAGTTGTTAGTCCCAAACGTTTAGGAGTTATAAGACCCAAAAAATCCATCACAATATTTGATTTAAAATTTTAAACTGAAAACTATGAGACCACAGCTAATTTAAGAATCAAATGTAGCGATTTTTTAAAGTCCAATGTTAGAAACGCGCTACAAAATTGTGTGTGATGGAATCATTTTGAAAAATTTTACGCATAAGTAAAACCTAAATACTGTGAAGGACATACAAAAAAAAAAGTAGACTATTTAAAGCTATTCAAACCTTTTTCAACCAAAGATCCAATTGACTTTATTTTATGTCCTAAACATAAAAAATTACGGCTCTTTCACATTAACTGAAAAACTTAAAAATTTGAACACGTTTAAGCCTGACTGGTTTCTTAAGAAAAATTAGTTAAATCAATCGAAGTAGAATTGATGATTTCTTTGAATTTTAAGAGAAAAAAAAATGAATGTATTCTAGAAAAAAGCACAGGAAAAAGATATTCTAGATTTTGACAGTTTTAAGTTTTCAAAATTTTCAAATCTTCATTAAAAGCTGAAAAATTTGTCAAAAATTAAAGAAGCAAAAAAAAAAAAAAAACTAAGTAACTAATTCGATTAAAAATTGTGTGATTTTCACCGCTGGAATTTTTTAAAATCAAATAATTTCAATAAAATCATGAAAAAATAATTAAAAATTAATGAAATTTATACAATTTTTTTCTACATTTTTAATTTTTTTTTCTCAATGTTAAAATTGATAAAGAAAATTCATGAACAAAATGTGTGTGATTTATAAATAAAGTTACACCATATTCACGTAATATCTGCTTAATAAATTTTTATTTATTAATTTAAAAAAAAAAAAAAAAAAAAAAACTTGAAATAAAGTATTGAACACCTTATTTTTTTTAATCATCATCATCATCATTTATTTTATATCGTCACCTGTTTAAGCGGATGTGGTCATCGAAAAACTCTCTATATAAAATATTTTATTAATTTTTATTGTTGTTGTTGTTGTTGAGCAATCATCATATATAATATATACTATACATATATGTAGATATGTGTGTACCATCAGGTATATGAAGTTGGAGGTGGTTCGAGGTTAAATATTAAGAATGATATGTAAAGAAAATATTTTAAAATAAAACCACAAGAAGAGAGGAGAAAAAAAAATTAATGATATTTCGACTAGAAGTGTGGAATGCATTTTTTTTTATGAATAAAAATTATGATTGAAAAAATTACGTAATTCAAAAAAAAAAAAAGAACGAAAAGAGAAAAAAAAAAAGGGTGAAAGAAATGGTAATAATTTTTTAAAAACTAGCAGAAATTGTCGTTTTTTTTCTTTTTGAAAATTTGATTAAACAATAATTTTTTTTTTATTGAAGATTGCATAATTTTTTTTTTTATGAAATAAATTTTGTTTTTTTTTTTTTAAAATTCGTCATCGTAGAAACTTGTGACGTAAAACTTCCTTTTTCATGAAAAAAAAAAAATTATGAATGTGTGGTTTTTAAACTTTTTTCATTAGGATTTTTTTTTTAATATTTTTAGAAATGATAATTGCATATTCAATTTTAAATGAAAACTGGTAGTGGGGGAAAGTTCATCTAGTTCGTAACAAATTTAACCAACCGTGATTTATTTGAAAGATCGTTTTTTGATTTTGTTGAGCAACAAAAAATAAATAAATAAATTAAAATAAAAAATTCGATAAACCGGCATTGACTTTCAATGTTTTTTTTTTGTTTTTTGTAACTGATTTCAGCTGGTTTCGCGTCAACGGTTGCCATTATGACGCAAGCATAGCATTTTGGAAAGTTGTGTTTTTTCAATGATTGCATAGAAAATTAGAAGAAAAAAAAAGACTAGAAGAAAGACAGCTTTTTGGTAGACAATTTAAAGAACACTGAGGATCCTATTGTCCTTCCTTCAAAAAAATAGAAGTTGATATTGGACTTTTCTGAGCATTCATTTCTGCTGGTACAATAAAGTATAAAAAATCTTCGAGGAACTAATTTAATTCTGAAATAAATTAGAAAGGATCAGTCCACTGAAAACTCGAGTTTTTTATAACTTTTTTAGAAAAATTCAAGACATTTTTTTTTATTTTTTTCAGGAACGTCATTAACCCTACAAAATGATTTCAATGTTCATATACAATGGCATGCTTTTCATTTTGAGTCTCATGATGTACGTTCTTTAAACTTTATCAGTTTCCTCTTTGAAGGATTCTACCCAATCCACCTTTTTTTTTTCAAAACTCATAATTAGTAAAATTGTATATCCTTTATTTTCGGGGAAAAAAAATTAAATTTCCCATATAAAATGTTTAAACCGACTGTAAATGCTGATCTTTAAAATGAACAAAAATTATGAGTAATTCTCACAGAAATATAGTTAAAAAAAATTTATAAAAAATATTTAAAAAAATAATAAGAAAAATTGTATATTGGTTCAATTATTTTGTCGCTGACTATAAATGTGTTAACATCCGTTTTAACCCTAATCATACCAATCTCATGTTTTCTAATACAACTGACAAAGGTTAATAAATTATAGGAGTAATAATTTTTTTTTCTCGTTATGTGAAAAAAAAAATAAAAAAAAATATTAATTAAAATGACGTGTACAAATATTTTCACATATTACACTCACCTTTTTATCATCAGTATAATTTGCAATTAACATTTTACTTCAAAATTTTTTATACAATTGAATGTATAATATATGAAGTTGTTGCATTTACAAGATGAATAATAAAAAACAAAAAACAAAAACAAAAAAATATTCACAATATATTGCAATTGTGTTATTATTAATTAGTATATAAAAAAAAAATTAATAAAAACAATGCAATGAAAGAGAAAATTTATTATATTTTTTTTTTTGTTCATCAATTAATCAATTATTTGATCTATAATTATTATAATTTTCTTTTTAGAAAAAAAAAAAAAAATAGTAGAAGAACTTGTATGTTTTACACTATTTTGCCTCTTGTTTTTTTTTTTCTTTCCTCAATTTTAATTATTATTTCTTTTTTTAAAGTAAAATTACTTTCATTTTTTTTTTTTGCTCTTTTTTTGTTTAAAAAATTTCCAATAAAATTCAAATGTAGCTACTAATTAAAAAAAATAATCAATTGCTACTTTTTATGGGAAAAAATAAATGAATCTTTTTTTGTTGTTGTTGTATATGTTATTTTCCGATTGTACACTGTATGAATTGTTATATTGTTGATTTTGTTGTTGATATTGTATGTTTGTAGATATTTATTTCACTTTTACTTTCACTTGGGCTTTTTATTTTTCAATTCTTTTTTTTTGTTGGAGAGTTTGTTTTATTGTAGTATGTATTTTGTATTTTGTAATTTTTTCGACATTTATTTTCCGAGTTTAACGGACATTAACTTTTTGAATTTTTTTTGCTCAAAATTAAATTTTGATTTTACGAAATTTAAAAAAAACGGCTATTTTTCCTTTTAAACAATATAAAAAAAAATTGTCAAAACAAAATCAAATTAAGTTTAAAACCCAAAAAAAAAAAGGTAAATTCACACCACAAAAAAAATTACGTTAATACAACAATTTTGTTTTTTTTAATTAACTTTTTTTTTTTGTTTTTATTTAATTTTATTTTTATTTTAAATTAACGTCACTGTAAAAAAAACTTGAATTAGCAAATATCTAAAAAAAAAAAAATAAATAATAGAAAGTTTTATTTCAGTTTGATTGCGTAAATCAAAAGGAAAATCCGTCAAAAAGAAACAATTTGTTTGGTCAAAAATTGATGATGATTGTCTTCGAATATTTTATGCAATTCAGCAAAAATATGATACTATGTATTTTATTTCGTTTAAGATACAATTACACAGAATTAATTAGTTTTATATATATATATTTTTTTTGCAAAAGGTCCACACAAACTGACAAGACTTTAATATTGATATCTTTCATGTACGTCGACAGTTCATTATTTTAATTGTTTAATTAAATAATTCAATCTTTTTTGTAAATTAATGCACTACCTCTTAGAAATATTTGAAAAAAAAAAAAAAATTAAAATAAATAAAATCTAAGAAGAAAAATATAAAAAAAAAAACAAACAGAGGATTTTTATATGTCAGATTGTATGTTGTTAATCGTACCACGTCTCAAATGTATCTGAATTCTATGAAAGTTTGTAACCTGTTCATCGGTATTTTCCAGTTTTTGTATATATTATAGTTTTTTTTTTTTTTTTCTGTTTTAAATGAAAAACACAGTAGAGAGTATGTGTGTATATTATAATATATAATGACGACATGACAAAGTGGTAAAACTTAAAACAGTAATGTTAGCTATATTACGATATTAACATTTTTATCCGTATAACATATAAGTTTTAGTTTAACAGATATAAAACAATATATGTACAATATAATATATTAGAGTGAAACTCACTCGTCTTAAGAAATGGTTTTTCTTTTATTTTTTTTGTTTGTTAAAAAGTCTGGGTACTTGTTAGACACTATACATACAGATATATACTCGTATACAACAATAATAATAATAATAAAAGAGAGAAGGTTATCGGCATTCAATAGAAAGAAAATTATTATAAAATGTACGTAAAGATATTAAAATATCTTAATGTTCAATATAAATACAATTTTAAAATCATAATATGTATAATATTTTCTTCAATATTATTTTGACAAGGTTTTTTTATTTTTATTTTTTCTTCAATGAATTGACACGAAGTATCTTTATCTTCTCTCTTTTCTTTTGAAATTTAATTTTTTAAAAAATGTATATAGGTCAGTTTATTACCACTATTTTCCGGATAAAATAAAAAAAAAAAGTCATTTTTATATTGAAAATGTTTTTTTGTTTTTTCATTATTTTCGAAAAAAGAAATTGGAACATATCCTCCTTTGAAGGGCTCCATGGGAAAAAAACAATGAAGAGAAATTAGATATATGTATATTTTGTACCTTTTAGGAAATATGTTAGAAGTGCTGATACAAGGATCCGGAAATTAGTGCATTTTATTCGAAAACTGAAGAATAGAGGAAGGTTCACTTTATGTTTTAGAAAATACTAAAGTCATCCAACTATAGAACGTGAAACTGTTTTTACATTCTTAATTACTTTCTCTTCATTCTTCCTTTGGAGGGTCAGGGTCTTCTTGGTAATGAAACTAAAATTTCATCAGATAACTAAGATAAAATTTTTCCTAAAATCTTTTCAGGGTTTTACATATACTGAAAGGCGCTTATTAAATCCTTGTAACATTTTAAAGAAACGGGCTCTCTGAAAGTGATAACCATGAAAACAAAATGTGGACCACCTTTCGATTAAAAATCATTGGACTCTTTTTATTTTCTACTGAAAAAATTTAGTTCTTGCCAGTTACAAAGTATCACTACTTAATTCTTGGAATCAAGTCGTAAAATTAGAAAGGTAAACTTCAAAAAATCTAAGGTGTTACGATGAAGAAGAGGAAGAAATTGGAATTCTGAAAAAGTTACAAGTTTCATTCACGTAATAAGTTGGAATTTTTTTTTTGTATTATTCAATCTGAAATTTTAATTGGTTTGTGGGGTTGATCATATATGAATGATTAGAATTTTTCTTCTGAAATTATGTAATAAATTGCTAAAGCCTTAATTATAGGGTAAAATGTACTGTGTGTGGTAGATTTTTTGAAAAAAAATACTTCACAACTTTCTGAAAAGTTAAAATTTGTAGGAAATTGGTCCTTTTGAAGCTTAAAGTTAAAGGAACAAAGATTATGAACAACCGCTCCTTGGGTGTTAGGTTCATTTAGGGTAAAATTTCTGTGTAAAACGAAATCAGTAAAAGTAAATTGCCTTGTCTGTTAAATTGTTAGGATTTTTCGAAAACTTAGAGACAATAACCCATCAGCATAACTTTACGTAAGTCACTGAAGAAATTCCCAGGCCAAAAATTAAGATACTAAACTACTTTTATTTTCTTTAATTTTGGATAAAAAATTCATTGAATTAGAAAGCAAAAGTTCACTGAAGAACTTTCTTAAGACTGTGACAGCTTAGTAAAAACAAAGCGTAAGAAATCGATTAATGTGGAAAAAAATCACCGTTACTAATTCTTGTTAAATTGTCTTTTTTTTCCTTGTTTTTTTTTTTTTTTTTGCAATAGAAAATATTTACTTTGGTAATTGTTTACAGCATGAAGTGTTAATTTTAAAATAAATTTTAGTAGGTATATAAAATAACCCATTCGTGTGGTATGTACATACATATATATTTATATTTTGACATGCCACTCAATAATGTTGTAATGCATTCAAGTCATACAATTCATATAAAATAATTCATGTGAATAAACCATTCAATTAAAGTGAATTAAAACTTCTATAATATACACAAGAGGTACATAGGGAAAAAATATAATTTGGAAAAGAAACACACACAAACACACATACTTTATTGAAACGGAAGTTTCTAAAAACTAATGCAAAATAAAAGAGAAAATTATAATTAATTTTATTAGACATTAGGCGCAGTAACACGTATATGACGTGTGGTACACACATGAGATTGATAAGATATAGTGATCGAAAAATACACAAAAAAAAAAAATAAATAAATAAATAATAATCAACTCTTATTCAACAGGTAATTCAAGTTGAACTTGAATCATTATTATTTATTTAACAATGCACAGGATTTTTGGCTAACATTAATATGTGAATAAATCATTTAGAAAAAAAAACAACAACAACAACGTTTTGAATATTAAATGAGCCATAATTCTCGTTTTAATCAATCGGTCAATGAATAGATAAATATCGCTTTTTACACACTTATTAATTTTTTTTTTTTCATAAAACAACAACAACAAAAAAAAAAAAAGAACAATCTGTTAAATTAAAGAAAATATAAAGAAGAAAAAAAAAAAAAAACATAAATTCAGTAGGTGGTTGAAAAAAATGCAAAATATGCAACAAAAATAATGTTTTTTTTTTGTTTTTACTTTTTTTTTTTTGTTTTTATTATTCAATAAAATGATTAATATTTTTTAATATCAAATAATTATCATTATAAAAAGTTGTAATAACACATACTACGCATATTTATATATCGTTGTCATAAAGATTTTTACACATAAAAAAAAATAAAATGAGAGAAAAATAGAATTGTATGAGGAAATTGAAAAATATTACCTTTTACAGTGTACTCGTTGATTTTTTTATTATATTATAAATATACATACATACATATATGTATTTATAGATACTTTTTGTAGATAGTTTAATACATTCATTTTTTTTCTTTTATAATAATATTTATATTTTATATGAATAACTAAAAAACTACACATAGAAAACTGAATGGTTAACATGTGTACACATAATCGAGTATCCGAAAGATACAAGAAAGACGACATTCGATCAGACCAGGATCGGGAATCGAATCACGGACCTTTGCCTTTCCGGGGCAATGCTCTTACCAATGAGCTATTGAATGCCATGTCGCTCGCTTTTCTTAGTAACTACTTTTTAATCATTGATGAAGAATACTCAAATCTCCTACACAAGTGATTTCCACAAAGAATTTTTGTCGAGGTAAGCTTTGAATTTGTGAAGCTTACACATTTATCTTATAATAGATAAAATCTTTTACTTTGCAAGCAAATTTTTGTAAAAGACACCTAAAAATGAATTTCCAAATTAATACACAGACACTCAATTCCTCAGTACAATTATTGTTCCAATGAGAGTTATGTATATTCAACAAAACCCCAGTACAAATAAGATTATTCGGAATTAACCATTGTGACCCAAGGTATGGAAGGATAAAAATTTGATGTTTTTTTAGCGTAAATCTTTTTTTTTTTTTGTGTATCGTTTTAGAAACTTGGAAATTTGTCTGAAAAAAATTTTTTGGAGAGAGAAAATTAAAAGACTGAGTTAGCAGCAAGTAGCAACATGTCCAAAGTATGGATAATTTTATCTTTTGATTCGGAAATGTTACATCGAATTCGAAATCTGAAAGAGCTTAAGCGTAAACGAGCTCAAGCATGTGAAGAATTGTTCAATATTTTTTTTCAGATTCATCAATCATCATCATCAGTCTCAACCACGTCCTACTCAAGTTAATTTGATCTTTCAAGACTACTTTTTAGATAACTATGAAGATAGAGGAGAACAAATCTCGAGTTGGGATGTAGCGTCATGAAAGAAGAACTACGAATATAAATTCTCAATAACTTTTAGAAGTAACTAAATAAACGATACTTTGGGACCTGGGTGTTTTTGAAAAATTACTGAATAAATGACACAAAATGTTGTGCTGTTGGTTTTCGAAAGTAGGTAAGTGTATTTTGAATTATTTTTTATTTTGAAACTTTGAATGATATAAAATTTAGATTCTGATGCTGATAAGGTTCAATTCAAACAAAAATCGATTGAAGTAAGGTAGCAGACCCTTGTTTCAAATAAATCTCATCAATCATCATTTAATTTTCAAAGTATAAAATCTTCATTATGAGCTTTAAATAGGCCACCTAGTTTTTTCAGTTGTGGCAATTTCACAAAAAACAAAAAACTTTCATGGTCATAAATACATGTGTTAAATAAAATGTAAGTATATGTATGTATACACAATATACACAATATACATACATACATATATACATAAGTCTATAGAGAAGATGATCTTCATCAGAGTAATCTGATAAGTTGTAGTGTATAGTATTATATTGAAGAGTGTAAATGTACCCGGATCTTTATGAAATAAAAATTTTAAAAGCATTGAAAAAAAAAATAAATAAATAAAAAATAAAATAAACTTTTAAAAAGAGAAGATGAATATTGGAAGAAAAAAAAATCAGCACACACGGTCAATCTCCCATTCTGAAACAAATTTTTTTTTCTTCTTTTCGTGTTTTTTTTTTTTGTTTAGTTTTAAAATTTTGAACTAAATTTGTTTTTTAAAAAAAAAATAATACATTACGTTTTTCTTTGCTTTTTATTTATTTATTTATTTTTTTTTTTCGTTTTATATTTCTGATGAAAAATTTAAATTTAGATGTCATTATACACCATACAATCTCATGAGATATCGTTCTTATTAAAAATTTTGTAATTATATATTTATTTAAGGTAGTGAAATATCTTTTTTTTTTTTGTTTTTATTGTTTTATATTTTTTTACAAATTATAGGCAATTAAGATACCAAAAAAAAAAAAACACAATAAATTTTTGTACCTACATGTTATTTTTTTTTTTCGACAGAGTTCAATATTCTTATTCGAATTCTGTTGAATATTTTGGTATAAAGATTTTTTTTTTTTTTTTGATTTTTTGGATTTATTGAATTTTTTAAACGTAAAATCAAAGAATTTTTTACTCAAAAAAAAAAAGTACAAATTTTAAATAAAAATGTAAAATTCACATGTTGTATTTATTAAAATGTATCTATTGGAGTATTTTGCATACAAGATTCTATCTTGATTTAATTATTTTATACAAAATGAATGAAATTTAAATTATACTACATATGTGAGTATACATATTATGTGCGAATAGATAGTTTGTTAGACTGTTAGACAATATTATTGTTGTTATTTAATAATATAAAATATTCTGTGTAGGTGATATTAGAATTTATAAAGTTATTACTTAAACGATAAATATCAAGACTTTTTTATATCTAAAAAAAAAAAAATAAAATAAATAAAAATAAAAAGCAAAACAATAAAAAATATTTTCATATTTTAAAAAAAGACCATGATTTAATTATAAAAATGTGAACTATTTTAAGATTATGACGTTTTCTTATCAGAAATATGATTTTTTTTTAAATTTATTTTATTTTTTTCAAACAACAAATTATTATGCAAACAAAATCTGGTTTAATAATGCATTTGTTATTTTTATCTCCACACTTTTTCATTTAAAAAAAAAAAAAAATATAAAATTGCATTTTATGAATAATTCATAATAAAAATTATTTTATATTTTATTTATTTATTTATTTTTTGTTTCAGTTAAATTAATGGCTTGATTATTTATTTTTTTCTTTTAAATTTAAAGTTTCATTGATCTTTTAAAATGTTCAATAATTGAATTTTGAATAAGGTCAAAGGTTATAAAAGAATAATTTATTTTTTTTATCCAATTTTGTAGACTTCCGGTTCTAAATAGGTAATTTAGATGAATTTAATGCATTCAGAGATAAATAGTCCGAAGAATGGCATTGTTGAGGAATTTTTAGAACAAAATTTTTTTTTTTTTTTTTTAGTAATGTAGTTATGTTTGGACTTTAGGGCATTTATGCCATCAATCCATGGAATTATTGATTTAAGTTTGAAGAATGAAAATCGTGATTTTTTAAAATTATAGAGCCCTTTTAGAAATTAAAAACAGCATTATTTTTTAATAGTATCGTGATACAATTTTTATCTTTTCTGAATATTTTACTGTATTAATGTAAAATCTTGTATTTAAATAAATCCACCATAACGATTAATTCAAACTTTTTGTTTTAAAAGTAAATAAATAAATATCTATATACAATTTGAAATAAATTGTTCATATGCTGTATATAGAGAAAATTTTTAGTATTTAATTATTGAAAAAAAAAAGTATTACTTTAAGCAAATCAACATAAATACTTTTTAGTAAATAAATAAATTTTCAAATGTTGCATTATTTATTTATTTACTATTTATTTTGCAATTTTCAAATGTCATGAGTTTATTATAGCTACATATGTCCCCACATACTATTAATAAATTTGTTGTTGTTGTTGTTGTTATTATTATTATTATTATTTTATTTTTTCCCAATTACAATACACAATATTCAACCAACATTGATACTTTCACCTTGTACATTGGCGAGATTTATAATAAATATATAAGTGATTTTTTTTTTACTTCGTTTTTTTCTTTTTTTTTTTTGAATACGTTTGTATTGTGTGAATACATGATGAATGAAATAATAGAAGAGATTTTCGAACCGGATGTAAACAAAAATTTAAATTGAGTTGAGTATGGAGCTACACGTTCAATGATTAAGAAGTGAGATTTTTGTTTTTTGTTCGTTTTTGTTTGTCTTTTTTTTTTTTTTTTTTTTAAAATACGTAAGAGGTGGCATTAAGGTAATGGTCACAGGTAACGAATTTTTATTTGAAAGGAATTTTTTAAAGAAAATTTCGAAAATGCATAAGAATTTGGTTGTTCTTAATGAATGTAAGAAATTTTTTTGGAAAATTATTTTAATTGAGAATTACTAAAGCAAAATTAAGTAAAGTGGAATTAAATTTCATTTCGCAGTTACTATTGTTCGGTGTTTTTCAATCGTGGAATGTAATTAATTTTCATTTAAAAGGAAACATATCCTAAAAAGTTCTTGGAATCTATTAAGACCTTAAAGAAGAACAGAACAAATACACTCTTTTCCGGAGAACAACAAATTCTGTACCGACCTTTATAGCGATCGTTTGGTATTTCTACTCTTAAACTGTGGAGTGCCCTTCCATTCAACGTATTCAATACTTTAATAATTTATGTAAGTTCAAGTATGATATTTTTTAACAATGTTTTTCTTCTTTAGAACTACATTTCCCTCCTCTTTTTATTCTACACGAAACAGTGCTGTGTTTGGAAGCAAAATTACATTGAAAGAAATGTGTCTATTATCTGGTTCATTGACAAAAAAAAGGACTTTTAGAGAAATCGAGTATAATAAGGCTCAACATAATCTGATCTCGTTTTCTCGAATTCAACTATAACCCCGCCCAAGAAACAGATTAAAATTGTTTCTTGTGAAAGCAAGAGATCAACAAAAGCAGGAATTGGTCGTCGGAATAGGCTTTAGCAATCTTCTTCCGTAAAATGTTACAGACTACAATTGGCAGAGGTTTCCAAAAAGTGTGTTTTTGTGTTACAAAAATGTTCTTTAAATTTCAAAATTTAGATCTGTTTTTGTCAAAGTATTCTTGACACAATAACATTTCGGAACATTTAGAAAAATGAATAAAATTCGAAAAATTTCCCCTTTAAAAATAACATTTTTCCAACAAAAACAATACAAAAAAATTTCATATTCCAGTTATTATTAAACACCCTATACTGTCTCAGTTTCATAAATTCCATTACAATGTTTATTATTTCTGTTCAGGAATTTATTCCCACATTATTTTCCTTATGAGAATTTTTCACTATTTTCTTACTTTGAACAATTTTATACATTATTTTTAAAATTTAATTTAAAATAAATTGAAATTTGAATTTATTATTTTTTCTACAAGATTATTTAAAAAATAAAATATACATACATACCTGAATTTTTTGTTGTAATTCAGTTTCATTTAGACAACTGTCAGATGTAATATAAAATGAAACATCATCAACATCATTTAAATTTTTATAATTTTGTATATCGAATGTTTTAAAACCAAATATTGTACAAATTATATCTTTATGTGTAAATAACAAACGTAATAATTTATGATTTATTCGTATATTCAAATTAATTTTATTTATTTCTTCCATTTTTTTTTTCTATCTTTTAATGTGAAACATTCGATTGAAGACAAAACATTTTCTTTACTTTTCTTTTCATTCAACAAAAACAACACACACACACTGTACAAATTTTTTTTATTTATTTTTTTTTCTCTTAAATTTTATATACAAACTTATTTTATGACATTTTTTTTTTTAAAACATAATCACAGTTATAATAATTTTAACTGACTTTAAGTAACAAATTATTATTCCTATTTTTTTTTTTTATAATTAATTTACACACTAGAAAAATTATTAACTACATTTAAACACCATCTTTTCTTCATCTGATTATTGAGAGTTGCTGATCTATTGTAATCCACCAAAATCTATTTCTTCACTTTCCCATTTTCCAATAAGGAAAATATATTTTGATTTCATTATCAAATTGTTTTTGTATATTGATGAATGTTACCATCCATAATTTATGGGACAGATCTACTACAATATGAAATCAAGAACTTGCAATATTTTTCTAAAACACTGAACAGTTAAAAAACGTCAAAATTGTAGTAAAGCATAGAAGTTTGAACTACCACCTCAATCGGGCAGTGTTACCTAATTCTCCGTTTGAATTTTTCACAAGCTAAGTAAATTAATAGGACAACTGAATCATTTGTTCCAGTGACAGCTTTCCAAGCAAGGTATTTTCATGAACTTTTCTAATAAAAATTTCCATATTTGACAAAATTATTTTTGAGTTTTTTCAAGGAAAGAAAAACCGAATTTTAGATTTCTTTATGATTTTATCTATTTATTGAAAAGGGAAATAAAAACATTTTTTTCTTAATAGATTTGAGTCATAGAAAAATTCTTGTTTTTGAAGAATCTGGCAACACTAAATCCAATCAGTTTTGGAGGGTAAAACAGAAGATAAAAAACATGTAAATAAAATTTTCCAATTTATTCTGGAAAGCTTCCAATGGTAATTCCAATAGAATGTTTTCTATTGACAACTCACGATTTGGCCTTATTCTGTCTGAATGATGTTTCATTTAATTGGAAAAAAAAACGACATGTTTACTTCCTGAGGAATGCAGACAATAACAAAATAATAAATTAAAAATTGAATTATTTTTCTAAATATTTTATTACCTTATTAATTAAATCATTAAATTATGCACATAATTATGTTGTAGAATAATATTGACAATTACAATATTTTATTTATTTTTTTTTTTAAATTCTAAATGAATTGAATTATTTTTTTTTTTTCTCATTCAAATTTTACCTTAAATTTATTTACTAAAATAATTTAAATTGAAATAAAGCTAAATTTAGATTAAAAAAAAAATAATAATAATAAAAGTAATTTGAATATTTGAAACAAAAAAAAAAAAAAGTATTTTATTTCCATGACAAAAAACATAAAATTTTAGAGTATGTCAGCAAAAAATAATTACTTTTTCAATTTTCTAATTAAAAATTTAAAAATAAAAAAGAGGTCAATTGAAAAAAATAAAATCTATCTTATTTCAAGAAATTACATCTTTGAAAACATCAAATTAACGTCAATTAAGATGAAATTAAGCTTAAAATATTAAGTTACTGAATTTTTATTAATAATTGATGATTATTTAATGTTTTCGATGATGCAAAAATTAGTTGCCATTCGTTTTGCTTATTACATTCAGCTTCACAAAATTTTTGTGATGCTGAATGTTAAAATAAAAAAAAAAGCAAAGACATTTAAAGAAAAAAGAAAATTAATTTTCAAATATGAAAATGTTTTTTTTTTTTTATGAATTTTTCTAACCCAATTCCAAAATTTACAATTTTCAAATAAATGTTTACAATTATTATTATTTTTGTAATCCTAGAGAAACTTAAAATTAAAAGTTAAATTTTATGAATTATTTTTTAACTCATAACACAGTTATTATGTCGGCTCATAATTTCTTAGATTTTTTTTTTTTTTTGTTGTTGAATAATTTAAATATTATTTAAGTAAATTTATCATTTTGTTTTGTATTTCATAAGTGATATTTGAAGTTATTTGCTCTCATATTGAACAATTCAAAAATATACAGACAACAGTTAAATATTCTAGAGAGCAAAAACAACTTTTAAATATTTTATGAAGCATACAAAAACGAATAAAAATTACCTTATAAATCTCATATGATACTTTCTTTTTTATGATACCTTATTTTGAATAAGAAAATAAAAACTTACATGATTTTTGTTTTCAATAATAATAATAAAAAAAAAAAAATTCCTTCTCATTCAATTTTACATTCTAAGTTTGGCTCAGTTATTCAACTTGATCGATTTGCTATGGAATCCCGTTTTTTCAATTTTAACACAATATTTTATCTGGTTTTCTACATAATTTTTTTTTCTTTCTTAAAATTATATTATAAATTTTATTTATGATCCAAAAGTTGTTAATAATATTCGTCTTTTTTTTGTTTTTTGAATATAACAACCTTTTGTTTTGTTTTATTATTAAACTGACTAAATTAATCCTCTTTTTTTTTTATAATCTTCTAAATTTAATGATCTTTTTGGAGCTGTTTCATTTGCTTTTGAAACTGGTTTAGGTATAACACTTACAGGATTTACTAAAATAGAAGAAAAAAATTGAAATTCAAATCAAAAAGTTCAAAAAAAAAAAAAAAAAAAAAAAAAAAAAAAAAAAAAAATTTATTGCTCACCTGGTAGAGGAACGTCAAGATCAATTTCAAAATCATGTAATGAATATAAATTATAATCATTTTGTTTTGGTTTTTTATCATCATCTTGTTTTTTACGTCCTGGTGGTGGTGGTGGTTGTGGAGCTAATTGTCGTATTTCATCTTGTTTTTCATTATTTCTATCACCACCTTTAAAATTCATACGTGGCATTGTTGATCTACGTGTAAATGGATCATCAATTTTAATACCTTTTGTTGCTCTTATCTCTTCTAATATTGCTTTTTCAGCTTCTTCAACATTACGTTTACGATTTCTATCATTTATATATGATATTAAACTAATACTACTTGAACGTCTTTTATCTAATTCGGATGCACGATTTTCTAATTCTTCAATTTGTATACTTAAATCACGTGCTGTATTATCATCACCACGTAATAATGCTGCATCACGTTCTTTCATTAATATTGTTTTTTTCATAGCATAATTTGTTGGACGTTGTCTAAAACGATTTTTTTCTTCAATTATTTTTTCAACATCTTCTTCTTTAAATTCATAATTCATTGCTTCACGTATATCTTTTTGTTTTTGTTCTAATATATCAGCTGTTGGCATTGGTACATTCTGTTGTGAACAAACACCTTTCCATTTATCATATTCACTTTCAGTAAAATCTTGATTTGATATAAATTCTAAACGAAATACTCTTTCTTGATTACCATGTTTTAAACGTAAACCTTTATTTGTACGTGTTTTACCAAGTGTATAAATTTTTGCTGTTTCAACAACACCAACTATTTCTGCAACACGATATACTGGTTTTGAACCATTATTACCAATACTGATACGTACAAAACAATTATTTACAGTTTTTTCAAAAATTGGTAAATTTATTAAACGTTCCATTTTATGACGTGATAAACGTAATTTATTTAATTCTTCACATGTTGTTAAATAAACTGGTTTCTTTTCAATTTTTTCTTCATCTTCAGATTCACCACTTGATGATTTACTGCTACTACTTGCAGTTCCACTTCCACCTACTGATGAACGTCTAACTGGTGAACGTTTCTCTTCTTCACTATCACTACTTCCAGAATCATCTGAATATATATCCGATGCTTTTAATTTAATTGATGATTTACCACCACCTGAAACACTTTCAAGTTCTTTGTCTTCTTCACGTTCACGTTCAGCTTGTCGTTTAGCCTCTTCCTCTTCTAAAATAATTAAAAATTCCGTTTTAATAAATTGAAAAAAAAAAAAAATTTTAGTTTTTACAATTGAAATTCATTTGGACTTTTTTTAATTTATATTAAGTTAAGTCAATCCTTTTATCCAAAAATACAGTTTATTTGTAGTAGGCGTGTGCTCTGCAACGTGCAGGTGCAAGGTTATCATCTAAAAATTAAGGATTTCTTATAGCCCCTTATAAAGTAAAGGGGCCTTCCAAAAATTCCGCTCGTTAGAATTAACGGGCAGGGGTATATTTAATAAATTGGGTGCCAGCATCAATGCCCTCACTTACGCTCATTGGACATTATGCTCCCCAAGACAAGGAAGAAAGACTCCTTTCTTTTAATGATATATATGCATACGCAGTTTTTTAATAACTGCGAATCATAAAAAAGGAAAATTTATTCCTCCCCATCAGATCCTTCATGTTATTAATTAAGGGCTACCCTTTTCAAACCCAAAAATCAATTGAGATTCTTAAAAAGTACAAAAAAAATCATGAAATAGAAATTCAACTTTGTCGTCTATGAGGAATTGAACCCACGCTTTCCTGTTGTATATTGCCCACTTCACATAGCTCTGAACTTCAAAATTTACCCTTAAAAGCCCTTATTATGATTCATAAATTTATTTAATTTACCTCGTTTGGCTTTTCCTTCCCGTTTTGCTTTGAGAAGTGCCATGGCATTACTCCGTTTATCATCAGTTTTATTCATTTCAACATTCTTTTTACGTTCTTTTGATCGTTCCTTAGGATCAAAGTATTCTGGTACAGCTGCTGATGGTGCTGTTTCTTCTTCTTTTTTCTCAGATGAATTAGGGAATGTCATTGTCTGTTCTGGTGGTGTAGTCATTGTTGTAATTGGTTTTATTGGTGGTTTAGGTGGTGAAGCTGTTTGATTAACAGGTGACATTGGTTTCTCTTTTTCCTTTTCTTTCTTTTTCTGTTTTTTCTTTTTCTTTTTATCTTTCTTTGTTCTATCTATAGCTGCTTTTTCTCCACGTCTTGCTAATTTTAATTTTCTTTCAATTTCCCAACGTGTACGCATCACATCACGTCTTTCAATTCGTTTAAATATTTCTGTTTCACGTTCTTTCTCTGATAATGCATTCAATCTTGCTCTATCCTCTTCATCACCCATTAAATTGTCATCATAGCCATCATCAAATTCTGATTCTGAAGTAGATGAATTACTATCATCGTCTTCATCATCATCATCTGATGAAACTTCACCTTCTTCAAGTTCTGAATGGTGTCCTTTATCACTATTTTTTACTATAGGCGGATGTTCTTGATCATTATTAGAATTTTGTCTTACTATAGGGACATTTGAATTTTCCAATGTAACATTTACATTTTCTATTGGTTGTTTATCACCAACAGAATTATCATTATCTGAATCATTATCATCATCTTCATCATCATCATCATCACCATTTGAATCTGATGAACTTCTATTCATTTTTTTAGTACGTGTTTTCTTTCTAGCTGGTCCATTACTACTTTTACCATTTACCCAATCTGAATCAGAATCTGATAATGTTTTTGTTTGTTGTGTTGATGGTCCACTACCATTGCTGCTACCTTCAGGTTTTTTTCGTTTCTTAGCCAATGAAAGAAGCTCCTACATAAAAAATTTTAAGGAAATTTATGAAAACACAAGAACGTAAAGAATTCAAATGGTAGTATGAGAAATATAGCTTATTAAATTATTGATTCTAATTTATGTACAACGTCGAAAAAATAAAATATATGTACACATTGCCAAAAAAAAAAAAATCACAATAATAATTTGTCATTCATTCTAAATAAGACAATGCGCAATAATTTTTACATAACTAAAAGACATTTTTTTTTCTTTACAATGTGTTTATTGAATTGATCAAAAAAAAGTTTATATTAAATAGCAAAATCTACAATCAAAAATTTGTTATAACATTAAAAATTTCTTAACCTTACCGAATCTAAATCAGAGCCTGATTCACTGCTGCTTGTCTCAGAATCTATTAGCGATTGATTTTTCTTCTTACCCATTTTTGCTTCTTTATTTTTTTTTATTTTTTTTATTTTAAATAAAAATTTATTTACTTATTATTTAAATATTTTAATAGAATCTATACAATAATTATTCACAATTGTAGTTTCATTATTTTAAATAAAAATAAAAATTTTAATACAATTTTTAAAAAAAGCAAGATAAATCCTTTTAGCTCAAACAATCAAGAAAACGCACCTCATTTTCTCCACACAAAATCACACAAGACAAAATTTGATGTATAAAAAAAAAAATTCTGAAGGTTCAAAAAATGTTGGTACATTTACGTATGGGATATTTATTGTTTAAAAGTTGGCGAACATGATTGAGAAAATGACTGGAAAATTGGGACAAAGGAAATTGGAACATATTTTTTTTTTTCAAAAAAAGTAACCGTCGACTAATTGTTTGACAACATGTTAAAAATCAAAAAATATCACCTGGTATTTTAAAATTGGAATTCTTCCTGCATTTTTTGTTGTTGTTGTAGGAAACAAAATTAATTAAAATAATGAATTATTTTGGTAAATCAGTAATTACATTGGTTAATAAAACAAAAAGGTAAATAAAATTCAAATTTTAACAAACTTACCACTAATAAATTTCCAACTTGAACGTTACCAACTGCGCCACACTTCAATAACAGGTTTTTTTTTGTTTTTAATGTCAAAGTTTAGCAGCTGTCACTTTTTTTAATGAAAAAAAAAAAAAGAAAATAAAAGAATTTTATTGTGTGTACTTTTTGTAGTAGGAAAATAAATTCTAAATTATTTTAAGTATTTTGTTGTACACGGGGAAAATATTTACACGAAATTTTTTTAATTACACGAATTATTGTAAAAAAAAAATAAATAAATAAAGTGAAATTTAGAAATTATTTTACGTAAAAATTCAAGTAAAACGAAAAAAGGAAAAAAAAAATAAAATAAAGAACAGGAAAAGTGATTGTATATGCAGAGGCAGACACCTACGTAAAATTGACCAATAATGGGCTTTTATTGTTTATTCATTTTAAATAAATTACAACTATTAAAATTTTATTCCTAGTCATTAGTGAATAGAGGACTTATTTTTTGTCTGTCTCATTGTCCTTTAAAAGATAAAAAGATATTATAGAACCTGTGTGTGTGCGTTTTTTTTTTTTCTAAATAGATTATTTTTATTTTTGTTTTTTTTTTTGTTCTCGAAAAGAAATTATAATCGAAGAATATTATAAATAAAGAAGATTTACTTTCTTTAGTTTAGTTGTTTTTTTTAATTCTTGATCCTCCACCCCCTTTTCAAGTTTATCAATAGAATTTAATAAACTTGACTATTTTACATGTGAAATAATTTTTATGTAATTAACAAAGTTATCGAAAAATAAAAACAAACAAAGAGAAAAATTGTTAAACAACTTTTTTAAAAAAAATATATTTTCATTATTTTTTTGTTTTCTTATTGTGTATGATTTTTATATTAAATTGTGTAACAAATGTTTTCGACCGGTCTTCCTTGTAATTTACCATTTCCCAGTTGTTTAGGGATACCAAAAGATAGTGGAAGTGATGAATTACTGCCATCAAGTATGGGAAATCGTGAACCAGTTATATTAAATGTTTATGATATGGTATGTATGTATATTATTCTCAATTAACAAGATTATGATGATCATAAAAAATTATATATATATTATTTATTTAACCCTTTAGTTAATGTCATTGTATTTCTTCTATGATAGCACAAGATAAAGAGCTATATCCGCTGATAAAGATTCAAAAGTATCTCAGTTTAACAAGAGTCCAAGACTCATAGTAGGGATATTGAGTCATAGAAGAAGAATTCAAGAATACATACTAAAGCTAAAGGGTTAAATAGTTTTATCTTTAAACTTTTTTTTTTTTTTAAATAAATTTATTTATTTATTAATCATTCAATTCCCTTTTTTTTCTCTATATATATTTAATTTAGTATTGGATAAATGAATATACAACATCACTTGGGCTTGGTGTATTTCATTCTGGTGTTGAAATATTTGGTACTGAATTTGCATATGGTGGACATCCATTTCCATTTACTGGTGTATTTGAAATATCACCAAGAGATCATGATGAATTAGGTGAACAATTTCGTTTTCGTCAAAGTATTCAAATTGGTTGTACAGATTTTACAAATGAAGATGTACGTAAAATTGTAGATGAATTAGGTAATCAGTTTCGTGGTGATCGTTATCATTTAATGAATAATAATTGTAATCATTTCTCTAGTGCATTAACTCAGGTAAAAAAAAAAAACAAGAAATTAATTCAGAAAATTTTTTAATTAATTAAATTTTTTTTTTTTAAATTAATTTTAGATTCTTTGTGGCCAAGAAATTCCAAGTTGGGTTAATCGATTAGCTCATTTTAGTTCATGTGTGCCATTTCTTCAAAGATGTTTACCAAAGTAAGTGTCGTGTCTTATGTTGATAAATAAACTTAAATTAATTTTATTAATTTGTTTCTATTTGTTTTTTTTTTTTTTTTGTAATTCTTACAGAGAATGGCTAACACCAAATGCCTTACAACAGTCAATCACAGCAATTCAAGATCGTGATTCAGATACAAGTCCGCTTTGAAATTAGGCCTATATATATAAAAAAAATGGTATTCTATAATTTTTAAAACCAATAAAACAATATTAAAAAGTAAAACAACAAAAACAAAAAAGCATGCAGAACACAAAATTAATAATAAAATAAAAATAACGCAAAAAAGAAAATTAAGGAATGAATGGACGATAGTTAAGTAAACTCTTATAACAAAACAAAAAAAAATAGTCTAAAAGTAAATTCAATAAGAAAATATATTTTTTATTAATTATATTTTGATTTGAAAAGAAAAAAGGAAGAAAACATATTTTAGATTTTCTTTTTTTTTTGTGCTGTAACGAAATAATGAAAAAAAAACCACAATTCTAAAAAAATAGATTTAAAAAAAAAAAACAATTTTTATTTCTTTCTTTTGAGGAAAAATCATAAAATTAAGAAGTAAAAAAATAGAGCAAAAATTAATTTCGCACATATTTTAATGCATTTTATTTAAAAAAAAAAAAAATGAAATTTATATGTTAAATTCACATAATAATTATAATTTATCTTTTCTTTTGTCATTCAATTTAATTTCATTTAATTATAATTAAAAAAATTATAAATATTAATATGATATGCATAATATGACTGATATATTATTGATAGTTTCTACATTATACTACTAATATACTATTATAAAAAAAAAACATACAATTTTTTTGTTTTTAATTTTTAAAGAAAAAAAATATTGCAAAAAATAAAACATGCATAAAATTAACAAAACAAAAACGTATTCAAACATATTTTTGATGATAATCTTTAAAAAAAAAAGGAAAAGGTGTAGGATATGATTTTTTGCCAAAACAAAAGAAATTTACAATAACAAAAAAATTTATTAATTTATTTTTTGAATGTATTTTGATCATAAAATTTTGATTTTTTATTTTAAATTTGTAATTTTTGGTAAATTAAGAAGAACAAAAAACAAATTGAAAATAAAAAATGTTTGTAAAAATACTGCCTAAGTTATGAAATACTTGAAATATTATAGTGAGGTACAAATTTAGAAATTTACAATGTGCTTAACAGTCTTTATTACGAAGCGTGTAAATTTGTTTAGAAAACATTTTGTTTTTGTTCTACTTTGCTTAAGTACTGAATTCAAATTTGAAGTTATAAGAAATTCGAAACGAATTACGTTCTTTCCCACTCCCATGAACAGTAAAAAGACATTATTTTTATTTTTCTCGATTTAAATTTTCTCATTTTAGACAAGTTATGCCAAAATAAATGAAAAATTGTCAAAAAATAATGAGAAAAAAAAATGATTTATATTAATTACAAGATCAAATCCAAGTACATTCAGATTCAGAAAAATGTTGTCTGACAAAAAAGTGTATCTTCGAAAACGTCAAATGATCGTCATTTGAAAGAATTCAGCTTAAAACTTTGAATTGCTGAATTTTATCAATTGAAGATCATTTGACGTTTTCGAAGATGCAGAAAATGTTCAAATTAGGAGCAGAAAAAAAATATTCAAACAAAAAAAAAACTTGAATTTCTCTTAAAGAAAATTTTATTTATCATTCGAATTTAATCGTTAGTTGTGTTAATTTTGGTCAAATGGTCGTTGTTTTTGTTATTTTTTTGGATAATGAGTTTCGTTTAATTTTACAAGTTTTTCTATTGAAAATTAAGTTCGAATTTATTGATCAAAATATGTTTTTTTTCTTTTCATTTAAAAAAAAAAAGTAAAATACACAAAGTGTGTTCAAAAAATTTAGCTTAATTGCATTAATCAAAAAAATTAAATCTATGATAAATATTAAAAAAAAAAATTTATAAATTATGTTCAAAAAAATAACCACTAAATAAAGAATGATAGTATTGAATTGTAAGTAAATTTATATAAACTGTGGTATACTATGTGACCTGTGTCTGATACGAAATTATAACAAAAAAAAAATTACACAAGAGAAACATTTTTGAAAAAGAAAAATAAAAAGTTAATTGAAAAAATTACAACAAAGAAAAACACAAGAAAGTCTGATTCTGAATTTTTTAGTAGAACCAAAAAAAAAAAACATAAAATAGACTTTTATGCAATTTAAAAGGAATGTGGAGAAAAGGCGAATTCAAAATCATTTAATATCGAAAACTTAGGAACAGTCAATCGAAATTGTTAAATTTCTGAGTAAATTTTGTTGGCAAGATGAGTGAGTTTAAAAGGAAATTTACCTTGGCTCACAATCAAATTCGAACAAAAATTATCAATTGACTGGAGTTGATTGTGAGCCACTCTAAATGAGTTTAACACACGTACACATGCGTGTCCGATCATAGGACAAAAATAATCACTTTAATTCTCTTCGAATGTTCTAAGAAAATTTAAAATCAGATTTTTTTAAAAGAATGAATGCATGAAGATAAAAAGTATTAAAAAAAAATTAAAGCAAAACTTATATAGTCTAGTTGAATTTATTAAAAAAAAAATTTAAAACAGAAAATAATTCTAAAAATCTAAGAGAAAATAAAAAAAAAAAAACAAAAATCATAATTTATAAATTGGAATGTATAATTATGTGGCCTTTTTCTTTTATTTTTCAAAATTGTTTATTTTAAACTATCACTCTATATCCCTTTCTCTTCTATCTCTTAAAATATATTGTAGAAAATCTTTAGAGTATGATCGTGACGATTTAAAATTAATCATAAATAAATTTTTCGAATACTCGAGTTTGATTTTCAATATAAGAAAAAAAAAAAAATAATAATAATAAATAAATAAAAAATCCATATTTGTTTGTCGATTGTGTCTTTATTGGGAAATTTAAAAATAATTCATCAAAGAATTTGATATTATCTTATTTCATTATTTTTTCTTTTTCTTCATTATTTCACAAAAATTAAATTAAGTAAATATTTATGTTTAAATTAATAAAAATTAACATGCAACGATTTAAAAAAAATACATACATACATATATTCATTTAAATGTACCTCCCTTACTTTATACGTAATATGTCATTTTTACTCATAAATTTTTAATTATTATTATTATTTTTTAATCAATGATTTATCATAATAAATTGTGTGTTTATTATTTTTTTTTTTATTAAAAATTAATTAATTAAATAATAATAAAAATATGTTATCATGATAATAAAAGAATTAAAATTTAATTTAAAATAAAAAAAAAAAAATTAAATAAAAAAAATAATATGTAAATCTGTTATCTAAAATAGAAACAATTTTTTTAAAAATAAAAAAAGAAAAAAAATGAAAGATTTATTGAATGTAATAAATTGTAAAATACATTTATTTGAAAAAAAAAAGAAGAAGAAAAAAACTTGAATTATTTATTCATAATTTGAGTAATTTTTAGATGGTGAAAGATTTTGGCTTGTACTGTAAACAATTTTGATTTACATATTAAAAGTTGTTGTATTCATTTTCAGTTTTTGGGCCACTTAAAGCTCTGGGGATCAAAAATCAGTCCTCGGATTGTAGAGCCAAAAGAAGAAGAAAATCAGAATATCACTAATGTCTGATTCAGATAAAATTTAGCAAGTAAACATGTATTAAAAGGTAAATTTAGTTGAACAATAAAGAGGATAAAGTTCAATACGGAGTGCCGAACAAAGGATGACGATGATTTTTGCTTGAAACAACTTACATGCTTTCACCCTTTAGTTTTATGGATTTTTTCACAGATTTTACTGACTTTATGTGCCTTTTTTAAAAATTTTTCTAATTTCTAGACGATGGTTCTCTAGTTTTCGAAATGACGTACTTAAATTTGACACTATTTATCTCTGGAAGCTGTTTCAACAGAAAATAAAGGAAAATTGGCTACGCATTAAACGCTTTAAGAGAATTAACAAAAAAAAAATTTAATTCATTAAAAAAATTTACAGCCCACAATTATCAATAGAAAGTACCTTTCTAGGCGCCTCTTGAATGAAATTCAGAAGATGTCTCAATGTAAGACAGACAGACGACACATCAAAAATATTTATTTTTATTTTTAAAAGTGTGTGGGCTAATCAGATTATAAATTTTGTACTTTTTAGTGATACATTTTCCGGTCTTAACCGTAACTAATTTTTCATTTTTTTTTGAAAAAATAGATTTATTTTATAAAAGCTTAATTTTTTTTCTAAAAATTTAGATTATTTTTTCCATATTTTTTCTTACCTCATTTAAATTGCTAATGAATAATTTTTCATGGTTCATTATTTAGAATAAAATTTCAATAAAAGTCAAATAATAATCAATTTACAAAAAAAAAAAAACGAAAAGAAAATTATGTTACACTGAAGTAAAAAAGATACATTTAATTAAATTCAACAGGGGTCATAAAATATTCAAAATATTCACTTTATTTATGTGGGAAACCATTTAAATTTTGCAAATAAATGCAAAAATTTTATTGAATGGAATTTTTAGAAATTATTCAACTTTTTTTTAATAATATTTTTCATTTTATCGTTAATCTTCAGAAAATACATATTTTTTATCATTAAAAATTATTACATGAGAGGGTAATCAATTAAGGGTCAATATTTATTGCATTAAGACCATAATTAGATATGATGGTTGCTATAATTCAATACATAAAAAATTGATCATCGATCAAACTAAATACAGAGTGCAATTAAATGAAAAAAAAAACAAAAAAACACAAAATTGACGCCACAAATTAATTTTTACAAAAAAAAAAAAAAAAAAAAAATTAATTTGTTTTTTTTTTTCAGAACCGAAGAAGAGAATTTGTTTTTTATTGATGAGCCTAATGAACACTTTTTCAAGTATAAAAAAAAAACAAACTACCCGTAGACAGCCGTAGTTTATTACAAAAATGGAAATATCACACAGATTATATTAATTAAGGGGATAAACCACAATAAGAAAAAAAAAAAAATACAAACACATAATTTTTTTTGTTCTTAGATAATTTTACGTTATTGCAACATTTTTTTACTTTATTTTTTTAATTTTTGTCTGTTTTTTTTTTTCGTTCTTAGAATATATGTGCGTTGTAAAACTCAATTAATTAATTAATTAGCCTTCGACTTAATGGCTATGTGTAAAGTTGAGCATATGTACTTATATGTAACATTTGGGTGATATAATTTAAAAAATTTTTAAATTATTATCGAGTTTAAATAATAATAAGATAACAAAATTATAGGCTACAAAAAATGAGATATTTCTTAGTGCTTAGTGTTTTTTTTGTTTTCATGCGAATTTTTCGTTTGAATTTTTTGCTACAATTTTAATATGAAAATTAAGAAATGTCTTCAAGCAAAAAAAAAACGCTAGAATTAACTTTCATATTAAAAATTTAAAAGAAAAAAAGAAATTAAGGAAGAAGTTGAAAATGTTATACTTAGCTGGAAAAGAAACGCGCACATCAAAAGATTAAAAAAAAAACCAAATTTATCTTTGAAAAATTATGTTTTGTCATTTTTTTTAAAAAATGTTGTTATTAATTTTTGAGGATGTTATTATGGGTGGGCACCAGTCATTAAAATAGAGTTCCCATAATAGGGAGGCATACAATTAAGAA
Source organism: Bombylius discolor (assembly GCA_939192795.1). NCBI lineage: Eukaryota > Metazoa > Arthropoda > Insecta > Diptera > Bombyliidae > Bombylius > Bombylius discolor. The sequence continues at coordinate 5,478,713 of OW584242.1, forward strand.
ACAAATTTTTTTCTCTTCATATTCAGTTTCTGGTTTCTTTTAAAAATATTTGTTGATTTTTTTAAATGTTAGATAAAAAAAATTTTCGGTAATTAGAGGCAAAAAGTAAAAACATATACGATTGTCCGTAAAGTTAGATTTAAAAGGGAGTCTTAAATAAATGTAATTTAAAGGAGAAAAGCAAGGGATCGAATAAGGCATCGTTGCTCACATCGCATATAACAGAAACTTCCAATTGAACACTAGGCTTTAATACCATATATACCAGTGTCCAAATCAGAAGTCCCTATTAAGATGCGAATAGTTCTGCATGTCCTGAAAAAGAAAAAAAAAAGGAAAAGGGGGAAAAAAAATCCTTTGTCCTTTTTGGATTGGAAGGAGTTCTATGAAGGATTACACTACTGAGCAACACTGGTAAAATTAAATTGGTGTTTAAAAGCTAGAAAAAAATTTTAAAGAAAAAAACGTTTTACATTTTTTAGAAGTTTTTTTTTCTTCTTGAAAAATCTAAAATTTTTTTCCATAAAAAAAGATACTCCTTGGAATCCAAGACATCTTAATGGTCAATTAAATTGTTGTTTTTTTTTTTTTCATTTTGAATATTTCATGAATGGATTATTACAGAGTACATATGTATGTACATATATGTATATTTTTTTCAATTACATATTATCTATGGTCATTCTTTGTTACATATTCATATAAAAGTATCTAAATTGATAATGAATTGAAAAGATCATTCAATTTGTAAATAAAAGTGACAAGAAAGTATAAGGAATATTATTACACAATACATTCAATTAACAAATAATAAAGAGAAGAAGAAGAAGAAGGACAAAAAAAACCATTAACAAAAAGCCTGCATTTTATAAAAATTGAAAATTATAAAGATTACTTTTTTGTTGTTGTTGTTATTGTAGCTAATATCTCGGACTTGGTAATTTTCTTTTTTATTACCGTTATTGTTATTGTAATTTTATAAATCAAAAAATTGTATTATTATTATGATTTCCCAAGTTCAAATACACGTAGCCCATATAATTTAATGTTCACAATACAAAACAAACAAGTACGATTTTATTTTTAAATCAGATTTTTTTTTTTTTTTTGAAGTATCTATTCACACACAAAAAAAAAAAAAAGGAGAACAGTATACACATAAAAATCACATATTATTAAATTTTATTAATGTCATCACAATAATTTAATAAAATATTTATTTAGTTCGTGTTTTTTTTTTTTTCTCTATAGGAGAAAGAATTTATTTTATAAAATGAAATTTAATTTTATTGTGCTGCTGGTTAAAAACCTTTTTGGTTTTTTTTTTTTGAACGTGTGTGAAGAAATTTTTTTAAGTTTGGAAGAAAATTGTACGGTGGAATCTGTGTTATTTATGTATTTTGAACTTTAAAGGATGTTTTTCAGTTTTTCTCACTTTTGGAATTTGAGGCTAAACACAAATTTTAAGATTTAGTTTTCTTTACTTTTTTTTTTTTTAAATTAATCCCACCCTCATAGTCTAGAGTAGCACTGGTCGTCTCATCCTTCAAAAATGTTACTCGTTTTCTTCTCTATTTTCTTTTCAATTTCCTGTTTTTTTCAGGTTTTAACAGTGTTTTTGCTGTCCTCTGAAATTTTAAGGCATCCTGAAGATGTGTTTTTTCTTTAAAAACGACAAAACTCTCATACACGACATAGTTCTTTCCTTTAGCTGATTCCTTCAATTTTGTTGATACACTTATCTAGTGAATTTCTAGAAAATCCTTTTCCTTAGACAAATAAAAAGTTTGTAGAAACCTTTATCTTACATATTTTTTCTTTAAAAATGAGTTTTCATATTGAGTCACGAGTTACAGGACATTCATATCAGGATAATCAGGCTTAAATGAATTATAGAACGCGCTAATAAAAAGGTTTCGTAAGTCTTCCGATAGCTTTTAGCTTTTTGTGTAAAATCTTCTCCCAGCGCTAGAATAATTTATCAAAGACAAAAAATAGCTCGTAATTTGATACTAAAGTTCTTTGAAGGACATACAGTTCTAAGAAGAATTTTTAAGCAAAATCTTTCTGTAGAATGTTTTTAATTTTTGCTTAAAGGTAATTCTTTGTCTTGAAATTAATTGTCAGAGATTAATCAGGAAGTAGTAAAGGATACTTTCAAGATTTTATTATCTTGTTTCTTCTTTGCATAGGTAATCTTTTAAAGATATAAAAATCTGATCATGTTACCTTTATTGTTTAGTAGTTGCATGCACTTTTTTTTTGTAGTCCAATTTTTTTTTCTTCATTTTAAAACAAGTTTCTTCTTAACTTTCCAATAAATCGGATTTCTTTTCTTGTTCATTCATAATTAAGTAGTCAATGTCCATAGGTTAAAATTAAAATTCGTTGTAAATAGTATCTACATGAATTTTATTTAAGCATGCAAGCATTACAAATATAATTATTATCACTATAGAAAGCCCTTCTTAATTGGATTGCATAAAAACGTAATACTTAAATGTCATCTTCATCATCATCATCACTTCCAATCATCATCATCATAAACTTATGAGTATCTAGGATTAGATACTCTATCTGTAACCATCATATATGATATAAAAATTAATAAGATAATAATTAGCTTTTTGTTTGATGTAAAGCCGTCCCATCCCATTCATTAAATATTAAATTTATCAAATTTCAAGCCTTCTTCAAAATAAAACACATACAAAGAATATTATAAGTAATTAAAATTTACTTTATCTTCTTAGAATTGAAGAAAAATGAAAATCGATTGGAAAGTATCATCAACAACAACTAACAATGACCTAGACGCATATATGTAAGTAACAGTATCTATACTATATATTAAGTTTTCATCACTTTGACTCCTATATTTTCTAGATTCTTGATTGATATACGAGTATGTATCTAATTTTTATAAATACGTACATACCTACATACTGTGAAGTTGTATCTATGCACCTTTTAATTACATCTGACTAGTAAATTACACAGAAAAAAATTTCTATCTTAATTTTTCAAAACACTCCAGAAGATATTTGTAATTGTTCCATTAGCTATACAACTCGGTACAAGTCCTGTTTTATTTCATCACTTTTCTCCAGAGTTGTCTGGCCGTCTTAGTTTTTGGACGACTTCTAAGGTCCTAATTATTTTTTTTTCTGGTTCTTTCCTATGACATTTTTATATGGTGTGTTCATTGAATTTTTAATGCCTTAAAAAACTGTTTTTAATCCATTTTTTGAATTGAAATGTAATACCTTAAAAGAATTACAGATTTTTAAAATCATTTTTCGATTATAATTAAATCCCAACACTTTTGTTACATTTTCCCAATGCACACTGTTGGCACATGAAAATGGCAAAATGGATGGGTAGAAGTTAAGAAAGAAAAGAAAGAAAGTTTTGATGGATACCACATTTGAACTTCTAAAAATTATAGTAAATTGGAAAGGCGTTCCCCAATTTGAGAGCTGTTACTTAATTTGTTAATAGATATTTCAGTGTGCGCTCGAAGGATAGCTACACAAGAAAGTCACGGTTTTTTCAGGAGTATCTTGTATATTTTGGAAATACGTATTACTGATTAAATTTCAATCCATTCTTGGTATAGGTATCTGACAAAATTTCTATCTGTGTAGAAATGATACTATTTTACCAACATTCTACTGCACAAAACAATTATTATTATTTTTTTCTTAAATAGCAATGATCATGTTTTCCTTATAATTTGTCCAAATGGTCAATGTGTTGTTGACTGACGCTTGAGAAGAAGTAACAAATATATATGAGGATCAAATACGCGTTGTATACAATTTCCTGTTGTATTTTTCTTTAACAAAATTTATTTTTAATTTTTTTTTTATATAAAAATACAGTATCTGTATCTGATAGCATATTGTATGTATATATCTGCGTAATAATATGATATGGGATGTAAAAGCAACGGGAGTGGAAATTAAATTATATATCTTTGATCTTTATAAAATAAAATGATCATTATTTAGTTTTAAGCGAACTTTTGAACTGTGAGCATCGTTTAAAAAATAAGTGAAATAATTAAATGACAGTATAGGTCATTAATAAAGTTTTTTTTTTTTTTTTTTTTTTAGATAAAATTTACCCTGTTCTAATGAGATTCTTAATTGTATTCAAATTAAAAACGAATTTTTGAAGTGACAAATAAAAATTTGAAAAAAGTCATATGTAAAAGTTGGACTAGTTTTTTAATGTTCGTTGCTGTTTGTTATTTTTCTCTGTTTCTGAAATTTTTCTATGAGAAATGATATGTAAACCATTCTAATGCAAATATACCTGAAGTGAACTAATTATATAGGTGTAACACATATATAAAAAAGAAAAAAAAAAAAATTCTATAGTTAATTATGAGTGATGCACATTATTGGATTATGTCTTATTTGCATTTCTATTACCTACTTTTATAGGTGCAGTTGAATAAAATTGTTGTTTAAATTTTTCTATTTTTGTTTGAAAAGAAATTTCAAATTCATGAATTTTAATTTCGAATAAGTAATAAGAACGTATTTTTGTGGTTTTTCTGTGTGGTCTTATTGTAATGATAATTAATTGTAATTAATAATAAAAAAAAAAAAAAAAATTTCAAAATAAAAATGTTTAAAAAGAAGATTTTTCGTGAAAAAATTCTTGTAAATGAAATTGTGATTTTTCTAATTTTAATTGAATGTTTTGTGTTATTATTAGCTGATGGTGTTAAATCAGAAACAGATTTAAATCAAAATGATATGATAAGGATAAATCATAAGGGTTTTAAAAGTGTACCAACAACAGTTAAAACATATGAAAATGATACTGTACTATTACCGTGCTATCATAGTTGTAAGTTTTTTTTTAGGGATTTTATTAATTTTAATTATTTTATTTTTTTAATTGAAAATTAAGAAGACCTTTTCTTTCAGTGGAGATTTCGAATTAGTAGAAACAAAATCAACGTAATTTTAGGTCTTCGAAATAATTTTTCTAAAGTGTAAAATTCATGATAGGAATTAGTTGAATGCTCTTTAGGAAAGTTTAAGACAATGCTGAAGGACGGTGCCAATAGTTTTCTTTAAGTTGTTAAAAATTATACGACTGGTTGAGTGACACGTAGCAGTGAAAAGTTATTAAATTTCACAGCATAAGTCTTTGAGTCCTATTTCATTTTCTAAATCTTTTCAAGTAAATTTTTTGCTTGATTTTAATTTGGCGACTTTTAATCCTTAAATGCATGAACAGCAAAGATTTCGATGTTCTCAAAGTACATATTATGCTCAAGAGTTATTTTTTTTTGGAAAACAAATTCCGAATTCTCAACGAAACAGAATGCACCCTCCCGTTATTTTTCTGTTTTAATTTTCAATAGTGTTGTTTTTCAAAACGATTTGAAGAAAAGGATTGTTTCTATGGCTGACATTTAATTTTTAAAAAAATGGACATTCGAATTGTAAGTCTTAATGGTGACCAAATTTTTTTCTATAGCACGATATTTTCTAGTGCAATTTTTGGTGAATAAGTTTTCAAACACTTTTGTCCATAAAAATTTAAAAGAAAAGTCTTTTCAAGGACCCTAACCTAAATACAAAAAATATTTTCAATTTATTTTTTTTCAAGGAAGGAGTCCAATATTAAGCAAAAATCACTACATATTCGATTATTTCGTAAAATGGACAAAAAAAGACTTGTGAAATTTTTTTTATAATTTCCATAGGAAGTTTTGAAAAATTTTTTGGTTCTTCTAAATTTTTAAGCCATTTAATTGGAGTGCTTTTTTTTTTTCAAAAGTTGTATCAAAAACCAAAAAATCTTCTACAATCAATCGAATAACTTTGAGGACAAGTTTTTCTTTTAAATAAATTTGAAACGATATCCTTTTGACTTCAGGGTTTTTTTTTTGGACTTCTTAGTAATTTTTTTTACTTGCATTTTATAAAGTTTCGTTTATTTCTTAATTTCACTGTACATAATTTTTATTTTTTATTTCATTGACTATAAAGTTTCATTTCATACTTTAAACTCTTTGCTTTGAAAACATGTTTCTTCATTCTGAATGCTCGTAAATAATTTAACATTATTTTGTATAGGAGTACTATTTAATTTGCCCTTATCTTGCGAATGTATAACATCTGTCGTGACATTGCAATTTTATCACAAAATTAAAATTGTTATGGAAAATAATGTTAACATTTAAAATGTGCAAAAAGAAATTGCAAAAAATTAATGTTTTTCACAAATATAATTTGTTTCCATAGAAAACATTCTTTATGAATCACTAAGATACTATCAATACCGCCTCAAAAGGGTTAACTTGCATGACATTGAAATTCATTAATCTTTGAATACAGATCAGTTTTATACATTCTGTATTCATGGCAATCTGGAAGTAAGTTTAGATACAATGTAAATTTGATACGAGTCAGGGTATTAATAAGAATTAAATTAAAAAAATCCTTCAGAAAGAAAAAAAAAACTTTTTTTTTCAGAAAAATATTAAATTTCTTAAACAAGAACTTTTTTAAATTGCAATTAAAAAGGTGTAAAAAAATAAACAGCATACATACATATTTATCTCACAGCTTTTAACTATAAAGAATTCCTGTAAAGATACAAAAGATTTTTGCATAATTAATCGTAACATCCGTTTTAAACTATGACACAATAATATACGAAATTACTACAACTTAGAATCCAATTCAAACTGCATTAATTGCACAAAATAAATTATTGCATTATGCATGTTACCTGTGTCGGTGAGATTTTGCGATTAAAAATTTTCATTTTCTTTCAGAAAAAAAAAAATTTACATACTATGTAGGTTCAAAGTTTAAAAAGCGTAACAAAATATCGTTTGTTTTTTTGTTTGTTTTTTTTATTGTTTAAATTCCTTTTTTTACCGGCTATTTTATTGCCTACAATTTTTTTATATTTATTTTATAAAAAGTGTAATAAATTTACCTGTGTTTTTTGTTGTTGGTTTTTTTTTTTTGGCTTTGCAAATTCTCTTTCGCATCAGTTATACACCATCATGAAAAAAAAAATTATTGTTATAATAATAATAATATTGTTTTAATTTTACAGCACCATATAGATATGTACGTTGGCATAAAGATGATATTTTATTAGTTGATTCACGTCATCCAGAAATTCCAACACCGGAACGTATACATTTATGGACAAATGGTAGTCTTCAAGTATCACGTGTTAAATCAGAAGATACAGGTGAATATTATTGTGAAATAATGGTAAATGGTGGTCATGCAGTACAAATTCATGCAATTGAAGTACAATATCCACCTACAATAATATCACAACCGAATGGTGTTGTTGAAATACCAATTGGTTCTGTATTTGAAATTGTATGTGAAGCAAAAGGTATACCACATCCTGTTATAATATGGAAACGTAAAGGAATTGATATACAACGTACTGAAATACCAGAAAATAAAAGAAGATTATTAGTTGAAGTTGAAAATAAAGAAATGTCTGGACCAATTGAATGTGTTGCAACAAATGGTGTTGGTGAACCAGCAATAGCTGGAGTTCATTTAAATGTTCTTTGTAAGTTATTCTTTTTATTATTATATAGGAAGTTTTCTTTGTTCATTTATTTGTAATTTTTTTTTTATATTTTTTTTCTTTTCTTTTCAATAAATAAAAGTTGAGCCGGAAGTGAAAGCAACAAGTAACACAGTTCACACGAAAATTAATCTCCGAACACATCTTGAATGTCTTGTAACTGCAGCACCAGCAGCAACAGTCCATTGGTTTCATCATGGTGTTCCTGTTATACCAGATTTAAGAATTTCTAGACATGATAGTGAAATACAATCAAATTCAACAATAACACATTATTTTACAGAATCTAAACATAAATTAATTATAAAAAAAGTTAAGGATCATGATTTAGGAATGTATGAATGTAGAGCTGAAAATAAAATTGGTTTTAAAAAAGTCATTATCGAATTAACAGGAAGACCATTAGCATGTACATTTAAAACATCACCAATGGTAGCAACATCAACAACACATAATTTAATATGGCAAACAGAAAGTTTATCACCACTTATTGAATATAAATTAAAATTTCGACAAATTCCATCGGGTATGTGTGATTTATTATGTGACAAAAATTTTCCATTAACTCTTTGTCAACGAACCGTGTTCGAGGCCGAGTGTTGAACCCAACATAAGCAGGAACTCAAAATTAAAGTTTTTGTCAATGATAAAATGATTTGAGTAATTTTGGAAAAAATCAATACCCAGCTAAGTGTACTAAAATTTTCTGATGCTTAATTGGGTTGAATATTTGATTAATCTAATACGGTATAAAATTGTAACGATCCCCAGTAGTTAATTGTTCCGCTACTTTTTTTCTTTAAAGCTAGGACACAGAGATATTTTTGATTTTCTTATTTTTTTTTAAGAGTTTAGGAACATTTTAGAGAAAAAATTTCCTTTTTTTTGGCTTTCGGTAGATCAAAGAAGGGTTACAGGTTAAAAAGAGAAATTTAAAAGTTATCGCTGCCTATTTAACGGTATCCGTTCACAAAGGGTTAATATAAAAGAAATTTTAAAATTTCTTTTAAGTCTCATTAAATCCACAAATCGATCATTATTAGCCTAATTATTTAAATTAATTTTTTTTTTTGTATTTGAAAGGTAACCTAACACCACAAAGTCGACAAATAAATGTCTCATGGAATGAATTAATAATACCGGCTGAATTATCTGAAGGTGAGTGTATTGCATTTAAGTTCTGTAATTTCCTGGAAATCCACTGAATATACATATTTTTGACTTTTATTATTTTTTCTTTTCTAACTTTTTTTTTTTAATGATGCAGCTAATTTTCTCTTGATTAATTGATCCTCAATATTTGATTAATGTACCAACCCGAAAAAAAAAATTATTTATACATTCAAAGCAATTAAAAATCTTTACAAAACATATCAAATCTGTGGGTGGTGCCATTGATATGGTGATTTTATTTCATATTAAAAATCAAATAGAAAAAAAAAGAAACACAGTTTAACGATAATTTGGATATTTATTTACCACTTGAAAAATAAAAATAAAATTAGAAAATGAATGATTAAAAACTAATTTGAAATAAAAAAAAAAAATAATAATTTTTTTATGATACATAATTCAAGTATAGGGGCGCTTGAGAAAATATGATCGGTTGGTTTTGTTGTTTGTTTGTTGGAAATTGATACATCTTTTGTGGTATCTCGATTTAAAAAAAAAAAAAGAATTGAATGATCGTTGTAATTATGTATCAATCATTTTTATTGTTTATTTTTTATTTTTTATTTTTTTTATATTACAGTTTAGTTTGTATCGAGTTTAAAGATACAAGAATTTATTTAAGAATATCATGTGTTTATGTCTTGTCATCATTTTTTTTTTGTTTGTTTTGTTTGTGATATGGAATATTCGTTTTCGATTATGTTTTTTTCATGTTTAATACTTGTAATTTTTTTTTTTTTTCAATTTTTAATTTGACATGATCTAATGCAATAAAAATTTAAACATATAACTGTTAATTATTATTTGTATGACATACATTTTCAAAAAAATTAAAAAAAAAAAATTTATTTTTCTTGAAATATTTTTAAATTATTATAGAAAAGAAAAAAAAATACAATTTGGTGCATCTTCTAAAGATCTTAAAGATCAAAAATGCGTTTCTGAACTTGTAATTAAAAAAACAAAAACAATTTTTTTTTTTCTTCGATGATATAACGTGCATGTCATGTGTGATCAAAAAGATGTTATTAATCAATTCACACACAATAGTTTAAATTGAAAAAAAAAAATAATACATTGAAGCACGAATTTACTTCTAATTAATTAATTAATTGCATTAAATGACTAATTACATTTACAGTAATTATTTGTGAAGACGAATTGTTATGTAATTTTGAAGCGTGAAATTAAGAATTTCTGTAGAATGTGTTCACATACGAGAGAATAATTTCTGAAAATACCATATTTTCACTATTCTTCGAAATTTCGAAGTTTTTAAATGTACAGAATATTTTTACGCAATTTTTTTTCGAGAAATAAGCTACCGTTCAATAAGAGAATTTGTTTAGCAAATCGTGTCGTTACGAAAATATGACAAAAAAAAAATAAATAAATAAATAAACTTGTAAAAGGATAATAAAGGCTTTCAGTTGAAATTCAATTATTTTGATCATCATTTTCGAAATAAATTCAGAACAAATTCCTTAGCCTTTTTTGTGCAACTGAATAAAATAATTCATTTTTCGAGTTAAAATATTTCTAAAAATTGTTACGCTTTTAAAAAGGACATGAATTTCCACTAACGCAGATCCTTAGGTAAGGAATCCTTACTGTATTCTATATTATTCATAAATATCAACTTTTTTTTAAAAAAAAAAAATAAGACTGAAAAAAATTTTAAAGATCCTTAAAAGTGTCCTTAATTATTGAATAATTAAATTTTTTTTCCTTTTTTATCAAATAAAAGAAAGCATGAAAATTTCATTGAAAAACGCATATCCTTTTTTATCTTAAAATATTTTTCAACATTTTTTTTTTTGAAATGCTTTTGTAAATAATTACAGGTTCATCAATTCACTCAGCAGGATATACACTACGTGGTTTACAGCCAGCAAGTGTATATGAAGCGATTGTATTGTCACGTAATAGATATGGCTGGAGTGATAACAGTAATATTGTCAGATTCGCAACAGGAGGAGAAAGTAAAAAAAAAAAATTACTAAATTAAATCAAATAAATTACTTTAACTCAATTACTTTTTTTTTTCTTCTTCTTCTTCTTCTTTTGTAGTTCAATTACCAAGTTATTCAACAGAACCAGAAATTCATTATGATGAAATTCAGGAAAATTTCTTAACAGATATCAGTCCACCAGATATACTTGAACAGAACTCAAATCAAATTGAAAGTAATGGTATTCAAATTAATTGCAATATTTTTGTAATTATTTTAATGATAATTTCTCAAAAATTATTTAATTATTTGTAAAAAAAAAATGAATTTTTTTTTCTGTTATTTTATTTTTTCTATTATTGCATTTTTCTTTTTTAAACTGTGACTATAAATTTTTAACTATTTATTATCCTTTAAGTGGTATTTTTTTTCAAAGAATCATAAACTTTATTTTTTAAGTGATCAGAAAATTTTGCTATCTTTTTTTAAAGAAATAAATAAATCAAAACGAACAAAATAAACACTATTTATTCAATTAGGTAAGAAATTTAATAGAGGTGACGTTTCCGAAAGCAATTAGGTTCATGTGAAAACTGGAAGAAAGTCCTTGTAATTTAAGAAATGATGATGTAATTTTCTAAATTCTTAAATATTCATCGTTGAAAAACATGTATAGAGTTTTTAATTTATCCTTGTTTTATTTACAGGATAATTATTTTTTTATAAAAATTTAGAAAGATCTAAAATTTGAGGAAGTTTTCAAATCTTCTGAGCCTTGTACATGTCCAGCCTTGAGGATAGTCCATAGAGTTTTCTGCAAATTGACCTATTGATTTAAAAAGAGAGTTCCTGACATCTCAGTGAGTCATTCAATTACACTGGTTACACACGGGATTACTATCGTTTTTATATATTAAGGTCCATAGGGTCTTAGAATTGAGTTCCACTAAAATTACACACTGAATGAGAAAAATTGTTCCCTTTTTGAATAAAGGAAAATCTCAAAACAACTCATGGAACAAGTTTCATGGAATATACTATTATTTTGCATATAAACAGGCGTCAAAAGAAATGACAACATAACGAATAATTTACAGGGTGCTGGTAAAAATTGTATGATCATGGTATTAATTTATTAAATATGACAGTTACGATATAACGAAAAAAGCTGGTAAATTTAAAATGTGACTATATTCGTTTGAATTCTGAAATAGTGAAATTGGAGATTGTGAACACATGTTTGAGAAATATTTAAGAAAAATAGAAATGTTAATGAATTTTTTATTGAAATAAAAGTGTGATAAATTTAGTAACGATTGTCTTTTTTTCAGGTGTAATTCGTGAAGTTTTTCAGAAGTTTCTCGTGGACTTTTTGGCTCCAAACATCATAAAAACTTCGTATACAAAAGAGTGCTTTAAAAAAAACTTGTTTTTTAAATTTAAGATTCCAATGTATCTCGATGGGTGGCAAAATTGACATCACTTTATGTTTTGCATAAGCCAAGACCATTTAAGGCATTAAATTGGTCATCAGTTTATAGTTCGTTACTTTGAACGCATTTCAGCATTATAGTTTATTTGTGAAATTTATTTTTGGAACAGTTGAAGCTATGCGGCTATTCAAGGAAGGGTATTTTGAAAAGGGCTAAAAGTTCTGACGAAATTTGTGAAAGTTTTTAAAAAAGCAGTATGACCTACTACTAAAAAATTACATGGTATTTTCTTTCTGGCACCTTCTTCAATTACACTTCACTTTCTGCTCCTCAAGTAATTTAAAATTTAATTAACGCTAAAATTGTAATCTAAATGCGAATTTTTTGTGCTCGTTTTTATGCTTATGTGCACAAAATGAGTTTAAAAAGAGCTCCTAAGAAATTATTCAAGACTTCAAAGAAACCATGTCAAATATACATTTTTATTGAATTTTCAAATGAACATTTAAAAACAACTAAAACACATTTTTTTTTTTATTTAAGGAAAATTTCAAACATAATTAAAAAATTCACATTAAATTTTAAAATGTCATAAAGGACGATTTTGTTTGAAAAAGCAATAAACAAATCAAAAGCACCATACTATTTCCTTCGAACAAGAAAAATAGTCAAAGTGAAAATTTACTTTGATTTAACAAAAAAAAAAAAAAATTAAATTTTATACTTCAGAAATTTTCCAAATTAAAAATTTTAATGCTTTTTTCCTAAATTTCGTTGTTTTGACATGAAATGTGATTACGTCATTTTTGAAAATTTATTCTTAGAGAGAAATATGAAGGAAAAAAAAAAATTTGTAAATTTTATAGTTTGTTACTATTTGAACAAACACTGCTGTGTGTATAACGAATGCATTTATACAGCATTGTTGTGGGGTTTTATTTGTTTTTGTTGATCCATTTATGAAACACACAGAAATCATAAACGTCATAATGTCTATTATTAACACTATAATAAAATGCGATAATTTATTTTTTATTTTTTAAACTTCCCTGCATACCATTTTACGAACGTTCGTAAAATGTAAGTGAAATACGAATGTAGAATTAAAAGAAAGAAATAAAAAAAACACACTCGCAAAAATAACTCGTAAGTAATTCGTAAAAAAATATTCCAGCACACATTTTACGAACGTTCGTAAAATGTAAGTGAAATACGAATACAAAGTTACTCGTAACCATAGGCTTACAAATGATTCGTAAAAACGTTCGTAAATTAATTACTTTTAATTTATTTTAATCGAAACATTCGTATTTTACGAATCATTAATGATTCTATTGCGAATTAAAAAAGTAATTCGTAAAAAAAGTGCAAAATGGTATGCTCCATAAATTACTTACGAGTCTTTTGCAACTATCGTTAGCGAACAATATGCTCGCTAAAATGATTCTTTTACGAATTACTTATGAATCATTTTGTTTACTGGGTTATAATGTAAAATTCGTCTCGCTATAGAAACTGATGTTGGTGTTCCTTTCTAGAATTTCAATTTTCAATTTCTATTCTAAATATGAATTCTGTTTGGAATTAGATTTCGAAGGAAAAAAAAAATCATATTATATCATTTTTGTGTGAAATGTTTATTTAAAATATATTTTTAAATTATTAGAAAAACATAAATAAATGTATGTCCAATGTACAGTGAAGCCGAGAATACGATCAGGTGCGAAAATTAATTAGATTCATACCACACATAAACTGTGTTTATTTTAACTTTGAGTATTATTTTGGATATGAACTCCTGAGTTACGTTTTTTTTTTGTTTTTTATTTTATTTGATGAGTCCTTCCACGAGCATCACCGTGGCTGAACTTTTATTTGCATGTTGATCAAAATTTATATAAGAAAAGGTTATGGAGGTGAAAATACGTTTCATTGATTTTAAAATTGGTTATCCTGGAGAATAAAAATAAAAAAAAATAAATTAAAAAATGATAAAAAATTCATACAATACCTTTATTTTCTATGTGTAATTCTACCACTGAGGTGGGGAGTTTTATTATAGAGATATCCAGCATCTGAACAAAGATTTTTTAAAGTGTCATTTCCATTTTTCAAGAAAAAGAAAAAAAAAACTGTCCGGAATGCATCATAAATTGAAATAACTCAGCAATTCCGCAATGAGTAATGCAATGAGAAACGCGATATAGGAATTAAAAGGACTTAATTAAAAGCGACTATATTAGAAGTTGAATAGTCAGTAGAAGACTTAAAAGGTTTTTTTTTTCACTTATTGAAGTTTTTTGTCATTTTTTTCGGAAAAATTTGCTGTGAAAACTACTAGATAAATTTTGAAATAACGGAAATTGTAAAGTTTTTGAATTAAAATAAAAATTACATTTGTAAAATACATATCTGAATTGTTAGTGATATCAAAAAAATTGCATCACATGGAGTAAATTTGTACGAATAATTTATAAAACCACTGTAAGTACACATAATACTTATGTACTCTATATTCTTGTAAAGGAAATTTATGTATATAATTATTTTTTAATTCTCTTGTTACTATGTCAGCCTTGAAAATATAATGTGTTTTTTTTGTTGTTTTTCTTCAAAAGTAGGGCTTATGACTGGTGATCACATTAATTATGTTGACCGTCCCACTAATCCATAATTCTTTTCCTAATGTGTACAATTCCATTGATATAATATTTTTTAAATAATTTTTTCTTTGTTTTTTAATAAACTGAATGTACGTTAACACACACAAACAGTAATAAATTTAAATAAAGGACATGCACTAAAAATAAAAAATAAAAAATTACAACAAAAGTGAATAAGAATTTAAAATAAATTGTACACACCCTAAAAGTTATAAAAAAAATACAAAATCGACCTTGACTTTATGTAATCTTTAAAAGCGACTATAGGACGCCTTCCTACGATATTTATCTTTTGAAAAAGAGAAAAGAAAAGAGGAAAAAAGTTTGTTTTCAAGCCAAATATTTACATGAACTTTTTGTTTGCAATTATTTGCAATTCCAATAAAAAAAAAACATTTATAAATGTGAAAATATACGTCATGATGACTTTTAAATGTGCATCTTTGTCAAGGATAACAGACGACAGTTTGTCTTTTATATTTAATTTAATTGAATTAAAATTGAGGAAGAAAGAAAAAGAAGTGATGAGAAACCTTTTAAAGGACTTTTTTTTTTCTAGAAAATAATCATTTGTCGTTTAAAAATTTAAAAATTACTTAGTTTGATTGAAAAAGTTTTCAGATGGTCAAACGTATGCTGTTTTTTCTTTAGAAAATCGATCAACGTAAAGTTTTAAAGGATCATTAAATAACATTATTTTTCAGGAAATAAATTCAATGTCATTTTGGAAGAAAATACAATTGTTACAGTAAAATAATTTCGAAAAAGAAAAACCATTTTGTCCAGTGAAAAAAGTTTATTCGTTTTTTTATTTTTTGAAGGATAAATACTTTGAGTACATACCATTTTCTAGCAGAGGATCCCCTTCTTCAAGTATCGTCTCATTTCAAATAATCTGAACGAAATATTGCAATGTACTTGAAAATCAATTTCTAAGGGGTCTTGATGGTCCTTTTTATCCTTTTTTTACATAGACAAATTATAGGTTGGTGGCTTTTTGTTTTATTTAACTTTTTTTCTTTATAGTTTTTGAAGATGCGACAAAGGATATCCACCCATCACATATTATTTAAATGCGCAACACATTCACATGCTTAAAGGAACGGAGAGGGGACATAAAAGTCAGAAGGAAAAGAAAAGTGGTGTTAGTGAATATTTTGTTTAAAACTTCGATGATTAAAAGAGGAAGAAGGAATACAAATAAGTGTTGCCCTCATTCAGACTTCAGATAAGGTTTATGTTTTTCATGGAGCAAATTTTCTCATAGTGCGGGAGAAAAGTATCTCTAATTATTATCTATTATCTATTTTATTACATTATAGAAAATTATTATCTAAAATTCCATAATTCATTAATACAGGACTTTTATCTTTTCATCCATTTTGTCCAGCTTCAGTATACGTAAGAAGGTTTTCATAAGGCTCTTTTTTGAGTAACAATTCAGGTCAATAAAATTCTCAAATGATCTCATAATTAACAACTTTAATTAAATAATTAATTAATAAAATTTATATATAGAAAATTACTAATATAATGAATTACGAGATTTTCTAAAACAAAAACAAAAAACATCAACTGCTCCGAATCTGTTGAATACAAAAAAAAAAAATCTACCTACAAATTTCCACAAAAAATTAATCAAATTTTAAAATTTTTTCCATGAAATTTACTTTTCCTTTTTTTTTCGATTCCATTTAAATTAACTAAATTAAAAAAAAAAATTATTTTAATTCAAATAACTTCCACACATTGTATCTAATTCAAAGAAAATTTATCTAATTTAAGATAATTATTTCAAAAATTCTATATGAAAAAAAAATAGAATATTAGATTTTAACATTTTCAAAGAAATTATAATTAATAAATATGCAAACATATTTTTCTAATTAATTTTAATTATTAAATCCGTTTTCATTATTTTTGCATTTTCTAATAACAAAAAAAAAAAAAATAACAAAATTCATGATTACATTTACAATAATTAAACAATTCTTTTAATTTTTTTTTTATCATGAAAATCTTAAAGGATATATTCAATTTACCTAATTTTTTTGTTTTCATCTAAAAATCACATATCATCAAATGTATCTTTTTAAAAAAAAAAATATGATCAAATTGTCCCAATTTTTTTTTCTAGAAAAAAAAAAAATTAACTAAATAATGAAAAGAATGATATCAAGATTCAAGAATAATTTCAGGAAATTCTTATTGTATATTATTAAATACAAGACCTTGAAAATAATGATCTAACAAAATGCAACATACTCGTTTACTTACTTTTCTTTTATTAATTTAAATAAATTACATTGTTTTTATTATTCATATTGTTCTTGTTCTTGTTGTTGCTGTAGTTGTTCTATTATGTTGTCATCAATAGATAAAAATTACTAGTACTATTACATTCATTATTTTATTGCAGAAAATTAAATTGCACATTGTTCTTAACAACTTAAAATAGATAATCATAATAATAATGATGGAGATAGATACATTTTTTTTAACAGTCTCTACGCATTCAGTTTTAAAAATGTGTTGAGGTTGACTGCATTCCTAAATTGAAAAAAAAAAAAAAAAGATTTATATACTCCGTTACTGGTAGACTATATGATAGTGTGTTTTATTATATTTGACATGACTTAAAAAAGCGTTATGCCTTTCCGTTCATTCATTAAAAATCATCACCTTCAAAAAAAATTACAAAAAAAAAGATAACATATCATACACTGCACTGAAACAAAAAAAAAAGTGCATGTAAGCTAATGTATGCATATAATTTTTGTATTGAATTTAATGTGATAATAGATTCAATTTGCATAATAACCACCTACCACCTATACCTATACATAACATATGTATGTCTTCAATTGTCTGCGTGTCTGTAAAGTCTGCAAGTCTGCAAGATTTTTTCCATTGTTTTTTTCAACTAAATTTTTAATTGTTTTCCTTTATTGAAATTTTAATGTATGTCATACGTATTTTTTTTTCATTGTCATCATAAAAATCAATGAAAATTTTGGACAGTTTCCAAAAATTATTATCTAACTGTCAAATTTGACATTTTTTTTTTTAAAGAAATTATTTCATTCTTTTTTTTTTTTGTATGCCATTAAAAAATCAAGAGAAATTTTTTGGAAAAGTATTTTTGAAACTTGAAATTATAGATTAATTTTTGGGTCTGTTTGAAAAATATGAATCGGATAAAAAAAAAGTAAGGGTTTGAAATATGTGTGCCGAAAATAATATCAATTGCGACTTACATATTGCTTACATATATTACGAATTTTCTTAAATCGAGGAAATATCAACTTTAAAATGACAAGAAGACAATCAATAAGATTCTTTTTGTTCGAAGGTCTTTAAACGGTTTGTATAGATTGTGCCACAAAAAAATAAAATACAAAAATATAGTCTGAATTTTAAGAGTTGAGGTTTTTTAGCGCATGTTTTACATGTCGTAGTGATCTTTTTTGTGTAGATATACGAAAAAAGAAACGTGTTACAACAACAAAAACGCATGTGTGTAAGTATCTTTTTTTCTGCGCATGTTTTTCTAGTATAATACGAAACCTCAACTTTTTAAATTCAGACTATAACTTCAGTTAGAGTAAGGTTCATAAAGGTAAAAGATCTTCATTCTTTTAGAAAAGTCTAAGAATTTGAAAATTTTAAGGCTTTAAGGTCTTACTTTCGCTTTTTACGTAGTTTTCACGAATCAAATCTACAGGATTTTATATTGTTCTTTTTATTATTTCTTCGGAAGATTCTAAGTTTTTTTCTTGTTGGATTTTAACAAAAAAAATTTTAGTTGAAGGTCGTTTGGAAAAATTTTCAATAAAATTTTAAGAAGACAAAAATTAATTCACAATTTTTCCAATCATTATTTATTTCGCAAAAAATAAGTATGCATGTATCTCTTTTTTAACAATCATTTAAAATCGTTTTTCTTTTTAAATTTCATTTTTATTCAACACTTTTTTTTCTCAACTATCTTGTCTAGGCGCCATATAATGCAAATCGGTTAAAACAACAATTGAGTTCTAATTATATTCTAAATATTTAAAAAAAAAAAGATCACATTTATTGTGTATAGCATTAGTACCTACCTCAAAAAGAAAAAAAGAAAAAAAAATATCAAAAAAATGTTAGATTTTAACATCCGATAACATTGTGTCTATGATTTTGTTTTTCTAATTTGGTAATCATATCCGTTTAACAGCAAGCACATACATTAAATTTTTTTAGATCAAAATTGAATGTTTTTTTTTTTAAACTTTTATTTTTTATTTATTAATTTTTTTTTTCATCTTTGTCATTTAAACCGAATTTGCAAAAAAATAAATAAAAAGTAGGTTAAACGTCCAATCAACACAAAAAATATATTTTTTTCCTTCCTTTTGTCACGTTTCTATGCTCCGTATAAAGTATCTTTACACACATACATATGTATGTATGTTAAATTTAGATTCGCATCAATGATTTATTATTTAAATATATGTACTTATATATTTTTTTTTTTTTGGACATGGATTACCAATCAAATAAACAAATTAACAATAGTCAAAAAGTTTTTTTAATTTTCAATTTTATTTTATAATTGAATCAGCGAGCGTTTTAAATTTTTTTTTTTTTTCTTCAAATTTGATAGTCTTTTTATGAATGCATGATATGCAAATGCAATTTAAAAATATACTGTGACAAATATGTAAAAGCGAAAACAATGAATAATTATTTGAATATTAATTTGTAAACATTGATACGTTTTTTTTTACTGTTTTTTTTTTTTTGCTTAGAAATTTGCATTATTCAGTTTGAGTACATAATATTTTGTTTAGAGGGTGTTCCATCAAAATTTTGATTTATTCACAGAAGAATTTTTTCGTAAGTTGACTTTTCTATACTTGATTTTTATTTGGCTACTGCTTCATTCTTTTTCCATCTTCTTTTTTCAGATCCTCCGCCATCTTATCTTCGTAAACTTTGTCCTTTTATCTTTCTTCTATAGTAATCCACCATTTCTATTTCAACTTTTCAACTTTTCTTATCAACATGCTCTTCGATCTTCTAAGTTCCTTAATTTTTTTTTTTTTTTTTTTTTTTGCAGAATTAATCTTCTAAGTTCTGGTCATTTTTCATCCTTGTTTAGTTACCCCACTCATCCACCTCAATATTCTCATCTATGTCGTGTTGCTTGCTTCTGAGAAGCAAGTCCACTCAGATCCTGAGTCTTGGAGGACTAAAGGTCCATTTTGAATGCCACCACGTTCATAAACTAAGTTACTTTCACTTTTTTCCTGAATTTGTGTCTCGGCAGCATAGAATATTATTAATCTTACTGCAGTTTTAAACGAGTATATAGCTACCTTTTTCATCACACAACATCCTACTTATCTTCCCCTTTCTTCATCTTCTTCTTTTGGATGCATCAAAAATTTAGAATAAAATTATTACAGTAGCCACAAAATGTTTCAATTCAAATTAATTTTATAGAACATAAAAAATTTCTTTTATAGTTTTTTTTTTCTTGCATACCTCAAGCTCCAAATATCTAACGTATCTCTTTTTTTTCTATTTTCTCATCATTACAGGTTTATATAGGGCAATGGGTGCGTATAGATGTACTATACATATAAAAAAATAGTATCTGTTTAACATATATTATAGAATTTTTTAGAATCACTGCAGGCTTGGTCGAACAATTGTTATAATTTTTTTTTTTTTTTTTTTTTTTTTTTTTTGAAAAATATTGCTTGCTCTCTATAATTCTGATATGACCTACATGCATCCAAAATTAATGGTTTTGAACATGCAGATGTATCTGATGTATTTTTATTTTTGTATATAACAAGGCGATTGTATAATAATATAAAATCGATATTAACTGGAAAATTATAGACCAATCTTCATGGCTATAAAATAGAATTTGCTTTTTGTTAATTTAGAATATTTTAGCAAGATGAATAATAAAATTTATTTTTAGAATAAAAGTGCAAAAAAAAAAAAAAGTTTTGATGTTTATTCGAAAAATAAATTTTATTACATTTTTTTTTGTGCTGAAACAATGTTGAAAATATTCTAAAGTATCTTTATTGTATAAACAAAAGAAAAATTAGGTTAAGATTAATGAAGACTGTTTAGAAGATTTTTCGAAAATTAAACGGACTAACATTGAAAATTTGAACTGAGCAACATCTTTAACGTCAACTGACGTAGATGCAGGTACGTTAAAGAAAGAAAAACTCAAAATCACTATTTCTGTAGTTGTCCTGCACTGACAAGAACAAGGTACCGGACAATTGAAAGATTTCTATTTAAGGATCTAAAGGATATAGCAAATTTAAGGAGATTTCTGAACGAAACATGATGGCTATAAGTATTCTACATGAACGTCAAACGTCATTTTCTATAAGGTTACGCTAGTTGTGGTATCAAAAAGGCACTACTAAGGCTTATTGAATTTTCGAAAATATTTCGAAAATCGCCACGTTAATCAATTAACCCATTAAACATTGAAGATCACCTGTTATACAAAAAGATACGAACTTCTGTAGTACTACAGAACTATTTCTTTACTTTTCAGATACTTCTTTCGAAAAGGTGATTCATGAGAACTTTGTTTTTTTATCTGAACAATGGAATTATGGAAAAATTAATCATGCTTTTAATTGCAAAAAGTGTAATAAAGGGTATTACCCTTGTGAACACAAAAAAGATAAGAAAAATTCTATTGAAAATTCTGATTCGTGTTCTTATATTTAATTTTGTTAATTTCTTCATGAATAATATTTTTAGATTTTAGATGTTTCACACTTTTGTAAGACTATAATGATTAAAAACTTGAAAGTTCTTATTAAATTTGCAGAATGAAATGTAACTAAAAATTTCATGGTTCTCGGAGTTTAATGGAGAAAACATCGAACGTGATCAACAAACAAAAAATGGAGAAAAAAATAAAAAAAGTACACAGATAAGAACTCTTATTCACTATATTTTAAATTTTGTCACATATCTGAATTATTGACTTATGTTTTTTTTTTTTTGCATAAATGCAAATAAGAATTTTTGTCGTACGTTTTTAAGCTTGAAAAAGTAAATATACCACTTTTTTTTTTCTGATAATGTGTTTGAGGTATTTATTTTTTAATTTTTTATTTTTTCTTGTTTATGATTTTTTCAAGCTACTAAGTGAAATGATTTCATTTACGTAATTGAATTTTCGAAGGTTAACACGATATGAATAATCAGAAGATTGGTTAACTAAAAAGATGACTAATATTTAAAAAATCAATGATATCATTATATGTATGATGTGTGTGATTATTCTTTTGTAAACAATTTCTTTTTACACTAACGGTTTAATCACATACACCTTAGACATTATGAAGAATTCATAAAGTACTTGTGTTGTATACTAAAATCATGTATAATTTTTTTTTTGTTTTACAGAGAAATTGAATTTACAATATTTGATAAACGTGTAATATTTTTTCTTGGTATTCGAAATGAGATAATTTTTAAAAATAGTATACTTAGGTATTGGTCAATATGAAAGGTTTAAGAAATCTTTACATAGTTTGTGTTTTTATCTAAGAATTTTATCTTTTCTTAATCTTTAGATTAGTTTCCAATATTGAGCTTAAAATAAAAAAAATGTAAAAGCAAGCCTTGACTTGGTTGAGCCTAACTAAAAGGTAAATCCTTTACAAGAGTTGTGGAATGAATCCTCGTTTTTTAAAAGAAAAAGGAATGAGTAAAAAATCATGTGAAAATCAGGTTTGTGAGACGAAAAAGCTTAATAAGAAAAAGGTAAATATTCAGTTGAGCTTTAATGGAAACGAGAGAGAAAATCTCTTACAAAAGTGGTATTAAAGAGAATGAAAATTAATAAATTATTTGAAGGTTGTAAGGTTTAGAAATCCTTCGGATGAGACCATTGTATTCACATGTATGAATCATGGTAATCACAGCTAAAGTAATTCACATACTATATATAGTATTCCTAATCTTTTAATAAAAGTTAATGGAACTTCGAATGATGCCTCCAAAAATAATTGTATATCCTGGAAGGATCAATACCCAATGGTAAAATAAGACAGAAGAAAAGGAATTTTATAAAAATAAATGAAACCGGATTATCTATTAATCCTAGGTTTAAACCCTACTTTGGGTTGTAGAATTGAAAAAAATCACCCTTTAATTTAAGAGGGTATTGAAATAAATTGTATGCTTTAAGTATATTTTTTGAGCGTTTTGGGAAATAAATGAAACAAAAATCTTTTAATTTTCTACATTTTTTAATTTCTTCTATTGAAACTGTGTCTTCAAATAAGGAATCATAGATCTAAGTCCTTTTAGATGTGTGCCTCGATTTCGTTATTGGAACAGTACAGATCCTTTTGGGAATATTTTCTATAGAAATTGCTTTGATGTTACATTTTAGTTTTTGAAAGATGTTGTATTTCCGATTGTGTAACAAATTCAAGTTACCTAAGATCTTAGAGGTTCTTCTGAATTGGTTCTCAGTTTTTCAGCGAATATCACAATGATTTTTTAACTTAAAATAAAAAACGGATTTTATTACAAAATAATCAAAATTTTTCCAAATACAATGTTATCTAAACTTACGAACTAAATTTGTTCCTGTTCGCAGTTCATATCTCGAAAAGTTCTTATGTCGAGAGGTTCGTAAGTCGAGGTAGTACTGCACTCGTTTGTGTAATAATGTAATCTATTACATTATTCAAAAAAGATCGAGTATTTAACACTTAAAATGAATTTGACAAGCGATCGATACTTTTTGTTTTTTTTTTTAATTTTTTGTTTTTTCAATTGAAAAGAAAAGGTTAATGTATGTATTCGTGCCACTGAGCTTAAAATTGTCAGTATGTATTTTTTTTTCACTTCTATTTACACAATGTAAGTAGTAAAAGAAATGTAATATTACAAACATAATTACATGTGAATGTATACCATCTGAAGGTTTGTTTTTTTTTTTCTGTTTGAAAAAAAAAATGTATTGATAACTTACTGCCCGTATTATCAACGAGACACTTACTGATTCTGATAATAATTTATATAGAAGTGATCGTTTGATAATAACATGAAGTATTTAAGTAAACATGTATAAGTATTAAAACTAGGTTATTTGGAATTTAAAAAAAAAAACATAAAAGAAAATTTCAAATATTTCTATACATTTTTTTTTTTAATCTATGAAAAAGAATGATTGGAAAAATTTAAATATATTTCCGATTTTCAATTTTTGAATGAAAAATAAAATAAGTAGCTAACTGGTAACGTTCCAAATTTTAGAATGTTCAAAAGATTATACATTTTATTTTTTATCATCTGAAAATTCCATGAAAGGTTCATTTTTTAAAAAATAAATTTTTACTCAATGAACCTGATTATACAATAAAACAGTTTTTTATTCTCATTCGGCTTTTCAAACAAGAATATTGCTTTTATGCTATACGGAAAAAAAATTCATTTATTTATTTTTTTTTAAATAAAAATGAATTTAATTCGATCACTATTTTTATGTATCTCTAAAAAATGTTGTGATATTCGTTTATAATTCTTTTTTTAAAAAGAATAATAAATTATTATAAAAGTCTGTTGTTTTCCATTTTGATTTGATTTCTATTTTTGGATTTTTGGATATATGTATATATTTTGTTTTTTTGAATAAAAATGTATCACAAAGATTTATGGTGTATTGTAGAATAGGAGAAGTCAAACTGTATGGCTGGCTTTTATTTATTTATTTTTTTTTATCATGAATTTATAAAAGTGATGTAAAAGAGCATTATTAATAGCTTAATCTGAATTAGGAAAATTTAAGATGAAAAAAAAAAGAAGAAGAACAAAAAAAGAAAATTAAAAATTGAACAGAATGAGATAATTTTGGAGGGCCATCTGTAAAGAAAACAGAAAAAACAATTTTTGTATTACGTTAAAAATCAAAGAATGATGAAGTAATAAAAATTATTTTCATCATGTGTTTGTACAGTTGAATATAGTTTTTTGGATAGCCGGCTTTTTGATAGAAGTGACAATTTCGAAGTTTCAACTTTCAAGGTTTTAAATTTAGCACACTGCTTTCTTCAGTTGAGTAATGAGATTTCTTTATAAAAATTTGGGAACAAATAAAAAATATCCTAGAAATGGGATTTTTTAATGATTTAAAAAAACTATATAAATAAATTTAATGTGAGTTTAAAAACGACAAAAAAAGCTAAATTAATTTCCGTTTATTCCTTTATTTTTAGTTTTGTAATTCACGTCAAACAAAATCTTGCTATCGGATTATTCGAAGTTCGGAGCTTTCACACAGACGTGTTTCTTTCCAGCTTTTCTTTTAAGGATTCATATGATCCTGGAAAATTTGGTAAGTATTGAATTTAACATTTTCTTGAACTATCAGCACAAATTGCAGGTGAACAAGTATTAGAGACTGTCATTTTGAATGTTTTTTTTCACCTTAAAAATCCTTGTTATATTTTTAATGATCTTTAAAAATTTTAGCAAATTTTTTTAATTAAAAAAATCGAAATCCATTGTTGCCGTTTTCTCTCTCTCTTTTTTCTTCTTTTCAAAACAGATACATTTCTGACTTGTATCTTTATTCGATAAGTCCTAATTTATAGAATTTTATTTTATTTACATATTTATTTTTTATGAATGAAAATTCTGAATCACTTGTTTTCAAAAAAATTTCAACAAATTTGTATTTAACAAACTAAGCAGTTGATTTTATTTTTAAATAAATTCAGATTGACAGAAACATGAACAATAATTTCAAATAAAAATTCCCCCATGTCTAAACAAAGTGCATTCCATTTGAAAATAAATATTTTTCACTTTTTTTTTTTTTCTTTTTTTTAAAACTCCTTGTCTATTTGTTGCTTAGTGTACATTTTATATTTTCAAAAAAGAAACTCCGCATTCAACATGTTTTACAGCAAAAATTTTTTTTATGTATTCGTAATTTGTTCAATGTTTTTAATTAATTTTTAAAAATATTTAACAGGAAAAAATTTTATCATAAATTTTCTTGAATTTTTCTTTCTTTTTTTTGTTTTTGTTTCAATATTTTCATTTATTTTTCCTGAAAGTAAAGAAAAACATGATTATGTGTAAAAAACATCAAAAAACAAATCTTGAATTCAAGAAAGCAAAAAAAAAAAACAAAAACAAAACAAAAAACAACATTGTTTCATTTTCAATTCATTCATATGAAATAGTTTACCTTTGTATTACCTGTTGTGTCGTCTGTTATGTTTTCAGTACTTATAAAAATTTAAAAAAATAAAAAAGATTTCTCAAGTCATATTTAAGCTTTTACAATAATTTTCACATATGATGAAAAATTTTATAATAAATCGTTGATCACAGACATATTGGCATTATCGACGTATGTGTGTATCTATTGGGTATATCATGTATCATCCAATGTCCCCCCAAAATCGTTATTATTATCTTATTCATTCTATATATGTTAAATTTTCTCAATTTCATATATTCGACTTTTATTTTTGAAAAAAAAAAAAAAAACATAAAAAATTATTCAACATATTGATCAAAGATACACATATGTGTTATAGATATTTTATTAAAATAAAACGGTTTTATTTATAGGAAAATGAAACGGAAATAAAAAAATTTCATATAACTGGTTCGTTTGGTTTCAATTCAATAAAATGAAAATATATATAACAGAAAAAAAAAAAAGAAAATGTTTCAATTCATTAACACCACAATGTTATTCTGCTGCTGCTTTCGTTGATGAAAAAGTTCTTTCAATTTTCATTAGTTTTACTTGTAAAAGTTAGTCAAAGTTGGTATGTATCATACATATGTGTTTCAGATTGTGTGTATATAACATATTGTATATAAAAGTATCTTATATCTTGATTTTCTGAATTCTATTTTTTTTTTTTTCAAATGAAACATACACATTTTATATTATTAAACAACTTTTGACTCACAATAAGAAGAGAAGTTGAAAACTGTTAAACAGCTCCTCGAACCAGTCTAGCACAAGCTGTTAAGACGATAAAGTCGTGTTGTTAAGGTGGTGTGTTCTTGTTATAAACGAATATTATTTTTTTTTTTTTGAATTAAATTTAAACAAACAAAAAAAAATCCTTTTTAATCAAAGAAAAAAAAAGTGTTTAATAAATTTTATGCAAAAAAAAAATATATGTGAATAAAAAATTTTCTCCTTTTAAGGTTTTTTTTTTTTTTAAAAAACATAAAATTTTAAATATAATTAATTTTCCAGTTACATATTTTTTTTTTTAAATAAAAAATTAAGTTAATATTATAAATATGTGATTTTGTGCTTTGAAAAAATTTACAAAAATAAAAAAAAATAAAATAAATAAAAAGTACGTAAATTTTCTAATTGAATTGTACAAAGTTTTTAAAATTTTTTGTTATTAAATTTTATTTAAATTTGTAATGTTTAATTCAAGAATTAAGGTGTGATTAATTAGTTATTCTTAAAGCTTTTTTTTTTTTTTTTTTTTGAATATTGTATTTAATGTTATAATCGCACATTTGTTGTTCGATGTGTAGTATATTTCTTGAAAGTATCTTAATATATTTATTAAACTTCATTTTTTTCTAGTTTTATTCATATAATTGCTATTAAGTGCGGTGTTATAAGAATAATTGTGTTAGAATTTGCAATAAAGTGCTATAATTTTTCATCTCTTATTCATTTTTTACACATTTTCAAGGATAATTTAGCATATAAAAACTAAAATACAAAAAACAAAAAAACAAAAAACTGAAAACAAGAAAAAACAAAAACGTTAACATGGATCATCTAAAGTGGATTTTACTTGGCTTTTTAATAATTGGATTATTCAATACAGGTATTTAGAAAAATATTACTATTTTCGTTACAGATAGATACTTTATTTTTTGTTTTTGTTTTAATAATTAGATACTTATTTCGAAAATTAACGTGGCAATATTAATTTTTTGTCGAAGTAGCACGTGATATTTTTTTCTTCTTTATTTTAAATATTTGCCGCTTTTGTACATGAAAATTGTGCACAAAAAAAAAAAAGATTCTTTGTGAAAAAAATTTTTAAGGGAATTTTTTCGTATTCTTCATGAAGACTTTCTTTCTATTTCAGTTCACAAAAGAACCTTGTTTATTATTATGTTTTTCTTGTGTATCCAAGATTCACCAAAATCTGCATCAATTTTTCTTTCAAAAGATCGAAACAATTATTCTACAGATATTCACAGATAAGAATGCAGAGAAGATACATCTTTTGTATTTCCTGTTCCTTTCGATAACAACAAAAAATAAACCTAAAATCTTTATTCAAGCATTTTTTTTATCTTTTGTATTGCATTCTTTTTTTTTTTGTCATGTAAGTTCTCTTTAAATTCTTGAATAAGATTCGAGAAATTTTTTGCAACGACTTTGCACATTTTTTCTCAATACAAAACCATATACTTTTTTCAATAGTTAATTCATGTTGGAAAAAATAATAATCAAAGAAAATGTGCTTCATTAGCAAAAAAAAAAAAGGAAATAGCTAGATACTCGTACTTCTTTCATACGATGAAATACTCGAATGCTTTTATATAATTGAAAACATTTTGGAACAAACATAATTTATGTAAGTGAAATTTGATTATAGAATTTTGTTTTTTCTCGTATAATCTATCACACATACATATGTATATAGTATACATAGTATTTTTAGTTACGTGTAATTTTGTCACAATTGCAAACGTAATCATGATGATATATGATAATATGATATCGTCTTATCTATTTTCGCTTATCATTACATTCCAAAAAAAAAAAAAATTTTATATCATATTTATTTTATTTTATTTTTTTCTCATTTTGTTACTGTAACATCTCAAATTCCTTAGAAAATATCAAAACACAAAACGAAAAAAAAAATAAAATAAATAAATTTCATAAAATTCTTCGAATAGATTTTCTCCTTCATTTTTAATTCCAATAAAAATTTGCACCATTTACAAAATATTAATTTAAAAAAATATACATAATAATTAAACAAAAATATAAAAATAATAAAAAAAAAAATAAACACAATTAAATAAAATAAATTTAAAATGAAAAAGAGAAAAGAAAAAAAAACAACAACAAAACAAATTCATATTTTACATATTATTATTTTTATTTAACAAAAAAAAAAAAAAAATTTATGTTGATCCCATCTGTTTTTTGTTCAAAATATTTGTTTTTTTTTTATTAAGCTTTCTCATAATCTTAAGCATAATTTTTTATCGTTTTTGTTTTTTTTTTATTCAGTTTAGATTCAATGCTAATTTTTTATTTATTTTTTTTTATTTTTTGAATGACTAATCGAAATATGATATTATTAATGCCATCATAACTACAAAAACAAAATAAATAAAAAATGAAACAGAATAAATAGAAATTATTTTAGCAAAAGAAAAAAATATTAGAAGAAAAAAAAAATGTTAACAAGAACATGTAATTTTTTTTTTTGCCTTGAAAGTGAGAGTTTTAATTATTTTTCGCATATTTTTGAATTATGTTTTTTTTTTTAAATTTTTCTCTTTATTTATTTTTTATTTCAAGCTAATAATAAGTAATTTCGAGAAATAATCACTTTATGACCATGTGCTTGTCAAAGATATATTTTTTTTATTTATTTTTTTTTTTTTTGCTTTTTTTTAAAAATTAATTAATAAAATTTTTTGTTTCTCTTTCAAGCTTTTTACTTTGAATTTATATCAAATTGAGTAATTTCTGATATGATTTTTCTTTAAGATAAAATATATATGTTTTTTTTTGTTATATTGGAATTTTTGAAATTGATATTAAAACATTTTGAAATGATAATAATAAATGATTTAGAAAATCTTTATACACATATGTATGTAGATTGTATCATACATATAATATTTATTCACATATCAAATGTAGATAAATGGAGACTGAAAACTTGGCACTATGCAATAAAATCATCAGATTGGAAAATAATTTTATTTGATACGTATGTACATACATATGTTTGTTATTTGTTATACAGGGTGTATTTTTTTCAAGGCATATTGGTTTTAAATTCAGTTTTCTTCCCTATTGTTTTTTTCCAAAAAAAAAATTAAGTCAAAAATAGGACAATTCTTCAACATATGTTTCACCTGTCAAAAATGTCCTTTTAAAAACACCTACATATGAAGTCACTACATATCTCACACCTTATAGATAAACAGATCGAAGTTTGATGAAAATTCTATAGACTGGATGACAGATTGTTTGAAGTTTAAAGTTTTTGGAAGACGTCCTTTTAATTTAGATTACAAACTCAATTCTTTTGAATGAAGTCTATCATGAAATTGGAATAACACGTTTTAGTATCTGTAGAGAATTTGCTACGACTAAGACTTTCAATCAATCGTCAGATATGTAGTCAGTTTCTATAAGCCTTGATTATCAACCTAAGTCGAAAGGACATTTTCCAAAATGTCTTTTTAAAATGCCTTCAAATTTATTTCATATAAATTTCGAAATACTTTTTTTCTTACCGACATACTAGTTACTAGGCTCTTATATAATTTTCTCGTTTGTTGAACCTGTAACTTTTTTTTTTAAAATCACGATCAGTGCGTACGATACCCCTTACTTTTGTATTTTATATGTGTTTTCCGAATGAACATTGAAACATTTAAACCATGATTATGTCATATTTAATTCTATTTTATTTTGAATTCATGTTTAATTTCAAGCGTCATTACATTTCAAATAATTTTTATTTCTTAATTATAATTAAAAGTTTTTTGAATGAAATAAACATTGTTAATTGTAAATTAGTATGTAAAGTTGAGAATTTTCAAATGACAGGATGATTATGAGAAATTGATTTAGGTTTTAAAATATATCGTGTCATTCATACTTTGACTTCCAATAAAATTTGTTTTTTTTTTGTTAATTAATTATAATTAACGCCTTTACAAAAATTTTCTTTGAATTATAATTATATAAAAAAAAAATATACAGTGGATTCTTTTATTACTTGACAGCTCTACAGGTTGCTTAGTGAGATTAACTGAATGAAACTACTGATTTTCCACTTTTGTTAATGTTTTGTTAATGCTCAAAGCTAATAGAATTGTTTCTGCTGCTTGTGGCAGGCGCGTTACTAAAGTGAAACTTTCAATTCACTGTATGAAATTTTATCGTTAATTTTTGAAAAATTTTTCATCACTTCTTAATTTTACTCAATAATTTTGACCGTTAACTATAAGTAGTCAAAAATTTGTATTTTTATAATAGAAACTGCAAATAAGAAATCTGAAAAGCTTCCGAACATTTATATAGCAGCGTTGAAAATTAGTAAGCTTTGAGAGTAATAGAAGGTCAATGAATATTTCTGATTCAATGGACCGGACCAATAAACATTTTCTAATCCAGAATATTTTTGCAAGATTAGATTCTAAATTGAAACAAAAAAAAAAAATTGAACAAATTAATTAATTTTTTTTTTTAAATTTTGTTTTCGATAAAAAAAAGTCATTGATGTCTTCCGTTCCCGATTTTCATTGCCAAACTTTGTTGGTAGCTCTTTACTAACTCTCTATTATTGATGATGATCGATGGATATTGAATCATCCTGTAAAACAAAAAAAAGATTTCTTCTCATTTAAAATATTTTTAAAATTAGTTTTAAACAAGTTTTCTAAAGATATTAAGTACCATAAGTATTATATTTTTTTATTATTCGAACGATACACAAAAGTGATTATGTTGATTATACATTGAATAATGGTTAAATATTTTTTTTTGGCGTGTTTATATTACGCGTAATTAAAAACCAATCAATGAGAATAAATAATTTTTATGGTATTTGATTTTTATTTTTATTATTTCATTCTTACACTTCATATAATTGAAACTATTCAGTATTATTTTTTTTCTTATTTCCTATTTCTTATTAGAAAAAAAAAAATTTAATGAAAAGCAAAAGCATTACTTATTTAAAATCTATAAAAAAAAATTCTTTAGATATTAAAAAGTACTAAGCCAAATACAATAAACCTCTGTTTATTTAGACATTGGAATGTTCCTTAAAGATATTTCATATAAATTTAAAATGTAGCTCTAGCGAGAGTTTATTTTCTTCATTTTTATTTTTTTGACTTAAAAAGAACTTAAAATGTTCTACATCATAATCTAATAATTCATTTTATGATCTGTTACTGAATACCATTTCGAATGAGTATAGAACAAAAAAAAAAAAACATCGAACATAAAATGTAATATTTTTCTTAAAATAACTTTTTAACCATACATACATCTACATATACTGAAAGTTCGGTCACGACCTCGGTCTAAT
Source organism: Bombylius discolor (assembly GCA_939192795.1). NCBI lineage: Eukaryota > Metazoa > Arthropoda > Insecta > Diptera > Bombyliidae > Bombylius > Bombylius discolor. Next base: position 5,510,893 of record OW584242.1, read on the forward strand.
ATTTAAACTTATAAGAATAATATTATAGCATATACATATGTATGTATTTTAAAAGTTGATATGTGGTTATAAAAAAAAAAAAGATTCAATTCTATTTCAATGAGAATAATTTTAAAAAGAACCATGTTTTTTTATAATATAGTTCATCGTTAGCAACAATTATGAAATGTAAAATAACATATAGTGAATTTTTAACATGATAGAAAAACAGAGAAAAATACGAAATTAAGTAAAAATAAATTACAAAACAAATGCATAATATTTATGTTCATTTATTAAACAATGTTGATATTATTATGTATTTTTGAAATATGTTATATTTTTGTTATGAGAAAAAAAAAAAAGAACGAATCTTATTCAGTCAACAGCAATTCCTGAAATTCTCGTAATTGGGTGGTTCTTGTTAAATTGTCTCATTCGATGTCCCTGCCTGTATTAAATATTAAAATAAAAAAAATTAATTTCAGTTTCTGTTTATTTTTATGAAAACGATGCCAATTTTGTCATTTCTGTTGCCACATTACTTTAGAGTCTAAACTTCTTGAAAATCCATTCTAAAAATAATTTCTGTTCAGATGACTTTACATTTCATTTTAAATAATTTCCGGATTTTTCTTTTCTACCAATCATCGCTTCAACAATATTTTTGCTCGGAAATTCACCATATTTTGGTAGAATTGACATTAAATTTTTCAACCAACTCAGAGATATGGATTTTATTGTTGAAAGAATTCGGATCAGTTGTAAGGCCGTCCGTCATCCTTCATTTAATTAATGGAGTGAATTCCATGGGAATCGCAAAAGCAACGATTTAGAAGTGATTATCACAATGCAAAATGGAGTTGTAGGACTGTTCCGTCTGAAAGCAAAAATGTCCTAAGTATGAAAAATAGCAAATTGAAAACAAAAACTTATTTTTTATCGTTTCTTTTCAAATTTCTGTGATATAATTTTTCCATTCATCATTATAAGAAACCGGACACAAACTTTCAATTCTTTTTAATTTCTAAAATGTCACACAGAGTATTAGACAATGACCCGATTCAACAGGAAGAATCCCAAAGTGGAAAAACAATGTAGATTTCCGTGAATTACTCTTTTTTTTTACATTGCAAAACTATTTTTAAATCAACTTGATCCTTTAAGCAGGGTAAACAAAAAAAAAATTAGATAAAAAGAACGTTTGAAAAAATGCCGATTACAACATTTTCCAAATGAGACAATTGCACAAGAATTACCCATCTTGTGATGGTGAAAGTATAAGAAAATGTGTATATGATGAACATTTTTTATAATTCGAAGATATTTTTACATTTAGAATATAGCTATTTTACAATGTTTTTCAAATCTTATATGAAAATTTATTTTATTAATAGATACTACATTATATTTTATGTATTTTCATTTCAAAAAATATTTCATTTTTGGTTTTTATTTTTTTTCTTTCTCTGTGATTTTGTTAAATTTTACATGATGTATTTTTTTGTTGGACCTTTTTCTTAAATTTTCAATAAAAGTATGCATTAAAAAGTATTAAAATTTAAATAATAGGATAATTTTGAAAAGAAATTAAATGGAATTTAAAAAACAAAACAAAACAAAAACACGAACAAGATTTTCTTGTTTCAAATTATTCTTTCAAAAATGTTATTAAAATTATACTCAAATTTCACTTAAGAAAAATTTAAAAAAAAAAAAACACTAAAAGAATTCTTATTGTCTTTAAAAAATATTTATCTAAAATATGTAAAGGTATAATCTGGGATAATGTGTTGTACAAGCTTCTTAAAAAAAAAAAACAAAAAAAAAAATCTTGTAACTAAAAAGATGCATAAAATAACATTTTACTGATTCACGAAACAATATTCTTTATGTAGTTGTTGTTGTTTTAAAGATTAAAGGCCTCCTAAAATAAAAGAAGATCATTAAGGTGTTCAATATAAAATGCATCAACATCATCAGAACATAATGATATTTTCTCAGGTAGAAATGCAATATTATATTCAATATCAAAAATTTTTGTATGTGTGTTTTTTTTTTTCTTATCTTGAAACTATATCTGATGGTGTAAAACAATTTTTTTTTTCTGTCCTTCTAAAGTAGAAGAAGTTGATGAATTTATTTAACATAGAACACTCAAGAGAAATTTGAAACTGGACTCCTGCGTTGTTGAAATCCTTTTTTTTTTTTTTCATCATGATAATGAATCACTTTTGTCTGTTACAAGAAGAAAAAAAATCCATAAAAATTAAAATAAAATTTTTAAGGTTAACAAACACAGGGTAACTATATTCATTAAATTTATTCGAAAAGATCACTTGAAAAATTTACAAAAAGTGGCAGGTGTAAAAAAAAATTTAAATGGGAGATGAAGAAAAAAATGTAAAAAAAATGGGCAATATCTTTTCAATAAGAACAAAAATTATGTATATGCATACCAATAAAAACTGTGAGAATATAAACAACAACAAAAAAAAAAAGAAGAAAGTAACAATAAAAAAAATTAATATGATGAAAAATTATAAATTCCAATGATTCGAAAAGATTATACAAATTAAAATACATGCATCACTGGAGACTGGGAGAGAGGAACTTTCTATTTTTTATTCTCCAAAAAAAGAAAACATTCTTTAAATCCTCCGAACTTGAAAATTTAAAAACAAAACAACAACAAAAAAAAAAAATGTATCATTCATTCGTTTTATTAACCTCAAGTACAAAGAAAACAAAAAAAGAACCAATTAATTTTCATTTTAATTCTTTTTTTTTTTTCATGTAAAACGAATTAAATTGAATCGAAAAAGAAGAAGAGAAAGAAAAAAAAAGAAGAAGATAAGTTATAAAATTCCTTAGAAAATCAAACCGTATTCAAGTGCTACCTATTTAAATTGTCTTACACTTTTTTTTCTTCTTCAAATAAGTAAAAAAAAAAGTATCATTACAAGAGTAGTTAGTATCTGTATAATATACAGCATTTTAATATGCTTAAGTTCAATAAAAGTATCTATTAAATCGAGCATATGTATATATCTGTATCTTTTTATTGATATTTTTTGAATGCAGATATCATTATATTATTGTTATTACATATTATTATTATTATTTTTTTTTTTATGAAATCAGAATAAATATTGAAATTGTTATAACCTTGAATGTCTTTACACGTTTTAAGAAATTGTACCTTGTGCCAGAAAATGTAAAAGATCTTTTTTTTTGTTTTTCTCAATATTTTGAGTAGATAGATTATACATTATTTCAATATATACTTAGCAATTTTAAATCTGATGTATATAGACAATTTTTTTTTCTTCTGTTTTTTTTTTTCACTTTTATTTTCGTCATTCATTTTTAGCATTATATTTTCATTGTATAAGCATTAAATTTTATGTGTACTGAGAGTAGTATATATAAGTACTTATGTCAATATATATTCAAAGATTTGTTATTTTTAAAGTAAAACAGATTGGATAAAATTAGAAATGATGATAAAAAAAAGATACAGACAATGTGTACGTACATGTATCGTATATATAGGTAATACAAAATACAATTTTTATTTGAAGAAAAATTATATTACTTTATAAAATATTAATAATTTATTGTTTATTTTAAATCTGATGAATAAAGTGAATTGCATTTATAGTTTAAATTTATTCATATTACTTTTTTGTTTTTTTGTTATTTACGTCAAATATGTCAAATATCAAAATATGAAAGAGGGTCTGAGATCTATAATGAAAACATATGTGATTTCTCATAATTGTGAACAAGTAAACAATGTACATATATATTTGACTGAAATGGCATAGAAAATGACATAAAAGGACTTTTTATGAAGCTAATTGATTGACTGTATCGTTTGTAGAGAAGTGAAATGATAATAATGACGAAAAAACACAACAATCTAATCAATCTAATCTAATCTGGCGGAATATTTGGTTTGTAATTATATTTTTTGAATTTGAATTGAATGTGTTCAATAAGATGCTTAAAGACTACAATTGAGGAGGATATCAGAACTCCTACCCTATCTGAAGTTTAACGTGATTTTTGAACCACACGTTATCTTAGATTGATTGTTAAAATTTTCAGCAAGTAGTAAAATCTTTTATAGGAAATTTTATTGAAGATTCGTGAGATAGAAAGGATAGAGATGGTGAAACAATTATTCTAAAAGGATGTTAAGTACCAATATTAGTCACTTTTTGTTTAGAAACACAAAATATGTTTGGCTTGGTGTAGGATTTGTCATTTTTTGACAAGTTTTTATGTCCGTTCTTTCTCAGTCTAATTTTTTTTTTTTTTTTTTTGAAAAACATCTTTCCGACCAGAAAACCACGATTTCAATTAATTAAAAAAGATTCTCAATTTAATTTCCACACTAAATTAGACTAAAATAGCATCCTTCTCTTGTGTTTTGGTGGACGTTGTAAATTTTAGAAACATTAAAAAATATTTGTAATTAAAGTCTGATTCTAGAAAACGTTGATTCTATGAAAATTCAAAGGGTTTAATTTAAACTGTGGCGCCGTCGTAAGATAAAGAAAGCTAAAATAACGTTGTTTTTTTTTTTCAGTATAAACAAAAAAAATGAATGAGTATGATAAATTACTGAAAAATTTACACTTTTAGTTGGATGTCATTTTTTTACATTGTAATACCGTCATTTCTTGGTGAAAAAACGTGAAAAAATTAAATTCAAACTAATTATATGTTCCATGAAAAGAGTTTTAATTATTTGAAATACAAAAAAAAAAAAAAAAAAAATACTGGAAAAATGGACGTGACATTTTTTAAGAAGTCACAATTCATTTATAATTTATTTAGTTTACATTAAACGTTCTGAATACAAATACGTTTTTGTTTTTTTGTCTCCTGAAAATATTAAATGCAAAACGTTTATAAAAGATTTTCATTTATATAATCTGAAAAAAAATAAAATAAAATAGGAAAAAAAAAGAAAAGGGAAAAACTTATAATAACTTGTAATGCAAATTTTGCAATACTAATAATCACACATATAATATTCATGTTGATGATGTTGATATGGTGATGTGATAAGATCAAGAACAAGTTTTAATATCTTTATAAAGTGTTTCATTTATATATAAAATGATGATTATGATGATGTTGATGATCATAATCATCATTAAATTGTGTATAAAAATTTTTTTTTTTATATATGATTACATGATTTTTATTTAAGAAACAAAACTAGTTACATCTTAAGTTTTTCTTTTTCTCAATTTTTTTATTTTCTACTTCCAACCTAAAAGTACAAAACAGACAAGAAAGATACATCTACATATGTACATATATATCCCTGATAGATACTATATATACATACATATACTTCGTATGTTTTGTATCATCTTGTATGACATTACCCAGTTGACATTTTTAATTACCAAGAGTGGGTGGATTTTATGCATTTCTTAGAGTTTATACATTTTACGTACATACATACATATGTGTTCTATACAATTTTCTTTATAAATAAAAACCGCAAGAAAAAAACATAATAAGTAATAAATTGCACATATGTATGTAAAAATGTTCATCATATCATGTAAGTCAATATGTAAGTTTTTGTATGTAAGTTTTGTATGTAGTCTAATGTTCATGAATTATTTAAAAAGTGAAAATAATCGTACAATATGATAAATAAGAATCGTATACACAAAAATATATGTACATACATATAAATAAATGCAATATAGCTGTAGGGGTTTTTTTTTCCTGTTGTTGTTGTTGTTTTTGTTAATATTTTTATGTTATATTGCATTTTAACACACTAACGTATTAACCTACATTTTTCACTTTAAAATACAAAAAAAAAAAAAAAATAAAAATAAAATGAAAAATTAAGTAAATTGTTAAATGCTTTCATAATAATTAGTTAACATTTACTTTTTCTTTCTTTTCAAATGTTTTTTTTTTTTTCATTTTTTTCATTTTCATTATTTTTTTTTTTTTTCGCTTTTTCGTAATTTATTTTAATCATTCAAAAGGGTTAAAGCGCTAAATAGAAACAAGAATCAGGGCAGCAATAAAAAAATAAAAAACAATAAAAATAGTAATAATCTTGAACTTTTAGGTATTATAGATTATATTATTGAAATTATAAAATGTTTATTATTACGAAAAATTTTTTAAAATATAGAAGAAAATTTTCTTGAAGTTAAAAAAAAAAAACAAGTATGTAAAATTTTGAATATGTAAATTTATGCATTTTCTAGAAGAAAACATATGCTAACATTATGTGAATGTGCTTTTTTTGTTTTTTTTTTTTGGTTTAAGAACTCGTCTAATAAAATGTTTTTAGGTCAACAGATATTTTAATAATTTTTTTTTTTTTCAAAAAAATAAATAAAAAATAATAATAATAAATTTGAAAAGAAAAAAAAAAAACGGTTTTAAATGAGAATATATCAGAAAAAAATTATCATTAATAAATTTTTTTTTTATTTTTATTTTTTTATTTTTTATTTGTAAAAAAAGCTGGCTCATTCATTAAAAGATTTTTTTCTTTCTTTATTAGCTTGTTGATTTATTTTATTTATTTTTAAAATATATGTGTTTATTTTTTTTTCTTATTTTATAAAACGGAAGAATTCGCATAATATTGAATAAATTATATTGACAGACAATATTTTTGTGTGTGGTGTTATCATTTTTATGTTATTTTTTTTTTTTTCCTATTAAATTTTTTTTTTTTATTCATTTGTTGATTGTGCAATATTTATAAATCACAATTTATTGTTTAACTATATAACATTAATTATCTAACATATACGTTGTGTGTATTTTGTGTAATTATAATCATTATCATTTTTAACATGATAGTACAATTAAATTGCTTTAAAAAAAAAAAAATATCATATTACAAGTTTAACTGAAAAGTTTAGATTTCAAGAATGATGTTCCTTATGTAAAACTTTATGATAAGAAAATCTTGTAATAATTTTTTTTTTTTCAAATTTAACATAATTAAGAATAAAATTTTTTTAGTTTTACTAACGAAAATGTACTCGTAAATTAGAAATAGAGAAGCACTCTTGGGATACAAGAGTGACCATCATTTTTATTTTCTAAATTAAATCTTAATTCTGAAAGACTGTTACAACATTTAAAAAGTAATTTTTTTAAAAAGAAATCGTTGCATTCATCGCATATATAACAGAAACTTCCAATTGAACACTAAATTCTAATAAATCAGTGCCCGAACTAGAAGCTCCTATTAAAATGCGATTATCATGAAAAACAGAAACAATATTCTTTTCACATTCTCCTGGAAATAAATGTTGACAGTGAATTATTTTTTCTACAATTCCGTATAACTCTACACCTGACACCAATATTTTGGTGTCCAATAACTCATGTTCTGCTTGCTGTCTTCTTTCATGTTAAAATCAATCGGACTACAAAATCGAACAGTATTCAAGTTTCGTAACGATTTTTTTTTATATAAAGCATCGATTCGTGTATTAAGCAATTGAGTTAAAATTATGTATTTTTGAAAAATCTTAAGTTTCGTGTTTGATATGAGAAACCTTATAGCCCTTGTCTATAAATTTGGTCCTTAATTTGATAAAAATTTTCTACTTAAGGTGGACTCCAAGATAAAAAATTTGGAAAAACAAATTAGTTAAGACCCTGTTTCACTAAAAATTGATTTTATTATCAAAATAAATTCTGTTCATACATTCGAAATTCCCAAATTGATTTACACAATTTTTTTTTTTTTTTAAATCATTTTCATAAGTTTCTTTCTAATTTTAACTAATTTTCTATTTCTATTAAATTCTTATCGGTTATTAGCATTAATTTGTTTCTTTATTTTTTTTTTCGTTTTATCTTTAATCACATTTTTTTTAATAATAATTTATTATATATATTTTTTGAATAAAACAATAATATATTTTGCGATACAGACGAAAATAAATATGTATTACTCGTACATCAAAAGAAAAAATTTATTCATCGTTTATTAACCCGTTTTTTTTTTTATTTTTTTTTTTTAAAAACATACTATTTGTTGTAATATGATGGCGACATATTGCTGTTGTGACAATTTGCTATGATCAACAGAAAAATAAATACAGTTTGTTATGAAAATTATTACAAATACAAAAACACTATTTCATTTTAGTTTTGTTTTGTGTTGATCACAGAGAGAACTGAACTTTGTCACCTAAATAGGTTAACTATAACACAATATTGTGATATCATGTGTAATATAAATAAATTGTTGCTTTTTTTAAAAAAAAAAAAAAATTTGTAATGAAAATTTGAAAAAAAAAAAACTAATAAAATAAGAAAAATGATGATTTTTCCAGTTTGTCACAATGTTACTACTCGTATTACAGTTTTCTGTGTTCAATTGGAATTTTTAAAATAAATAATTAAACAAAAAAAAAAAAAAAACAAAAGTAAAGAAGACAAATAAAATGCGTTTTAATAGTAATAATTTTTTCAAATCGATCATATTGCAAAATATTAATAATTTATTAATTAAGGGGGTGTTAGGCTTATTTTTTTTAAATATCTTTAAAAGGTACTATGTTTAAGAATTTTTTTTGAATTGTTAAAAAATGATCAAAATATGAAAAATTGATGTTGAAACGGTGCTGTCTTGGTCACAGACATCGATAGAATTTTCAACTTATGTAATTTCAGTAACAGTACCGTAACTATCTGAGTTTTCAAGATTATTACTTTAAGTTTAAAATTTATAGGAAGTTTAATATCTCATAATATAGTATCTTTATGTTCATTATAATAAAAATGAAATTTTAAAAACTGAATACCCCTCTTAATAAATTAATAACATTTTTTTTTTTTTATATATTTTAAATTAAATAACTTGAAAATATCTACGTTAAATTATTGTTCCCGCGTTGTTTATACAAAAAAATAAATTGCAGTTATTGTTTTTTTTTTTCTATGCAATAAAAAAATAAAAATTTGTATAATTTAAAAAAAATTTTGAAATAAACACGTCTTAATAAAATGCAATTTAATGAAAAATGTATAATTTTATTTTATTATATATATTTTTTTTTTCGTATTTATTTATTCAATTCAATTATTTGAAATGTTTATTTCCGTCAAAATTATATAGATAATTTTTATGTATATAGAAATTTACATATGCACATTTACATATACATATGTACACATGTATGTGTTTTCGTTGGTGCAATATATTTATTAGATTACATAAACATTTTTATTATAATAAATTCACTATCTAACAATATAAATAGTATAGGTTTAGGTAGGTAGCGCTTGTGATGTTGTATAATATTTGTTTATATATATTTTTTTTTTTGCTAGGCGAAAATTAAATTCAATTACAAAAATGCATAATTGTTTTTGCATAATAACGAATTTATTATTCTCATTATTATTTTTGTATTGTTTATAGAAAAGATACTCATACTGCGGCAAAATTTTTTTTGGCAACAAATTCATTCATTTTCTTAGAAAAATAAAAGATGTACAATAAAATCTGCTTATGAAGGATTTATATAAATTATGATTCAGCAGTGAAATTGTTAAAATAATATTTTAAAATAAAAAAAATATTCTAGAAGGAAGTCTTGATTCTAAATTGATTATTGCGGGTGGCATATTATTTGAAAACGTCATTGTATTAGAATTGCAATGGGGGAACCTAAACCAAATATCTATTGTGAGTTTGTTAAAACCCTACTATAGATTAGTTTATCCTTAGACTTGTGAAAAAAAACTAAGGTTTGTTTCAGGAATTAGAGTATGAGGTCAGCAGGAAAATCAGGGTTCGTGATAAGATTTTTTTGAGAGTTATTGCTTCACAGTGACACAGAACGCGTTCTGACTTTTTTTGTTTGTTTTACAGACTCTAGAAACGTCCTAATTTGGCTAATTTTGGTTAACTTGGAAATTTTATAATTGTTTTTTTTTTCATTTTCTTGTATTTTCGACTTTTTTTTCATTTTAGTGAAATCTAAGAGATGGCATAGGATTGTTGTCTCCTGAATTAAGATTGGAAAAATTTTCAAAAAAACATTCATTACATTTCTTGAGGTCTTGGGGTCTTTTACTTCAACAAATTAATGGTATTATGTAAATTTAATCTTAATTGTGGAAAAATACATTATCTGTATTAAAAAAGGCGCCTAATACATTACAGTCAAAATATAGACCTTGATTTTCTGATAGCATTTAAATTTTAATATCTACTAATATTACAATGTGTCCGAAAAAGGGTTAAGGTTGAAATAAAAAACGTTAATTTCGGCTTACATTATTTCTAAATTTTAATATTTTCGAACCAAAAAAAAAAAAAAAATTATTAATCTTTTTTTTTTCAAAATCACAAAATCCAATATTATTTTTAGATTCATCTTATTTACCCTTTAACATATTAAAAATATAAAATCTTCTTTAATAAACACTCATTGTCATTTCATTAAAACATAATTGTCTGCAAATATTTTTAAATTAGATATTTATGACATCATCGTTTCTTTTTATGTACATTATAAAATCTTTTAAAAAAAAAAAGACATAATTTCAAATGTAAACGGTTAATGTGTGTTATGAAATAAAATTGCATATACATATATAAACATAAACTGAGTATGTATGAGTCGAGTATACATAGATACTTTTTAACCTCTGTTATATGGACTTTTTTTAATATTTTTTACGAGTATTTTTTATTTTTATTTTTAGATAATACAACATATTTATTTTGAATTAAAAAAAAAAAACAATTTAAGGAATAATATAATGAACGCCATTTTTGTATTTATTCAAGTTTTATTTTAAAAATACATAAATAAATATTAGAAGACAAAAAAACATTCAGGAAAAGCTAACAAAATAGATAAAAATTTTTTCAAGGGCAAATTTTACAAGATGTTTTTTGTTTAATTTCAAGAGACACAAAAAACAAAAAATCTAATAAAAATTATGTTTAGATTATGCTCATCAGGTATTAAAATTATTATTAGATAAAAGATAGTTTTAATGATTTTATTTTTAAATCGAAAAGCAGCTTTTTTAACGTAAATGCTGGATGGAAAGAAATTAAATTTGATTTTTTGTTATTGTTAAAATAATTATTGGAGTTCTTCTGTTTTTCATTAAATACTTTTTTTTGTTGTTTTTATGATGTTTTTGTTCAAGTTTAAATCAAAATCCTATTATAGGCATAATCTTACACGCAATGGCTACCTTTAGGGCTAAATTTGTTATTTATGATCCGAGTGGGAATATGTAGAGATTTTTTTTAGTTTATGTTTTCGTTCAATGAACTTGAACAGAATTTTGTTGTTTTTTTGTTTGAGAAAAAATTTGGTTTTTTGAATCAATTGCATTTGAATTTTGTGGCTATCGTTCCGGAAAGTATATACTTTAGAATATGCTAATTATAAGAAGGTATTTTCAATTTTACTAGAAATATCATTATAAGGACAGAAACGACCTTGGAAGTATTTCGACTTTATTTTAAAGAGAAAGAACAAAATGAATGTCCCTGCGACCTCCTGCGATTCAAAGGATACAACATAAAATAATTTTGGAAGAATTTCGAAAAATATATATACACAAAAAATATAAATAAAATTTTTTGCTTATTTTATTCACAAAGTTTCAGTTTTGAAAACAAAAATAAAATATTCAAAAAAAAAAAAATTGATAAGATAAAAAATTAGACAGTATGTTGAATCGTTTAATTTGTTTCTTATTGGCAGGAGTGATGAAGTATGCTGCTGTAAGCAAAACCTTGAGCGGAAATCAATAATTATTATCGATCAATTTGAATTTATGACGTATTTTATGTGGAATTTATCGCATGATATATTCGATGGCTGAAAAATGCTAAAATTAAATTTTTTACGTATAATTTCAGACTATCTTTCAATGTTAGTCAAATTGTGTTATCATGTTTTTTAAGTAAATAAGTAGAAAAAATTGTGAGTAAAAAAATGTACATATATGTATAGGGTAGCTGATTCAATGATTGGATTTCTTCTATATTTTGTTTTTGTGTATTTAGAACGACTAAATTTTTCTTAATTTTTACTTCAACACGAAATTTAATAGCTCAAAAGAAAAAAATTTGAAATAATCATTAAAAATTTTGAACATTTTCTAAAGTAAAAACTAAATGTGATCGATAACTGAATCAATTACCCTATATGTTATTTTATATTATAAATTTACACTTACCTTATGTTAAGTTAAACTTCAATAAATCCATTTAGAAAAACTCCACCAATATCGTTTTAGCAAAATAAACAATTAAAAAGAAAATAATAACAACAACAACAACATGAAAAGATTAATCCACCCATGATTTTTCATGTTATCTATTATTTGTGAATAACAATAAATATACACAAACACATAAATAATATTACTGTAAAATTGATTCTTTGTAAATATCCTTAATTGATTTACATATCAAGCTAAAGTTATTATTGTGTATACACGAGTATGTATAGCATTATATGTAATCTTTTCCAGGACACTTATTAAGGACAGTAAACAAAATGTTTAATCGTCTCTTTGACGCCTGATGGAAAAATTTTGTTATTGTTGTTGTTGATTTTAATAATAATACAAAATATCTAAAATGTGCAAGTTTTTAAAACCCTACACGAGTCTATAATATAATTACACACATACATACTTAAATACAAAAAAAATAAAGACATTGTAGGTGGTAACTAAATGTGTTATATTTTTCAAGGATAATTGAGGAAATAAAATATGGTGATACTTGAACTAAATTAAAGACTACCAATGTCCCTAATTCATAACATAAAAATATATCTAACGAAATTTTTATTATTATTTTTTCTTCTTTTTTTTCGAGAAAATATTTTATTTTGGGTTTTCCATTCCATTAAACAGTGAGCAAGCCAGGCTATCTAACCGCCATATTATAGGGAAAAAAATTATTTATTATTTACTAGAAATAGATATAAAATCGTAACAGGTGGTAAATGTTATTTATTAACAACTTTTAAAGCGATTAAATAAATAAAATTAAAAAAAATAATTTTCTTATTGTTATTTTAATAAACGAAAAAAGAAAAAAAATAAAAGTACTAATATTTTTTATTTTTTTTTTGGTTTTGTAAATCATTAAATCATTTTTGTTGGTATTGTACAAGCGAGTAAATACCTATTTTTCTTTAGAAATTTCCATTGTTTAAATATTGTTTTTGTTGTTTTTTGTTTTTTTTTTGTTTGTTTACTTTGCATATAATTATTTACCTATGTTTGCTATAACTCGATAAAGAGTTTATTTTCGATATTATGTTATTTTATTACAATAGAAAAAAGTATATATTTTTTTTAATGTTATCAATATACGGAGGTGTTCATTTAATTTGTATGCAAAACCATGATTAAAGGTACAAATATATTAATTCAAATGCTAAAGACACAACAGTTTTAAGGCTTGATGTACACTATTAACTACTTTGCGTTCACTAAAAAGCGTTGATCGATTTCAAATGAAGGATGGTATTAAAGTTGCTAGCTTTTTAAATTTCATGGAGTTTTTGTAGTAAAAAAAAAAAAAGAAAAATACAGTGATCGGAATTGAAATGTTAGAAAAAAAATTTCGTCCCATTGAGCATGAACACATTAGGTTGTTGTTACAACGACGCAAACCGGTTATAAAACCTGTTTTTACAACTGCTCAAACTACATCTGAAGGTGGCACGACCAGTTGTAACGAGATTGTGAGTGTATTACAACCGTGAAGCTAAAATTATTTTGGATGATTCTTACTATAACAAGCTGGAAAAAATTATACCATTATTGTTACAACCAGCGCAACAATAACCTGTTTAACCACCAAGTGTGCAAAGGGTGATTAAGATTTCATATTCTTCAGGAGAGTTTTCAAATTTTACAAAAAGATAACTTTGAAGTGTTATATCTTCGTAACAGTTGCAACTCGAAAGTCATGTTAGAGTATTTCAAAAAAGGGTAGGAGAGAAGAATATCAGGAAAAAAGTTACAGTATGACTTATGAGGATAAACTGTGAAAAATCCCTACCTAATGCAGGTCTTGCAATCGAATACTCGAAATAAGCAGTTTGAAATTCCATGGGACTAACCAACCACGTCTTTGGAACAAAAACCTTGTAGACCAGTATTATCAAATTATAAATGACACTTTTCTGCATTCAGTCTGTGATATATGCAGATAGTGTAAATCAAGCTTAGATTGTGTTGTGCTTTAGAGTAAATACAAGTTGAAAGTGTATCTAAAAACTATTTATAAATAATGAATCGTAATATTTAATACCGAGAACATGATGTGTAGATTATTTTTTTATTATTATTATTCAATTTGCTTAATATTTTTTTTTCCTTTTTTTTTTGTTTATGTTTTTCGTTTGTATTTTACTATTTAACTGTTAAGTTCAGTATCCATAGAAAATAATTTAAATTTAAAATTCCAATTGTAGTCATTTATTTTTCACCTGTCGGAATTGGAAAATTTATGATACTTACCTTTAAAAATGCAACTATTTTTAAATGAATTCTTTTTTATTCTTCAAAATTTATAATAGCTATTATTTATCATGAATTGTTTGATAAGAAGTCACAAAAATTAATTAGCAGACACATTGGAATTTGTAATTTGTGATTTTTTATTTTATTTTTTTTTTTTAGGACAAAAACCTAGGTGAATAATTGAGTATTTTTTTTTTTTCTAAATAACTCAATGAATGTTATGTAAATTTTTCGCAAGCAATTATTAATTTTAAATGTTTTTCAAAGAATGGTTAAAAGTATTGTTAATCCAAGGACGAATTCATACAAGCGATTCATGAGAAAGGAAAAATTTTGTGAGAAAACATAAATTACATTTTTAAAACTCATAAAATTTGTAGTAGATTTTTGTATTGTTTGCAATAAAGTCTTCAAATAATTTATTTACACATCACGGGCTCCAAATTAATTGACTTGACAAATGAGGAACATAAATCCAAAAATACGTGGATTAAACGCATGGATAGCAAACTTTTATAGTTACTAAGAATTTTGCATGGGTTTTCTTAAATAGAAATTTTTTTTTTTTAAATTATGCTGTTATTGTTCAGGGTTAACGATGCTTATCAAAGTTTCATAACGCCTGCGCAAAAGTCTAGATTCTAATCAAATTTAAAATTTATTCACTTAAAAAATCTTGAAATTTCCAATTTCTTAAGTTTATAATCGCAAATAATAAGTATGTTTTTTTTCGTCTTAAATTTAAAATTCATTGGCAATGATCTCAAATTCATTCGATCATTTATAAAAGCACTAGAGTACCACGCGTATCGCCTCTTTTAATATCTTATTGTTAATTCACATAATGAATGTCATTAATAACGGTCATTATTTGAAAAACGCGTCATCTAAATAGTTTTTAATTTTTCTTCATACAGATACGTCATGTGATCAATACTAAATTTCTTTTTGGTGGTCCTAAAAAGAAAAAAAAAAACAAAAAACAAAATTTGGGTGAACCCTTCTTTGTATTTAAATTCGGTAAAATGACATTAAAGAAATAAAAAATTAACATTTTAACCATATATGTATATATTTTTTTTAATTCACTGTTCCATTTTTCAAATGTTCTTTTTTTGATGTACGATGTTCATTCAAATTATACATTGATGCGGGTAATGAAATTAAAATAAAAAGATAAATTTATTGTTGAATCATTACAATAATCATCAAGTGGTAATTTTGAAAAACTTTAAATTATATAATTTTTATTAATATGTAGGAGACTAGACAATGTGGTTTGTTATTTTTTTTTTTTTTAATAATTAAAAATATTTTTTTTTTTTTTTTTTTTTTTTTAACAAAAAAAAAAGTGCGTGAGTGTGGTGTCGTTCTTGATTGAAAGAACTTTTTTTTCAAGTCAGAATAAATTTTTTTTTTTTTTTTTTTTTTTTTTTTTTGAGGAAAATTTATGAATTTCTTTTTAAGAATTATCGAGTTTGATATCTAAGTTATAAATTAGAAATTCATTTCCATTTTCAATATTTTATCCATTCATTATTATAATTTTGGTGGGAGTACTTTTGGTAAATCTTCTTTTTTTTTTTTTTTTTTTTTTGATCACATTGATCAAAATATATTTTTAATTTATTCCCACACACATTTTAAGCTCATCGATTCACTCTTTTTTTTTTTCTTTTTTGATTTTTTTTTTCTTCAAAATAATATACTCAAGTTTATCTTTTTTTTTTATGGTGTATGAGTAAGCACATTTTGTCATCACAGTACAGCAAAAATGCAGATGTTAAAATTTAAAGCAAAGTAAAAAGAAGAAAAAAACAACGAAAAAAATATGTATGAAAAATTCTTATAAAGCAAAACAGATAGAAGGAGTGGTATATGTAGTAGCAAAAATAAAAGTAAAAAAGAAAAACTTAAGAAAAAAAAAAAAAAAAGGGGGCATGAAACCTAAAACGAGTTTGTCCTTCGAAATAGGAATGCAGTCCAACAATCTGCAAATACTACACTTACTATAAATCTACATTGTATGTATATGTGCTAGTATTCATGTATGTACTACTAGTACCTACCGTGGTGACAATAACCTAAAAGTGCTCACATATTTTATAAACAAAGAACTTTAAAAAAGGGTTTATAAAAACAAAAACAACAACAGCAACAACAAAAAAAAACTTTCTTCTTCTCAGTGATTTTAATTCAAGTAAAAAGATGAGACTTGTTGGACCGGACTGGAGCCTGGTGATGATGAGTAGACTTGAAACTGGGGCTAAGTTTATACTTGCTGGGGTATTGGAATAATTCCTTATAGTTCTTTTGTTTTATTTTTCTTTATTTTTATTTATTTATTTATTTTTTTTTTTGCAAATATCATTCATGTTTGCACGCATAAATGAATTTATTTTTGCAAATAAAAATAATGTTTTGGATGAAAAATGGGTCAACATTTTTAAATTAAATTTTTAATTAGCAAATCATCACAAGTTTACACATTGCGAAAATATTAATTAAATTGCAAAGAAAAAATACAATAAATTACGTGCATTTGATGGGGATTGATGAATTTTGCAATATGAAATGAATATGAGAAAATTGTGGAAAATTTTAAAATTTTATTGAAACCTTGAGAATAAAATATTAGAAATTGACATTAAAATTTTTTTACATTGCACACACACGTCCTACAATGATGCATCTTTTTTTTTTTTTCATTGTGCTTCATCGTATACATATATTGTTGTATAATATAATTTTAATGTGAGACAATAAAATATAAAAATACCTCATTATTTTTATGTTTTTGAAATATTTATGCTTTGCATGATGTTTGCTTTTTTTTTTCTTTTTTCTAAAGAGAATACTTAATATTATAAATTGCTACTGGCATTCTATGCAATTATGCTGTGTTAATAACAATACAAAAAGTAAAAGATGGATATGTATGACACCTGCTGTAGTTTTTATTTAAGTTCTTTGGTCCATAAAATGATTCACATAGATATTTTATTCTATACAATACACTATATAGTAAATTCTTTTTTTTTTTTTAATATAGAGTAGAAATGCATCAACGACATATTGTCGCCAAGAAAATTGAAAATATGTATGTACATTTTTTATTTTCTTTTAAATGTGTGATATGCGGTTTTTCAATATTTAACCGTACAGAATTTGTTGTTAACCGCATTTCACAAAAAAAGAATATTAAATTTGTGTTTTGTACGTGTAGTGAGAATTTATAAGTATTTTTTTTTTCTTTTTTAAGAAACATTCTTCAAGTTCTTTTTTTTTAAATGAAAGAGTTTTGATAGTGTTACATCATCATATAGGGAGAAACACAGATACAAGATATAATTTACAAAGAATTTTGTAAGAAGGAATAGTCAGGAAATTATCAGAGTTTTATTTTCTAATTGTTTTATACATACGAGTATATATAATTAAATAAAATTGTTCCGGTTCGGTTTGAAAGAAAAGAAAGAGTTGATATTGAAGTTCATTGTAGTAAAATTCGTCTAACTAATTGTTTCTCTCATTTTTAGGATAAAAAGCTAGACGATATTTAATTACAGTTCACTTTTTTTAAACTACGAGTTAGGTGGATTTTTGTGATTTCTGCTTGAAACTCATTTCAAGAATGGATCAGTTCTAAAGATTAGATCAAAACTATCACTATCAGTATCTTAAACTTGGTAGGAGAAATGCAAAATTGACAGTAGGACTAATAGTTAGACATTTCCTTTTTAAATAAATACCTGCATAATATTAGATTCACATACTGATTATGTAATCAAAAGGACGAAATCACCTAATTCATATATACATAATTTCCTAGTACATACATTACACATAGTACTTGCTTGTATCAGATAACAAATAATAAATCCCAAAAGGAAATTCGATACATTTGTGTTTAAGTATTTTGTCAAATTCGCCAAAAATCTAAGAAGAAGTGAAAGGACACAATACCACTTATAATTTAATTGTTACAGATTCTGATATTAGGAATATGTATATTCTGTTGGGATCTTAAACTAAAAATTTTTATCTTATTCTCCTTATTTCTCTGAGAAAAAAAAAAAAATATATATCGAAAAAAAATTGGAATTGATCCATACAAGGTTAGAAAACAAATCTAAAAAAGATAGAAAAAGTTAAAAAGGTTGGAAATCACTTTTATGAAATTAATTAGAACATGGACCATTTAATAATTCCCACAACCCAAAATTGAATTTAAAATATGGAAAATAAATTAAGTGACCCCTTTCTAAATTTTATTTAAAAGTCAATTAAAAATTTTCTACAATGACTAGCTGCATTTTAAAAAAGTATTAAATAAATTTATTTTTCTGGTTTTTCTTGAAAAAAAAAAAATTCACTTAGTTTTTTTTTTTCAATAACATTAATTGACATTTTGTATACCTGCAATCCTTTAAGTACATTATATTTACCGTATATCTTATTCATTGTGTCATTTTCTATTCATTTTCTGAGCATTACTTGGAAAATATCATATATGCTTTTGCTACTTTTATAGTCTCATATATATAGTAAATACTTGTTTTATCCAAATATGGGAAAATTCATCTCTTCATAAATTATTATCAGTTTTTTTTATAAGATTTTATTTTTTTTTTCATTTGATAAAAAAAAAAAAGAAGAAGAAAAAGAAAAGATAAAAACTAATATTTCTTCCGCGTTGTCTTATTGAATACCTTTTATGGTACATAGAACCAGTCCTCTTGGAAATTACTCTTTAAAATTATGTATTCAATGAATTTTAGATTTTTTTTTTTTTTTAAATAATGAACATGTTGTTAACATTTAAGAATTTAATTTGTTTAATTCAAACAACAAAAAAAAAAAAAAAAACAAACATAGATACATTGTATCGATGTAATCTATGTGAATTATTTTTACTTTTTAATTCATTTTGATCTGTTTTTCCAATTGCAATATAAAACATCAAAATAATCATAAAATGCATGCTTGCTTTTATATTTTCTATACACGTGGAACAGAAAATTTATCTAATGTAATGCATTATGTAAATATTTTCAACAATCATGTCCAATATGATGATGATGATGATGATGATGATAATACTGAAGATGATGATCTGGCATATGTAAGATGTACATACACCTTTTTTTTTAAATTTTTTTTTTCAAATAATAACAAGATTTTTTTTGTAGGCGATGATTATCGTATATGTGACTAAAATAAGATAAAAATTATATTTTAGATACATACACGTTTTTTTTTTTCTTCTGTTTTTTGTAACCTAATTCAGTTACAAATGCCGCCAATGTAATAAATGTTACCTCGATTTTAGTATATACTATGTATATATACATTTTTATTTTTGAGTAGGTTGAACATTTTAAACTTAAACTTGATATGAACAAAAACTAAAAAAAAAACCATATTTTATGTACATTTTCATAATAATGTACCCAATATATTATACAAGAGTAGTCAAACAAGGTAAAAGTAAATTGTAAGAAATGAGTATTAAGATAAATGAAACAACTTACGAAAAAAAAAGGAAAAGCGAAAAAGATACAAGAAAATCTTTCAAGAAGTTTTAAGGAAAGTTTGATGGAAAAAATGTATGTGGGAGATTCCGTGGAACTGTTTGGAAACAGTGCATTTTTAATCAAGAATGTTTGTGGAAATAGCTTCTTTTTTTTTTTTTTCAGAGTAGTCTTTTGCTGACTGTTGGGACATGTTGGAAGATGACATTCAGGCTATGAGAAAATTGAACAGAATAAATCCAAGTCGTGTTTTCACAACCCAAAAAGAAAAAGAAATTAAAAAAGTTTACGTGGATCTGATGATAGGATTTAAGGTTGATGGAAAAGTCGCTTTTTTCAAGGCAAATGGGATTGGAATACGCTAAAATTAGTATATTAAGGATATAGAAAAATTGAACAGACTAATATTTAGTTGGCTAATTCTCCAGATTGCTTGATCTCATGACGTACGAGAACACTCTTAGTTTTTGGACACGGAATTTTTTTACACGATAGAACAGTAGTTAAAACATTCGATGAAAATTTTTTTATTATTTAGCTAAAACCTCTTTGAGTTCAAATTACTCATAACTCATGAAAAAATTCCCAAAACATATTCACAAGATTTGACATTTGGACATTCAGGGTTCACACTTTTTCGCAGTGTTGGTACATCATATTGAACTTTTTTTCTTTCTGTATTAGTTGGGTAAGATACAATATAAAGTCGAGTTTAGGGACATTTACCTTAAATAAAATTTTTGTATACAAAGAAAGTTTGAAATGTTTTCATAATTTTATTTTTTTACCGGCATTCATTCATTCAAAAAAAAAAAAAAAAAAAAAAGCAGAACATGTTTAACAATTTATTTTTATTTAGCTTTTTCGTTTGTACTCCTATGGTTTTTTATTCTTTTTTTTTTAAATTTAAACACGTTCTCCATGTATCATAAAAACAGTTTTAATTAATTTAATATGTACAAGTTCTAATTTATTTCATTTAATTTAATGTTTGTTTTATTTTCTACTTTAAAAAAAAATATAATTTTTCATTAAAGTCACGTCGTCGTTCACAAAAAAAAATAAGAAAAATGAATTATTAATTTTTTTTTTTTTTTTTAAATACAATACTTAAATTTTTAAGATATTTCGCATGCTACTAAAATGATTTTATTTTGAAATTAATATATTAATAACATGCCATTGTTAACTGTTCTTTTTTTTTCTTTAAAGTTTTTGTTTTTCCTTTCATTGATCGTAATAAATTGATTATTTTCTCAATTTGTTTTTTTTTTTTTATTGATTTATCAAATCAAATATGGTTAAAAAATTCAATAAAAAATAATGCACCTCCTTTTTTTTTTCTTTGCCTTTTTTTGCATTTTTTTTTGTTTGTTTTTGTATTTTATTCGTAAATGAACATGATTCGCGATACATGATGAATGCAATTTTATTGTTTTTTTTTTTATTAATTTAAATTCATATTCTATATATTATTTATTGATTGTTTTGCAATTTTAATTTGTCTTTGTCTTTTCTCATTTTAATTTAAATAAAACTTGTTTGTGTTTGTGTTTTTTTGCATAATGAGAAAAAAATTTAGTCAATATGATTGGATTTGATTTTTTTTTTTTTAAAAAGGAAAATTTATTGTACGACATTTATGCAAATTATGCGTTTAAAAGAGAATTTAATAAAATGAATAATGATGATGACAAACATTATATTGTTAATACCTTATGATTATCTTTTGTATTATAAAAATAGATATTACGTTGTTTTACAGGTATGAGTAATACTAATTAGCCATGATCTAATACATTTTAAGGAGAATGGAATTCTCATAAATCCTTTTTTGACATTTGGTAAACAGTTTTTTTTTTTTTTTTGTTATTTGTTAAGTCATTGTAAGAATTAGTAAAATTAATATGTGATATTATCCTGAAATACGATATGTATGACATAATACCTGTACAAAAGTCTGGTGAATTTTTTTATATTCAGTCGGAAATATTAAATAAATGGCGTGTAAGGAGGTTGGAATTTTTGATTTTTAAAGAAAATATTTTAAGTTGATTAATTACTGCATATTTTGTGTGTTTAAGGCGGTCATGTGTTGAAGGAAGAAATTGTGGGAATTTTCCGAAGAATCCTAGTTTTTTTTTTTTTGAGAATTTGGGGAAAAATATTTTCTTTAAAATATCTAGGAAAAACAACAACAAAGGATTATCAAAAAATTTCCAATTTTCGAAGGAGTGTATTTTCGAAACCGATTATAGTGAAGAGCTCTAGAAGAATTCAAGAAAAAATAATTACTCTGGAAAATTTCAACTTTTATCAATGCCTACAAGCCGGTAAGCATCTGAACTGAATGCATGCGTGCATTGAATTTGGAAAAGTTTATTGACCGGTTTCTTTTGGAATTTTCATTTTCATCAGACACTCTTAATTTTTGTCAACATCATCCCCTTAACATGAAGATTAGACATTGCACAGACAGACATGATGAGTCGAGAATTTCCTAAGCGTGTTTGATTTTCTTTACGTAGAACTTTTTTGGCAAATAATTTAGAAAGAAATTTTTGTTTTTCTTTTTAAAATTTGTTACCAAGGAGGACTTCAATTATTTTTTTTTTCTTTTTGCTTAATTTTTGAAAAGCAACCATTCAGTTTCTAAAAATTTTTATTTAAACAAATTTAATAAAAAAAAAAAAAGAATAATAAAATTTAAAGTGAAATATTATCGTGGTAAATTACAACAACAACAAAAAAACGATAAAAATATGGAAAAAAAAACATTAGAAATAAATTAAACAAATGTGTACATATTTTCTCGTAAATTCCCCAAAAATATGGCAACAATTAATTTGTCATACAAAAAAAAAATTATTTTCGAAACAACGTACGTTTTTTGTTTTTGGTTTCATTATCTAAATTTAGAAGATTTTTTTTTTTTTTTTTCAAATTTGAAACTGTTGTTTTGAAGGCAAGTAATTTGAACTTTCTTTTCTTTGAAAAAATTTGAATAATTGTATTCAAACTTTTCCTTTTATTTTTCAATTTTTTAATTTCTATTTATTACGTGATTTAGTTCGTCTACATAAATCTAATTACAGCATATGTGACGTACATCATAATACATATGTGTAAAATGAAATTATATTTTTAAAATCAATTTGATTTATTTATTAATTTTTTTTTTTTTTGTATGTGTAAAGTTTGACTAGAATATGAAGAATAATTTATTATTACTTGGAAAAAAAATGATGTACATTTTTAATGTGTCAATATCAATTTCTTTTAATAAAATTAAGAAATTTCATGTATTGGAAAAAGAAAAAAGATTCGAAAAAAAAAAGAAACAAACATACATACATATGAGGACAATTACTCAGTGCCCAAAATGATCTTTACGTCAACTGTTCATCAATGGAATACGATTAAAGTACTCATGATGATGTTAACACTCTTCATTGTTGTTTGTATTTTATTATGTTTTTTCACTTGAAATAATTTTTAATCAATTAACAAGTAAATTATTTACTTTTTCAATTTAGATTATTTTTGTTTTTTTTTTTTTGTGATTTTGTTTGAGATTTTTTTGTAGAATTTTTTCGAATATTAAATTTCATTTAAAAAATCTTCCGAAGGTCATAATGGAGATTTTTTTTAATGAAGACTTCTGGAGAATCTCTAAATAAGAGAGCATTTCTTGTTAAAATTATTCGCAAAAAAAAAAAAAGAAGAAACAATTATGAAATGGAGCGTGATGTTTTCGAATTTTTTTTTAAAGTCTGCATTGAAAGAAATTCAAATGAGAAAGGCATAGTTGCCTGAATGGAAATGCAATTTGAGATTTGTTGGTGCAAGATTTCAACGTTTTACAATTTAGTTTCTATTAATTGCCAATATAATCGAGTCTGTTGGTGGTCCAAATAATGCATGAACAAATTTATTCCACTTTAAACGATTATTAATCTATTTAAATGAGGCACAAGTGTTGTCAACAACAACTTACAGTTTTCAGTACATAAAATTGTGGGCGTTTGTTATAGAGATAGAAAAAATTATAATAGCTTAAGGTTATTTTTCAAGAGGTCAAGGTCTATCTAATGTCAAGAGAGACCAAAAAGAGCTAGTCAAGAAATATATACGAGTATGTGAAATGGATATTTTTTGTGATGAAATTAGATTTTTTTTTTCCAAATTCATTTTTCTTTTTTTACTGTAGCACAATAGTCTTCTTCAACTTTTCTTTGTTGATTTCAATATTGGACGATACCAATATCTTTTTCCGGCCTTCTTTTACACTTTTCATCACTTATTCACCTGAGCCTATACCGTTTCCAATTGAAAAAAACGTGAAAATCATACTCCTCCATAAATCTTAGAATTTTACACAGCAGTCTAAGTCATAACAACCTTTTTTTTTTGTTACATACATGTAGTTGTTATTTCCCCCATTTTGATTGTATCTAATTTTTTTATTTTGAAATAACATTATATTTTCTTTAAAAAAAAAAATGTAAAATAAAGAAAAAGTGTCAAAAAAAAAAAAAAAAAAAAAAAAAAAAAAAAAAAAAAAAAAAAAAAAAAAAAAAAAAAAAAAAAAAAAAACATTATAAAGAAAATTTATGACAAAAAAACTTGATATCCTTTTTCATATTTTACTTTTGTAATAATTTATCCTCTTAACCTTGATAGCTTTTGTGTGATGATGTTGATACAACGATACGATAAACAGGTGTGGCTGGAAAAATATATTATATTCGCAAAATTAAATAAAGAATATTGTTTGTTTGCTATTTAAAAAGATGGAAAAAAAAATGTAGACATCCATTTTCTATTATTAATTATTATTTATTGATAAATTTTGAAGGTAAAATAAAAGATAATTTTTTATTTTTTTTTTCGTATACTACTCATACGTTTTACAAGAAATTATTTACTATTGTTTCGTTTTTATTTTTAATTTGATGTCTCATCTTCTTAGAAAAAAAAATAATAATCTTTTAGAAATAGGAAAACAAAAATACAAGTTAAATAGAAAATATGTATTTTTTTTTCACATTAAACAAATTAATTACCAATTGTCAATTTATTTTCCATCAATCTTCATATCATGTGTGTATATGTTTGCCCGTGTAATGTATTGGTATTTTATGTATTTGTAGGTAATTTTTATTTTTAGATTTACATTTTTAAAATGAGAACCAAATTTTTTGTTTAAAAAAAAAAAACAAATATATTTTATTACAATCAAGATTTTAAGAAGACAAATTGAAGAAAGAAAAAAAATAAATAAAACAAATAAGAAAAGAAAAAAAAAAAAAGAAATGCCATCACGATTATTCATTAATTTTTCTTTCACCACAAAATGAATCAGAATCACAAAATAGCTAACCACTATTTTATTTTTCGTGAAGTAAAATAAAGATGACAAAAAAAAAAAAAAAAAAATGAAACAATCATCAATATAAGTTTATTTATTATTTTAAATGCTTTGGCTTTTAAAGCGTGACTCTCACATTCCTATCATACACGCTAAGATACTTTAAAAACACACATTATTCGATGATGTGATAAATATCGATTGAACCCTTTTTTTCTTAAGAAATAATTTATATAAATTTTATACATAGAATCTTTAAAACAACAAATAGGGTAATCATGAAATTATAAAAATTAAAGGGTGAACATACTGAGATCTTATAAGCAGGAAAAAGAGTAGGTTTTAAGATGAAATATAACGAGTTCATCCAAAAATTCGGGATGGTTTGCATGATAGGTCGAGTTTACTCCCACATAATGGGCTTTTAGGCCTCCGAATGGACAGCCCGAGATACCATACCATATCATACAAAAGTGATAGATGGTTGTGAAAAGTTTATTAGCTTGGTTTTGAGTTTTTTAGAGCAGACAATATTCTTCTCAAATTACAGGGTGTTTTTCATTAGATTTCATTCTAAAGAATTTTGAAAACTACGAAATCCTTAAGAAATTTACACCGGTTTTTTATGTTGTGTCTTTATCTTTTTTTGTTCTAATTAGCAAACAATAAAAATAGAAAATAAAATCGGAAAGTGTCCTAGATTATAGTTATTTTTGTCGCAATAGTTAGATGTCTTTATAAAATCTTATTATGTACCTACTATAAAAATTGGCTCTCCCAAATCCTTTTCTACTAACTATGAGACATCAATTTGTAGTGTGACACTGGACCAGTTTTATAGTTAGTTCTGATTGTAAAGTATCCTGGATTAGATGATTCAACCGTTTTTTTTTAAAAATTGAATCTAGAAAAAAAAATTATTTGCATAATTAAAACCGAAAATTCATTATCCACATTCCGATAAAAGGACTTCATGTTTTTTCATCAAGATAATCGGTCAATCACCCTGTATCCGTATCCATATTCATAATTTTCTCATGTAAGCATCTATTAATATCTATAATATAGATACATGTACTAAACAATTTTCAATTCATGATCAATATGTTGTGTTTTTATTATTATCATTTTTTTTTCTCTTCTTCTTCTTTTTCAATTTTTAATTTGTATGCCCATATTCCATTTAAATAAATTAAGTAGTAGAGACAAAAAAAAAATAAATAAAAACATTCTGCGTTATTACATTATAAATTTTTATTATAAACATTTTGTGAACCTTTTTGCAAGACAACAAACAATTCTAGAATATTAATTCATATTTACGCGTTCATAATAGCGTGGGTGTAATTTTAATTAGAATTTAACAGGTACGTACATATTATGTGAGTACATAAATATATGTGTGAGATATAAAAAAGTGTCAATAATGTTATCAAATAAAAATAAAAAAAAAATTTTTTTAAGACTTTATTTATTCTCATTTTCATCATTTTTGTTTTTTCAATTTTTTTCAATGCTTGCAGTCTTCTATGAGTGTTTACCAGGGTTTTTCTTGATAAGAAAAATAAATTGTTTGTCTAAGAAATTTAATTTATAAACATAAAAAAAAGGGAAATATTATACAATAAAATCTTTAAATACACGAACATACTGAAATAATTCTTATTTATTTATTTCTTTTTTTTTCAATTTTTTTTTTATTTTATTCTTCTTCTTTAGATTTTTATGAATGAAATTATATAAATAAAATGTGAAAGTATCTTAGATACTAATTTTGTTATATTTTTCTATTCATACATATTTTTTTTTTTTCTTTAATAATATGCGCACATGTAAATTAAAATTATCATAAATAAAATGTTATCTTTTTTTGAGATAAAAATGAAAGAAGAAAAAAAAAATTCCATCAAAATATTCAAAAATTATCTAAATTTTTTATTTTAGATGTATCTCATATACAAATACATTCGGCGTAGTACTTTTGTTTTATGAAAATTTTTTTACCGTTATTAAGAAAAAAAAATAATATCATTAGCATATATGATTGGCATTTTGAAAAGAAAACAATTTAAGTTTGTGTTGCGTGTATGTTTTTTAAGATATAAATTTTAAACAATCTCACCAACAACAGAAAAAAAATGAAGATTATTACACAAAATCATTACACCGGGCCCAAAAAAACAAAAAAAACAAAAAAAAAAAAATTAAAACAATTTTATGAAAGTCTTTTCAAATGAAGATCATCAGTTATTTTATTATTTCTATGAAAGTTTTGTAATGTTTAATGAATGCTTTGATTTTATTATTGTTCAGGTTTTTTTTACAATAATTAAATTTAGGGAGTTCCCTAAAATAGTCAACAAAAAATAAGCGGCGACGAACATTTCACAGGTAATTTTCATGGAAGTTTTTTGAAAGAAAATAAAAAAAAGAGTGTATATAGATACTTTTCCTTATTTAAACTGAAAACACTAGATTCTTTTTTTTTTTAATGGAAGAGTTTTTCTTAAAAAGAGTACTATTTTTGTTTTTTGAGCCCTAAAACTAAAGAAATAAGTATGCGGTGCAGTAATAATCAACTTAAGTGAGTATTGAAGGTTGAATGAAGTTTTTTTTCTTCCAATTGTACGAGACCTCAAGTTCACTTAACTTTTTGATTTTATACGAAATCTTTTATCATAGGAATTTCACACTGTGGAAGGACAGAGTTTATAATACGAATAAATTATCCCATTTATTTTCTTCTGATTATAGTCTACGAAAGCCCTAACAGAAGCATATTTACCATATATCTGTCATAAGGACCTATCACACAATTTACAACTAATTTTGTTAATCATGCTAAAGTTTTGATGGAATTTATAGATTCTTTCGAAATTCTTCTTCATGTTGACTAAAAATCTTCTCTCTTTCTGAATTTTTGTATTCACCAATTCAATTGCTACACTTAAAAGGACATTCTATATAATTTCAATTTATTCTACTTTTTAAAATTTTCAATGATTGCGGTATTAAAACCAAAAAATTTAATTTTAATTTTTCTTTTTTTTTCAAGGATTTTCTAAAACAACATCAAGTCCTGATGGTGATTATGAAGAAATACCACAAGAGGATGAAGATGAATATACTGATGAAGATTCAAGTAAAACTAATGAAGCAATACAAAATAATGATGTTGCAATTGTAACAGCACCACCATCATATTTTGCTGTACCTAGTGTTACAATAAATGCAACAAAAGGTGAAGATGTTATTTTGCATTGTGATGCAAAAAATTTACCAGGTAAAATGCAAAAAAAAAATAATATATAATTTGCAAACAAATTATAATAAATCCTTTTTTTTTACAGCTAATCCCATTATTATGTGGTATAATGGATCATTAGTAATTGTAACAAATAAACATGTTATAAATAGTGATAAAATTGAATTAATTGATGATACAAAAATAAAAATACGTAATGTTGAATATAGTGATCGTAATCAATATTTATGTTCAGTACTTCCACATCAAGTTAATTTAACAATATTATTAAATGTTTTCCAAGAGAAAAGATCTGCTGTTATTTATTCACATGGCAGAGATGTTACAGAACGTTCAATGACATTCAGACAAGGTGAACGTGTTGAATTTGAATGTCGTATATTCGGTATTGAAAAATATGCAATAATATGGTCATTAAATGTAAGTATATAGACAACAACAACGATAAGAAGTATTGTTTTTAATCCTTAATAAGTACCGTATGAATATCCTTGATTCAAACAGAATTAAATAGCATCTAGAATTACTCAAAGAATAATCCTGTATAATTTTTCTTCAATATTTAACAAGTTAATGCCAGCGTGTGCTATCAGTGTCTCAAACCTAATTTAATTTCATATTAAATTAAAGCGTCAAAATACAAATTAAAACGCCGACGTTAATGTGTTAAGAGATATATTTGAAGGGTGCTAAGGATAAAACAAAAACTTGGAATTTGATCAAAAATTGAAAAAAAAAAAAAATTTTTATTTGGAATTTTTACGTTTGTTTTTTTTTTTCCTTTTTTGTAGGGTGAACGAGCAAGTAATCATGTAACATCTGATGAAAATGGTAAAATAGTAATATCATCAATTGATGAAAATCATGCTGGTGTATATCAATGTGTTGGTGATGATGGTTCAACAAATAATTTACCAGTTGCAAGTTTATCAATTAATGTTCATTATTCACCAAAAATATCAACACATCGACATTATGTTAATGTTAAAGAAGGTGGTACTGCTGAATTAGATTGTGATTATAAATCTGAACCGATTGCAATAACTGAATGGAGAAAACATCATAATGGTTATGTTGAAACAATAACATATTCAGGAAAATATTTAATTAGAAATACCGTTCATAAAGGTAAAAATACAACAACATTACATATTCGAGATATTAATTTAGAAGATATTGGAGAATATCAATGTTATGTTAAGGTAAATGAAATATAATGTGAGATAAAAAATCTTAAATAATTTTCAATAATTTTTTTTTTTTAACGCCAAAAATTAGATTGAAATGTTTTGTAAGTTTGTTTTTGTTATACATTCTAAAATTTTTGTTTATTTTTTATTTAAGAATTCACTTGGTTCAGCACATGCAAATATTCATTTAATTTATGAACCAGAAAAACCAAGATTTGAACAATATGAATTTAATCCAAATAATAAAACTGTTACAATTAATTGGTTAGTTAGAAGTATGCAACCAATTGTTGAAGCTGTTGTTGATTATAAAATAAATGGAGTAAGTATTATTATCCTGTAAGGGATTCCACACAAAAAAAGTATGTGAGAGGGATCTCAGTCAAATTGAAGGTATCTTTGGAAGTATGTAGTTCATGTAAAGCTAATTGAAAGTCTCTATTGGCTCAATCAGCTATATTGTGAAAATCTCTTTATTTATTTGATTTCAGGATTCAGTTTCACATATTTTGAGTTTGATCAAATTTGACTAGGACTCCTTTTCAATACATTTTCTGTTAGATCCTTTATAATTCTGAAGAAAATTTATTTATACAAAAATATCCTTTTTTTTTTCATAAAATAGACACATAATAAATGGACAACAGAAAGTATAACAAAAACTCATCCACATGATCCACATAGCGGTATTTGGAAGCTAACACATCATTTAGTATTACCAGCTGGAACATGGCATGTACGAATTAAAGTTAAAAATACATTTGATTGGTCTAAATTTTCTGATGAAAAGATTGTCGTAATTAATGGTGAGTTGATTTATTTATTTTTTTTTTAAGAAGTTGCTGAAAGTTTTGATTACGACTTGTAATTAAAACGTGAAGTCGAAATGCTTAGATTTACGATAGAAAACTGACTTTTCTTTATATAAAACTGCGTTCCTAAAATTTCATGAAAATTATTCATTATTTCTCAAGATTTTTTAATTATCAGGCATTACTTGAAAAAAAAAAAAAAAAACCATTAAACAAGACAATACGGCAGTACAGATTAAACATTACCTGCCAGAAATTTGAATATGCGCAGCTTGCGCTTAATATTTTCGCATTTGTTTGTTTTTTATCTAAAAATCAAATTAATGACTTTTTTATTTTCAACTTTCTAGATTCCCTTGACACAGAAGTACCTCCAGCACCAGAAGGTGAGTAATTAAAACAAAAACAAAAAAAAAAACAGAAAGAAAAAAATTCAATTAAATTTTTAATTAAACTTTCTCTAACAATTTTGTTTCTTTGTTTTTCTTTTAGATATCGTTTATGCTGGTGATATTGGTGGTAAAATAAAAAGTAATAACAATAATTCAAATCAATTGATAGCAGTGCCACTATTATTAATTTTATGTTTATTATCAACTTTACGAATAGTGCCATCATCAATTTAGATATTTTATTTTATAATTTAAATATTATGAAATTGTTTTTTTTTTTTAAAGAAAAAAAGTATTTTATTTTACCTATATTTCGTCTATTTAGCTAGAAATATTATTGTAATAATAAATGTTATTGAAAATAAAAAAAAAATAAATATTTTCATAGCGATAACGACTTTAAAAACAGTTGAAAAGAAAAAAAAAAGAAAATAATAAAAATGTTCACAAAAAAAAAAATGAAAATAGAAAAAAACGATTTATTTTCCTTGTACTGCATGAATTTTTTTGATTTTTCCGTATTTTTTTATGAGAAATCGAATGTTTTTTTTTTTTTTGTATTTTATAAAATGGAAGTTATAAAGCAATAATTTCCAATTTAAATCATTTAATTATTGCCTGACAAAAGATAGAGAAAAAAAAAAGGATATAAATTTTCAGGAAATCAATACTTAGAAAAAAAATACACACAATATATGTAAAAATGATAAATACAAAATTAAATTAAACAAATTAAAAGATTTATTTACAAAAAAACATTAGATTGTGTTTGAAAAAGTAATTTTTAAAATCCCAGCGGCTAATGAAGCGCTCGAATAGCACTGTTGAAGCGCTTCTTCTGAAGCATTAAGCGCTTACTCTTTGTATGATGCTTCATTTCTTTTTTTAACATTAGATGTCCGCGAAGCAAGCGCTTCATTTTTGCTCCCATAAAAGCACTTCATATTTTTAGATGATTTTTAAGCTTTTCTGGAATTTCTGTGGTATTTTTAATAATTAAAATGCTTTTTATTCTTTTAAAAATCAACATTTATTTTTCAATTTCTAATATAACATAAATGAATAACTTTTATTAATTCATTAATTTTTAATAGTTTACTTTTTTAACTTAAATAAACAAATACTTAGTTATTTTAATAAACTAATCACTTCACACAAAAGAATGAGACTATTTCGTAATATCTTATAGCGTCTGCGTAATAAAAAAAAATCATAATTGCGTATTTAGTGTGCAAATTATAAGACCTTCAAAAGAGCTCCTAAAAAACTATTACAAAGAAGCGTTTCAATTACGTTTCTTTTTGAAGCGCTAGAATATTAAGCCGCTCGGATGTAAACTGACAACCAATTTTTTTTTTTTCAAATACAGTCAAATGTAACATAGTTCAAATTTTAATATTATTCAAATAATTATGCAGTACAAGATTCAAAAAAAAAAAAAAAAAAAAAAAAGATACCTGTCTCTCATATATTAACAAAAAAAAAACAAAAATTCTATATAAAAATAATGCAGCGCCTTATTGTAAAAATTAGTACATGTCATAAAATAAAATATAAATATAATTAAATAACATATTATATGTAAAGTGCTTTAAATTATTTAAAAAAAAAAACAACAAAAAAAAAACAAAACTAGTAGATATCATTAAAAATATTAAAATATAAATGAATGTATTACATATTTTTAAAAAATGAAAAAAAAAAAACCTATACATATTTTATTGAATTTTTTTTTATCATAAAAAATAATGAATTTCATTAGAAAACAAAAAGAGTCCATATTTTTTTAGAATAATATTTGTTTAAAAAAAAAAGAAAACTAGAAATAAAATACATTTCATAGAAAGAAAAAAATTTGGTACAGAGAAAGAATGTTATTTTTTTTAATAATAAACACACAAACAAACAAACAAAAAAAATAATGAAAAAAAAAAAAAAGAAATATTTTTTTAAAAAATAATTTTCATGTATAAGTTAACAAAATCATAGAAATAATCTATATCTTTTAATTGAAAAAAAAAATATATATATATACATATATATTTGTATAATTGTTTATTTAAAAATGTTTAAAAATACATATTTTCCTATATTTAGATAATTTTAATTAAAAAAAGAGAGAAAACAAAAATATTATTTACTAAAAAATAAATAAGTCTCAAATTAGTAAAATACGTACATACATATGTACCTTCAAAAAAAAAAAAAAAAAAAAATCATAGGAGTATTATAATTGTTTTCTATTGCATTTATTCGTAAATATTTACAATGTAAAAGGTCAAAGTTCATACTACCAAAATTTAACAGCAACTCTCACCTTTTTTTACTTGAAAATTTTCGTCCTAATTTACTTTTAATTAATTTTTATTTTGAATTTTTGTCAGTCTAAACGAATATGGTATACAGAACAATTTAACCCAGTAAACTGTGTCCTTATAAGGTTTCTAGACAAACAATAAGTAAACACATATAACACAAAACTAAGGCTAAAATTCTTAGAGTGATCTAAGCAGGGCCGGATCTAATGTTTTTGGCGCCCGGTGCATTTATAATTTTTGCCGCCCTTTGTTATGAAATTTTTTTAAATATGTACGTACATGTAGGTAGAACATAAAAGACGCGTTTTTTAAAGAAGTATCCCCTATAGGCCTAATCCTCATTCAACATATTTTTTCAAATGTAAACATATTTCAAAGCTATTTGAAATACATATTTTCATAATATTAATCGATTATTTTAAAATTATCGTTTGATTTTGACTTTTTAATTATTTAAAATCTAAAAAATGTATTTACTTTGTTCCATTTAAAAAAATATGCGATTGTATCTTAAAAAGAAATAAAAAATATAAAATAAAATAATAATAATAACAATTCAAAACAATAACATAACCAATAGTAGTTATAAAAATTAAACAAAAATTATTCAAAACAGTCTTCTTAGCAAAACAAAAAAAAAAATAATAATAATAATAATAAAACGTTAAATAAATAGAAGAAATTAAAAAAAAGTATTGAAAGTAGCTTTCTTAGCAAAAAACATTATTTAATGAATAAATTTGTAGTTATCGTTCATTTATTTTTCAAATTTACACGACGAGCTTTAATTTTCGCGAAATCGTTAATAAATTCTTCATAATCAATTAGAGATGCGATGGTGCAAATTTTTCACTTGCACCATTTCAACGCAAGTTTCATTGTAAAAGAGAAGAAAAGTGAGAATGCGATGAAATTCGTTATAATTTTTTCATAATCAAGAATTAGAGATGCGATGGTGCAAACTTTTTACTTGCACCATTTCAACGCAAGTTTCATTGTAAAAGAGAAGAAAAGTGAGTATGCGATGAAATTCGTTATAATTTTTTCATAATCAAGAATTAGAAAATCGATGGTGCAAACTTTTTACTTGCACCATTTCAACGCAAGTTTCATTGTAAAAGAGAAGAAAAGTGAGTATGCGATGAAATTCGTTATAATTTTTTCATAATCAAGAATTAGAGATGCGATGGTGCAAACTTTTTACTTGCACCATTTCAACGCAAGTTTCATTGTAAAAGAGAAGAAAAGTGAGTATGCGATGAAATTCGTTATAATTTTTTCATAATCAAGAATTAGAGATGCGATGGTGCAAACTTTTTACTTGCACCATTTCAACGCAAGTTTCATATTAAAATTTAAAGAAAATGTTTGTGCGATAAGGAACGATATAAATTTTATCATATAAAATTTTGATAGCGTTGGAGCAAAAAGCTTTTCTGCTCCATGAGTTGAAATTGAAGCTGAAGCCTATATACATTCGCATTCTGTTTTGACGTTATTTCTTCTTAACAGATAAAATAGTAACAATAAATGCAAGTATATACATACATACATATGTAGTAATATTTTTAAATCGAATGTTCGGGCGTCGAATAAAAGGTACTTTTTAGAAATGTTATGCATATAAGAATCTAATATGAATATACATATTACATAATACATAATACATATATATGTATATGTATGTACATATATTTAAATTAGTGAACTTTGAAAATTCTTCACTTTTATGTTATTTTTTATTAAACAAAATTTAAATAAGTGAGCAGTTATTTTCAGCGCCCCTAAGTTTTTGCGCCCGGAGCGAGTGCTCCAGCTGCTCCTATGGTAGGGCCGGGCCTGGATCTAAGAGTAACCAACGTGTTAATGCTATAGAAAAAAAAACAGACTATTCTTGAAAACTCTTACAAGCAATGGATGATTTTTTGGTATGTACTTGTACTATGGAAAACTAAACTATACAAAAGTTTTAGTGAGAGAGTTTAGTCAGAATCAACGCTATATATTAAGTACGAAAAATGGTTTAATTCAAAAATTCAATGGCTTCTTAAATCACAGTAGCTAACTGTTTAAATATTCCGATATTCAAACAACTGTACTGTGATAATTACTCTTAATAAATTAGCTAGTGAATACACGAACAAACATTACAGTCAAATTTTATCGCATGCTAAAATTCTGCAGCCAAATATAATTTTTTGAATTCAGCCAATATCTACCAAAAGGACTTAAACACTATCCTTGATTTGTAAAATTATACGAATGGACGATAAATAGAAACCAATTATTTACAAACAAACAAAATTTGTCGTTTGAAAGTAATTTCGAAATTTAAACAAAATATAATTTAAATTCTATTCAAATTTTATTTACTATAGAAATAATAAAAACAAAAATTAAAATATGTATATACACGTATACGTATATACGTACATATATATTTTTAAAATGTTTTAATAAAGTCGAAAGAAAAGGTGCCTATTAAATTGTGAAGCTGATATTTTATTTTTTTTTCATAAATATTTGCTTTCGATTATAATTATTTTGGAGTTTCTTCTTCTTCTTTTTTTTTTTTTTTTTAATATTTTTCTAGCATTTTTGAATTATAAGAAAAATAAAAAAATATTAATTATAAATTTTAAGTATTTTTAAAACAGTAAAATGTGCATATGATTAATGAAAATTTTCTGCCACAAAAAAAAAATTAAAAAAATAATTTTGTAATTTAAAAAAAAATATAAAATAATTATTATTATAGATTTTAGACCAAAGTTCTGTTATATTGTAAATGAGTTACATTTAATTAATTAATAATAAATCGAATAAAATTATAAAAAGAAAAAAAAAATAAATAAATAAAATAAAAGAATATATTAAAATTATTTTGCTTTAAATATATTTAATTATAATTTAGTTCTAAAAAAAAAAATTATGATGTAAAAAAAAGGACAAAAGGAAACGAAAACAATCTTTTTTTTTTTGTTTTAGAAATTTTCAATTTACAAGTATTTTTTGTTTTATAAAAAAATTTTTATAGATTTAAAAAAACATATAAATTTTGTTTTCCTTGATAATAATTGATAACCCATTAACATGTATGTAAATCTTCAATCAAAAATAAATAATAATATCCTTGTGCTCGTTCATAATTATGTCCTTAATATGCGCCATTTATATATTAAGAAGTATATAAGTATATATTTTTTTTCATTTCGAAATGTGCCTAAATAGAATAAATTTGAAAAATCAAAAATATACTTGAAATAACACACACGCAAATCAACACAATTGATAAATTTAATTTTTGATTTTAATTATTTTGAAATTTTTTGTTCTAAAATTTCAGACAAAATTAAAGGAAAATAAGAAAACCAAGTAACAGCATTATTTAAATTTTTTTAGCCAGAAAAAAAAAAACAGTAAATGTAAATATAAAAAAAAAACAAACAAACATTATGTGTATATGTATGTAGAGAGCTTATTTTAATATTATTAAAATTTATTGAAAGAAAAAAAAAAGAACAACAACAAATTAACTATAGTGAAAAATAAAATCAAAATATTTATTAAAGATTTGTCCAAATATTTGTCAAATATTCCGTTTAATAAATGATTCGTTATATTAAT
The DNA here is from genome assembly GCA_939192795.1 of Bombylius discolor. Classification (NCBI taxonomy): domain Eukaryota; kingdom Metazoa; phylum Arthropoda; class Insecta; order Diptera; family Bombyliidae; genus Bombylius; species Bombylius discolor. The sequence continues at coordinate 5,547,934 of OW584242.1, forward strand.
ATTTATTTTTGTATTGAAATGTTTAATTAAATTAAAAATTATAATGTGTAAATTTTCCAGCACGACTATATAACATATTTTTAATTTTGGAATCATGAAAATAATTTTTTTTAATCCTACATAGCCAAAATATGAAAAAATCCTTTTCGAATAAATTAAATCAGGAATAAAAACATTGAAAATGTGTATCTCATTAACAGTAACTAGGAAGTCGTAGAGAAGAATCCATTTCAGATTTGTAAGGTTCTGATCTTGAATTATCATGTTCTATTACTCATTTTGTGAAAATTGAAAAATGGTTTGTAGCAAAACTAAAAGCATTTTTTATAAAAAAATTTAATTGTCAGTTATCTGAAAAAGATATATGTTCATATATCTATGGTAATATGTATTCACACGAGTTATAAATAGAAACGTGTCGATACGTATGAAATTAATGTACGTAGGTACGTACATATTTTTACAATATTTCCTATAAATATCAAAAAAAAATTTCCTTTTCAGTTGTCAAAATCATTTTGTAGGATGTCTTAAGCTGGATCCACATTTCACATATGTTGTATGGAGAGCATATACTGTCGGTGATCTATGTTCTTTAATAAGTCTATGAGTATACTTCTGCTGTCAATCTCAATTGTCAATTGTGTGACATGATCACATGAAAATGACATTCAGTTCTAGATTGTTGTCGGGTGGGGTTGTATGTCTGTTTTGTTTAGGTTTGTTAAGTGATTTTTTTTTATTAAAATATTTACCAATTCTTTTATTTTATGTTATTAGTTTTCAACATTTTAATTATCTAGAACTAGAATCATAATGGCGGACAAATATAAGTTAATTAATCGTGAACTTGTTTTAAGAAATCAAAGTTTAAAGGAGACTATCAAATCGCTTAACGTAGAAATACAAACTCTTAAAGCGGAACACATAGAAATAAATCAAGAAAATATGAAGCTATTAAAAGAAATTGATAATTATAAAGATATTAAAGCGAAGTTATTAATTTACACGTCAGATCTTTCTTATAATTTAGCTAAAATTTTTACGTTAATTTATCCTCAACGTTATTCTAATGGTCCAACAGTTGAAACTTCAACAAACGAAAATTTGCAACAATCTTTTATTTCTAATATCACAAACAGAAGCACTTTAAGACAAAGTAATAATATCATAGCAGAAAATTATTATTCAACTCAACTAGAATCTACTGAAAATAATGAAATTTCAATAAATAATACACAGGTTTTTTCAAATTCTTGTAATACAGCCTCACAAAGGAGAAATACTGATACAGAAACAAGTTTCCAACAGAATCAACAAAGTTTGATCACAGAAAATGATAAAAACTCATCTATTCTTCATGTCACTAAAAGAAAAATTCGAAAATCATTTACAAGAAAACCAGTTGAAGTAGAACAAATAATATCTCCGAAAACAATGAACTTTTGCAGTGCAAGTTCGGAATCTGATAGTAATATAATTTGTAATATTTTTGTGTAATACAATAATTTGTAATTTATTTTGTATAATTCAATAATTATTATATTTATTAATATTTTAGGTGTTGATGAAATCATTGAGAATCATTCTAACTCATCTGGAACTTTGAAACAAACTTTACGCATGTCGACAATAGCAGAAGAAGGAAATTCGTCTTCTGACCATAACACTATTGTGAATAATTATTCAAAAAGAAGTTTTAAAAATCGTTCTCGTATTGAGAAGGAAAATACAACATTAGTAAGGAATTCAGAAGTTCCACCAGAAATGAGTGTAATTCAAACAAAATCAGAACCTTTTGTAATTAATAGCGTAAATGATAATATGACAATAATAAATGTTCCATGTAGTACTCCTTATCAGAAGAAAAGATCGTTTTCATCTTATTTAGACGATGATTCTTTTATATCTTTACAAAATTCAAAAGTTATAATAAAAAAGTTAAATTTAAAAAATCTTAAACAAATCGGTATAAAACTTAATCAGTATGAAAGTAATAGAAAGTGTTTTAATGAAAACAGTAATGACAAACAGATTAAAAGGTCAAGAATAAAAGAAGAAGAAAAAAATAAAAGAACAAAAAACAAAAACAAAGAAATTGATTTTGATCAAAAACGAAGTTGCGGAAGAAAAATAAGAACAAGGAGTACAGTTAAAAGTTTTACTGAACCTACTTTAAAAATGAAGTTAAGGCGATAAAAAAAAATCGTACACTTTAAATAATTTTTTTGTTGAATAATGTTGATCAATTGTTATTAGAACACCTAACTTTAAGAGTGTCTAGAATATGATGATTGATACTGAAGGAATGAATTTCATCATATGACGACATAAAACTCATTTTTATTAAGTTAATTTTTTTTTTTTACTTTATTATTTCAGAATATCATTCATTTTTAAAACTAATTAAACATATCAATACATCCGCTGGTTCCAGTTACATTAGCATTATTATTACTTATGGTATATCATTGGTATTTGTGCATATATTATCATTGAATCAATATATTAAATTATTCATTCTAATATTGTAAAACAATAAATGTAATTTTTTTTTTTTTTTAATTTTTTTAAAGTAATTATTAACAAAAGTAATTCAAAGTTTTTTTTTTATTTGTTTAAAAATAATTTGAATTTAGAAAACGTATCTAAAATCTGGACATGAAACATGTAGGATCTAAAAATAATTTTCCCGGCGTTTTCAAAATCACATATAAAAGTGGTCATCCTGTGAATAGTCTAAATATTTCTTCAAAACTTTTGAAAATCTTTTATCAGAAGCTCGTTAGCTAAACGGTCGTAGATTCGTACGGAGAACCAAAGTTCCGAATTTTAGACAGATGGCTCAATATATAACTGAGAAGTTTTCATTTTTGTAAATACTGAGTTCGTTGGACTAGGTGGGATTTTTGCTATATAAAGGATGAAAATTTTGATTTCAGTAAGTTATTCTTCGGTTAGATGTAGAGGTAAGTAGTCTTCTGGAAGGTGCTTTATGTGGACCTCTCTGGTAAGTTTTTGTAGAAAGTTTTGTATGGAACTTTTATCGAAAACATTCGTATGAGCTTTCACCAATAATTTCGAAATTATTTTTTTTCTTTAATTCGAATTTTATTTTTTCGAAACGAATGAACGATTTCCATTTTTTTCCATATCATTTCTAAAAATCTGAGACGTTGGAGTTTTATTTTTGTAAATACTGACTTTTCTTGGTGTAGGGTTGGATTTGTTGGATTTTTGCTATATAAAGGATGAAAATTTTGTATTTCAGTTAATTGATTTCAATCAGCTGTGGATGTAACTAGGTAAGTAGTCTTCTGTTTCGTGTGGACCTCTTTGGTAAGCTTTTGCGGGAAGTTTGGATTGGAGTTTTTATCGAAAACTTTCAACCAATAATTTCAAAATTGATTTTTTCCAAACTATTTTTTTTTTAATAATTTCAAAAACAAAAATTTGTAATTGTAATAATTTTGTTTCTAAATTGACAGAAAAATTGTTTTTCAAGAAAATCTGAAAAAATATATATTTAATCAGGACCTTCTGATTACAAATCTGAAAGGCATTCTGCTGTACAGTTTCTAGTTTTCAAAGTACAGCTTTGCAAAGTTCAGAACGAATGCTGAACTTTCAGTTCACTTTGTTTTACATTTTTAAAATAGTTTTGATATTAATTTTCCTAATTATTTCAATCCTTTTTTTCTTCTGTATCTAGATTGAACTTGTCACGGATCGAAATCTTATTGTCGGATTGAAATGCTAAAAACTTGGAAACCCAATGCAGTCGTTATTGATAAAATAGATATTTTCAAAATAAAATAAGTTGAGGTAATTATATTTTTTTAATTTATTGTTTAATACAAAATTATTAAATTATTATTTAATTATTTATTTTAACTTTTATGTATATTGTAAAAGTGAATTTTAATTAGTTTTTGTTTTTTTCTTTGTTTTCAGAAAAGACTTCTAGCAATTCGAGAAATATTTGATAAAATCGATCTCACCAGTTATAATTGATGGAAATGAAAAAGTGCTATGTTTCAAGATTTATCATAATGATTGTTGAGAATTATCTGTTCCAACAGCAGCGTTAATTTCATCACTACTTTATCATCTATTAATTAATAATAAGAATATTTATAAAATTTGGAAAAATAATTTAAAAAAAACTAAAATTAGAGATCAATGTCAAAAAATTTTGTATATCTTTTCACTCTTTTTTTTAGTTTTTCAAAGAGGTAGAAAGTTAAAAGTAAAAAATTGAAAATTGTGAACTGTAAATCTGTATTTAAATTAAGCATGTATTGTATTGTATTTGTATTTAAAAAAATGGAAAATTTTTAAATGTAAATTTCAATATTTTATTTTTAATTTATTTTCTATTTTATTTATTAATTTCTTATTTATTGTGACATATTTTTTTATTCTTTAGACTTCATAAGCATAAAATTGTAATTTGAAAAGTATTTTCAATAAAAAGAATTTAAAAATTTAAAAAAAAATCTGTTTTTTATTTATTTTTCTCTTTTTCCTCTGATTTTTCACATTTTTCTATTTCTGAAAATTTTTTCCCCGAAAAAAAAATACAGAAAAAACGAGAAATTACTTTAAAATTTTAAAAAAGTACTAGGCGATCATAAGTTGCAGCAAGCAAATTTTTTTTAAATATTTTTCATTTAAAATTTAAACCAATTTCACCAGTATTATTTAAGATTTAAACCAGTTAGTACCAGTTTTTATTAATAGATGTCACTAAAATCAGTTGTTATAGAAAAAAAAATTGAAATAAATGACTTAAAAATTTTATAAAAGTAATAGGCGATCATAAGTTGCAGCAAGCAAATTTTTTTGAATTTTTTTAAATTTAAAATTTAAAATTTAAACTAATTTCACCAGTATTATCTAAGATTTAAACCAGCTAGTTTTCTTATAACAACTGATTTTAGTGACATCTATTGATGAAAAATTGTACTAGCTGGTTCGAATATTAAATAATACTGGTGCAATTAGTTTAAATTTTAAATTTAAAAATTTAAAAAAATTCAAAAAAATTTGCTTGCAGCAACTTAACCCGCAATTAATAAATTAATTACCTGGTTAATTAACTGGTTATTTAACTGGTGAAATAACTGGTTATTTAACTGGTTAATAAACTGGTTAATTAACTGGTTAATTACCCGGTTATTTATCCGGTTAATTAACTGGTTATTTAACTGGTTAATTAACTGGTTATTTAACTGATTACTTAACTGGTTAATTACCTGGTTAATTAACTGGTTAATTACCCGGTTAATTAACTGGTTATTTAACTGGTTAATTACCTGGTTATTTAACTGGTTAATTAACTGGTTACTTAACTGGTTATTTAACTGGTTAATTAACTGGTTAATTAACTGGTTATTTAACTGGTTAATTAACTGGTTAATTAACTGGTTAATTAACTGTTTAATTACCCGGTTAATTAACTGGTTATTTAACTGGTTAATTAACTGGTTAATTACCCGGTTAATTACCTGGTTAATTCACTGGTTAATTAACTGGTTAATTACCCGGTTAATTAACTGGTTATTTAACTGGTTAATTAACTGGTTATTTTACTGGTTAATTAACTGGTTATTCAACTGGTTAATTACCCGGTTAATTAACTGGTTATTTAACTGGTTATTTAACTGGTGAAATAACTGGTTATTTAACTGGTTAATTAACTGGTTATTTAACTGGTTAATTAACTGGTTAATAACCTGGTTAATTACCCGGTTAATTAACTGGTTATTTAACTGGTTAATTACTCGGTTAATTAACTGGTTATTCAACTGATTAATTACCCGGTTAATTAACTGGTTATTTAACTGGTTATTTGACTGGTTATTTAACTGGTTATTTAACTGGGTAATTACCTGGTTAATTACCCGGTTAAAAACCTGTTAATTACCCGGTTAATTAACTGGTTAATTACCTGGTTAAAAAACTGGTTAATTACTGGTTAATTACCCGGTTAATTAACACGAATAATACAACAAAGAGGTTTTTTGGGAAACTACCAGAGTTTAAAATTAATCAATTAAATTAACTAAGGTTTTCCGTACAAATCTACGACCGTTCAGCTAACGAGCGTCAGATAAAAGCTTTCAGGAAATATTTAAATTATGTATTCACAGGATGACCACTTTTATGTGATTTTGAAAACGCCGGGAAAATAATTTTTAGACTCTACATAATGAGTTTCATGTCCTAATTTTAGAATAAAATTGTATGTTAAACAAAATACGAAAAAATCCTTTCTGAATGAATTTATTCAGAATGCGCAGTTTCGTATAAAACTGAAAATGGAGGTAGAAATTTTTTTTTTTTTCAAAAATTGTGAAATATTTAGAATACTGATAAAAGAATAAGTTTTCTGAATTTGTAAGACTCGACTTTAACTTATTTCTATAAAAAAAAAACAAAAATGTCTGATTCAAAAAATCAAAATAAAACAAACCCTTTCTGTATTTTTCTCAAAAATCGGTCAAACTTATTCTGATTTTGCTGATTTAGTGACGGGATATGATAATTCAGGGACCTTCTGAACCCAACTTTGAAAATGATTTTTCAGAACGACTCTTAGTTTCTAAGATAGAATATTTTGAAAAATGTTGCAATTTGTCAACACTATATGTTTCATTCATTGTGCCTGTTAAGTAAAAGCCAAATGTTTTTTTTTTTTCAAATATTTTTTTCTGATATATTTCGAATATATTATATACTAATACAGGATTTTATTTTTCATCTTTTTTTGTTTTTTTTTTTTTATTTTTAAATGTAATATAAGCAATATTTTTCCGTCTTATTTATTTATTTAAAATTTTTTTCTTTTTTTTGTTTACGATTTTTTTTTTTCATTTTCCGTTTGAAATTAAGAAAAAAAAAAGTACTTTTTTTAAAAAAAAAAAAAAAAGAAAAAAAATTACATAAATTAATGTACATTGAATTATTATAATTAATAATTATTTTAATGAATTTAATTATATATTTATTCAATAATTATATTTAATAATAAAAATGATTACTATATTACTACACATTAACGCATTTATTTATTTATTTTAATTATATTTTAATTATTTATTAAAAAAAATTTTTTTGTTTTTAATAAGTTTTTTGTTGTTGTTGTTAAGTTATTTTTTTTTTTTTTGTTTTTACTTTCCGTTTTTTATGCACTTATTTTTTTTGTTTTTCGTATTTTATTTTTTTTTTTCGTTTCAATACAAATTACAAATTACTTAGAATATGATTTTTATATTTTTTTTTTTTTCATTTTGTTTTTTTTTTTATTATTATTAAATTTTAATTTTATATAATTATAAATCTATATAATTTTATATAAAAATCGGTGGACAAATATATTTATATATATATATACTGTTTTTTTTTTTTTTTTTTAAATAAAAAAAAATATTTAAAAAAAAAAAAAAAAACGAAAAGATAAAAAAAAAAAATAAAAAAGTCATGTGAAAAAAATAAAATCTTAAAAAATATGAAAAAAATTGTATAAATTTCAAAATAATTATTTAATATAATATTTTTTTAATTACAATTAGAAATATGATTAACGTTTTTTTTTTTTTTGTTTGTTTGTTGTAGTTTTTTATTTTCACTTATTAATTTAACAAAAAAAAAAAAAATAAATTTAATTTTACTTATTTTTTTTTTTTATTTATTAAATTGTTTTTTTTTTCTCGTTATTATTTTTTTTTTTTTAAATTTTATTTTATGTTTTATTTTTTTATTTTTATTTATTTATTTAAATTCTATAATAATGTATTAAATATTATTTTGTATAATTAGATTAATGAATAAAATGTGGCAATGTAAAAATTATAATTGTTTTTTTTTTTTTTTTTTTTTTTTTTTTTGTTGTTTATTTTATTTTTAATTTAAAAATCTAAATTACATTTTATTTATTTATTTATATATATATATATATTTTTTTTTAAATTATTTTTTCTTTAAAAAAATTTCACTAGTTTGTTTAAATTTTTTGTTTTGTTTTGTTTTTTTTTTTCTTTTTCCTCTTATTCAAAATATTTTCATTTTTCTCATTTTGTCATTGTTGATACAATTGTGTTTTTTCTTTATTATTATTTTTTTTTAATTTCTAATTACTTTTTTTTTTTTTTGGGCTTATTTTATACAAATTTGTAATCTACAATGTTTTGTATGTGTGTATTTATTTTTATTTTTATCCTATTTAATTTTAATATAAAAAAATTTTCTTTTTTTTTTTTTTTCATTATTTTTTTGTCTATATTTTTTTTTGTGATAATTTAAATTCACTCTTACTTACTAAATTTTATTTGATTTTTTTTCTACAAATACATATTTTTTCTTAATTTTTATTCAAATAAATCGCGTGTATAATGTTATGAATGTATGTATATAATTTTTTTTTTTTTTTTATATTTATTTTTTTAGTACATATTTATTAATAATTTATTTTGTAATAATTTTTCATTTTTGAATTATTTTCACTGTTTATTTATTTTATTTATTTATTTTTTTTTTTGCTTTTTTGTTTCTTAATTTTTTAATTAATTGTTTTTATGAAAAACATAAATTCTATTTTACATTATTAGAATATTAAAAATTTTTAATTTTTATGAGGTAGTCATATTTTTTTTTTTTTTTCTTTTTCTGATTCCTTTTTTAATCCTTTAATAATTTTTCTTATTTTTTTTTTCCTAATAATTAATTGCAAATTCATTTTGAATTTTTCTTTAGTTTTATGTAATTTTTGTTTTTTTTTTGTTGTTTTTTTAAGTTAAATCTTATCTAAATAATTGTTGTTTTTTTTTTATTTTGTTTTTTTACAAGATTTGAAAAATAAAATAAAAACAATCGCTCATAAAAAAAATTAAAAAAAACAAATTTATGAACACATTTTTCAATTATTTTAATTTAATTATTTATTTTTTTTTTTTTACTAAAAAGTTTATGTTTTTATTATTACATGATTTTTTTTTCTTATTTGTATTTAATTATTTTGTTGTTTTTTGTTTTTTTTTTTTTTCAATAAGAAAAAGTCTATAAAGATGAACACTAGAGAAAAGCACTAAGTGAAATGTTTTTTTTTTTTAATGAAAAAATTTAGATGACAGGTTAAAAAATTTATAAGTAGAAAAAAAAAACGAAATAGAAAGAAAGTAATAAAGTGAAATTAATGAAAAAAATTTAAAATTTAAAAAAAATAAAAAGGACATAGGTATTGGTCTTGTTGTTACAAGAGCAACATTTTCGTTCTGCATCTTTTTTTTTTTTTTGCAATGACTGAATTGTTCTTTTGAACATTTGAAAAGAATACCTAATTTTTTAATTATTTAATTAGTTTTTTTTTTTTTTTAATTTGTATTTTTTATTCCGTGTGGTAACTAAAAAAAAAACAAAAGTAACTTCTTAGAAGACGAATGATAATGATTTGCAATAATTTAGCGTAATTTAGCCATGAGACGAATTTAAAACAAATTTATCATTCTGATTCTAATTTAAATTTATTTTTTTTGTCAAATTCATCAAAAAATTCATTTTTAATTTTTAATTTTTTTTTTTTTTTTTTTGGAAAAATTTTTTATTTCTAGAAAAATTCTGTAGAAAAAAAAAAATCTATTTCGAAATTAACAATTTTTGCTTGTTACTGTTTTGCACAAAAATTTTTTCAAAAGATTACAACAAAAAAAAAAAAAATATATAATTTTTGTCATTTACCTTGTTTATGCGAAGCTTTAATTTGCATTAACTCATGCAGTTTTGACTAAATACGGATGCATAAATCAAATTTTAAAACACATTGAAACTTTATTTCGTTTTGAGTGAATACACTATAAAATCCGAATTTAAAATTTCAATTCGTTTTTAAAATGTGCATGTACACTTTCTTCGTTTTAAATGAATTGTCATATTTGACCTTTCAAAATGGTGTTGGTAACATACTAAATATCAATATGAACTTTTAGAGTAGTATTAGTTTATTACTCAAAACGTTTTAAGTGAGAATGAAATGTTGTACTACGTATAAACACCAATTAAAATTTATTATCTCAAAACTATGTTCAAAACGTTTTATCGTTAATACGTTTTAATTTTTGTGCATAAACAAGGTAATTTACAATAAAAAAAATCACGATTAATTCAATATAATCGATTAAATTAAGATTTTTTTTCTTTTTTTCTTGAAAAAAAAAGAAGGAAAAATTGTATCTTTTGTATTTTTTTCTTTCTTGTTCCTTTCATATATGTATATATATTTTTTTAAACGATTAAAATTCATGATTAATTATTATACATATTGTATAAGATTATATAATTTAAAATACATACATAATTTAATTTATATATAATATATGTATATATTTGAATAATATTTTTATAATTTTTTGTGTACAAATTGAAGTCATATATACTCATAATACATTATTATTTTTATGATTATTGCAGAGATAAATAATAAAAAATTTTCAACTACTTAAAAAGATAAAATTGTTTTACGGAAAAAACAAAAAAATATAAAATAAAATAATAATTGAATGATGCTCGTTAGAATGATAAAAATTGTGAATTTAATTTATTTTATTTATATTTTATCTTTGAAAAAAAAAAAAAAAAAAAAAAAAATGGTATCGTCGGCTTACAAGAGAAACTGACCATCTGAAAAAAATGCAATTTTTTTAGAAACAGCAACGAAATTTTTTTGACCTATTGAAAGTTTTTACATATTCGTATATAATAAACGAATTTTGTCAAAATTTTGAGAGAAACTTAAGTTCGTTCTGATATTTTATTGTGGCTAGTCATTTATACCAGACGATTAAGAATTTGCTTACGATATGTTCTGTATACATAACTAAAAATGGTCAATTTTTCAGATAGTCAATTTCTCTTGTAAGCCGACGATATTCTTTTATTTGTTTATATACTTTTTTTTTGTTTTAAATAAAAAAATTAATTCTAATTACAAAAAAAATACAGATAGAAAATTTTACATGACAATTTAATGATTATTTTTTCTTTTTCTCTGTATTCAATTTTTAGAATTTTTCAATTTATTTTCCTTTTTTTTTTATGTTTTTACTTTGTCTTTTTCATAAATTTTCCTTATGTTTTTTTTTTTCACATATTCTTCACTACGTCTTTTTTATTCTTTTTTAAAATACAAAATATTAAATTTAAAAAAAAAAAAAATTAATGTATGAACATTTTCATTGAAAATAAAAAAATTGCAATAAATTATAAATGAACATTTTTGAATTGTGGCAGTAAATATTGCGGAGGAGTCAGAATCAGAAAATAATTATTTTTTAAAACTGTCGAAAAATCATCTACATATATTCGGTTCTAGTGAAATTAATACTTGAAAGGATTTTCAAATCGTTAATGATTTTTTCTTCGAATTTCGAATTAATGTAATTGTGTCTGTGTGTTTTTGTTTTATTATCTTTCACACGCAGTGCTGCCGTTTTCACTCTGATCGGAGGTTTTTTGCTCCTTTCGAATAGGTTTACTCTGATACTTCGAGTTCAATCTACCCAATACAATTTTTTACTCCTTTTTTTTTTTTTAAGTGGATTTATTATGCTAAAAGTGTGTCATATTTTTGTTTCCAATTTCTAATACTTATCAATCTCGTTGTGTTTTTCTTTTATTTATTTTATTCGTCATTTCTGAACTCTCAACCTAACTGATAACTGAACTCATCCTTAACTAGCTTAGCTCAATATTGAGCTTACCACAAAGCATTGACACAGTCCACTGTCAAACGAGGTTTTTCTCGATTGAATTTAATTAAAAAGAACAAAGGAAATTCACTTAAAACTGAAAATTTTATTGCTATTATGGCTGCAAAAAATATTTTTGGTAAAAATAATGCGTAAATTTGGAAGCCATCTAAATCGTTTTAAATTTGATATTTTTTTTTGTTCCTTTTTTCGTTTCGGTTCATATAAATAAGTCTTTCATTTAGAAAATTTTTCCATATTCCACGCGACACACCTAAATACTCAATTTTTCAAACCATAATACTCCCTTTCAAAAATTTCTCGAGGCAGCACTGTCACACGATTTGATTATTCGAAATATAAACTCAAATAATTTTGCAGTTTTTCGAAAAATTATTTGTCCGAAATATTCAACATAAATATTATTATTTTTTTTTTTTGACCCAACTGCAACTTTCCATTGTTTTTTTTTGACGAAATGACTTTTAGTTTTCGGACATTCATGTAGCATAGCAGTTAGCAGTTTTTAATAAAACGTATCGTTTCTTTTTCGAATAAATCAATAGTTTACAAATTTAATATATGAATTATATTGCAACGAAAAAAAATTTTTTTTTCTACTTTTTAAATTTCAACTAAAATATTTGTACCGAAAAAATTTTCTTTTTCTAAAATAAATTATAGAATGGCCTCATTTTAATAAATTTTGATTAATTTTTTTTTTTTTTGGTTAATAAATTACGATTTCTCTTTTTTTTTTTACTTTAAATCCTAAAATCTTATCTATCAATCTTTTTGTTAAGTCTGAATTTCAGTCTAAAAAATTAAATTTCAATTAAAATTTTAATATGACTCTCATATTTTGTAGTTTTTTTTTTTTGTTTGTTTGTTTTTTTTTGTGTCTCTCTTTTTTCTTGATTTTTTATTTAATTTGTAATAATTCAAATTGAAATTTAAAAAAAAAGGAATTATAGAATTTATTTACTTAATTACTATAATTTTATTTTACCTGTAATTTTGATTTTACGAAACAAGAAAATAATAAATGGCAGTGAATGATGATCGTAAAAAATAAAATAATGCACTCAAACTTTGTGAACAATTTTTTTGTTTTTTTTTTTGTTTGACTATTGTAATATTTTTTTATTAATTGTTTTTTCGTCAATAAATTGTATAATTTGTATTTTACAAAAAATTATTTTTATATTTTTCTAAGAAGAAAAATAAATATTATACAATTAATTTTAAAGCATAGAAAAAAAGGAGAAACAAAATTAGAAGAGACAATTTATAATCCTTTTTTGTAATGATTATTACATTGTTTTTTTTTTGTCGAACTAAATTTTAAATTCTTTTTTCTACTGAAAAATTTTTTAATTTTTAATTAAATTATTTTTTTTGTTGTTTTTCGTATAAATTTTTTCTCTCTCATTTTGGAATACATTCTCCTGTAAATATTTTCTTTTATCTCTTTTTATATCATCAATCACATTTTTGGCAGTGATAAGCAAATTTTTGTATTTTACTATTTTTTTTTTTTGTTTAATTTAATTTTATTTTAATAATCTTAACGGAATTTTTAAATTTAATAAATTCATTTTAGAGTTATTATGAATTTTTGATCTTTTTTTATTATTAAAATGAAAGATGAGTGAAATTCGAAAATTGATCACAGTAGCTACCATAATAACCAAAAGTAATTCTACCATATTCGATAATTCACAAGTAACCAGTTACCAGTAACCAGTTACCATATTGGAATATTTACATTTTCAGTAAATGTTATGTTACCACAGTGATCAAATTTTTTCAATGGTTAATTTGATTACATTGGTTAGCTTACCATATATAGTAGTAACAGCATCAAAATGGTGTTTATATGTAAAATAATAAAAGTTGAGATTTTTTCGCGCATGGTTTATACATGGCGTAATGATCTTTTTTGTGTATATACAATACGAAAGAAGAAACCTGTTACAATAACAAAAATGCATGTGTGTAAGTATCTTTTTTTCTGCGCATGTTTTTCTAGTATAATACGAAACCTCAACTTTTATTATTTTACCTATACCTACTGTGAATTTTCGAATTTCTCCAAAAATAGTCATTTTATGACATAACAAAAAAATTTATGAATAAATATCGTTATTATAATAATTTGCATATCGTAAAGGTGTGAAAAACAAAAAAGATTTATGAAAAACTGAAATATAAGAAAACTGACGTTATATTTAATTTTCATTTTTAAAAAATATGTCCTTCACAAAAGTACGTGTTACAGAGAAACAAAAGATCAAAAATTCACTTTGCCATTTTTTGAATAATTTTACGAACAATTACTTTTTTTATTTTTGTTTGTGTGTGTGTTTTCCTCTGTTTAATTTTACTATACTGGAGATTTTTTTTCGAATTTGTAAAAAAATCCTTACTGAATTGAGTTATAAACATTTTTTATTTTAATTTAATAAATGATTTTTTATGTTTTTTTTTAATTTCAATCATTAAAATTATGACTTTTTCATTGTTGTTGTGTTCATCATAGCACTCATTTTGTTTGTGTTTTTTTTTTCTTTTTTTTTTTCTTATAATTAAATATAATTAATTAATTATTTCTTGTTTTTTTGTTTGTTTTGTTTTATTAAAAAAGACGTACACGCAAAAATGTTTGTATTTATCTCATTGTGTATATTCAACGACATTTATCAGACTGTTAATAATCATTTTTATTTTATTCATGTTTTAATAATAAAATTGGTTCATTTTGATTTTAAAATATATTTTCTAATATTAATTTTCTTGTTTTGAATATATTTTGTTTTTGTTTTTTTTTTTACTTTATAAAAACGACAACATAATGTGAAAATGTTGGTTTAATCAACATTTTCTTATTACTATTTTTTTTTTCTTCATTTTGCAAATACTTTATGGTTTGTAAGGAAATAAAAAAAACATAATATTGGAATTAATGTATTTTAAGTATAAAATTGTGCTTAAATTTCCTGATGATTGTATTTTAATGTTATTTTCATTCTATTTTTTATTTTCTCTATTATAATTGTTATCGTTGAAAATTGATTATATCATGTTTTTTTTTTACCATGAATATTTTGGTTTTTTTAATAATTTTATTTTAATGGATGTTTTTTTTTTTTTTTGAATTTACGCATTTTGATTGCTTTTTTTTTTTTTTTGTTTTCTTTCTTTTTTGAATTTTAATTATTTTTTTTTTTATTCATTTTGCATTGTTGTAATTGTTTTTCTAAAAAAAAAAAAAAAAAAATAAAAATTTTCCTAATTTTGTTTTATTAATAAAATTAAAAAATTTTATAAAATAAATCTTAAATTTAAACTAAAAAAAAAAAACAAAGAAAAAAAATTAATTTAAAAAAAAAAAAAAATTGACAACTATAAAAAAACAAAAATGAGATCAATTTGAAATAATTATTTGATTTAAAAAAAAAAAAAAAACAAAAATTTCACATTCAATTAAAAAAAAAAAAATCTTTAAAAAGAAATTGTTTTTTTTTTTTTTTTTTTTTAAATTCAAGAATTTGGTATCGAAAAATAAAATTTAATTAAAAAAAAATTATTCCGTTTTTTTTTGTAGTGTTTTTTTTGCCTTTTTGAATGGAATATGCAATCGAGATTGATTATAAATTCAGTTCAGACAATTATGATTTAAAATTAAGATGAAATTGTATTTTTTTATTTTTTTTTTAAGGCTTTCGTTATCTTTTTAGTGTGTGTGTTTTTTTTCTTTTTTTTTTTTCAATTTTGAATAACGAACATAAAAATTTAATTTTTGTGGAATTTAAAAATCAGAGAAAAAAACTATTTATTTATTTATTTTTTTGTTTTTTTTATCAAGTACACATACTTTCAAGTAATTCGGCATGTAAAATTATGTAAATAATCAAATAAGCATATAATAAAATATATAAATTATATCTGGTGTTTTTTTTTTGGTCTTTTTTTTTTTTTCTTTAACATCCTACTATCCTTTGAAATTTTCTAGATTATCCTTTTCTTAACAAATAAAATAAATATTTCATCTAATTTTTGTTATTCTTTAAAAGGGGGAAAAAAAAAAAATGGTATTTTACATATTTACAAATTCATTACATGTCATTTAAAAATTACACTTTATTCACAGCCACATTTCCTTTAAGTATGCTTTACCTTGTATAGAGTAAAAATTTGTACCTGATAGTCAAAAATTTGTTGTTTGTTTTTTTTTTGTTGGTTTTTTTAATTTTTTTTTAAGAAAAATAATAATGAAATATTCAAAAAATACATGTTTATTTTACATAAATTGTTAAATTCCTTGTTTGTATATTTTTTTTTTGTTCGTTTTCAAACTTTAATTTAGCTCTACTTCACCCCTTGTATCGAAAAGGCATTTTGTTATTAATTGAAAATTATTAAAATTCATAAATACCTAATGTTTTTGTCTATATCGTTGGTGGTGTCTGTCAAATCTCATCGGATTTCTTTCTTTTAGAAAAAAAAAAAAACAATTTTTTAATTTTTTTTTTATTTTTTAAATCGCGTAATCTTAAATTGTAATAAGTTTTGAATAAGTTTAAAATAAGAAATACAGGAATTAAATGATAATTTCCTGTAAAAATTTTCTCAAAATTTAATCACAAGATTTAACAGTTTTGACCAACGATTGTTTAACGGAAATTTAATCCTTTTATTTCCATTTCAATCGATTTATTCAATTATTAAATTTATCTTGAATTTTTTTTTTTTTGTTGTTTTAAATGTGAAATAATTTGAAATTTTTTTCAGAATATCGATATTTTTTTCATAATTTCTAATAATTTTTTTTTTCTACTAAATTTTAAATTGTTTTTTTTTTTTTTTTTTTGTTTTATTATCGAAACTTATTACCTAAATTATTAGTAAATGTTTTTTTTTTTTAAATTTATTTTTCTTATATTCAATATTTTATTTTAATTTTTTTTTTCTTCTACTAAATAATAAATTTTGTTTTTACTTTCGCTATGTAATAAATTTTTCGTATTTTAATTAACATTTTTGACTTATTATTTATAGAGAGATCGTTTTGTAAAAAAAAAAAAAAAATGTACGAGTTTTTTTTTTAATTTTTAATTTTTTACTTATTTTTTTTTTGTTTTCTTTAAAAATGTTTCAATTTAAAGCTAAATTTTTTTTAATTTTTAATTAATTTTTTTTTTAAACTGTATGTGTGAGTGTATTTAATATATAATATATTCTTTTGTTTGTTTTTTAGTCGACGTAAAAATATTTTTTGTTTAATAATTTTTTTTTTTTTTTAAATTTATCGATTTTTGTTCGGTTTTGTGTTTTTTCTAAATTCATTTTTTTTTTTTCAATTTTATTTTCCAACATATACTTTTGCTTTCCTTTGCATTTATTTTTTATTTGTTTGTTTGTTTTATATTTTTAATTTTGTGAAGAATATAATCTAAAAAATAATTAAAACTGTAAAATGCAAATATGCACATTTTTTTTTACACAGTGTCCCCGACATTTTTTTTAATTTAATTTAATTTTTTCATTTTTTTTTTGTTGAACAATTTTTCTTTTACTTTTCTGTTTTTGTACTCTATTTTAACTGCCGTTTGTTTTTTTTTTAAATTTTTTTGCTTTTGCTTTCTTTTCTCTCTCAAATGATAAGACAACACGTTGTTATGTATGGTGCAACAATAAAATTAACTTTTAATTAAGACGTTGTTTAATTTTTACTTGTTTTTCTTTTATTTATTTTGTTTTTTTGTTTTGCATTTAATCACAGATTTTCTTTATTTTCTTTTTGTGTTTTTTTTAATCGATTTTTTTTTAACTCTTTTTTTTTAAAATTTTTAAATAAATTTCAATCATAATAATATTTCTTTTTTCTCCGAACATTTTGATATTACATTTTCGTTTTGTTTAATTTTAAAATTATTCATAAATTCAACTGAAAGAAAACAAAGCTATAACTTGTTTTTTGTTTTTTTTTTTGTTTTTAAAGAAATAATAATAATTAAAAATAACGAAATTATCACAAGAAATAATTAAAAATTAATTTTTATAATAATTTTAGAACTCTTATTGTGTCTATTCTTTATTATTTTTTTTTATGTTTCTTATTACTTTGATACAAAAAATAAATAAATGAAAAAACCAAATGTTCTTGCTGCCTCAATTTTCTAAAAAATTAGAACCATTTTTCTTATTTTTGAAATAGATTATATCAGTCTGCTGAATATTTAGAAATTTGAAAAATTTGCAGCTGAATTATGTTCAAAACTCTTAATTCGAACTGTTTAGTGTATTATAGAACTTTAATGAACACAATATTTGAATTTCTGTATCAAAGTAAAACGTTTAACCGATTAATTTTAAATTTTCTTCTCTAATAAATTCATTTTTGAAAAATTACTTTTGCAATTATTGCATCGAATGAAATAATTAAAAAAAAACAAAAATGTATTTTTTTTTTATAAAAAAAAAACAGTTAAAGAGAATTAATGAATTTTTTGTTTTTTCTTTTCATTTTTTCGTAATGCAGTTACCTTTTTATTCCACTAGATTTCTCATTCTTAACTTCTTGATTTTTTTTTGTTTTTTAATCAATAAATTCTTACCTAAACATTAAAGGATTTATATGAAATTAAATATATTATATATATAAAAAAATTTATACTAGTTAATTAGAAGCACTAAGGAAAATTTTAACACTAAAAATTATTATTATTACTTTTTTTTGTTTATTTGTTTTGTTTTGTTTTTTTTTAAATACAAATTCTTTATAGAAAAAAATTTATTAAACTATTAAAATAAAATAAAAAAAAAAAAAAAGTATTTTTTAATATAGAAAAAAAATTATTTGTATTATGTAATAATTTTTTTTTTTTTTTTTTTAATAAATGGCAATGAAATGGTTGTCTGGTTGTATTTCATGTTTTCTATTTTACAATTATAATTCTAACTATGATAGCTAAGAAAAAAATAAAATAAAAAATAGGAGCTATATAAAAATTATATTTAAAAAAAAAAAAAAAACAAAGTGAAAATAAATCACTTTATAGCTTGTGAATTCTAAATTTCGATTAACAAAAAAAAAAAAAAAAACTTTATAAAGAAAATTATTGTGATTACGAAAAAATCTTCGATAACATTTCCGAACAAACAAAAAAAAACTATACTACAAAACAGACGTAATATTATAATTTCGAATAACGTTATTTTTTTTTTATACAAAATTTCGAAGTATTCCATTTCGAATTCGATTTTTTTTCTTTTTTTTTAGAAATTAAGACGAATTTTTCTACGATATTCTATGCGTGTTTATTACGAAAAAGCCTAGCTAAATGTTATACGATTACGAAAAAAAAACAACAACAAAATTTTGTCATTCAATATCGATTTTATCAATTTCGAAAAAAATAATTCCTTTTTTTTTTTTTAAATCGAAATTTAGAATGTAAGCCTTCTACCACCGTTATTAATGAAAATGACTTAATTATGTGTTTTGTGCATTTAAATACACACACGAAAAAAAACCCCCTAAAAAATTAGATAAGTATATATAAAAAAAAAAACAATTAAACTAAATTATAAATTACGACTAAACAAAATTGAAATACAAATACTAAAAAAAAAAAAATATAATTATTTTACCTAAGAAAAAAAAAAAATAGTACAATTTTTCTTTTATGCTATTTACAATTAAAAAATTATTAAATTTCCTTTTTTAATTATTTCCTCAATAAAGAGAAAAAAAAACCTAAAATTATTACTAATTATAATTACAAATATTTAAAAAAGGAGAAATAAAAAAAAAAATGTATACAATAAAAATGGCTTAATTATATTTTTTTTAAATGAATTATCTTCTTTTTTTTTTTTAAATAAAATTTTTCATTTCCTATGTATGAAATATTTCATATAAAAATTATTTTGTTTAAGAAATTTTATTTGGAAAACAAAATGAAATTAATTAATTAAATTAAATTTAACGATTACAAAATATTTAAATGCGCGCAACATTTCTTCTTCTTTATATACAATTCTTTAGATTTTTCTTTCTCCCTACTACTCTGCTACATTCCGCTTATTTTCTATTTAAAAAAAAAAAAGGATTTAAATGTTTTATTTTTTTTAAATCCTTATTTTTGTTTTACAATTTTTCTTTTATTTTTCATTTTAATTTGTTGTTTTTCATTTTTCTTAAAATTTTTATTATCAATTTTTTTTATGGGTCACGATGGTTGTTGCTTAAAAAGTTTGAACAGTGACGATGATGATTGTGATGGTGTTGAGTAAGAGGCAGAAGAACAAAATGATGATATTGATGAAGATGATGATAATGATGATGATGATGAAGATGATGATGATG
The DNA here is from genome assembly GCA_939192795.1 of Bombylius discolor. Lineage (NCBI taxonomy): Eukaryota > Metazoa > Arthropoda > Insecta > Diptera > Bombyliidae > Bombylius > Bombylius discolor. The sequence continues at coordinate 5,568,052 of OW584242.1, forward strand.
ATGGTGTTGCTATTGATGACCAGGACATATTTGACGATTTACGTGATTGTTTATGTCTACGAATCTGTTTTGTATCATCAGATAACGATAATGCTAAACTAGATGATGATATTAATGATTTTTTACGATTAAATATTGTATTAATATCCTTATGTAAATTTGCATGATTTAATTGCTTTTTTAATGCAACACATTCTTCAAAGTGCATGTCATGTATTGATATTGTTTTTATTAAAGCATTTTTTGATTCTGGGACCCATTCATCTGGGATACTGCAAAATAAAATGAAAAATAAATTTAAAAAAAATGTATTTTAAAATAAATCTAGTTTTTTTTTTTCTATTTAACTTACATTTCATAAGGATTCCATCTAACAAATACTTCATTGACACCATCAATTGTTGTTCGTTTTGCTATTGTTTGCCCTTTAAATGTAACAGATCCTTTTGGTCCATTTGCCAATGAGCCTGTTATCATTAGACGATGTTGTAAACCCTCCATAATACCAGAATCAAAGAAATCAAACATACGAGCTGAAATTGTTTTTGATTAAAAAAAAAAAAGTATCGTTGTTAAACTGTTCAAAATAATTGAAAAAAAAAAGAAGATATGTGAGGATTAAACCCTGTGAAATTTCATGACGGTTTGAGCATTTCTAAGGTATAATGAGAATTTTGGAAACAGGAAAATTTCTTGATTTCGAATTTTTGACATGATAAATTACATTTTAACTTAATTTCAGTTTGTCTTTAATTCGGCTAAATCATGTTTCAACTAATACTTTTAGTGCATTCTCATTTGAGATTACTCAATAGAAGAGTCACTTTTAATCCTTCGATGTTGATTTCTGCCGATTATTAAAGAACTAACCATACCATACAAAATTATTATTATTTTTTTTTGTTGTCCAACTTACCTGAAAACGGTTGACGACGATATCGTAATTTTTTTCCATTTTTTCTCAATAATTTTGGTATTGGTGGATCTGATGTCCTTTTACTTTGATTGTCTTTACTTTCAACATTATTAAAATGTCCATTTACATGTTTTTGCAATGCCAACTTAAAAATAGCGAAAAAAATGAAAAAAAAAAAAAAAAAAACATTTTATGAATAAAATTGATCTGTTCTTATTTATTATTTTACCTGTGATCCAAATCTTAATCCACATCCATCAACAATACATTTAAATGGTTTTGTACCACCATGTGATAATACATGACGTTCTAACCAACGTCTTGAACATGATTCTCTACCATGTACTTTACAACCATTCCATAAACATTGAAATGGACCATCTTGTGTATTAACATGTTGCTGTTGTAAATGATCTAATAATTTTGAACTTGTATCATATTTTTCATTACAATTATCCCAATAGCATATACCATCATGACAACGTTTTGCACCTTTTGTACCAATACGATAAACACGATTTTTACTATCACTTTTTATAACTGGAAAACGTATTGTCTTTGGTTGTGATAATATTGGACTTATAGCACATTTTTGTAATGAAAATGATGATAATGATAAATTATTTGTTTCAATATCTGTAATAATTGGTGTTATTATTGTTGGTGTTGTTATATTTAAATCATTAACATCTTCAGTTAATGTTAATGTTGTTACATTTGTCTCTTGTGTTGCATCTAAAAGTAATTGATGTGTTAATGATTGTGATTGTTGACTATCAACACAACTTTCATTTGATAATGATGATTCTTCTGATATTGGTTTTATTGATGAATCATCATCATTATGATTTGTATCAATACAATTTAATTCTTTTATTTTACAAATATTTCCTAATTCAAATTTTTCTGGTTTAAATGGTTCCAATTTAAATAATTTCTCTTCAATTTTAAAATCATCAGAATCTTTTAATGTTTCTGCTGCAACAGCTGCTGCAATTTTAGCAGCTTTAGTTACTTCATGTTCAAGTTCTTCATCAAAATCAAACATTGATTCACATTTTATTTCATTTTTTAATAATTCATCATCATTTTCTTTTTTCAATACTACTTCCTCTTTGAATGTTCTCTCATTGAATTTTTCAAATTTAATAAATTCATCCTTACCATAAATGAATGCATCTGGTAATACTGTTAATTTTGTTGGTGCTGTTGTTGTTGTTGTTATTGTTGGTACTGTTGTGATTACATTGTCCTTTGTAGACGATGGAAGACATAATTTCATTGGGTCTTTCATCTCAACAGATTTATTGTGATTATTTATAACTGAAGACAAGGATGAAAATGATGTGGTGCTTATTAATGTGGGTGGTAGAAATTGTTGTTGTTGTGGTTGTTGACGTTGCTGTTGCTGTTGTTGAAATGATTTTAATATATCAATAACATAAGGATGATGTAGGTGGTTATCATTTGTTGGTACAAGATGTGGTAGAATTGGTTCTTTTGCATTCAATGTCGTTGTCGTCGTTGTCATCACATTTGTTCTGGCTGTACGAAGGGATGCATCTTCTGTTCCATTGATCGTTGATATGAGTGGAGGGGGTGATAATAATTTTAACTGCAATTGTGATGATTTTTCTGTTGTTGTCGTACTATTATTCTCCTTTAAATCTGAAGAAATGAAATTATTACTTGACAATTTCTGGCGCATTAAACCGGCTGTAACGGCGGCTGCAGCTGAATCTCGTGTACTTGCTAATGTGACAAGTGGAGGAGGAACTGATGAAATTGTATTGGCAGCAACAACGGAAGTTTGAGTCCCTGCTACTGATGCAATTGTTTTAGAAGTTACAAAATTACCGTTACCAGTTGATGATAACTGTGTCACAGTGTTGGACATGCTTGTCAAAGCTGGTGGTTCTGAATGATTGACAATAAATTGTGCAGTAGATGTATTTGAATGTAAAATTGTACTTAAATTTGGTAAAATGCTTGCTGTTGCAGAATTTTGTGTATGTGATTGAATCGGTTGTAATGCAGGGATTACTTGAGGTAATCCTGGTAATTTTGCAGTAGCAATTACTGCAGTGGGCAAAGTTGCAGCATTCAATAAGAGACCACTTGTAGTCGCCATAAATACTGGTTGTGCTGAAAGTCTCTGACTGGTGGAAAAATTTGGTCCTTGATGATGAATTCCAGTTATTGTAGCCGTCGAATTGATTCCATTTGCATTGATAGGTGTTTGAGAATGACTCATTATTGATGTTTGCTGTTGCGTTGTTGGTTTTGTTGTTGACATAGCAGCACCAGTAGGTGTAGGAGCTAAAGGCATCGCTTGTGCAATGGTAGGTGGTTTGACTAAAATATTACCTTGTAATCCCGATTCCATTGTTAGTAAATTTGTATTGACATTATTATTTCCATTAGGATCATTGGCATTTGATGAAGCAACAATTTGCTGAAGTTTAATTACGGTTCCATTTAGAAAATATTGAGCTCCGTTTCCCATACGTGCTAATTGACCATTATTCATCACTAAATTACCGGCATTCGTTGCCAATATATTTGGAATTTGAACAAGATTTGGCATTACAGGAATCTGAAAAACTTGTGTCGATCCAATTTTTGCTGCAGTAGTAGTGGCGGTAGCGACCGTTGAAGTAGTGGTAGTGATTCCATTTTGTGCTGATACTGTTTGTTGATGATGATGTGATGGCGTTTGAGATGAAGTTTGAACCTGTGCTGGCTGAGCATTGGCCTGTGGTATCCGAATGGCAGTTAAAAGGACGGTAGGTTGTGAGATCTTTGATTGTTGTGCTTCTAGTTGATTATGAATACTTGTTGTTGTTGTTGATGAAGCTGATAGTTTTCTAGCTGTCGCGTTTGTATTTTTCTTCATTTCAGCTGTACGCGGGGCAATAGCAATATGCTTCTTTGGTGATTTTGGACGTAACGATGATGTTTTACGGGGATTCGGTGCCACCTGAGCAATTTTTGTTGTTTTACGTTCAATTTTCTTTAGGGATGGTGGTAATATCGATTGAATATTACGAACATCATAATTTTTAACTGAGCTTAATTTTTGTGATTGATCTTTATCATCCTTATTTTTCGTGAGGATGTTGAAGTACTTATCTAGACCAATCGGTATCGGTGGTAGTGGTGATGTTTGCTGTTGTTGTTGTTGTTGTTGTTGATTAAATTGATTCAGTTGTTGCTGTTGAATGTTAGGAATATCTTTTTTAATACCGTTTAACGGTTTCATCTGAGATTTAAAATATCCCGTAATTTTTGTTTGTTGCGCCGATGGTGATGCTGATGATAATAAAGATGTTGATGAGACGTCATCTATGACAGATGTTGCAGATGATTTCAGTCTTTTTGCGGCTGAAGGTGCAACACTATTCGCTGTTGTTGTTGTTGTTGTTGTATTTTGATAATGTAATTTATTGTTATTTTCCACAACGTTTGTATGATGAAGTGAATTTATATTATTTGAATTAGTGCGCACCTTTTTGGCAGTATTGTTCGTATCACTTGTATTTATTGATAAGCGTTTGTGCTTGTTCCCTGTGGCTATGTTATTATTATTACTAGACTTATTGTTATTGTTATTCGCATTAAAATTATTGCTATTATTTATATTATTGTTATTGTTATTATTGCTAGTTATTGATGTTGTGGCGGTAACTGTTGTGTTCCACGGCCACTTTTGAGTTAAATGTTGTAATTGTTGATGATGTTGTTGAAGATGTTTAACAATTGATGATGGTGACGATGATACCGATGTTGTTGATGATGATGAAGATGATAATGTAGATGTCTGTTGCTGTTGCTGCTGAGCTGTAGAATGATGATGATGATGATGATGATGAGCTTGATGTGCAACAGGAGGACTTGTCAAAATCGTCTGTGGTGGCATATTTACTTTCCCTGATGATTGTGTTGTAGCAGTTTGATGATGTACATCATCACCTAATGAAACTGGACTATAAGGTGATCCAGGATCTGATGCATCACTTGATGCTGTACTTGAATCTGTACAACTTAATGTTGCTACACCACTGAAAGATTAGAAATAAAATGGAAGATTATTAAACAAGAAAAATTAATTGAATCAAATAATGAATAAAAATATAAATTTTGATTTAAAAGATTTAAAAATCAGAACTATTGAAAAATTAAAATATGTAAATAAGCAGAACCTGATAAATCCGTGAATAACACTCCTGATATTTTTATTTTAATTTATATCGAAAAAAATTTACTACTAAATTTTCACTAAAAATTCACTATTAACATTTTTATTTCAAAATTTCTATTAAACTTTTTATCTATTTTTTTTTTTTTAATAAAAATCAATCACAAATAATTTGTACTATATATTCTTTTTTTTAATTCACACAAAAAAGAAAAAATCACAGTTTAAAAAAAAAAAATCTTTTTAAATGCTAATTAAATGTTCCCCAGTAAATTCAAAATCTTTTATCCTTATCATTTCCTAATTTATTTTCTCAAATTTTTTCACATTAATCTTTTATCGATTTCAAATTAATTTACAATTTTTTTTTTTTTTTTTTTAAATAAATTCTTTTACTTTTTAAAATAAAAATAAATGAACAGAAAATAATAAAAATAAAGCAAAATGGCGATTTCTTAAGGATCAACAAGAGAAGACGACCAACAGCAATATAATGTAAAAAAAAAAAAAAAAAAATCCGGATTATTATTGAAATGCAATAATAAAAAGAAGAAAAAAAAAATTCGAATCCTACGTGACACAAAATAAAGCCAGATGTTGAGCTCTAGTTGATAATTTCAATACTAAATACTCTAACTACTCTTCATTCTATTCAATATACAAAATATCCTTCTTCTTCTTTTTCTCCTTTTTTTTTTTCTCTACAAACAAAATATTCTTTACAACTGAAAAAAGAAAAACCATCGGCAATTCATTTTACAACGTTTTATACATACATACTACGTTATTTCTATGGTTGAATCTTTGGCATCCTGTGTAATTCTGTAATCTCTGTTCTATATCTCATCTGTGTATATATATATTCATATATTTAATAAATGTTGTCTATGTATTTGTTAATATGTATACGCGTAAATGGAAAAAATATGTTTGTATATAAATTTTATGTACACCAAAGGATATATGTATATATCCTTTATTGTTGATATGATAGACACAAATTTTAAAAAAAGGGGCTCTCCAGTCTCCTCACAAATTTATTTGCTTGATTTTCGCTCAATTTTCAAAATTTACTCACACACAATCAATTCATGTTTATATATATGTATATTAGGAAGATATGCCATATCCTTTTCTGTAATGTAGAACATTTTTGAGGTATACATTTAAGTATATAAATGTAGGTATGTATAATTTCCCTTATAACGATTTCTCTATGGGAATAACAATAATGTACTAACTAAACATTTTCTCAGAAAATTTTCAGATAGGGTGTTTTTATTGAATCCATCTGAGATCTGAGAAAAAATATACATATTACAACAATTGGGTACAGGAAAGGATTTTGAAATTTATTTTTGGAAATACATATATGTATGATCTAATAGTTTTAACTTCTGAAGATTTTAAATATTTTCAAACTATTTTCTATATATCTTCAAGAGAATTTTCATCAGTGCCGTCACTGTTTCATCACAAAAGTATTCCATAAAATATCCTTGAAGAAGTTACTTTGGAATTTTTCACAGCACCTGTTTTTGATTTTCATGAATCATGATACAACTTTCATAGAAAACAAAACTTTTTGGAATTATCCTTTTTTTCAACTACTTAAATTTTTTTCTATCTTAAAAAATTTTCTATTCACATACTTACATAAAATTCGTTTCTACAACTGAATTTTATTTCTACCCTGTACAACAATATATATACACATTCACAGTCATATAGTTAAATATTTGATAAAGGAAGAAAATCAACGATGACAAGAACAACAAATATAACTTATTGTTATATTTTAACATATGTTTGTTTGTATGTATAAATTCAACAATATGACAAGAGTCCATTTACAATAAAATCAACAACAACAAAAAATAAAAAAATACATCAAGTCCATTTCCATTATCATCCTTTTTTGTAAGATAAGATATATGTATATATCTACATATTTCTTCTTCTTGTTAAATCCTTTTTAAAATAATGATAATAAAGTCAAAGAGTATAATATGTGATTTATTTACTATCTCTCATCTTCTTCCTTGTATAAATTTTTTTTTTTTTTTTATAGCAAAACTCTACACTCATTTTTATTTTCATTTCATTATTTATATCTTTCTAATAGTTATCATTATTCTTTTACTCTACCACCATATCATTCCAAATATATATGTATATTCATTCGTACTGAAAAACAACAATAATACATACGTATATCCTGAATTTTGTTAAAATTGTTTTGTGTGTATCGATTTAAAAATAAAAAAAAAACAATCCGATTGGATTCTAAATTAGATTTTAAATGGGATAAGAAAATATGAATGAATGAAATTTATTGGAATCACAAAGGATTCATATTTTATAAAATCAAAGTCACTATATACACAATCTAATAAATATATAATCAAAACAGGACAATTATACATGTATGTATGATACATAAATACAAACACACAAATAGAGGATACTTGAAATGATATAATAATAATAACATGGAAAATATTCATAAAAGTATATACTAAACAAAATTTATTGAGAGATTGAAAAGAGATGTGTGTTGTTTTTGATATAAGTACCGCTACAATAAGGATAATATATATTTTATTATACATATAAAGTTTTTTTTTTTTGGTTTTCTTTTCTGAAATTTATAAGTATGAAAAGTTTGTATTTTGGTTGTTAGCAATTAATAAATGAATTGTTGTTGAAATATTTTATTTATCTCTTTAGAGTGTTTTTTTTTTTTTTTAAGTATATGATGTCCTGTTTTTAATTAAACAATAGAGAATCATCAAAATACCATAAAAAGGGGGATAATAATTAACAAAGTTTTAAATTCTAAAAGGTACACATACGAGGTATGTATATGTGGTGAGAATACAAAACAAAATGAACTTTCACTTGATTACTTTTAATAAATTTTGACAGTTTTAAAACGAATCAAATTATTATTCAGGAATAAAGAGGAAAGGGGGGTTTTCTTTTGTTTTTTTTTAATGTTTAATCACAATTTATTTGTTGGGGTTTCTTAAATGAAAGGATATAGTATTAAACAATTCAATTGTTTAAGGAAGTAATTTATAGAATACATTTGTAAAAAAAAAAGAAATTCATTTAAAACTTTACTTGACATGTTATGAGAAATTCCCATCTTAATTTGACAGATAACAAACCGGTATATTGATTATGAGATTTATGTAGAGAATATTCTGATTATTTTGGGGGATGTTTAATTAAAGAAATTAAGTTGAAATTTTTCAATTGGAAATGCGTAAAGGCAATTTGTAATTTAGAAGGTGTCTTATACCACTTTTATTTTGAATTAGTAGCGTGTGAAATAGAGAAGTTATTTTATTCCGATGTACATTGAAAAATCGCCCTTTTAATGTCAGAGAAATTCCCAAGAAACTAGTGTCTATATGTCTCCCCCAAATTGAATGTCTTGTGAACTTAGAACTATTTTCGTACAGATTTCAAACTGTTCTACCTTTTTTAGGATATCCTACATATAAAGAATGTAAGAAATTTTACTTAGAATTTTCTTACATTTTTATTAGAAAATTAGTAACTGGTTTTTACAGTTCAAACCGAAACAACAAAAAGATTTCTAGCTTTGATTTTAGTGGAAAATAATCCAATTCTAAGTTCTGAGTAATAAAATTACAAACAAAGAATCTTTTTTTTTTAAGTATGTATTTCGTTTGTTAAGTTGAGGGTCAGCAGTTTACTAAAATAAACCAAAGGTCCATAATAAAAAAGACAAAGATCATATTTTTAAAAAAAGAAGTCCTGTGGTTCAGTCCAAATCACAAATTCAAGTGAAAATATCTTAGAAATTTTAAGATCAAAATTCAATTTCATCGTCATCATCATTATCAAGAGTAAAATAACATCTTCAGGGCAGTTCCAGTTTTTAACTTTACCGGCTGTTTTTTTTTTCTATCCATTTCGGATATTTCTTAATTTCTTTTCTCTTCTTCAGGATTTTCTATATAATTCTGTTCTGTTTTTTTTTATTTTTTTATTTCTTTTCGGGATTTCACTTCTTTTGTGGTCAATGGACCTAGAACCAAGGTCATGTTCTCATGTTGCAGAATTGTTAGTTTTTTTTCTCTTTAAATTTTTACTGTTGCTGCTGCTGACTTTTTTGTTTTGTTTTTTTTTTTTTTATATAAATACTCTGCTGGTGTGCTAGATGATGTTTAAGCTGTTACCTGTGTGCATATACTGTGAATATTTTAACATAATGTCAGAGAAGCATATATTTATAATAAAAGTCAAACGAAGGACAGAAAGGAAGATAAGATATTATAGCCAACAAAAGACTTTGCTTGAAAAAAAAAAAACATATTAAGAACAAAAAAAAAAATGATCTTAGAAAAGACTAAAAGGTATCATATGCATATAAACAGGTAAATAACCAGGTAAAAATAATGATGATGATGATGCCCAATGCCTATGGATGCTTACCATCTTCTTGAACTTTTACTTCAGCTCCTTCTTCTTTGACTTGAAAGTTATATATTATGTCTTAGTATAAATTTTTGCTGTTTAGGCATGACAATATAATATACGAAATCATAAAAACGCATCAATATTATGAATTTGTGAAATGATCAGATATGTATGAGAAAGAAATAAAGAAAAAAAAAAGAAAGAGACAAAACAATAAAAATGAAATGGGCATTTTATATAGCGAAACTAACAATCCAAAACGAAAGCTAATTTTCTAAAGAAGATGGATACAAAGGTATTAAATCTTTTTGATTAACGAATATATTTTTTTTCTTTTTTAATGTTACTTTTTTTTTTTAAATATTGTTTTTGTCTTTCTGTTATTTTTACCTGGAATAAAATAAATGAATGTCAACAACGTTTTTGTATATATAATGAAGGATATATGTACATATGTAGACATATGTGTGAAATGGACAGGTTTTTATTTTAATAATATTTTAAAAGTTCAAGTTCAGGGTTATTCTTGTTGTCTTTTACATGGAAAAAAGAAAAAAAAAAGAACTGAGTTAAGGCTAGTTAATCAATCATATTAATCAATTCTACATATATGTATGTACATATATAAGATATTTTATTTACTTGAAAATTAAAAATCATAAATGTAATTGTCCATAATTTCCATTACAACGCCTATTTCTAGTTATCACTCATTGACGTGAATGACGACAACGACCTAATTTATGTCATATGCATCGATTTATTCTTTATTTTTTTTTTACTTTAAGAAAAACAAAAAAAAAACATAGTGATCGACGATTTTATAGATAAATCATAACTGCACGTTTTATTGCACATAAATATGTATACATATAAAAGTATCTATCTAGTCGTATATGTAAGAAAGTCGTTTAAATTGATCGATGAAAATTCGATTATGTGTGGGTTGTTGTGGGTAAACAACTTTTGTTCACTTTTAAAGATCCATCCTGCAGATCAGTTGGATAAGTTGCACCAGTAGACGAGTTTTTAAATGAAATGACAATTTTTTTTTTTTTTTTTTTTTTTTTGCTTTTCTTTCCACTCTTTCTCTTTTATTTTTTTCATGTTAAGGTCAAGGTCTGTACATTTGTTTTATTTGCTTGACAGAAAGACCGATCACTTCAATTCATTAAAAGTAAAACAAAACAATTGGATCAGACTTGCACTTTTTGTATGTTGTTGCAAAAAAAAAAAAAAAAAAAAGTACAAAAAGAAAATTATTATACAAGAATTAAAACAAAAGTAAAATGCATTGTTTTGACACATTTATGTCATGTAAAACAGAAAATTTTTGCAAATGACATTTTTTAAAGTTTTTTTTTTTCTTCAAAAAAATTTTCAATTTATGAATTTTATTATTGTGACAGAAGTGTCACTTTCGAGATAAATTCTAAATAATTAAGGCAATATTAATAATGTCAAATTATGTTAGTTTTTGTATGATTAAAATGTCAAAATAATTAAATATAGTGCATATGTAATAATATTTTCTTAAAGTAGATAAAATTTTTATTTAATAACTATTTCATGTCACCATAGGTATGTTTTAAGAAACATTATTTTATGGTAAATTTTAAGGTTCAGTTTTTGTATGATACAACTGTCAAGTTTGTTAACTTTTGTAGGATAAAAACGTCAAATCAATCAATTTAAAATCAGTATTCTTAGAAAATTTAATTTATAAGTGATAATTTTTTAAATAGCTGACTCATTTTCTTACAATTTACAATTTCCTTTTTTTTTCCTCAAAGAGTTTCAAAAAAAAAAAAACTTTGTATTATTTTTATTACATAACCACCTAAACATGGTACATACATATATGTATAGTATTCTCATTTCAATTAATTTTTCATAAAAATTCTTACAGCGAAATAAAATTTAATGCAAATAATCATCATTCCTTGAATTTTTTAAGTTATGATCCAAGAAATAAATACAATCTGTTTTTTTTTTATTTTTTTTTATTTTGATTATTTTTCCTTCCTTTTTTCCTGTTTTTTTTTTACTTTGAAATTTTTTATTTTCTTTTGGTTAACCCACGCCTTCATAAATCCTTGTAAATTGCTTGAATGCCAAGATAATATAAATTTAATGGATTTTTGGACTGGTCACAATGTGATTTATTCAATTTTTTATTTCATTTTGTTTTGGTTTATAGTGTTTGTGAGTATAATTTTTTTTTTTGTTTTCTTAAATATTTTCTTGTGTTTTTCTTTTATGCGGATTATATTTCTTTTCCAATTCTTTTTTTCTTTTTGCATTTTTGTTTCCTGACTAGTTTACTGACCGGCTGGCTATATAGAATTTGGTCAGCATAAAATTTTGATTTTGTTTTAAAATTTAGTCTTTGACTATTTCGTTTTTTTAATTTTTTATTTTTTTTTTGTCATTTTTCCAAGCCCTTCCTTTTTTTTTATTGCAATAAAACGTATTTATAATGGTTTGAAATTTAGGATTTTGACCATGCAGCAGTAATTTTTCGTACATACATACATACTACCTAGCAAAAGTTAACAACACGCCAACAGAAACAAATGACAACAGCAGGCGTCTATTGGAATGGCACCCACTATAATACTGCAACATATTTTTCTGCATTGAATTAAATTAAAAATACTTTTTTTTTTTCTGTAACTTGTTGGCTTTTATAGATTTATATAGCAAATTTTTCTGGGTAATGTATAGCTATATGTTTGTTTTAGTTGTTCGTTATTGACACCCTAACTCCAAAATTAGTAAATTGAGATTTTTTTTGTTGTTTTTAATTCCACATTTTTTTTCCCAACAGAATGGTATTGAAATGTTTGAGTTCAATATGTAATTGGAAAATATTTTTGCCAATTTTATGTTGTTTTTTTTTTCTTTGACTTCAAAAAACTTTACTTCCTTCCAATTCAATTTTTTGTCTAATGATTTTTTTTTAGAGACTATTAAACAATACAGAGTGCGCTAATATGCAATAGCTGTGGCGGCATTACAAAAGAGTAGGTACCTTTTTTATATTAAATTCTTTTTAATATGTTTCGCACTTGTTCATGTTTTTCCTTATTTTACTTATTTTAATTACACATCATCATACCAGAAAAACAACAACAACAACAACAAAAAGTATCTGTATCTGAACTGTTTGTTGCATATTAAGGTTAAAAACAGCTGTGTGTAAAAAAAAATAATTCTACAAGTTGCACTTAGAAATCAGCCAGTCAGTTAATGTCGTTAACATTTTTGTTTACAAAATCTTTTTTTTTTTTCTTCTCTATTTTCTTCCTCCTATCACAAGTATGAAAAGAATCCTCCATCCATCCCCAAATGAGCAACGCAAATAGCACACACGTACATATGTACAGAAATTAAATACTAGTAAAAAAAAAATGTGCAGGCTACAACACTATACACCACTTAACAACTTGCTAAAAGACTTTATAATAAAATTCACAAGTGAAATGGTATGGAAGCCTCCAATATATAGTTTTGTTATGCGTGGAGCCAGATGGAACTGGAGAATCACACAGAATGGATAATTCTATCGTTGTCACTACTCTTCTGTTATTGGTGATGATGAGGTTTCACTTGAGTTGGGATGAGATGGATGGAGCTTCTTCGGATTTATAAAAAAAAAAAAAAAATTAAAAATAAAAGAACGGTCGAGTTATTGTGAAAAAAAATTGTAAATTCTTAAAGTTGCTGCCTACTTTAAATAGTTTGTATCTTCGATGAAAAAAAAAAAAAAAAAAATTTAATCCAAAGTAGATGATAAAAAAAAACAACATTCATGAGATACTGTGCTGAGTGACTATGTGAGTTCGTTGTCCTAGAAGGAAGCAATAAAGTTAGCCACTAAGTTGATGTTTTTTTGTTTTTTTTTTTTTTTTTTAGTTGATCGTTAGCATTTTAAAGATAACCAGCAAGCCACATAAACGCAATCAAATTATTAACAAACTAGCCACAAAAAAAGTCTATTTATGTTGGAATAGAATATATGTAATTATAGCACACAGTATCACTATTTTGCACTAAAATGCAATTTAATAGAGGAAAAAGTTTAAACTTAACTATAATCACAATGCAATTATATTGTTTCTTAGTTTTATTTTTCTTTAAAAAAAAAATGAAAAAAAAAAAACAAACACAAAAGAGAAAAATGTTAATTTTTAAATTAAATGCAGCGTAATTAAATGTTTTGTTGAATTTTTTCCCTGACTTGTCATTTAATGAATGAATTTCAAAGATACAGATCACAGAAAGAAAATAAAAAAAAAAACAAAATACACACATGTGAAAGAGTTTCAAATTAATGCAAAATGTTTTTATTTTAGGAGAAAAAACAAAAAAAAAAAAGAAATTAAAATTGAATGTTGAAAATGTTTAAGGGTGTTTAATTAGGCTTGACATTATCAGAAATGATTAATTATTATCAATGACTTTTCAAGGCTCATTTCCGCAAAATTATTACATTTTTTTTTTAAATTTTTTTTTTTTTTAATTTTTGTTATAAAGGAATCAATTGTTAATGCGGGAAAAACCTTGTATTTCAAGGATCTGAAATATGTATATTCCTGATTTAGTTAGTGTAGAGAAATAGAAGTACCGACATTTAAAAATTTCTTTCTTAAAAATCTTCTTTTTTTTTTTAAAATGGTGACTAATTCTGGTTAAAATCTGAAAATTACCGGATGTTTTAAATACTTCTATTTTTTTTTTTTTTCAAATTTCAGCCTTTGATTTTTTCCCATTAAAAATTCTGTCTTCGATATCTTCTTTTTTTTTATTCTTTATTTGATTTTTTTGATTAACTGTGAACTCTTACGGAAGGGAAAGGATAGTTTTCTCATACGGAACATAGAGAAATAAAAAAAAGTTTGAAATTAGTTTTCCAAACCGGCAATTAAATGATAGAATGATTAGATTTTTGAAAAGAAAAAACATCTTTTAAAGATGAAGTATGTAGTTTACGATCAGGAACTTGTGAACTAAATATATTTTGTTTCTTAACTTCAAAATCCTTTTAATTGATCAAAGCCAACGTCGAAAAAGTAACAACAAACTAAGTGAAAAGAGTAAAAATATCTCCATTTCACTAAAAAAAAAAATATAAAGCCACCAAAATAAATTTCCTTTTTTTTCTTTGTTCGAAACAACTTCAATTTTTTTTTTTAAATTTAAATTTAGAACAAAAAAAAAACCTAACTTACTATATTTACAAAATTGTCTGTTCAATTATAAATTTTTCAATTTCCGACTTTCATTTTCAATCATCAAATAATAAAATTTTTGTAACAAAAAAAAAAAATACAATTTTTTTCCGTATTATTAAATTTTTGTATGTTTACATTTTATCTATCTTTTCAACACACAAAAATCAATTTCACTTTCTTATCTTTCCTTTTTTTTTTCTCTTTACTTAATTCTTATTCTTATTTGTTTTTTTTTTTATTTATTTTTATTTTGTGTTATTCTATTTTGTATACATAATCGTCTTCTTTTGATCTCTTGATGTTTTGTAAACGAAAACTTTCACAAAAAAAAAAAAAAAAAAAAAAAAATTATGTAAATTTTCAATTTGTTTTTTCTTTTTTTTTGCAAAAGTACTATGACCTTTATAAGAACAGCTAAAATAGGATTTTCATCTAAAATACATAACTCCTCCGCTATAGATTCGAGAAAAAATTCAGAAAAAAAAATTTAAAAAAAAACAAACACTTTTCTACTGAAATTGTATGAAGTGTATCTAATTTTAATGTTCTGTCTGGATGATGATGTCTAGTTTAGCTTAAAAAAAAAAAAAAACAAATTGTGTACATTATGGATCATTTATGAATCCATTAATCATTGCTTGCTTATAAACAGATACATAAATATATTATGTGAATTATTTGTAAAAATACATATTTTTCTTCTTCTGGGTGAATGATGATTAAATAATCAACATATTATATACTCTAACTACAGTACGAAAAACATATCATCATCATCATAGGCATTTTCTAATTTCAAAATAAAAAAAAAAAAAAAAGGAAAAGGCAAAAATTAATCACCCACAAAACAGTTTCCGTTCTAAGTTAAATTTTTTAAGAAATAAATTACAAATAAAAAAAAAAAAAATTTGTGTTATTGAACTTAATTGAAACATTTTTCAGACTCTAATTCTATTTTGGTAGTGTCGATTGACCATCTACAAATTGTACAACAAAAAAAAAAAAAAAAAAAAAAAAAAGTGCTGACTTTGCGTCTTTGTATCTAATTGCTTAAAGTTTTGTATCTATCAACATCAAAAATAATACACGATCAAATAAGTTGGATGAAAAAAAATTATCAATTTTATTAATTTTTTTTCTTCTTCTTCTTCTTCCGGAACCATCATAACTATAAGAGGTATGTCATGGTTCTACTATTGCTAATTTTTTTTCTTCTTCTTATTTTTAATTTTTTTTTTAATATATACCATTCATTGCTATTATTTTTGCGCTTTCTATAAACATATATACTGAATATAGTATAGTACATTGAAGCTGCTGTTTTTTGTATATATATAGATACGAGTATATACAATATTTTTTATTTCATATGACATAAGTTGCGTGCGGTAGGTCAGTTTTTAAATAATAATAATAATAAAAAAAAAATTATACAAAATAAAAATGATTTAGTTATTGTGATTACGATTTTTGCGTAGTCGTATTTAGATATTTAATTTTCTTTCTTTTTTTTATATATATTTTAAAATATACAAACAATAATGTTGTAGATACTTTTTATTGTTATTTAAAAAATATATACATATATGTATATAGATACAAAACAATATAAACAATAACAAAAATTTTACAAGCAGCTTTTTTTGTTGAATTAAAAAAAAAAAAAAATTAAATTAAATAAATAATAACAAATAGCCCGCATTATTTGCATATCAGAAAATTTTATACACGGTGTACAATGGCATTGCATTGCATTGAAATTGCAATACACAACCGCAAAAAAAAAAAAAAAAAAAAATAAAATTGCATTTTGGTCGATTATCAAAAAAAAAAAAATATATACAGGGTGTTTCTGAGATCGTGTGCCAAAGTGAACATAGTGGTAGATCTCGATGAGAAATGAAAAAAATCGTATGGGAGGGGGGGGTCTATTCTCAATGGTTACCGAGATATTCGAGGTCAAAGAAATTTTTTTTCAAAAAGTGACTGGGTTTACTTTTTGCAACATATTTCAGCGCTCGCATAGTGTAGAGAGCTAAATAAAAGTTATTTGTAAAGAGAACCTTCGGACCTTTCAAAAAATGTCTTTTATGAAGTTGTATGTCAAATGGTTCAGAAGTTATTGTAACTCAAAGTCAAAAAATTTTGGAAAAAATTCGTCATTTTTTTGTTCAAGGTCGAATTTCTCGAAAATTTACCTTATTATTTTTTTGGACATGCGCTTTGACGTGAATGAATAAAACATGAAAAACAAGTACAAAATTAACGAATTTTGAAGAAACTGCTTTTACATTATGGTTTATAACTTTTGAACGAATAAAGATAATGCAATAAAACAAAAATTATATCAAAGTAGACAACATAAGCTTTAATTTAAGCCAAAAAAATAAAAAAAATAATAAGGTAAATTTTCGAGAAATTCGACCTTGAACAAAAAAATGACGAATTTTTTCCAAAATTTTTTGACTTTGAGTTACAATAACTTCTGAACCATTTGACATACAACTTCATAAAAGACATTTTTTGAAAGGTCCGAAGGTTCTCTTTACAAATAACTTTTATTTAGCTCTCTACACTATGCGAGCGCTGAAATATGTTGCAAAAAGTAAACCCAGTCACTTTTTGAAAAAAAATTTCTTTGACCTCGAATATCTCGGTAACCATTGAGAATAGACCCCCCCCTCCCATACGATTTTTTTCATTTCTCATCGAGATCTACCACTATGTTCACTTTGGCACACGATCTCAGAAACACCCTGTATACATATGTATATAAAGTTCGACTAGACGTTTTGTTGTATTTTATTCATTATAAAACTTTTCTGTTTTTTTTTTCTCCTGTTTAAATCAAAAATAAACTTAATAAACAATATGTTTCTTTTCTTTTTTTTTTTTTAATAAGATAAAAATCATACAAAAAATTGTAAAAAAAATATTACAAAAGATACGAATTATTTATTAAAAAGAAGGCTTGAAGGTTACTGGAAAAATTTTGTTGTTTTTTTTTTGTAGTGGGGTGGGAGGTAGGGGGGTTAGGCAGGGTGGAATTATAGATTAGGTAAAGATCATAGAATTTACAATTTTTTCTTTTATTTATTTATTTATTTTTTTTTGTCATTAATAAAACAATAACAAAAAATACAACAGAAATAAAAATAAAAATTAAAAAAATAAAAACAGAAAGGAAAAACAAATGAGTTAAATTTGCATATCGTGAACGGAAAATGTACATACATATGTATGTAATTTCCCACAATAGAGAATGTCTGTTTTTTTTTATTTTATTCATTTATATTTTTTTTTTTTTGCTTGGTAGTTTTTTTTTAAATTTTTTTTATAAATAGTTTTGTAAATTGACTGTGAATTTATGACCTCTGTATAATTAACATCAACATTATAACTCAACAACAACAAAAAAAAACAAAAACAAATCAGCAGTAATTATATTTTTACAGGTAACACAGGTAAATTATTTAATAGTTGATTTTTTTTTTTTTTCTAAATTAAAAATCGAAAGACATAAAAAAAAAAAAAAAAGTAATTATTTAAAAATAATGACACAATATTATTTTTATACGTAATTGGAAATTATTTTAATCATTTATAAACTTTTATAGAAGTGATTTGGAAAATTTATTAATGTTAAAATTAATCAAGAAAGAAAAAAAAAATGTAGGTATTCAAAATTATCTCGTTAAAATAAATTATTAGTTTCTTTTGAAAGAGGAAATCACAGATCAATGACTAATTAATCAGTTAATTATTATTAATTAGATGAAATCAAGATATTAATGTATTTTCATGGAAATTATAATGAATCTTGAGTATTTTTTTGAATTAAATTAAACAAAAGGATAATTTTTTTTTTTTTTGAAATTATGAATAAAACACAATGTAGTCTAACTTGTAATTACTTATTCAATTTTTTTTTTTTTTGTTGAAAGGGAAAATTATTAATTCAAAGGAAAACAGTGAATCGATTACGGATAAAATTCTATTCTAATTCTAGGGTTAATTAATAAGAGGGTATTCTGTTTTACATATAAATATTTTCGTTTTACTGAAATCCTGTCCGGATGTAAATGGTAATTCGTTCTTTTTAACCCTCGTTTCGTTTTTATTTTTTTTTCTAAATATCAAGTAGGACATACGAGGTCGTTCAAAGTACAAAATCTCTAACCTTATTTGAGGCTCAATACAAACATGAACAGTTTTGAATTTATCATATTCCGGAAGTACAAATTAGTAAATTAAAAATTAGAGATACAAGTTTTGAGTAATCACCGAAGCTTCATCGACTTTATTGACAGAGCCTTTCAAGTAACCGAACATTTTAAAAATGTCGAACATTGAATGGTTTGTCAAAAAGTCTAAAACCGTGAAAAATCCAAATAAATAAACATGAATTGTACCATAATGTACCGAAATCTTTCTTCAGCTTAGATATCTCGAAGTGTAATGAAGAAACATTTCTGCTTAACAATTTAAAAAATTCGAAAAATCTAACCATTAAATTTTTTAAATAAAATTAAATTTATTAAATAAAAATTTTCCAACTTCACATTATTGCTCTCACTCTCCAATCCACACATGTATTTTTCCATCGTACAAGTAATTTAGAGAAAATTACGTGTGTCTGGTACATATCCTTCGGCACACAGGCTCATCCGTTTTTTTTTTTCTTTTTTACTTTTACAAAATAAAAAAAAATATATAAAAATGTTATTGACTTTACAGCACATGAAGTCTACCACGATATCATCCCCTATTTTGCCAATAACATAAGTTTTTTTTTTTTTTCTTGCCGAATTAGTTTTATGCAATCTCCTAATTTAAAATGAAAATTATCTTATCACTTGAAATGGAAATTCAAATTACATAAATTAAATTTGAAGAAAAAAGAAGAAGGAGACATAATATATTGTATATAAAAAATTTTAATCTTATACCAACATTATACAATCTGTGTGCATAAAATTTAATATAACAAATTTTCCTATGCTACCACAACTACCCCACGCATTTCCGGCTAAAATTACATACACACATCTAATCATATGTTGAATACGTGAGTATAGCCCTTTTCCCGTATACACATAATATCAAACCACATATTAACATATGGGATGAATGTAACAAAAATTATACATATACGTGTATTACCTACCTATATATGCTGATAATAATCAACAACCGATGAGATATTTATCAGGTTACTTAAAATCAAGCAGAAGCATTCAAGAGCACACTTTTTGTCATTATAATGCCCAGAAATAATTCTCTTATCCTCATAAACATTTTACCTTTGACGATGAGGATGAGAATGATGAGGATGTTGTTGATAGTTAATGCAGTTTTCCCTTAAGGGATTTTTGTTTTTTATTCTCTTTTCCTTATTAATTTTTATCTTTTTTTTTGTTTTTCTATGAAACGCACATAAATACACAATTACTACGTGTTTTTGAAAACTGCACTTATACGTGTTACAGTAAAAAAAAAAAAAAAATGAATATATTAGATACATGTATCTTTTCCATCCTAATGTATAAAATCATTCAACGAACGATTCTTTTTCAATACTTTTTCGTGTAATCGTGTAATTTAAAAACGAAAACAAAAAATTTAAAGACAAAAATCTTTTTTTGTTTTTTTTTGTTTTTTCAATTCAAATTCATTGTGCCCATGGCATTACTATTATCATCATCATCATCATCAACATTATCGTTGTCATAATGAAAAACGAAATAAGAATGTGCTGCATGTGAATGCATTTATTTTCTGGAATGATGGTGTATTTAAATAGACCCCGTTTTTCAACTTCATTTTCGTTAAACTGGAAAGTCTATTTATGTAAGGAAAACTTGAAGTTCATCTTTATTGTCATGTATGGTAACAAAACAAGTATCATCACATATGGACAAACGGGTTAAGTTTTTAAATAGTAGGTATCTACATATATAATATTCCAGATAGAATTAAAGTTTAAAGGCCCAGGAAAGATGTCATGCATCGCCATGCATATTTTATATACATATGTGAGGAAGAAGAATAATTATATGTACATATATACATACATATGTACATATATTCGCGGTTATGGTAACATAGATACCCCCCAAAAATATAATTTGCTGCTGTGTTGCACCTGATCATACAGCAGTAGCAAAGTCAGTGGATTGGAAGTAAAGTAGGTATACATTACATTTATTACATCAAGTACAAGTACCTGCATTATGAAAGTACTATATCTTTAATCTTTGTTGTGTTGAAGTTGCTTCTGCTGCTGTTACTGTTACTGTTGTTGTTGTTGTTGTTGTTATTATTATTATTGAATACTATTGTGTATCTTTTCTTTTATAAAACAAAATAAAAAAGAAGATATTTTATTATATGTGATGTGCATACGACAGTCGCGTCGATGCAATGCACGAAACGCATAAATTATGCATGAAAATGTTTTATTACTTCACAGATGAGACGTGCCTTGTTTATATTATTATATCACCGCTTATACTTCATAACATGATTCATTTTTTATCATTTGGGGATCATCATCTCACTATATACATTCTCCATATACCAAAAACATACATACATACATACATACATGTTTTATATTGATGAAAAGAAATTAAATGAAACTTTCGTCATCATCATAATTCGAATGATGAGTTACTATTTGGATTGAGAAGATGTGAATGAAAAACAAGGATATGATTTGTTGGGTGTGAAGAATATGAATATGGGCGGAAAGGTGATAGTAGTGTGATGGTATGTAAAAGTTGAAAAAAAAAATAATAACGATTTTTCAAAATTTTAATACAAGAGAAAAAACCTTTCTCTCATGTAAAAGTCAAGTTCATGAAAGTTGAGCAAATCAAAGGGATACAGATCGACTGTCATCATCATGATGATTATAATGTAATCTTTCATCATATCATAATATTCGTCTGTACAAACATAAAGATACTTATTCTTTTTTTTTTTTTTTAAATTCAAATAAATCAACTTTCGATGATAATTATACGAGATCCTCTTCATTGAAAACCACTGTATGTATACTTGTAAAAAAAAACATTTCTTTATACACATTTAATTTCAAATCCATACATATGACATACACACACATGTGATATGATTGACAGATTGTCTCGTGAACATATTACAATGTTCTTTTTTTTTTTTTCACTTATTATCAATGCGAGAATACGATGCAATTTTAAAGTATCTATACAAATGTATATTATTCATATCATACAATAAATGCAACAGCACAATACAAAACAGATACACGATTTATAAAACATTTGTATTTATTGATCACTTATGTTAGGCGTTATTATTATATTTTTTTTTTTTCGTACATACATACATACATATGTACATATATTACCTTTTGCGTTTCAATGACCATGATTACCGCACCGGTATACCCAATGTGTAAGTATCACCTGTTCTTTTAGCTGTTCGCTGTTTTTTCTTTTTATTTATTTTTTTTTTTTTGTTTAATTCAATTTTTTGTTTTTATTTTATTTTTGATTTAGTTTGTTGTGACAGTCATTGTCAGGTAAAAAGAAGTGCAAAACAAAAAAAAAAACAAAAAACAAAAAAAAAATTCAACTAAATGGTAAAAGTGAGAAAAACAGAAGCAAAAAAAAAATTCGAAGAAGAATTATGTAAGGTGAAACGCGTTAAAACCGTTTGATTAGTGACAGCATTTATTTATTTTTTTTTTTGTTCTCTTAAAAAATTCATAAATTAAAAATGCAAATATGTATTATGGAAAAATTCATAAGAATAGATAAAAGAAGAAGAAGAAAAAATCAAGACAAAAAAAAAAAAAAATAGAAAAGACATTTGTATTATAGCAGTTAATAAGATTTTTTATATATGTTCAGAAGCGTTGAATTTAATGGATTACACAATAAAGACAAAAGCAATGAAATGTGCAATTCAATGATAAAATGCATTCATACATATAGTATATGTACTATATTCTCAATCTTGTTTACTTGTATCGTTATAAATCCAAAAAGAAAAAATTAAATAAAATTCTTTTAATTTAATCACATTTGAACATATTAAAAAGTAAATTTCTGTAGAAATCACACATATGTACATATTTTCATTCATATATAACAAGAAAATAAGTATCTAATAAAAGCCAGAAATTACTTTTATATGTTCTAAATACAACAAAGTATACAAGTAGTACATTCATTTATGATGATGGTTATGTGATTTTGAAAATGATTCTCGATAACAAAATGTAATAATATAAAATGAAAAATATATGATAAAGTCAAGATATCAGAATATTGATGATAGAGTATACACACATGTAACTCACACACACATGAATAGGATATTTTAACAGAAAATTGAAAAACCATAAAATATATACTTGTAAAGATTATACACTAGTTCAAAGAGTTGTACCTATTATATCAAATATTGTGATTTCTGTGTGTTAAGATTATCTACAAAATATATATACATATATGTATATTTAGAATTTTAATGTATTGAAGGATATATATATAGATAGACTATAACAACAACAACAATTGTTTAATTTGTTCTTGCATGTCTAAAGCAAATAACAATTATGAGATAAAATTTCAAAAGATTCATAGATATGAAATCATATTAAGAACATGTTATAAAATAAAATTTAAATTCAAAACATTATTTAATATTTTGATTAAAAAAAAAGAAGAAGAAGAAGAAAAACAACAAAAATTACCACAAAATTTACGTTAGCTTATAGTTTTACAATTCAATTGTGTTCTAAATCTCTTCTAAATGACCCAAAATTTAAACCAATTTTTTATTATGTATTTACAGTATTGAATTCCATAAATTTTTAGTCAATATATAAACTTTTATCTTTTTTTATCACATTTTTTTTTTAAAGGATCTTCATTATTTTATCAATAATGAAATTTGAGTACTAAGATTTTGTTTTTTTTTTTGTTCTTTGAGAAAAAAAGATTGACATTTTATATTCTTTTTGTTCAAATTTTAAAATGAATTACGTCTTTTACTTAATTTTGCAAAATATAAATAACAAAAAAGTGAACTTGAAGGAGGACACAATAGGACAAAAATTTCAAATTTCAAAATATGTCAATTTTTTGTTCAATAACCTGCCTCAAAAAAAAAAAATTCTATTTTGTTTCTTTCCAAGATTTTTCTGAAACAGGTGGTTATTTCAAATTTCTTGGTTCCCTATAAATTTTTGGTTTAATTCGAAACAAAAAATAAGGTATCAGGTATGGAACATCATTTTCTTGGTACTTCAGTACATTGAGTTTTTTTTTTTTTTTAGTGTCCTAGTGTTTCTCTTTGTAAGGATTTTTTTTTCCTATAGATGACAAAAAATTTGAATTTCAAAGTAAATGAAAGAGAAAGAATCATTTATAAAATGACGAATGTCTTTAAGACTTAAATAAGATTTATTTTCAAAGTTCACAGTCAATATTGAAAAAAAATATTAAATCGGGTTCAAAGCCTATTTTTCCATGCAAAAACAGTTTTTTTTTTTTTTTAAGAGTCCATATATTTACGAGTACATCACGTATTTGAAATTTTAATTTTAATTTAATTTTAAATTCAAACAAGTCCCATTCATTTATTAACACAATCTCCCTTTTCCTTTTACCCATATTATGTCAACCATTATAATTTAAGTTCCTTCATTAAAAAACACAATAATATTTAAATATATGTATGTATTTTAAAATTCAGAAAACTCCCTCTTAAACAACAAACCTGCACATATGTACATATTATCATCTCCCTTAATACTTTAAGAATTTCTTATAAAAACACTCACATACGCTATTTAATTAATCCGAATTATTCTATGCCATGCTAATTATTTTTCAACTTTTAAAATTTCTTTTTTTTTTTTCTATAATATTTTATTTTGAGAAAAATAAATCCTATGAACATCTGTTAAAATATAGAAACATCATGTCAGTTATTATCTATTGTGCATATATACATATTTAAAATATTTAAAAAGAACCTGTTATTTAATTATATTTTTTTTTTTATTCTTCTTATATTAAAATTATAATATACTTTTAATATGTGTGTTTTTTTTTTATCTCTTTAAAAAAACACATACACACACATACAGGTTTCACAGGTGAAAAGTTTAAAAATGTTATCAAAACATTAAAGAAGAAAAAAAAAATAAATACCAATGTTATTTTTTTTTTTTTTTCACAAAGATTACCTATTTTAATTATTTAATAACCTCATTTTTTTTTTTCTCTTTTAAGGTAAAAAGTCAATGAAAAATAATAAATTTCATGTTCTGGAATTGTATCTATATAAGTACATACTATTATGAAGTGTTATTGTTGTATCTATGTATGAAAAATATACATATGTTTAGAGTATTTACATAATATGTAAATTACTGTTTCATATAAGTGTACACGTACTATATAAAATATATGTACATAGCACATACATATATGTATGTATATACGTGGTACGGTGTGATTTACGATGACGATTTATCTTTTAATTATAAATATATGTATATGCAAAAATATCTGATATCTATGAAATGCATGCAACTTATTTTACATTTCTTATCTTTTTAATTACTGTTATAACAGAATTTTAATTTAAACAGAAGTCTGAAACACACAATAATACTATTGTTGTATGTCAGAAACATATGGCACATAAATATGTTTTTTTCTTTAAAAAAAAAAAAAAAAAAACGAAAAAAAAAAAAAAAACATGTATCATCATGGATGATGATTAGAATTATTGCGATGACAAATAACATTTTCTAAGAAAATTTTATTTATAAAAAATTATTATTTCATATACATATTTATGTTAATCATGTCTTTTATCTTTTTTTTTTTTCACACTACTTTTATTTTTTTTTTTTTGTCTTATTCAAATGTGAAAAGGGAAATTTCTAAAGTTTATCTCATTCATAATTCGTTTGTTTGTTTGTTTGTTTTTCTTTGACGAAGAAGGAAATGTGAAAATTAAAAGTGTATGTTTTTTTCAAAAATTAATTAAATTCAAATTATAACAGTAAATAAAGAAAGGAAATAAAAGTGAAAGATTTATTTAAGAAAATTAAAAAAAAAAAAAAAATGAAAAATAAGTCATTGAATGATTTCCGCGTTTGACACAAGAAAAGATGTTCACCAGAAAGAAAGAAAAAAAAAAGGACAAGGAAATGAGTTTCAAAAAAAAAAAAAAATATTACAAAAAAGGATTTCGAAAACAAAGTTCAAATAACTGAATATCATTCTAATGAGAAAAAAAAAAAACAATAACAAAAACTTTGATAAGTGTTACACTAACTTCAGAAAACAAAAAAAAAAAAAAAAAATTCACCCTTTAATTCCGTTATTTTAATTTTCAAACACAAAAGTATCCCTTTTTTCCTGTTTTCGTTCTACGGAAATCTCAGTTAAATTCCTTTATCAAGATTTCATTTCTTGTACAAAAATGAAAATCCTCAAGTGCAATTGAATTTATTTCGATAATGTGAACAAGAACGGAATTAAAAACAACAACGAAAAAAAAAAAAAAATTTTAAAGTGAGATAATTCTTTGAGAAAAATTTTGCAAACATTTTTTTTTTTTTAAATTTATTTTACCTTTTTCTTCGCTTTTTTTTTATTTTTCTTTCAGATTTTACCTTAATGAGTTTCTTCACTTTTTCTACTTACTTACATATTTTTGTAAAGGTATATAGTATGAGTAGTATCAATTACCATGTAGGTTTAGGAGACCTTAATTACCGACAGAGACTATATACTTTTTTACATTTTTTTTTTCTTTTTTGTTGTCAAATTTTTCAAAGAAATTCCGATAATATCACATACACACACACTTACACATACAAACCAAAGTACATACATATATATATAAAAAAAAACTAATGAAAAGAATATTGCCCTCTGTAAATTGATTTTCTTTTCCCATCGAACGTATGTTACTTATTCTTTAAGTAACTTTTAACCGCATCTGCGTGAACCTTTGTTAACATTTATTTAATTTTAGTTTTAGTTTTTTTTTTTATTATTTTTTTAATTCTATGTCACAGTTGGGCTTTTTTTTTTTTTTCTGCAAATGTTCTATTTAACATTAATGACCTTTTTGATCGTGGTTACGTACTCTTTGTCGTTTTGTTGTAATAAAGTAAGAAAATATATTTTCAGAAAATGTAAAAATAAAACCTTAATTTCTTCCGGTCATTTCCGTTTTTACATTTTTTTTTTTTTTGCATTTTTTTTCTTTCGGTTAAATAAATTTATTATTTTTTTGAACTAATTTGCGTTTTTTTTGTTTTTTACTTTTTCAATGTTTATTGTATAATATTTTTTTTTTTTTTTGGTTTCTAAAAGAAAACAGAAAATATTTAAAATTCTAATTAGGAGATTAACAAATAAATAATATTATACTGTGATCCTTTGGACTTTGAAATCATTTGTTTGTTTTGGCTTCAAGGCGCATAAGGTAATATCCGGAAATAATTTTGTATTTTTTTTTTTCTCCAATATAATTTATTTTTATTCCAAAGAAAACCAAATATTGGGTGAATTTTATTAAATCAATGAAATTTCAATATTTTACTTTTTTTTTTTGTGGCTATATTTAATTATTCATGAATTCTTTTTTTTTTTTTCAATTTCTAAAAAAAAAATAGGAAAATATGTATATTTTTCTTTCGTTTAATTAACTTCTTTTTCATCAGAAAATAAAAAAAAAAAGTAATTATGATGTGAAAACACACAAATTGTGTCTGTATTTTTTATTTTGATAATTCTCATTTTCATTTTGATTTTTTTTTTTCGTATCCCTAAAATACTCCCTCTAAATTTTATTATTTTTTTATCTTCTGGGATATTGTTTTTTTTTTTTTTTTATTTCATGAAAATAAAAACATAAAAATTTCCTTTTAAGCATCACAGTGACCAAAGAGTGATTTATATGTTGAACTTTTTCAACAGGCCAACAAAAAAAAAATTTTTTTTAGACAGTGGTGTTTGAATGTGGTGGTGTTTATATAGTCCTCAATTTGATTTCATTGTTATCTGACATAATTGATCATCTGAAATGAAAAAATCATGAGATTGTTTTTTTTTTTTCAAATGATATCCTTCTCAAAAGGCTTAACTCATTATCTTTCTAGAAAATAAATTTTTTTAAATTCTTTATTAAACCAATTATTATTTCTTTTGTGCACCTAATAAATTCCTATATTACTACGTCTCTGCTTTTAAATGCACAAAATAAATAGAATCAACTCATAAAAATGATTAAATTTTACCACATGGAATTTTCAATAAAATTTAGTACACCCCACTTTTTTGTTGTTGTTGTTGTTGTTGTCTAAAATTTTTTTTCGGTGACACACGTTTTTTTTTTAGACAATTTTTTTTTTATGTTGAAATCAATCAATAAAATCTATCACAAAAATTGAAATGATCTATGAAACACACTAAAATAAAATAAAAAAATAAAAAATCTGAATATTATGTTTTATGTCTATAAATTCAATGAAAGTGATAAAATTTAATCAGTATAATATCGGCTCTAAAAAATCAAATAAAATTAAATAAAAAAAAAATCCATGTATTTATTTTAATGAAGACACGAAGTTGTTATCATGTCAAACTCACAAAAAAAAAAAAAAAAATTACGATGAAAAATCTATTATTAGAATGACACTAGAAGATATTTGATATTATGTACTAAAAGTACTAACGACAAAAAACTAAAACTAAGAAAAAAAAAAATTTTAACATATCAGAGACCTCTTCAGAATGAAATGAAATTTTTTTTTTATCCGTTCGTCAACAAAATATCTTAAATTCTCGACAGTAATGATGCTGAACTGATAAAATATGAACAAATTCTTATTTTTTTAAAATATTTAAATAGTTTCTTTTATTGGCTGGCTTCTCTTTATTTTCTACTGGTTGTGTAGACTTTAATTTAATATGTACGAGTATGTTATTTGTTATATGATAGCCCTTATTGAAAAATATTAAAAATACATATATAGAGTATTATGTGATGGATAGAGGAAAAAAATAATGTCCCCTACATGTATGATAACATTCTTTGAAAGAAAAAAATAAAAGTCAACCACATCAAATGCAGTAAAAACTCACTCACACATCAAAATGTATTTTTGTGATAAGGGATCAACAAAGTTTGAGAATATACAACAATTTTTTATTTTTTATTTTTTTTGGCTCCAGGGGACCATTATATCATAATTTTTGTTTTTTTTTTTGTTTTTTCAATCTTTTCATCTTCAGATTCTTTTTAAAACATTTAATTTTTTTTTTTTTTAAACTATACTCTCCTTCAGTGATGATTGTAAATTTAAATGTTCTGGTTTTGTCTGATGGCTCAAAATATTATCCCAATCTATCTAAAAAAAAAAAATCCCAAGGGATTGTTTGCTTAAACACATGGAATAGCCTTTTTAAAAAATAAAAAAAGATAAAAACACAAATGTACAGAATAAATAACAACTTATATACGAGTATAGTCACTGGAACATACACTTTAATCTTCAGTGTGTGTTCAATTTTAGTGTAAGTATATACTTCAGTTACAAATAATCAAAAAAAATTTTTACCAGAGAGTTATGGCGCATTATAATTCAATTCGATTTGGTAAATTTTTTGTGTACTAACTTTTTTTTTCAGTTGGTTCCTTTAAAAAAAAAAAATACCATTATCCTGTATGCGTGCATTTAATGTAAAAACAAAAAAAAAAAAAAACAAACAAAAATAGGAAGAAAAACAAACTACACAAGAGACGCCTTTTTCAAACACGCTTTACGAAAATAAAAAAATCTAAAATGAAAATAATAAAAAATTACCCACAAGTTGTTAAACACAAGGATGAAGAAAACAATAAGGATGAGAAATGATTGATTATCTTTTCTATGATTTCTGAATTTTTCTTTTTTTTTTTTTCTAAATATTCAAAATGAAAAAAAAAAAAAAAAAAGAAAGGAGAAAGCAAGGAAAATGCTGCAACACGATATAAAAAATTAAAATGAAATGTTATCCTCTTGCATTAAATCAACTCAAAATGGACGGAATGGACATAAAAAAAAATATAATAAGAAAAAAATAAATCAACACCAGAAAAAAATATTAAACAAAAAAAAAAAAAAAAAAACAAAAATTTTCACTGAATGGGAACAATACATGAAATTTAATTTTTTCATTTTATTTTTCGTGTCTGGAATTTTTGAAATTGTGGAAGAAATACAAAAAAGCACAAAAAATATGAATATCCACTGGGGGATCTAAAAAAAAAAAAAATGAGAATGTAAATAAAAATCAAAGGAAAAAAAAAAAGGATGTAAAAGGAAACAAAAGTCATACTTAGTTAATTTCATTTTAAAGTTTAGAAAAGTTTTTTAATTTATAAAAATATTTTAGATACTTTTTCCAGAGGGCAAATTTTCCAAGTTTTTTGTTCGAAATATAGAAAACTTTTAGTATTTCGATTAAACTTATTCCTGAACTTTGTCATGTTAAAATGGAATCTTTCATGCCTCGGATAAAATTTGTTGTGTTGGTAAGCCTATGAGATCTGAATAAAACAAAAATAGAAAATAAACAAAATTCGTTTTTAGAAGAACTTTTTAGAGAACTATCACTTCTACTGGTGGAACCTTTGTGGAAATTTAGAGAAGATTCAAGATAAAGATTCAAAGACTCTACCATTTTGAAGTTCCTTCTTTTTAAGTTATCCTATAAACAATCTGTCTCAGGCTCAAACTATTCTTTAAAATTTGACAAATTTCACAGTCATTAATTTCAACTGTGAAATAAATTAAGATCGAGATTATAAAATTTTTTTTATATGTATGTATATGAAAAATTGTTACAAATTTATTATGAAATATATAATTTGTATCTTTTGAAAAATCATCAACGTCATCATTATCATCATCATCATCATCAATGGTTCATGCTTCCGTCACATATTTCACCATGTATTCAATTCAAAACACCATAATTTTTCACGTTGTTGGTATATACTCTCTAATCTCTAACTTCCAAGTCGCTTTATACACCATGCATTCTAATTCCAATTCCAATTTTAAACTATTAATTGTCATAACTACCGCCTTAAAATCATCATACAAAGTACTTTGTAAAATTTTATAATATGTTGTACATAAAAATATGCATATAAGCAAAAGTAACTTGTTCTTTGTTTTTTTTTTTGTTTTTTTTTTTCATATTTATTCATTCGTCAAACACAATTCATATGCAAATCGATTCTGTTGAATATTTCATGCTTTTAATCTACAATAAACACCCAATAATAATATGTAATAATCTTCTATATATTATAAATTTAGATACACATATGTATATGTACTCTTATACATATATCTAATATATACAAGATACATGATGCCGCATTTTCCACAAATTTCCACTTTACCTTCATCTTAATCATCCACACTTCTTTTTTTATTCATTTATGCTTTTTTTTTTTTTTTTTAGATGCAAATATCTTTTTGTAAAATATCTGTATACTCGTAATTTAATGTACATATATGTAGATAGATTATATTTATTTATAAATATTATGTATGTTTATGATGTGTGGTTATAACTATAATTCTGGTTTTTATGAGCATTTTATTTCTTTTATGCACAAAAAAAAAAAATAAATAAATAAATAAATATATAAAGTAAGATATATTCATATATTACTTACATGTAACACTCCTTTTCTTATTTTATTCCTTCATAATACATAATATATTGTAGATACACATATGTATATAGATATATCTGTGTAGATATTTCTTATAACACACATATTATGATCTTAATCAATATATATAATATTTATCTTCATCATAAACATTCATCATGTTTAAATATATCTATTCACAAATTCTTTTTAATATGTATACAAAATAGATATATAGATATAAAATAATATCTATATATAAAATATTTTCTAGCATAAATATGTATTTTCTACAAAAGCTTTAGTTAAATTATCTTTAAAATTTTAAATCATTGAATAATTTTGTTTAAATGTTGTTTTTTTTTTTGCTTTTTTAAAATATACACACAAACCATCATATATGTAAGTATCTATAATAGATAAGATACAAATTATATCTATCTACCTATACTTAACATTATTACACAAACAGTTGAGTAATTACAAATTTAATGAAATTTATACTCATGTTAAATATTTCTCATAAAATATACGCCAATCGTTTGTTGATTCACATTATAAATATTATTTCACTTTTTTTTTTCTTTAGATATTTGAATGCCGCAAAAAAAACATAAAAAGATTAAAGTTTGAAATATCAAAATCAAGAAAGAAAAAAAAAAACATACAGAATTTTTATTTGAATTTTTTGGTGCAGCTGGTTTTTAAAAAAAACATTCACCATCAAAAACTCCATTCACAAAAAATTACACATTTTAATTGAATTTGAAAAATTTGTCTAAACTATAAAATGTCATATCTAATATCTTTCTCCTACGTAAAATTTTTGTATTTGCACGTAAATGCAATTAAATTGAAAATCTATTTATAATAATATTTAAAAGTATTATATACATATAAAGTGTTAGATTTATATTTAAAGATACACATTACACACATTTTAAATTGAAAAGTAGTTTGGGAAATGTTTTTGTTACTTTTCTTTTTTTTTTTTTATGTTTTTGAAAGGAAAATATATTGCATGTTATACACCATTAAATTTGATTCGAATACATTATTTTAGATATTTTATTTTGATACTATTTTTTAAGATAGATTATGGATACAAGATATTTAAGATAATATTTTTTTGTTCTTTTTTTTTTGACGATTGATTCATAATAAAATTATATAGGGGAATTGAATTTTGAAAAAGCAAAAGAAGAAAAAAAAACAATCTTGTTTTCCCTAATTTACAAAAAAAATATGAGAAAAATAAGCAAGTGTTAAACGCGTGCGCCTACAAAAAAAAACACAAAACAAAACAAAACACACAAAAAAAATCAAAATTTATTCAAAATGAAAATAAGAAGCGATAACAAAAAAAAAAGATGAAATTTAAGGAGAAAAAAAAGATAACAGAAAAAAAAAATGAAGCTAATGAATGAACTTTTTATGCATAATTTGATAATAATCAAGAAAAATTTATGTTAATAAATTGGAAATAGCAAAATCAAAATTAAAAAGGCAAATGAATGATGAAAAATAAAACATATTAAATTTTTGTTTAATGGAAAATATTTTTTAAAAAAATCAAGATAAAAAATAAAGATAAGCCAGTCGAAGAGAGAGAGAGAGAAAAAAAAAATATTAAAAGATTTTAATTTATCACCAGTTGATTTAATTTAATTCTGATAATCATTTAAATTTTTTAATTTTTTTTGTGAATGGCAGTTGTTTTTTGCTTGCTTAATTTTCGAAGACCAATTAAATTTTTTATTTAAATATTTCTTTTTTGCAAGTCATGAAGTTTTTAGTTTTAAAGTTTTTCTTATACTTTTTTTCGTTCATTTTTTTTCGATTTGTTTAAAATTATCAATCAATGTGATGGCTGGAATATTTTTTTCAAGTTTAAGTTCTTGAGGAAGGATATTTTCGAAATCAAAAACAAACAATAACAATATCGAAATTCCGTGGTGAATCGTTTCGAATTGAACACTGTTTTCATATATAACGTTAATTAAAAAAAATTTTCTTGCAAAACTGTTCCTAGAAATTGGATCTGATAATTTTGAAACTATACTCATTTACTACAAAAACAAAAGGTTTCTTTCTGTGGGTAAGTTTTCCGAAGTAAGGTAAAGATTATATATGAACTGTGGTATCTTGAATGATGACGATATTGAGATTATCTTCTCAAACACAGTCATCTTTTTTGTAGTTTGTCAAAGTGAAAAGAATAAAAACTGTATTTCCTTTTTTTTTTTTTCATGAAAAAATGCAACCTGTTACTTAAAAGCCAAACTCTATGACCACCTTCTCCACTCGTGCATGTTTTTGTGAGAAAATTACATACAACAATTCGACAGGTTTATCTGTTTTTTTTTTTTCAAATTTCTTGCATTCATCGGAAATAAAAATTTTCAAAACAAAACGAAAAAAATGAAGTCAACTATTAAATTTTGATCTGGAAAACAAAATAAAAAAAAACTCTTTCGGTTCCATTTGATTCGTATTTTCCTATTATTTTTTTTTTTCTTAATTTCTTCATCTCCAATTTTTTATGCACTCAGTGTACAAATAAAAACGCACAAAAAATACACACACTTATATACATTCTATTTTCCAGTCATGCGTTTAATTACTATTTAAATTTGTTCAAGCGTAGGATGTGTGAATAGTCTGTCAGCATCATCAATATATTCTATCTATCAAAAAATTGTAATCTAACTCATAGTAAAACTACTCAGAGAAATCCATCCGAAAAAAAAAGTAATAAAAAATATAAATAAAAACTCAGAACAGGAGGAAGTTGTTTCAGTTAATCACCAGTTTTTTTTTTTAATTGAATTTTTAAAATACAGGTGAAATTCAATTTTTTTCAGCGAAAAATAACAAAAATAATGATGATCAATGGATTTCTTCGATATAGTGACGAATCACACAGACTTTAATTTATAACATTTTTTTTTTTCTCTTCTATTTTTTATTTAACCGGAAGTGATTCGTAAGTAATTAAGTTAACCCAACATCAAAAGATTTCATTTAAAGTACACAGTGTTTAACAACAACTAAATACACTTTTAGCATTTTACTAATTTTACAAATTGTAAAAAAAGAAAACAACAAACACAATGATGATGTTAATTATATACTTCACAATATACTTTTTAATGAACAGATTGTTTTTTTTTTTTTTTTCGTTCTTTTTTTCACCTTTTTTCCAGAAAATATGTTTTCAACATTGCGGCATATGTGAGAAAAAATCACATATGATACTTTTTTTTTTTGTTTTAAATTAAAAAAAAAAAAAAAAATTCTTGTTAGTTTTTAATTCAAGTATTTTTATTTTTTCTGTTTTTGGTTTTCTATTGAAAAACCAACAAGAAAAATAAAAAAATTCAAATAAAATTAATCGCGAGTAAATCATAAAATTTTTCATGGAATTTTTTTTTTTTCAAACCAGTTTTACCACCGAATGTATTTTGATACATTATGAATTTTTTTTTTTTTTTTTTATTATACTCTATTTAAAATGTAAACGACATTCCTTTTTATTTTTTTTCGCTTGAAACATTATATAGGCACAACATTTGATGATAAGTATCTTTTAGTTGTAAAATAAAAAAAAAAATCTTAAATCTGTTTTGTATGCTTTAACAGAAAAAAAAAACCAAAATAAAATTGAAGTTAATTTCAGTAATTTAGTTGATTATAATTTTCTCATCGTACCTACATGCCAATTTACAGCATCAAACGGCATCATTTTGTATGCAATGTCTTGGCCATTGTCCTGTGAATAACCTGTGTGTGTGTATATAACATTTAAACAGTATCTCTTTTACTTTTCTTGCCCAAAAAATAATAATTCAACAGGTAAAATTTATATGCGCACAAAACTATCACAAGATAAAAGGCCATGAACCAGTGTGTATGTTTTTTTTAAGATGAATTCTTTTGCTATTAGTCATTTTTGCCAAATTGAAAAAAAAAAAAGGAAATCATAAAAATATGTTGGGATATTTCAGAGTGTATCTAAAAAAAAAAGATATTTTAATGTATCTTTAATTCATATAATGTTAGATATTTCGTTCTGAATTAATGTACTACTTCTTCAGATACAAGTATATCCTGAAATTTTTTCTTCAAATAAAAAATGCTATAAACCTCTTCTTTTTTTTCTTGAATTTTAAAAAAAAATGATGAATGAAAAAATGTTGTATGAACGCAATGTAAATGACTGACCGGTCATCAATATTCATATGGAATATCTGATTGAAGAGGTTGATCCACTTGAATTCGAAATAAAAACGACACAGATTCGAGAAAGAAAAAAAAAAAAACAAAGAGAGAAAAAAATTCGTATGAGAACCTTTTTGTTATTGCAAGTGGGAGCAACCACAAATTATAATGAAAATTGTGGCTTTGACCTTATCGAAGGTTATGTGTAGTAGGTAAAACTTGTCGACACAATTTAAAAACAAAAACAATAAATAATAAAAAATAAGAGAGAAAATGTATGTATGTATCTTTTTTTCTGAATAATACAATCTACATAAAAGCGCATCACTGTTTTTCTTCCTCTTAAATTTTTTTTTTTTTTGGCATTAGTTCCACGGTTTCGATAAAAATGCTTGAAAAATATTACGAAAAAGCGTATAATTTTTATTTTTATTCATTCACACAATAAAATAAGAGCAGAGAAAAATAAAAATTTAAATCAAATAAAATCTCATCTACAAACTCTTTCACAAAAAAAAAAAAATTAAATAAATAAAAAATGAATCAACAAAAAACAGAAATTAAAAAAAGCATTCGAAATAAAAACAAGATATTCGAAACTTGTTGTTGTTGTTGATTTTTAAATGCAATCATACGGTTACAATGCAATTTTTATCGCTACTTTTTGTTTTTATCAAATTTGTGTTTTTTCGTTTTTTTTTTTTCGTTTCGTTTCTTTCGTAATTTTTAGTTTTTTGTGGGGCTTTGAACTCAACGACTTTGAATATTTTTTTTTTCCTAAATTTGTTTTTATTGAGTGTACGATAAATTATTTTGTAGATTCATCGAATAAAAAAAAAAAAAAGATTCATTTACTTTTTTGTTCTTAAATCTGTTTGATTGTAATTTAATTTTTTTTAAAGTATGTTTTTTTTTTGTGTGTGTTTTTTATTTAAAAAAAAAAATCAAAGACAAGAGAGAGAGAAAAAAAACACTTAGATTTTATTAATGATTTTTATTATTTAAATTTGAATGCATTAATAATCAAATTTTAATGATTGTGTCAAATTTATCATCGATGGAAAAAAAAAACCGAAATATTTTTTAAATAAAATTTTTTTTTTTTTCGAGTACATATTTGACTTTTAGATTTTGAAGAAAAAAAAAATAGCCACATAATTTTTTATACAAAAAAAAAAAAAAAAAAACAAAAATTATGAAAAATATTATTGACAGGAAATTAATTGATTATTGAAATTTTATTAATAAATATTCGAGTACCTACGAGTACATTAAAATGTCAAAATGACGTGACAGGACAGGAGAATGGAAAATTGAAGGAAGTAATACTAAGTTCTTTTTGAAAGAAAAAAAAATTAACATTTTTTTACGACAGGGTCAATGAGGTTGCATTAAAATGTGTTCAATTTTCTATCAATTGAAATTTTTAAATTGTAGAACTAACCTTTTCCCCTCTTTTATTTTATGTGGTTCTTCCTATTATGGTCTATAAAAGTCCAAACTGACCTCATGACCTTTTCATTCATTCCTTTTCTCTTGTGTATACAAGTAAAAATATGGGTTGGGTACATTGGTTTTTTTTTTTTTAAATTTTTAAATTCTACCACTGTCCTGTTCTCATAATTCTTATGAAAATCTTTTCACAGTTTTACGAATTCTTATCTCCCTTCTAATACCTATAAATTTTTCTCATACCAAAAATGTACTTTTCATCTTCACAGATAATTTCGTCTGCTAAAAGGAAAAAACCCTATAAACAAAATGAATTTTCTCATCTTAAATCAGTGATAATGCGTTATCACAAATTTTCAATGTTTTTTTTTTTGCTTTTTCTCATTTCCCTTTTTGTAAATTAACCCCAGAAATTACTTATTTTTAAATGAAAGTGATATCATATACTAAATTAAATCTAATTGACGCTTTTAGGCTAATATTACAATTTTGATTCCTTGTTGGTATCCCCTTATTTTTTTTTTTAAAACAAAACAAAAAATTTTTTATACATAGAAAAAAAAAAATACAACACCAGAAATCACTTTTATCTTACATTTATAATGACATTTTAAAGTACCGTTAAAAATTATATATATATGTATGTGTCTTCCATGTTCTTAGTTTAGAACTTTTTATTTAGATTTTTTATTTTTTCAACTTTCGTCCCTTTGAAAAGAATTCTTAAAAAAAAAATTATCTTTCATTTTTATCATTAAATTTGATCTTTGAATTTACGCATTTTAACAGAAATCTTAGGAAGGACTGAAGAAGCAAAAAAAAAAAATAGAATAAAAAAAAAATGTTATTCCTTATTTAATTTGTTTTCTTCTTCTTCTTCTTCTTGTTTTCGTTTGAGGCATTTTATATCGTTTATTAACTTTTAATTCTAAAAAAAAAAAATCCTGAAACGTGCGTTTAAACACCGTCTATACCACACATCATTATTATCGTGTGCTTTTTTTTAAATATTTTTTATTATTATCATCATCCTCTTCAATCACATGCCCTCTGATCCCTTCATTTCTTTTACTTATATATTTTTTCCTGGGATTTAAAATGAAAAGTCAAACAAAGAAAAGGTTCAGGAACAATAAAAAAAAATATTCTGTAAGTATATTCTAATCTTGGGATCTTAATTTCAGTTTTTTTGTTTTTGTTGTTGTTCTTTTTCTTATTTTGTTCCTTGTTATCAAAACACATTTCGAATATTAAATGATACCGTCGTCGTTATGTTATTATATCGTCGGTCGTCCCTCTTGTGGAAGACCATGTGGTTTGTATATTGCATTTCAAAGTTTAGATTACTCAACCATTCCATGAGTTTTCTTTTAATTCAGATTGAAAAAAACAAAACAAAAAAAAATAAGATTATTTATTTGTCTATCCTACTTTGTATTTTTTTTTTATTTTTTCGAAATAAAACAATCTGGTAAATTTGAATTTAAAGAAGATAATTTTATATACAAATTGAATTTTTATTTATTTATTTATTTAGGCTTGAAATATCTCGTCTTTTAATAACGGCATTAAAAACGACACCACATTTTTTTCTCGACAACTAAAACAACATTCAAAATGATAAGAGGAGCCTCAAGCTATTAAAAAAAGCCTTTTCTTTGCTTTTTTTTTTTTTTTTTGGTTTCATTAGCAAATGGTTTAGAATTTTATGTTTATTTCTTCTTTTATTTCATTCTTCCTCCTAAATCCAAAGAACAAAGTGAATAACATTTTAGTGCATCGCATCTTAAAAATAAAATACACACACAAAGTTCTTTTTGAAGTTTTTCCGATATCTCTCTGATGTATACGAGTTTTTTTTATTACACATTTTCAGTATGTTCAATTTTGCGCATATGGGTGTGTATATCCTTCATCTAATTGTTTTTATTTTTCTCTTTTATATGTCTTCCTTATTAGTTTTTATGTTTTACTTCTTCCTTAATAACAAATTTAAGGAAATTTCATTCAAACACACACATCCACATTCCACATAGGCATTCTATTGAAAGATAAATAGCAGAGTGTGTAAATCATATGTTGCTCCTGTTTTAAAACATAAAAGGAATCAAGGAAAAAAAAAAAGAGAAAATAATACCAAAGTTAAAGTTCTGAGGTCTATGGTCGCGATTAAATGGATTCAAATGTACATGTGTTGGCATATAAATAATGCATCGATCGTCCGCAGTTGTCCAAAAAAAAAAAAAAAAACCTACAGAATAGCCTCATTTTCGTCATTTTGGACGCTCCTTCTACTTTTGCATTTGAATACTTTGATTTGTAATGCTAATATCTTATTACACCCCGAATAGTAGTTTATGTTTTTATCTTTAAAAATAAATTATCTCTTTCCCTTTGTATTTCATTAATTTTTTTTTGTTATGCTTTTATGCGCTTCCTTGTACACATGTAAACAAAAATGTATTGAATAACAAAATTCGAACAGAAAAAAAAATGTATATAAATAAAATATTGAGTGTACTATTTAAATTGTACCGTGCGGTATGGCACGTGCAGACTCGTGGTCATTAATCCGAATTTTAGATGAGAAGCGAGAGATGCATCAGTAACACAGCACACCACAGCTATAGGGATCTCTTCCTTTTATTTAGATTTTTTTTTCCTTCTGTAGCATCCGTCCAAATAAAGATTCACTGATCTTTAGATACAAGAACAAAAAAATTGTTTCATATGTCATATTACATATATTTGTTTTCATAATACAGACGATGACGATTCGTCGTCAACGATGTACAGATTATTAAAGGTCTCACCCTTTTCTTCATTCGTATGCATAATCAAGTCCCATAAAAAAAAAATCTCATTCTTTTTGTGCATCCTTCACCAGCATCATCGATTTTTCTTCATCATTCTTATTATAATTTCTCATACAGTTTCTCTTCTCTTTTATTTCTTATTGTTGTTTTGTCTTGTGTCCTGTCATCCTTAATTCATACTTAAGATCATCATCATCGTCATCATCATCATCATCATCATCATCATACTATACTGCCCTGAATTTGAAAAAGGGTTCATCACTGTTGGCATATTTAAATTTACAACCCATTCGTAATCATCCCTCATATGCTTGATCTTCCTTCAAACACACACACACACACACACAAGCACAAATAGACAATTTGTGTATTAATAATTTTATCTTTCATATGTTACATTGGATGATTTAGGATGTTGTTTTATTATGTTAATCATGTCTATCTATACACTGTGCGTCCTCTATGCACACTTTAAAGGATTCAAACATAAAAGAGGGTACTAAGTGCAGTTTAAGTTTAAATTTTAGATACTCATCATCATCTTCATTTTGTATTGCTTTGCCTAAAGTTATGACTAAAGGACATTCTAAGTGAAAAAGAGACAGAAAGCGAGAACAGGAGAGAAAAATATATAATTAATCATTTTCAACCCTTTTTCTTTCAATAGGTACATCTTTTTTTTTATGTATTGCATTTTCATCGTCAACATTAATTTTCATAATTTTTTTTTCTGTATTTGCTTGTAATAACTTTAATAACTGACCGTACGTCCATCCAGTTAAGACCCTTCTGGCTGTTTGACCATCATTTTCTATATTGCATAAATTAAAATTTTTTTTTTTTTTTCATTTCCAACAATTTTTTCTTTCACAATGCAACATCATGAATTCAATATAAATGAATCCTGGGTAACTGGATTAAATGATGATGATAACCGAACCAGTTGTTGCTGTCATGGTCATATTGCTTGTATATTACAATATTATATAAATAAAATATGCAAAGTGCAAGCATCAGACCTAAATCCTGACACGAAAATCCAGTTTTCAAAAATACAGAGGGGATCTCACAAGCTTACATAGTATACACACAGCAATACACAAAAAATATATAACAAACAAGCAGCAGGCAAAAAAAAGGGATAATTTGTATCAGCATAACAGATAGGATTCTATACATCAGGAATAAAATTATTATTGATGGTCAAGAAAAAATTATTAAGGATGAGAAAAGAAAAAAAGGAAAACCCGAAATAAAATATAAAAAAAAAGAGTTGTTCGGTTGGTCAGTTATTTAAACGCAATTACTAGCGTACTAGAGCGTCTAAAATTGTGCAGAAAAAGAAGAAAATGAAAAAAGTACGATACATATGTCCATAAGGACAATACACATACACACAAAAAAAAGGGATCTAATACAATACGAATGTGTGATGTGTGCAAAATTAAATCGACACTTTTATTTTATTTTTCTTATTAAAGGATTTATGGGATATTTGTTTAACTAATTAAAAAATAAAATTTGAAAAGTTTAAAATTTAAAATGAAAAAAGGATAAAAGAAAAAAAGAAAAAAAAAACAAAACAAGAGAATTAAATAATAAATTTTGAATCCAATAAAATATTTTTGAGTTTTAAGTGAATAATTTCTTGAATTTCACCACAAAACAGGATTAAGGGAGAAATTATGTGTTTGTCAAGAAGTACTTATTTTTCGTGATTTAATTAAAGGAGAAAACAATAATAATGTCAGGACTTTATTTATGATGAATGTTGTAATGATTTTGAAATTTAAGAATTTTATTAGTTTAAGTTATATAACGTCGCCCTTAGTGCCCTTATCTATTATTTTTTTTTTTGGTATAGTTTAGCTCGTTACAAGGATGAAGAAGAATAAAAAAAACTAAAAACTAAAAACTTACTCTTGATTTGTAACAAAAAAATAAATAATAAATGTAACATAATATGTAGTATTTGTTCAACCGTTCTCTAGAATCGTTCTTTTTGTAGATGAAACATACCTGGAAAGATACAAAAAAAAAAGAAGAAAAATATTAATAAAAATTATTAGGGACGTATTTTATTTTCTTAATAAAAAAAATGAAAAATAAATAAAAATCTTATACAAAAAAAAAAAAAATTCGAGATATAAAATAAAAAGCAAATGAAAAACATCTTGTATTTTATTTACTATTTCTTACAATAATAATTAGAAAATTGAATAACCATGGTAATATGTATTTATCCTTGACTGATTCGCTTTTATACATATACATACATACATATATACTTACTTATATGAAATACAATATTCACATTTTTCTCTTGAATAAATAAAATAAAATTCCCTTGTTATGAAATTCATACCTGTAAATTTTGATTTAGTGTGGGAGTTTTTTGTTCGAATACGTTAAACAAGCAAAAAAAAAAAAAAAAAAAAATATTACGCATCGTATCAGTTGTGTAGTGTATAAGACGTCATTAAATTATTAAATCCTTTCTAAAGGATCATTATTGATTTTTCTTAAAAAGAAAA
Organism: Bombylius discolor; assembly: GCA_939192795.1. Classification (NCBI taxonomy): domain Eukaryota; kingdom Metazoa; phylum Arthropoda; class Insecta; order Diptera; family Bombyliidae; genus Bombylius; species Bombylius discolor. The sequence goes on from OW584242.1 coordinate 5,610,621, forward strand.
TAAGATTGTCGATGCTTTTGTGATCACGTAGACAAATTGAAAGATTTAATTCTATTGTGCTCTGAAGGTACTTTTGATTTTTAAAGCTTTTCAAAATTCTAGAATTTTCGAAGACAGAAAATAATTCTAAAAATTTTTCAAAATAAAGTGTTTCGAAAAATTCAGAAACTCGATGATTAGTAGAAAGTTAATTCAAAGGTACATTTTTAAAGCTTTCGAAAATCAAAAGATTCCAGGATTTTCCTGTCTTTTCATTGAACAGTCTAGCCGGTACGGTACTTTTGAATAAACTGTTTAATCTGTTGCAGGACATTGAAAAACCTTGTACTTCGTCCTTTTTATATCTTTTGACTGAAATCTCAACAGACAGGGAACTCAACTGTTTAAAAGAACATTTATTTACCTTGAGTTTTCTGAGCCATAGATGTAGTCCCCTGGGTACAAAAACGTTAGTTCAAATCGTACAAAAGTTGGTTTATGATACAAAGAATATGTACATATGAGTATTTTCTTTATTCTTGTTTAAAATTGAGAATCCTTTTTTAAGGTTAAGTTTTCATGAGTAACTTCAGATTTTTTTTTTTTTTTTTTTTTTTTTCAATTTTTTCCTTTATAAGTGCTTTGAAATAGATCCTTAATTAATCAATTATTGATTAATAAACTTCATTATCTTTTTCCAATAAAAGAAAAAAACGAAAAGGAAAAGAAAAGCTTGAAAAAAAACAACTGGAAAAAAGATTAAGTAATAAGAGAAAATAAAATTGAAAAAAAAAAAAAAGTGTATCAAGTATGTACTTTGAAATGGAATCTGTGTAATCAAAAACTTTTTTTCAGAAAACTTTTAGAAAAAATTTTTTATTGCACTTTTTGTTGTTGTTGTCTTTTTGTTGTATGTATGTGCCATTTATAATCCATAAATGGTAATATTGAAGAAGTATATAAGTGACATAAAATCCACTTAAACAATATGTTTTTTTTTTTTCTACTTTTCTTTACTTTTTTTTGTTGTTGTTGAAGATTTCCTTCAATTTGTGTTTTTGTAATTTGTAGCTTTTCTTCAGATACACCAGAATAGAAAATATGTATGCTTTATGGTCTAATGTTTCAACTTAATGTAGATACAGATTTGTATATACATACAGTTATATATGAAATATAAAATTTATATCATTTTTTATATAACGATAAGTATCTTCTTATACATACTTTGTTTGTATGTATGTAAGTTCAAAACCATATCATGTGCAATTTTAAAGTCTAGATGGACTTTGAATAATTTATGTGTTTACTACACAAATTTTTCCTTTAACACTAATATTATGAAAGTTTATATATATATACATGAATGTATCTTGTCAAAATAAATTTAAGAAAGAGTTATATACATATAGTACATGTAACTTTTTTTTTTCTACACTTTATTTTGTATCTTTCTTTGATATTTTTGTTTGAAAGTAACAAAAACTTTTTTTTTTTCTTTTTTTGTGTATTAATAATAAATTTGAAACAAAAATATATTTTTAGATATCATCGTTAAAAGTTTTCTTGTATCTTTTTGTATCAGAAATAAATTGTTTTTTTTTTCTTTTAAAGAATTTAAAGTAAAAAGGAAAATTTTTAAAACAAAAACAAAAAAAGTTAAAAAAAATATTAGTAAATTTTTTATTTATCCATAATTTAAAGAGCTAATTTTAAAATACTTAAAGCACCCTTCTTTTTTTTTCTCCCACTCATATATTCAGTATGTATAGTAGATTACAAATGAAAATCATAAGAGAGAAAATTTATTAAATGTTCAATGAATTTGAGCTTTTAAAAATACTTTTCCTTTTATTTTTCTTCAAAATATTAAATTTTTTCACTTAATTAACTCTTTTTCTTTTTCCTTTTCATTTTTTTCTTTTTCAACCCCCGGTTATTCCAGAGCTCTTACACAGCAGAGTAAAGGTACTTATTATCGTTTCATAACACATGATTTCCACTTAATTTTGTTATCGACTGTAATTGAAAAAAAAAAAAAAAATTGGGAAAATAAAAAAAATATTAATAATGACTTATGTATAAAAGGCAAAACTATATGTGTCACAAAATCTCATATATGTACAAGGAGTAAACCGAAAATTGATGATATTATACTACTGAAATCCTTATTCATTTTTTTTTTTCGATTTTATTTGATTTGTATTTTTTGTAAAGATAGTAGTCAACTCAATTCGCATATAATTTTTATATTAAAAAATAAAGGGGGAAAAAAATAACATGAATCCATGTCCAATTATCCCATATGCCATTCTAAATATTTTTGCCCTTATGTTATAAAATTATCCTGTATTTGATTTTTTTTTTTTTTACTGCTACCACTTTTTTCTCTTTTCTATAATCATAATCATACAATATTACAATGAAATAACAATCCCTTTCTTTCCAAAAAGGAGTTGTTGTTTTTTTGTTGTTGTTGTTGTCGTCAAGTGCATGAATGCACAATTCAAAAAGGAATATATATAATATAAATAATATCATGGCTTTTTTTTATACTCACAATGAGTAGTTGTAATCTTTGGGTTGTCGTTGTATATTAAAAATTCCCTGCAGGGAATTATTGAAGGAAAAAAATGATGTATTATGAAAAAAAAAAAAGAAAGATAAGTAGAAAATGTATAACTAAACATAAAAGGATTGTAATAGTTATCTTATATGTTTTGTTGTTGTTGCAAAATAAGGACCTTATTATGTGCAATTGATTAGATACAGCTGAAAAATATAATTAAAGATTTATTTTTGATGATAACTAAAAAGGAAATTCATAATAAATATTGACAAGTGTGCCAAACGAATCGCTTCTATGTCTATTGTTATTATTATTTCTTTTTTTTTAAGAAGGATATAGTTTTTCCTTTTTTAAATTTAATTCTATTTTTTATGGAGGCGTATTTCACAAGTTTTTTCGAATTTCCATGTTTAAAAGAATGGTACTTTTAAAAAACGTCAGATGATCGTCTTTTGACGAAAATCAATAATTCATAAACTTTTTGACGAATTCGTGAAAAATTCAAAAACTCGATGACTTTGCAATTGACTGCAAATATTTGAGCAGCAAAGTATTCAGTTTAAAATTACTGCAAATTTGCTGTTGTCAAAGTTATTAGATTAGAGATGTGGTCTGAGTAAAACGAATTTTAATAAAGGAAAAAATGAATAGGTGAATATTGGGGTGAATAGAACTTCTTTTATAATTTTTCTGCCTATTTTTATTTAAAAAAATATAAAAATGACTTTTAGCAATTCTTTTTAGCCTTCAAAAACGTCAAGTAATGCAAAAGCATTGTGATGCATTTGACTTGTTAACGGCATGTCATTGATGCCAATACAATCATGTGATCGTAAAATTTTTGACGTTTCTGAAAAGTATCAATATAATTAAATTTCACTCGTTTAAGAAGATTCTGAATTCAATTTGGAAGGTCTAAACATTTCTTCTGGAATATTCTGAAGTTTGATTTCAAGGTGTTATTGATGGATTAACGTGTTTAACTTTTTTGTGAAAAATTTACAATGGAAAATATGTACCCAATAATTTTTTTTTTGTTTTCATTTGAAAATCATTTTGGATATTTGAACTGATTTTACATGTTCATATTTAGAAAATCGCTTCAAAATTTCATTTGAAAGCTCTAACACTACACTACTTAGAAAATGTTCCAAAAATACACTTTAACATAATTTTTATTTTCCAAACAACATGTTTTTTTTTCCCAATTTTCTAAATATTTAAAATTTAAACTGTAAAATGGTTCAACTTATGGATAAATTTTTTAAAGTGTCATGGAGGTGGAGAACTCAAATAAATAATTACGGAAAGCAATAATATCTATTATTTTCGAAATTCTTCTATGCCACATTTTTCTAAACCAATGTACGTGTCTTTTATTCTAAAGTAAACATGTTATGTATTTTTTTTTTCATAGAAATTTTTACAACCTTATAATTTAGAAATAAATCAGACATACCAAAGGAATCTATTTTGAGTTCAGTACTTTTTTTTTTTTTTGTTAAATTGTTTTATTTTTTTTCTAATGAATTCTTAAATCTTAAATTATTTCTTTACCACATTTTAAAGGAAATTAACTGTATATGATATATCCTTCTTGATTATAAAATTGCATTTATATTTTATGAATTTTTAATGAAACAAATATCTATAACATGAATCTAAAAATGAAGTAAATCACAAAGCAATTATTACTGTCATTCATATCCAGTTATAGTTATTATAATGTCCATTGCATAACATATTATGAATATTTATATGCATTTTCATTCTAAAAATAAAATATCCATTCATTTTGAAAACAAAAACAAAACAAAACAACAAAAAAAACAATTGAAAATCCACTTTCAATCTACATATCTTCAATTAGAATATAAAATAATGTATGTACAATTCCCCTTCAGTTTCTAATAAATTTCCAACATAAAATACAAAACAATATTATTGAATTATTGAAAAACAAGATTGTATGTAGGGAGGACAATTGATGATGTTGATTGTAGTGATGGTAGGAGAGAAGAATTAAAATACACATAACACATAACCTTAATCGTGGGATAATGACATTTGGAATGATTTATGCACTTTCATTATATACAACTGTACACATTACTTCATATTTTAGTTATTTCTCATTCTTTTTATATATATTCTTTGGACATGTCATTGTTTTATTTTTACCCCCTATTTGAAAACGTTTATTAAATTGCTTTCTATAGGTAAAATGAACTGATATATGTATGTACAAAACTATCTACGACAATATTGTATCTATAATATTTGAATTTTATATTTGATTTTTCGTAATTTTAACAAAATTTTTCTCTTTATTTGTCCATTATTTCGGTTTGTCCATTATTTCGATTTTTTAATTGAATACCTGATATGTGTTACTTACATATATACAATAATCTACTTTAATAAGCATATCCAAAAAAAAAAAAATGTTTTTGATTTGTCTTTTTTTTTGTTTTTTCGTCATTTTTTTTCATCATTATGCAATTATTAACTGGCATTAAATGATATGTCATAAACAATGCATTGACTTATGGCCTAAGGCTATACTAAAAACAAAAAAAAAAAACAAAACAAAAAAAAAAACGGTATACTTATAACACACATATGTGTATCTGTATGAAATTAAAATTAAAAATACAGTCTTTAGGGTATAATTAAAATGTCTTTTTTTTCTTTTTTCTTCCTTGTGTTGCAGTTTTGTTGTTTGCAAAAAAAAAAAAAATTTTTTTTTCTCATTTTTAATTTTCATAAAATGCCAATGTTTTTTTTTTTTACAGTTTCTTTTTAAAAAATGCTTAGTTTTTTTGTTTTTTTTTTTTTCACTTTATTTAATTTGACATATGTTAATGAAACTATGGATTTCCTGTTATGTTTTTTTGGCGCTTATGTACTAATTTTTATTTTCATTTTTAGTTGCCTGCCTTTTATGTTTATTTTAAGCTTATTAAAGCAAGTAATACACAATAAAAAATACAAAATAAAAGATTGTTTGCATGATAAATGAATGAGCAGATATTTACTACACACAATTTTTTTTTTTTTTTTTTGTTATATTTTATTTCTACTTTACAACATACTATCATCATGTACTTTATTAAAATATAATGAATATTTTCGGAAATGAAGGGCGGCCTTATGAACATAATAAAATAAAATAAAAAAATAAAAAAAAAAGAGTGATAGATCTCATTTAAAAGTCACTTAATAACTTTAAGTCACGCTATTTTATTACTTTTACTTGAAAAATAAAAAATATGTAATAAAAAAAAAAAAAATACATAATTGAAAAACAAATTACAAAGAAAAAAAACATTTTTGTTTTGTTATTGTGTATTTACTTGTTTTTAAGCACTTATGCTTACTGTCTCCAATTTACATGATGATTCCACTGTGGAGCACAAATTGCCTGTTACCACTTTAATTCAGTTATAATTTCTATACTATTACTACACAGGAAAAAAAAAATCTAAATTAAATTTTAATCCTTTTTTTTTAAATTTAAATTAAAAAAAAAATATTTAATTCCAAAATTAAATGAAGATTTTGTTCTATAACAGAAATATGTACCGTTAGAATTTTACATTTTCATATGCTTGAAAAGGAAAAAAAAACTAAAAACAAGGACACCCTACTTAGGCTTGAGTATTTTAAAGGACTAACTAAACTTTTAAATTTCATAAATAATTTAAAAACTAAGAAAAAATGCTTGCTCAATTTTCTGGACGAATTAAATATTACTCCGAATTTTTTGCCTGTGTAAATTTTTTTTTTGTTTGTTTGTTTAGTTTTTCATTTCAGAAAAAAACAAAACAAAAATCGATAACGACAAAACCATTACCGTCGATATATCGTGTTGGTGTTATCATTCCCCTAATTTTTTTTTTTTTTTTTTCAATTAAATATTTCGCTTGAATTTAACATTTAAAAAATTACACTTTCAGAATTCATTACTCGTATTTTGAATATACCAACATTTTGACATGCTTTTAAGCAAACAAATAATAAATAATTGATTTAATTTGATAAATAAACTGAATATCGAAAATCATTTTTGAGCTTTACAATTAAATTTTTGTGAAATTAACAAATAGAAGCTTGAAATATGTTTGAAATTGAAAATATTCAGATATGAGAAACCAGGAAATTACAATTTTTAAATTTCATGTTTGAAAATTATTTCAATACAACTTTATCCCTTTTTTTTCCCCTCCCCCGTTGTATATACGAGTAAGTAAGGATATTTCAATGAAATCTAATTTCGATTCATGTCATGTTTTATTAAATGTTAATTTAATTTTATGAACACAAACTTCATATTATTATTTGAAGTCCTTTTTTTTTTTTGTAAATAAAAGAAATTTATTCGAATGAATTTTCATTTTATTTTTTAGAATTTATCGAAGGATTTAAAAAAAAAAAAAAAGGAAAATCCTTTACTAAATAAAATAAAGGTAGACAGCTTCAATCAAATCGAATAAATATCAATTGATAATATTCCTTAGCCAATTTATCCTTTTGCAATTTTTTTTTTCCTTTTATTCAGTTATAAGAGATTTTTTTGGTTTTTTTCTTCTTCAGTGTTTGTTCGCTTCATCAAATTTCCTACACAAATTTTTCCTACTCAACGGACTACAAACAAAAAAAAAAAGCCTTAAAATTTGATAGTAGAAGAAGAAAAAAAGGATATTATCAATGAGCATGAACACATTAGGTTGTTGTTACAACGACGCAAACCGGTTATAAAACCTGTTTTTACAACTTCTTAAACTACATCTGAAGGTGACACGATCAGTTGTAACGAGAGTATAAGTGTATTACAACCGTGAAGCTAAAATTATTTTAGTTGATTTCTTACTATACCAAGTTGGAAAAAATTATACCATTATGTTACAACCAGCGCAACAATAACCGGTTTAACCACCAAGTGTGCAAAGGGTGAATGACATGTTGTAGGAAGTTTTTATGTAAACGCACACACACACACAAATTTAAATTTGAATATTACTTTGAAATTTTCTTACATGAAGGACAAAAAAAAAATGCAAACCCTTTCTTTCCTTAATTTCGATATATATATTATTTTTTTTTTTTGCTTTAAGGTTTTATATCCTTAAAATTTTTCAAAAGAATTTTTTTGTTGTCTTCTTACTTCATTTCACTACTTAAAAGCTTTCATCGTACATCAACATATGTACATACGTATATATACGTTTTTATATCAATGTTATCTAATTGTCCAGAAAATATATTAAAAAAAAAAAATAAAATAAAATAAAAATTCATTCATGCGAAAAATATATTGAATCTGTTCATCATTGAAGTATAATTTAATTACAAACCAAAAAAAAAAAAAAACGCAGGCATGACAAAAAGAAGAGACATTTTAATTTTTGGAAAAAGAAGAAAAGAGATCTTCTATGAAGTGAAAAATAAAAAATTTAAATAAAAAAAAAAATGGATTTAAAACGAAATAAAAAATTAAATAATCGAGTAATATGAATAAGTCCTTAGGTATCTACATATTTTTTTGTTCCTTGTGATTTCCTTGTCTTTTGCAACGTATCAAATTTCTCAAAAATAATTGTTCTTCCTCGAGAAAAAAAAAACATTCTACGATGAGCGATAAACAACAAGTAGCAATACACTGAAAATGAGTGATTTTATTGCGTAAAAAAAAAAAAAATAACAAAAAATTGAAGAAAAAAAAAAAATAACAAGGTTCAAAAGGTAGACAGATGTGAGTCCTTGAAATGGATGCGTTCGAAATTGAAAGTGAATGAGAAGATAATGGAAAAAGAAAAATTTTGATGAATATTAAATTCAGGCGTAGGCGTTTCATGTAGAATAATTTGACATTGATTTAATGATGTTATTTAAGAATTTCATTTTTTAAACGTTCTGAAGTCAAATGTCAATTGCTATATGCCATTGTGGTAAGGATTAGTGGGAGAAAAATTTCACAAAAAAAAAAAAAAAATACCAATTAGAAAAAAAAAGTATAAAATATTGTGAAGAAGTAAAAAATTGTTTATAAAAAGGATCAAATTACAAATTAAAATTCATAAGATGTATTTTTAAAGGACACTCTTCAATCATTACTTTCCTCTTATATTTTGTACCAGTATTTGAAGATTGTTTAAATTTCAGTGATATATATTTTTTTTTAATGTCAACCCTTCAACTAATAATTTAAAATTAATGTCCTACAAAAAATTCCATTAGAATATAAGTAAAAAAAAAAATTAATGACTTAAATATTAGAATTCTAGGACACTCAATGAAAAAATTATTTTGAGAAAAACAAGTATCTTCTCAAAAACTTTGAAAAATTACTCCGAAATTAATTAAGTATAGCGTTTCCTTTCATGATAAAAGATACCCCAAGGTATTTTTTACTTTTAAGACACATTTCACGTTAATCATCAAATTTCTTTTTAAAATTGAATTTGCCCCGGAGAAAAATTTATTTTTTATTTCTTTAAATTAAGGATTCTGTAAAGTTTTACACTAAAGGCTTTTAAAATCTTCTAGTATTGAATTGTGTTATAAAAAACTTCCCTTTTCTCATAAAACTCACAACTGATGACTTACAAAACACAAAAAAGCAATTTATTTTGTAATGAAATACCATTTTGGGGTTTTTTTTTTTCTATCTTAATTTTGCCTTAATAATAATGAATCCTTGAGATAAATTTTGGGTGTTATATACATATGTATAGTATATAAAAGGTCTCTCATGACAACATAGCCCCTCTCATACTTAATTTTCTTTGTGTTTCTTTTCAATTTTCAAAATCTCATATTAGATCCCACCCTCTTGATACCTATTTTCAAAATATAAAAAAACAAAACGAATGTTTCTTATTACTATTATTTTCGCTCTATCACAATTATACCATGCATTTATCAATCAGATTTTTTCAATTTTGTTTTTTTTTTCTTTTCTGTAAACCATTACCACACACATCATTCATTATTATAATTTACCATTCATGCATTTTTATTTTGCACATTCATTTTATTTATTTTATTTTATTATTATTATTTTTTTTTCATATTAAATAATTCTCACATGTGTTCATGATCGTTAAAAGGAATATAAGTATTTTATTTACAACCCTCGATAGTCCTTATTTTATGTTTTTTTTTTTTCTCTCTCTTATTATTTGCTTGCTAATATGTCAGAGAAAATATCTCACATCAGGGGGTTGGCAAGTAACTAATATTTAATTTTGAAAAAAAAAAAAAAAAAAAAATCTAATAATATTAGCAACATATCGTAAATATATGTATGTATGTACATATTTACTATGTGTGCAATTAGTATCAAGATTGAATGACTAAAATATATTATATGTATAAAATGAAAGGATAACGTACATGTTCATTATTTTCCATTGAAAAAACCAAAATTATTGTATGGAACACATGTATTTAGCCGAAAAGAATTTTAACGAAGAAAAAAACAAAAATTGACATAAATACTTATTTAAAAATGAAAAGGAAAAATAAGGAGTCACCATGAAGATATAATAAATTTATAAAAAAAATCATATGATGTTTAAAGGATATGTAGATTTGTTTTTTTTAACACGTGTACAAAATAATCCGTAGTACAAAATGTAAAACAAAAAAAAAATCAATAAAACATTGAAAAGTTTTCCAAATTCACATTTTTATTTTTTGTATTTAATAAAAAAAAATAAAGTGTAAAGTAAAGTGATTTTAAAGAACCTCAATGCACCACTCCTAATTAGGGCGTATTTTAAATGTGGAAGAAAAACGCAATCTGCGAATTGTGAAAGGTTCCTCAAAGTGAATTTTTTTCAAGGTTCTTCTACAATGAATGAACTGTCTAACCAAAATTCACAATTCCTATTGTGTGCCCGGTGGTTAATTTTTATTTTGTTTTTGTAATTTTTTTCAAATTTTTTTAATAATAACGATTTAATTTAGGAAACATTTTAAGGATAAAACAAAAAACAAATACCACCTATATAAATTTAAAGGTTTCAATTTCACAGAAAACCACACAATAAAAGATTTAAAAAAATCTAAAGGAGTAAAAATGAAGACAAATAAGGTAATGTCGTCCTCTTTAAATTTTATTTTTTTTTTATTTTTTTTTTTTTAAAAGCATATGAATATGCTTTATCGCTTTATAATGCATTTAGCACCGTATCTAGCTGTTATCCTTGTGAATTTTCATAGAAGAAATATTGCTTTTAGAAAATCTTTTTTTTTTTATTTTTATTTTTTTTTATATCCTTGATATGATAAACAAATCACATATTGCAACAGTAAGCATATTTATATACATAAATTCATTTATCATAATCAAAAACATCACTCCTTCTACTATATTCTCTAAGCAAGGATAATGTAATAATAATATGTAACATATTGTCTTCATCTCTATATCATGTTATTTTCAATGTGCATATACGTGTCGCAATTCTTACTCCTTATTTATTTAAAAAGAATGAACTTTCATATTTTATATTATTATCCTTAAGGATTATACTATATTTTATATGCTGATTTATTTTTCACAAAAAAAAAAAATAAAAAAAAAATATCCTTAATACAATAGAAAATAAATGTGAAAAATTAAAGAAGGTGTGTTGTGTGGTCGTACCGTATTCGACTCACGAAAAAAAAACTTTTTTTTTTTTTTTTGAAGTACATAAATTTTATGCATTTTACAAAGGATTCTTTTTACATAAATCTTATACGAATTTTTGTTAAAAATAAAATACATGAAAATAAGTCGTCAAAAGACAATATAAAAATTTATGGTTTCCATATTGTTCGTTTAAACAAGGACTAAATATAAACAACAAAAAAAAAATTCACAAATTATTATGATGATGATGTTCAAGACAAATTGGATTATTTGCATATCAAAGGTAAAAAAAAATAAAAAAAAAACTCACTCATTCATAAACAAATTTTAAAATAAGGATAAAGATTTAAAACAGTAATAAACAAATATACATATATTTATATGTAAGTATTTTCTGGTACTTGTGCAACGCACAATAAAAAAATTTATATGAAATTTTATTTAATACACGAATAGAAAACATTTAAATTGCTTGTTTTTTTCGTTCTGTTGAGGGATGATGTGGGTTGTTTTTATAAGAGGGTTTTTTTTTTCTTCTTCAGAGACATATTATGTATATGTGTACTCGCATCCATCAAAATAATAAAGATTTAAGACAAATTTGATTTTTCCTTTTCAATTAATGAAAAATATTGAAAGAGAGAAAATTAAATCATGATTGTGCACAAACCACAACAAAAACATGAATTTTTTTATTTACTTTTTCTTCGTTCGTTGGTTTTTTTTTTTTTTTTTTCCTTCAGAAGTATCTAAATCGAAAAACTTACATTCTGCCAAGTCATGATGATGATGAGTGTATAGAAAATGAATTACAACAACAAACTGTTTTTTTTTTTTTATTTTATTTTTTTTTTTTCAAATATTATTTATTCAAGAAGTAAATTTTATGCTACCGTTCAATTACAACAAAAACCCACTGTACTATATATTTACTGTTTCGGAAAAGAATTTTATACAAGTAATGTAAATAAATATGATGTAACACACAATACGCAATACTTATGTGTTGTTTTTTTTTTTTCATTTCTTCCTTTTCAACTTTTCTTTTTTTTTGTTTTTGATTGAAATTAAGTGCAATATATACATTTTGTTTTTTTTTTTTTTTTTTTGTTTTAGTTAGGATTCCCTATACAAAAAATTCGATATTCTGTGTGTGATGGTTGATCAAATATTTATTTTTCATTTATTTTGACGAAATATATGCTACGTGTGTAATACAGAACAACACAAAAAAAAAAAAAAAAAAACATTAAAACAAATCAAAGTTTTCCAATAATTTGCCTGGTCATTTTCTTTTTTTTGTCCCGGACGATTCTAACACGTGACTAATTTTCAGAATAAGAAAAATGATATTATTTGAAAAAATAACAAACAGCAAAAAAAACATCCTACTGAAGAATATTATAAGAGTGGTCGATTTATTTGGACAAGTTTTTTTTTCGTATTAATTAAAAATTATGAGATTGTGTTTTTTTTTTCTTGTTTGTTCAGAAAACCATTCAAAAATATTCGAAATGGGGGAAAAGCTTATTTTGAAGATAATAATTTATAAACATAATAAATGTGAATTATTTGAAATTTAATTGCTATCTTTTTTTGAAAAAAATACTTGACAACATTAAATACATGTATGCAGCTTGATTGAACATTAATTTCCTGTATCAAAACCAATTGACTGACCAAAATCGTAAATCTTGAAAATTATTCTAGATTGGAAAGAAAAGGAAATTAATTATGAAAACTTATTACAGATGATTTAAATTATAGATATAACTAGCAATATAAATTTTGCAAATTATTGCATTTATAGGGAAGAAGTGAGTACCAAGAGGCAATTAGTACATAATAAGGATACTTAAAGTTTATTATAGCTTCATGTTCATGTTGGCTTTAGTTGAAAGGGTTATTGTTTTTCGCAGGTAAATTTAAACAGAAATATTCAATTTTTTAAATCGAAATTTGTCATGGTGCAGTAACCCATGCAATATTGTATCATTTATTTTTCCCTTTTCTCTCCTTTTTTTTTTTCCGTCCTTTCAATTTGGCACCGTAAATAAACGAAATACTGTTCAATTCATATCTCTAAGGATCTACCTTTGTTATTGATTTATTAAGATATTTTCCGTAGGACATACATTTTAAAATTTCATTATTGCGATTGTTTGTAGGAAACTTGTTATTTGACCCTCTTTTCGGTTTTTATTTTTTTTTTAAGGCTTTTAAAGAAATTTCATAAGAACTTATTTCTCATTAACGACAAATTTCATTACATGCTTCTTTCAATGTAATTCATGAAAATTTTAATAGATAAATAATTTAATCAAAAGTGTAAAGTCCTTTTTATTCTTTATAGCAAAAAGAGAAAATTTTTAAAAAAACAACCCCCACTAAATCTTTTGTCACTGAAAAATTGAATTTTTCTCACACACCAAAAAAAAAAAAACAATCTTCATTCTTCAGATTCTGAAATAAAATTGAATTATTTGTCCTTAAAAGTTGATTTTTCTCTAAACAAAAATTTTTCTCAACATTAAATAGAATTACTGAATAAAATTATAAAACATGATCAAAATTTTTCAGTAATAAACATTTCAATTTCCCTTTTTCTTTTTCTATATGAATTTTCAATTTATTCATCAATTTTGAACGTAGAAAATTAAAAAAAAAAATTACATTAAATTTAATTAACAAGAATTTTCACTCTTGAAAAATCATTTTGTTTCCTCTTCTATACATAAATATCCTTTAATTACGAAAATACATTATGAAAATTTTCAATTTGTATAAATATTGCTTTTTTTCTTCTTTTTTTTGAAAATAACGTTATCCCACTATATACCATATTTAATCATCCACCCACTCACATACATTCACAAATAAGCATTTATATACATAAAATAATCATATCCTATAAATTTTAGTTGTTATGTCTAAAAATTAATATATTGAAAGTGTTTCCCATAAAATAGATATTATATACTTATGTCGTAACTATGGATATGTTTTGTTTGTATATATACGAAAGGAATTCATTAAAATAAAATGAATACAACAACAGCAATAACAACAACAATAACAAAAAAAGAAAAATTCACAAACACCATTTCATGTTTAACTATACATACATATATATATAAAGTTTGATTAATGATTTTGAAAGCTATAATCCTAATTCTCTGTTAAATTATAGATTTTCATAAAATATTGAAGAACTAAAGAACTTTAATTATGATCCTGCTTTTGTTCTTTTTATTTTAGTTCATTTTTTTTATTTTTTTTTTTGTTATCCTCATGTTTTGTGGTTTGAAATCCTAAACAAAAGAAAATTTTATACATATGATATATACATATGTACAATTTATGTAGAATTTGAGAATGAGTTTATAATGAGAATTAATAGGCATCGGTATATCGGTGTCGGTATTGATACGTGCACACAAAACAAAAAAAAAAAACAATATTTTTCGAAAATTGTATACAAGTAGTTTTTCGAAAAAGATATTAAATATGTTATCTGGGTTATAGAGTGTAATTATGTGTGATTTATAAAAAATAAAAAAAAGTGGGAGGGATTTTAATTAACAAAATGCTATTTGTTTGAATTCAAATAATCAAAATTTTGGTGTACAAGAAATTCAATAGAATGAATTTCGAATATAATTAAAGTTATTTTTTGTTCTGTGGTAAATTGTCCTTTTTTTTTCTTTTGTTTTGCTTATTTCGAATAATAACAATTTAATTAAAATTTGTATTATTAATTGACAAAATATGAAAAACAGTAAATATGTATATTAATTTTGTAATATTTAAATTGATTTCTCGTTAAAAAGGCCCCTTTTATTTTCTTGTTCTTTCTTTAGATACTTTTTTTTTTTTTTTTTTTTTTTTTTTTTGATTTTATCCCTTTAAGATTTCTTTGGTCAGAGATTAGTGGTTTATTTTCATCGTTTGTTTTTGTGTGATGATCCTTTCGATTAAAATAAGATCAATTTTAAATGTTGTGGTTATCGAGTCTTTAAAAAAAAAAAAATTAAATAAAATGATGAGGTTCTCCTCTAGTGTGTTGCATAAATAATATGTTCGATGGAAGCATAGTGGTTTTTGTGTGTGTTTTTTGTTTTTTTGTTTTTTTGTTTTTTAAAAAAATTCAAAACAAAAACAAAAACATTTTTCGTCAACGAATGAACTTGATATTGATACGATAATATTCATGAAAAATGGATATCTCGACAGAGATACGAATATTTTTTAAATTGGTTTGGGTCTGTGTATCTTTTCTGCTTTTTTTTTTTCTGTAATTTTCTAAATTATATACTTTGGATACAATGATGACGATGACGAACGAATGTTATTAAAAATTTTTTTTTTGGGGTTTTGGTTATTGATCTGTTTTCAATTCTCTTTTTTTTTTTTTTTTTTTTTTTTTTTTTTTTTTTTTTTTTTTTTTTTTTTTTTGCTTTCTTTTTTTCTGCATTTTTGATGGATTTAACGTTTTTATTTTTTGAGACTTTTTTTTTTAAATGTGCGTTTTTTGAATATGCGGTCACCGACATATGGTAAACTGTGAGTTGATTACATCAATCAATATGATATGTATCGGGAGTTTTACGTTTAAAAAATAAAAAGTTAAAAATTAAATTGTTTTTTTTTTATTTCTTATCTTTTTTTTTTCTTTCAATTTTTTTTTCCCTTCGATTAAAACGGTAGAAAATTAAAAAAAAAAAAAAAAAAAAAAGAACAAAAAAGGTATAAAAAAAAAAACAATTCATGTACCTATATAGAACTAGTTTTTTGATAACGGTAGCACATCAATATTTTTTTGAAAATCGATTTAAACGCATACCAAAAAAAAATACATAAAAAAATAATAATAACATGAAGAAAATAAAGGGTTAATTAATAATGATAACCTACTGATTAAAACCAGTCTGGTTAGTTTGGATGATAATAAAAACGAACGTGAACGTTTAAAAATAATATTTTTTTTTTTTTTTTTTGGAATAAAAAGAACAGAACAATTAAAAAAAACGGACTTATTTGTCTTCACGTTTTGTTTGAAAACTAATTTTCAAAGAAAAATTCTAGGGTACAAAAATAACAAAAGTAATAATTAGCTGAACTTCTTTAGTCTTTTAAAATAAAAAAAAAATAATTACTTTTTTCTAATTTAAAAGATCCTTTTTTTTTACTCTAAAAACACTTGTGTTATTTTTGATAAGCAACACTTCATCATCTTTTTTTTTTTTTATAATGATAATAATGTTCATAAAAGGATTATGTGTCTTCAAAATAATAATTTTTTCACATTATTATAACTTTTTCTATTATCCTCAGGACTTTGTAATTGACATTTTGATTTAGGACATTTTTAATTTAGGACATCACAAAAAAACAAAAAAAACACATTAAATTATTTTCTGAATGATCTTTTCAAGTAAGTTTCAAAGCATTATTTTCTACAAAAAGTAACTCTTACTCTTAAAATCCAATAGATTTCCTTAATGGCTTATAAGAAAAAATTAACCCTCCCTCATTTATATTTTTCTTTTTCCTTTAAGTACAATAGAAAAGAAATTTATCTAAATGATGATTTTTTATTGAGTTTTAGTTGAATTTTATTTTAGTGAATAAATAAAATACATCTAGAATATATGTACATAAAAAAGGAACATATACATACGTTCATACACTTGTTTCTGTTTTATTTCCCGTTCTTTTATTTTTTATTTTTTTATTTTTTTTTTATTTTAATAAATGCGTTAATAGTTTCTTTATATATAATGTCATCATTTATAACCACGCCTGTGTACCGGAAATATAAAATAAAGGTTAATTGTCCGCAACGATATTACATTGTAATAGTGTTAGTAGTTAGTTATATATATAGTTACTATAGTGTTAGAGTATAAAAAATATATAATATATGCATTTAATAAAATTTATTATTCTTTGAAATGGTCACTTATTAATATTAAGGCCATTCTGAGTATATGCGGCTATGCTATTCATATAAATTTCTATACATCATCAACTTTATAAATCCAATATAATTTATTACTTACATAATATGAAAAGTACATACATATATGAATATATAATAAATGCATAATAATAATAAATAGTAAATTCATTCATAATGCATTCATAATTCAATTGTTCTTTTTACTTTTTTTTTTTTTTTCATGTACCTACTTACTTATTTACTGTTACTCATGCACAATTGAAGAATTTTCATTTAGGCTTTTATTATTTTCTAAGGGACACTGCCCTATATGAATTTATTAGTTAGACTTTGACTAAATACACTGGAAAAAATTTTATAGAATAATTTTCAAATCGATTATGAATATTTTTTAAGTATTTTTATATTAAAATTTAATCCAAATTAAGGATTAGCTACAAATGTATCTACAATGTACAATTTCAAATAATTTGAAATAAATTCTTTACCAAATTTTCACTATGAAAACACGGAACAAAATAATTGTGGACTATACGTGAAGAAAATAAGAAGTCAACCATGATTACTGAAAGGAAATTTCATTCTAATTCAAGAGAATTGAATTCAATTGGTCACCGAGATCTGGCAATCTTTCCAGAATTTTTTCTTCAGAACTTTCTCAAGAATTCGGAAGTACTAACCTGCATTTATACTTGAAAATAATGAGAAATATTACCAAAAACCTATTTTTTTTTTTTACTATCGAAATCGATGCAAAAATTTCTAATACATCTAGATATCCTATACACACAATTTAATTTTCTAAGAATTAAATTTAAATAATTTAAAGATTAGATATTAATCCATTAGAGGGTTACTTTCAACCAACAAAATATAGTAAATTTTACTTTACATACATTTCAAATACAAATTTTAGCTCTTAAATTTTAAATCTCTAATGTGAAATACATACTTAAGGATATTCCTGTTGTAGACTAATTCCAAGCCAATTTTAGAATAAACATAAGTTTCATTTTAAAAAAACAGTTTGAATTCAATCCAGTATTTTTATCTGTGTACTTCTAATGAAACTTAATGTATTACTCTCGAAAAAAAAAAAAAAATACACATTACAAGAAAAATTCTAAAGACTCACTTAAATGGTTCATTAATATAGGTTGTTCTACATAATTGACTTGTGCTGGTACTGCTAACATACTGCTAAAATGAAACATAATGACAAAAATATCTTCTACATACTGGTTAAAATTTATCTACATAACACATTGATCAAAATACATGAATAAATTCTGTTATTCAATTTGAATTATCCGCAAACAAACATTCACATTACAATCATATAATAATCGTCACGCATCTAGATTTCAATTACATCGAATATAATTTTTTTTTATTCATAATTTTTTTTTTTTTTTTTTTTTTTTTTTAGTTTTGTTGAACAATTATTAACAATTTTTGTGGTGAGAAGAATGTCAAGTTTTATTTTTTTTTTTATATTTCTGATTCTACATAGTGGTATAATTAACAAATACATAATACCATCCTCACATTCCACATGACACATATACTAACACAACCATTCAAACATAATTTATTATAATTTTTTTTTTCTGTTTTTTTTTTTTAACTTTAATTTGAAAATAATTTTTGTTACACGGTCGATTTTTTTTTTTCCGATATTTAATTTGATGATTGAGGACAAAAAAAAAAAAAAAAAACAACATAATATATGTTCATTAGAGGGCACACTGGAACAAAATGAAAATACACATTAAATACAACACTAGGTAGGTATACTTACAGTAATCGGCTGTTAGTTAATTACTTGAAAAAATAATAATAATTTATAAAAAACCGTGATGAATATATATTTTTTTTTTTTTTATTCATTGAAAACTGGTCTTTAATGAGGAAAACAGAGAACTGTGGAATTTCGTAATAAATTATGCCAACAAAAATACAATTTTTATGACTAAAACACGTTTATAAACTTTGAAATATTTTTGAGCAGATTTTAAGGGTTTTCCACAACGCCTAAATTTCCTAGTAACCAACTGTTTAAGAAAAACAATCCAGGTTTTTTTTTACTATTTCTTCGACGAATGTTGCAGTTTTTTAAGGCTTGCCCACATAAAAGGTAATATTTGTGATGTATCGACTCCTAACAACTTATTTTTAAAATTCAAGGCATCACGGAAGTCAAGAAATTTTTAAATGCAAAAAAAAAAAAAAAAAAAAAAATTAAGTGACACATTTTACTTACAAAAAACTTCGATAAAAATTTCCATAATTCGTTAACGTCCTTTAAAATTCATCAAATTTAATTATGTACCATTTTTCTCTTTTAACTTTCTCTCTCTTTTTTAGCAATAATTTTCTTTTCACCATTTTTTTTTTTTTTTTGCAAAATATTCAAATCATTATTTTCAATGGATTTTGTGTACAAAAGAGAATCTTAAACTGTCAGTTAAAAATTTTCTATTCAATCTTCAATCAACGTTCTATTTCCTTTTTCTTATCTTACGTATGGGTGTGTGTATTTTTCCTCTTTTTTTTTCTTTTCTCCCTCAGAGAAAATTTCATTTTCTTAAAAACATGATTTTAACATTTAAATTTTCATGAAAAAATTTAAAAAAAAAAAAAACGAAAAAAAAAAAAAAAAAAAAAACAAATCACTTTTATTACATCATAAATTTTCTTTCAC
The DNA here is from genome assembly GCA_939192795.1 of Bombylius discolor. Lineage (NCBI taxonomy): Eukaryota > Metazoa > Arthropoda > Insecta > Diptera > Bombyliidae > Bombylius > Bombylius discolor. Next base: position 5,630,479 of record OW584242.1, read on the forward strand.
TTTCTTCTTCTTTTTTTTTTTTTTCATAAGACATAAAAACTTTCTTTTACCCTTCGCTAATTTCACTTGTTTCTTCATTTACATAAACATTCTCTTAAGGACGATATATTAAAATAAATTTGTCGCTTTTGTTAAAAAGTTACCAAAGAAAAAAAATAAAAAAAAAAATAAAGGAGCAAACTGAACCACACACACTTTTTACAAACGTACATACATATATACAAATTTTACACTGTGAAATAAATAAGAAACTTATTTTAACTGTCAAAAATTCAATTCATTACTTTTTTTTTTTTTCAAATATTTTTGTTGTTGCTTTGTGTTTTTTTTTTGTGTGTGTATGTGTGCATATTAATTGTCGCATCATCATCATAATCAAATAACATCATGTTTGTTGTTGTTTATTATTTTCGTTCTTTTTGTAATTTTCCAAATATGTATATAAATTATGTGACACATGCATAATTTTTTTTTTCTCTTTCTTTAAATGAAAACATTTGATACAATTACCTGATAAAAATATAAAAATAATCACCCCTTGGGGAATACAAAAAAAAAAAAAAAAACATAAGAAACAAGAAATTATAAGTTTGAATACATAAAAATAACATTCATTGAATATACATACATATCTCATTATTTACATGCAAACAAAAAATTGTATCTTCTATTTATTTTTGACTTGATGTACGTACACGATATGATGGTACATATCAAAAAGAAAAAGATCCTTTCTTTATATTTTTTTGTTGATATTCAATTTAAATTATTATTATTATTTTTTTTTATTATTTTTTTGATTTTGTTTTAATGCAAAAAAAAAAAGACATATTTTTGATATGAGTCAATAAAAATTATAATAAGAACAATTTAAGATCATGTTAAGACGAGGCATCTACTATATAAAGTTAGTAGCGGTAGAACAGCATAAATTTAAATTAAATGGCTTGTAGACTTTCTCGTTATTTAATAAGATTTTCTTCTCCAATAACATAACAGGTGAAATTCGAGTTTAAGCCTACCTGAACTTAACTTCAGATTTTTGTTTTATAATTTTCGTACTGTCATACATGTAGCCTTTTTTTTCACACTAAACACTGATATTTGTACACTTGATTTAAAGACATTTTGAATAGGATAATTTTCAGTACGAACCGTCTAAATAAAAGCCTAAATCTGTTGAATTTTCGGAAGGACAAGAAAAATCTTTCTATGTGTAAGCCACAGAATGTTTTGAGTAACCCAAGATTTGTTTGTTCTAAAACGCTTATTAAAATTGAAGGGATCTTTTCGTATACGAAACGCCAATCTTCCGGAGCATCATAGATTTACTTATTAGCCCCACGATAGCCTTCGGGAACAAATTTTAAGTAAAACGATGACATAATTTCTCATGTAAGCAAACCCTAATGTATTATAACACAGGTATATCGTCTCAACTAATGAAAAAAAAGAAGTAAAATAAAAGGGACAAAAATAAAGAAAAGAAACAACTTTTTGACACCCCAATGTGAATGTTCATTCTTTTCTTCTTCTTTTTTTTTTTTTTTCTTTGCTTTTCTGGAAGATATGTCATAATGTATTTGAATACCCACCAACCACCCTGTTTTGGCCCTGTTATGTATTGTGTCGTACATGTGTTTATATCTTCTTTTGTATGTAGTACTACAAGAACATATGAGATATACATCAATTATTTTTATTTATATTTTTTCATACCTTTTAATGAACAATCATGTAACCAGCTGGCGTTAAGTGTTCAATTATTATTACCTGTAATTTTAATGTTTTTTCTCGTATTTATTATTTTTTTTTTCTTCTCATTTTTATTACTGTTTTTTTTTGTCTTCCGTTAAAGACATCTTGAAGGACTAAATTTAGTTTATATCAGCTTTATAAAAATGATATTGTTGTTGCTGGTTTTATAAAATATGAAGAATCGATGAATCTTGTTTTTTGTCCCACATTTCAAAAAGAAAAAAGGAGGTGGATTTTCTTGAATGCAAAAAAAAAAAAATGACAGAAGACATGAGGCAAACTGGGGATTTTTTTCTTTTTCTTTTGTTAAGTAGATGATGCAGGAACAACTGAAAGGATAATAGAGAGAAGAAAAAAGGATATGGCAAAAAAAAAATATATAAAGGTTTACCCGGTTATTTTTTTAAAACAAAAATGAACTAGATCAACATATGATTTACTTTTGAGCTCCATTAAATGTTTTCTATCTCTGAAATTTTTTTCTAGAAAAGTTAAAATAAATAAGCACTGTGTTATGAATGTTGTTTGAAAAATACAAGATACAAGAATAATGATTATGGTAATGATGATGATGGTAGGTTAAGTATACCGATTACAAGTGGTGGCTGATATACGAAAGGGGAATCCAAGACATTAAGAAATAAAGAAGTAACAATGATAGTAATGATGGAGTTTATGATACAACAAAAAAAGAAAAACCTATAGATGAGACCATGATGATGATGATGATCATGAAAAGTCATGATATGTTCGACAAATGAAAATTTATATGGCGATAAAATGAATAATAATATGAAATGCAGAAGAAGATAAGGTAAAAATCATTTTTTTTTTTACAATTTCTTATTTATTTATTTTTTTTTTAAATAAAACAGCTGTCTTTTATACATGACATGTGCATCTGCGCAACTCTCAATCGAAAAACCTTTTATTTTATTTTTAAATTTTTTATTTAAAAGCATTTTTTTTTTTCATCTTATTTTTACAGAAAATACACAAAAAAAGAAACAACAACACCAAGAAATCATGCTGTAATATCAATTTATTTGCCTGAAGTTGAAGTTTTTGAAGTAAAATCCGTTGGAAAAAAAAAATAAAAATCCAAATAATTTTTCGAGAGTAAATACCTTCTTTTTTTTTTGCTGAATAATATGTGAAAAAAACAAAAAAAAAATAAAGGACTTTATGTGGATGCAAAAAAGGAAATTGACTGAATAATTCATTGACTGACTGAAGGTTTTTTTTTTTTGATAGGAAAAATAAAAATAGCAAAAATGAAGAAAAAAAAAATTTTTTTTTTTCCCCGAAAATTGATGGAAAAATTGTTGCAGATGTATGTATGTGCTAAGGGCGACATCAATGATTGAAAGGAGATTAAGGAAGAATAAAAAGAAAAAGAAGAGGAGGACGAGGAGCAAAAAAAAAAAAGATTGTTTTCATGTACCTTTTTTGATGGATATTTGATTTGAAAAAAAATATTTTCTGGTATCTGATCTAAATACTCACAGGATTATGTCATTTTTATTTAAAAAGAAATTTTTTTTTTTTTTATTGTAAAAAGGACTCTTGGAAATTATTTTTAAATTTATTTAAAACTTGAAATTTTTTTTTTTTTCTTGAAAAAGAAAGAAGATTTTCAATAAATTTGATTTTAATTTTAAAAATACGTTTTTTTTTTTTCCTTCTTAGATCTTTTAATACAATATTGATCCTCTTAAGAGTTTTTAAATATTTTTAATGAAAAAAAAAAAAAAAAAAAAAAAAAAAAAAAAAAAAAAAAACAACAGAAGTTTACACGGCAGTAAAATTACGTCGCCCTGGCAATATATCTCATCTTTGGCTGGATTTTATGTTATTATGACTTCTTTTTTTTTCATTTCAAGTTGAAACAACTTAAAAGCAGTTAGTAGACAAGACAATTTATTAAAATGTGAATATGTATATTCTTCATTTTTCTTCTTCTTTCAAAGTACAATAATAAATAATAATAAAAAATAAAAAGAAAAAAAGCCAAATAATGAAAATAAAAGGGTTCACATCTGTAAATAAAGCAGGTGTTTACTGTCTTTTTTAAAACAAACAGGTAAAACCTTTTTTTCTTTACAAGAAAACAACACAAAAAATAAAGAAAATTGTCTTGTTCAACACAGTTCAAGAAATCTTCTTCTTCTTATTATTTTTCTCTTTAAAATAACTTTTATTTCTTCGATTCACCGCCATAAAGACTTTACAAAATTTTATAACTCTAGTTTGTTATACATATATATTTTACTTTTTAGACAATTTATTTTTAAACAAATTTTCATCTTTTACCAATATACAACGAAAAAGAATAAATTCTATATTTTATAGTACGATATGTATGTTGATTTTTATATGTATGTATCTACCATATAACATGCGGAAAGAACATTTGAAAATTCATCTTAAGCCAGACATCAAAGTAAATAAACTTAACTAAACAAAATGTAGTTTTCAAGATTCAAAAAAAAAAAAAAAAAAAGAAAAAAAAAACATAGAAAAATATAAAAAAAAACTATGATAAAGAAGATTGTTTTATTATTTGTTTCACAATTCATTTACATCATGTTTTTCTAGGTGGATTTTACAAGTTCTTAAGAAGATTACACCTTTTTTAAAAAAAAAAAACAAAAAACAAAAGAACAACAGTAATTTTATAAAGAAAATGAAAAGGGTTAAATAAAATAAATAAAATTGAAAACAAAAAAGTAAAAGTATAAAATATTTGTTGTGATTTACTGAATTTGACATTTTTTGAAGTAGTTTTCATGAATGTGTAATAGGAAATGAAAAGTTTTATAAAACAAAAAAAAAAAAACAACAACAAAAAAAATAAAGTTTGTGGTTTTTAAAGATTTTATGAAATACCACAGAGAACTTCTGTGTTAAATCTTTTTTTAATTTTAAGAATTAAAGTTATTTACTTAATGAATATTTCATTGGAAATAGAATTATATTTTGACTTTTTGAAGCAGGGAGGAGGAATCAAAACACTTAATTCATAGAAAATTTTTAAAAATTTCAATGTAGAAATGTTTTCAAAGATAATAAACAAATAAAATTTTAAATTTTCTTTGATTTAATTTGTAAATGATTTGTAATTTAAAGTTTTGAATTGAATTTTAATCGTTTTCAGATTTCATTTAAATCGAATCTAAAATTTGGATTGAAATTTTAATTGTTTTAACAGAATTTACAATCTATAAGAATTTATTTGAAATAAAAAAAAAATCGGACTGTTCATCAGGGTACGGAAAAATATCGGAAAAATATTTGTAATTTTTTTTTATTTTTTTTTATAGTAAATTAAAAAACTAATTTTGAAAATATAGATAAAACAAAAAAATTTGTTTTTTCAAAATATGTGTTGTACGACAAAGAGAATTGAATATTTTTAAATGTTTAGGAGCACAAAAGTACGAAAATAATTTTTAGTTAATTTTAAATAAAAAACAAAATAAAGTGAAAAAAAAAAAAATATTTTTTTAAAAATTTTATTATTTAGATGAAATTTGTTCACGAATGATATTTTTTGATTTCTTTTTAATTCGATTCGCTCACGAATGAATCATATTTTGAAAGAGAACTAAATTTTTCAAATTCGTGAACGAATCAAAAATAAAATTCTCCTGTTATCCATTCACTTGTGAGCGAATCATATTTTATCGATCTTTCTACCCTGCTGTCCCTGCTGTTCATTAAAATATATTCTCAAAAGGAATAAATTTTAATACAAAGTGAATTACTAACTAACCTTTATAGTATTAAAACTCAATTCTTAGAGGATTTAAATTTGTTTTGAAAAATATTCGAATAATTTTTCAAAATTTTTAAAATTTCAAATCAGAACTTTCTGTTTGCCAATTAAAGCAAACTTGTCATATATGTAAATTTTATTGTAACGACTTTCAAAACTTTCCTCCAAAAGACGCTTTTAAACAAGCAATAAAATAATGAAAATTAATTGAGGATCATTTTAAAGGACACTAAATTCATTTTCTTATATACTTATCATTTTATATTAACATCCTGAATTTGTTTAAAATCTTCCCGATTAATTAAAAAGTTCATAATTCGATTATTACCATGAACGAAAAAAATTTTTTTTTTCAAAGATTTTATTTGAAAAAAAAAAATTGACTAAAAAAGCAAAAAAGAAATACTCTGTATATGAAAAAAAAAAAAAAACTCCAGAGATAATTACAATTAAAAGGATATTAAAATTTCATGCAAATTACTTAACTTCATTTGATAAACAAAAAGTTTTATTTTTAATGACAAATCCCTAAAGGAATCTTTACTTTTTTTCTTTCTTTCCGAGAATAAGGTAAAAATGGTAAAGAGATCCTTACAATTAAAAACTCAAAATGTGAATATTATTTTTTTCTTGGACGTTTTTTATTTCATCGTTTATCGTCGTCATCGTCGTCGTTATTCGTACCAAAAAAAAAAGCTTTTTTCATAATATTATCGGGACGCATGAACATTCCAATATCAAAAATTTTTCTCCAATTTTTTTTTTCTTTTCGTGTTTCCATTTTTCTTTGATTTTATTTTTGTATTTTTCACATATTTTCCACATACAAAAAAAAAAAAAATAAAATAAATACATAACCTCTCACGTTCTCACAAAATATAAATAATCGTAAACACATAAATATTTATTTATTTTGTTTTTTGAATAATCCTTTTTCAGTATCATTTTCATTTTATTACTATTCTAACACCTCCTCTATCATAAAATCCTTAAATTTTTCACATTATCCTAATTTTTTTTATACTTTCAAGAATTTTCCTAAATAATCTATACATTTTTTTATACATTTTCAATGTATGCGTGTGTGTGTGTGTGTGTGAATGTCTTTCCGTTTTTTTTTTGGTATTTTTATTATTTTCCAGACACATTTAACTAAATGAATTTGTATACGTGCACACGTATTGGTCATACATATTTATGGTTATTTTATTTTTGTTGTTATTTTCTTGTGTTTTTCCGTTTTTCCTGGAAAATAAATATGAACGACCGAATAAGAGAAAGAAAAACAAAAAACATTCTTTTGGAGAAAAAAGGAACATTGAATTACTGAACTTGACTTAATTCAATGAAATAAGGAGGACGACGATGATGATGATGATGATGATGACGATGATGATGATGACGATGATGATATTATGGACGATCCCAATAATACTATAATATGTTTGATGTGGAAAGGATAATAACGAGGACGAATATAAGAGGACGATTTGTACAGACCGAAAATGACCTTTTTCTTTTCAGAGTTCATTCATTTTATTACATTACACTTATGTGATCTCATTTTCTATGATGTTATACACACAATCATCAACAACAAAAGTATATATGTATCCTTTTTTTATACGTAATACGTATGTGAATATATAGAGGACATACAAATGTATCCAGAGAAAAACTTCAAAAAGTGTGTTTAGAAACTTGTAAAAGTTTTTTTTTTTTCTCGAAAACTTTAATGCTTTTTCAGTGTCTGTTATTCCCTTTTCGTCCTTTATTTATTTTTCATTCCTGAAATTCTTATTGGCTTTTTAATAATAAAAAACAAACAAAAAAAAACAAAATTGTGAAGAAGAGAAAAATAAAAGTAAAATAACAAAAAATAAAGGAAAACAAAAAAAAAAAAACAATCTTTCCGAGGTGGACGAACTATGTACATAGGTTGTTTTTGTTGATGTTATGATGGTTCAATTGTTACCACACTGATGGGCTATATAAATGTATGTACGTATGTATATGTATATATGACGTGTATATACTACGAATACATAACAGTTTTTTTCTTGTTGTCTGCACGTAAATGTCAAAGAATATTTTCAAAATATTTCGATCCTTCAGAGGTGAAATATTTAATGTACATGTTTTGTTGTTTTGGAAGTGAAAGAGAGGATGTAAAAGTAATTTCCTTGTCGATTTACATTTTTTCTTTTTTTTCTTCTCTCTTTTCGTTCCTATGAAATTTTCACAACAACAACAAAAAAAAAAAAGGAAAATCTTCCGTGTTATGTGTATTCTTGTGTATATATCCTTTTTATTGATATAATTTTGTATTTGCGAAAAATTCTATTTTTAGACATAAGAAGAGAAGAAAAAATTATAAAAGGAATATCGGCGTGTAAACGAAAAATACGAATTTAATTTTAAAAAAGGATTTAAGGTTTCTTGTACTTTTTTTTTTCTGTTTTTTTTTTTGTTTTTGCCTTTTATGTCCTTTGTCATGTATTTTTCTAGAAATATTTTTAGAAAATTTCTTGTAAATTTAAATTTTTCTTATGAATCTTTTAAAGGGTAATGTGTAAGGACGAACATTAAGAAAAATAAGTAGTTCAGAAGGCTGAAAATTTAGGGAAGAGTAAAATGTTGACTGTTTTTGTTTATTTAAGAGAATTTACTTAATATATTCTTTGTAAGCATTACAAAAAAAAAAAATTGTATTATTTTTCATGGAAATTTTCTTTTGTTTTTCTACTTTCATTTTTCATGGTAAAAAAGGACAAAATTAAACAATAAAATGTTGTAAATAGATATCACAGGCATTTAAAAGTATGTTTACGAAAGATTTTCTCTTGTATTCAGAATTTTCTTAATGATTTATACATGAAAAAAAAAATATATATATAAAATAGAATTTAAATGCTAATTAGTTAGTAATTGAAAAGGAAATTTCCATTAATGGCTTCTATTTAATTTTTTTATTAACAAAAGAAACAAAAAGAAGTATTTACTGGAAAAGACAACTACATAAAACACTCCATAACTAATCCTTCTTGAAAAAAATTGTCCTTTGTGTTGTTATTAATTCCAGGACACTTTGTTATTATTTGAAAATGTATCTTACAGAACTTTTAAATTTTTCTAAAGAAAAATCAAAAAACCAGGGGTAAAACAAAAGAAAAAAATAATGGCAGTAAAATTTTACTTTAAGTTACAAAATATATTAAATCAACGTCACCTAGTAAATATTTTCATTATAATCCTTTAAGGGTCATGAATTTAATAAAAAAAAAAAAAAATCTAAATTCTAATCAATTTTCACTGTACTTTATATGCCCTCTGATGTGGATTTTTCATGTTGACACATAGGTTTAAAGTTCAATTTGCTTTGCTGACAAACCGATATCTAACGAACAAAATTTTTAAATGAAAAACGACAAGGATAAACCATAAAAATTGAAAAAAAAAAAAAAAAAGTTAAAAATTCATGAATTTAATGTACACGATGAATATTTAAAAAAAAAATAAAATAAAATAAAATAAAATCTAGTATACATCAAAGTTAAGCTTCACTTAAGCCATACAGAATTATGTCCTTTTTCCAAAATGAAAATTTTATCTAGTGAAAAAGTTATTGGTAAATTGAGTAGAACAAAATAATTTACATATTAAAAAGATGAGGGAAAAGAAATCTTTATTATTGATAGTTAAATCTTATACATACTCGTATTATGTATGTATATGTGATTTGATAAAACGAAATATCCTTGTGTTTAGTGAAAACTAAGACAGTGAAAATGTTGTTACTTTTTTAACTATGGGTTAGATGTATGTATAAGACGATAGAAGTACTTAATTGCTTTTAAATGATGTTTTCTTCATTTAAAAAGGACACATAATTAAAATCTTGTATAAGATGGTTTTATGGTGAATTTAATTTAAAGACAGAAAATTATACGTATCTTTAAAATTATGAGAAACAAAATGAATAGAATAAATATAATAAAAAACATGAAACTTAGATTAGATCCCTGTGGAACTCCTGAATTTAATTACATACTTAGATTTAAACGAAATTTTTTATTAGGATTTTTGTAAAATTTAGAAAAAAAAATGGTAATTTTATGTATTACACTTTTCTAGATAGACGATAGCCGATACTGATCAAGGATTCTTCAAGAATCAGTGACTCGTAAAAGCAACACATGTTTAGAAATACTAAATTGAATTTCTTAATATTTCAACAACAAAAAAAAAAAAAAAATAAACCACCTGAAAGGATTCTTTCAAAATCTTAAAATTTGATAAATTAAATTAAAATTTAACAAAATCAAATAGAAAATCTGAACACAAAAGCCTCATAAAATAAAAATTAACAAGAAACTTATTTTTTTAAGTATTACAAGTTAACAACTTTTTAATAAAAATTTTGAAAAAGACATCTTTAATTCAATTTTTTTCTTCAAAAAAAAAAAAAAAATTGAGAAATAAAGGCAAAAATGTCAATGTACTTCCAATAAAAACTTTTCTAACAAGAATTATATACTTTTTTTTTTTACTTATTTCTTACACAATATTCCATTTAACTTATAAATGAAAATGCGACATTTAACGTATCTCTTTCACATATTAATAATATTTATTAAACTTTTCCTTTTACGAAAGTTTTCCAATTTTTTTTTTTTTTTTTTTTTCGTTGTATTATATAAAAAATATTTTTTGGTCCTTTTTCTCAAATAATTTATTTTTATCATCATATATCATATAATAAAAAGGATAATGTATATTATCGTTCTGTTATGTTTCTCAGGAAGTTGAAAATCTTAAAACTTTTTTGAAAAGTTACAACTTACACACACACAATTACAATTAAAATTTGAAAATTACAGTTAAAGAAATTATAATGTAGGAAGAATCCAACCTTTCATATCAAGTAAAAAACAAATTAAATATCATACACGAGAAATAAAGCTAAATTCTTATTTATAGATTTCTATTTTTTTACCTTGATTTTTCTTATTCTTTTCTTTTACTTTCATAAAAAAAAAAAAAAATCTTATCAGAAGGAAAATTTCCAGACCAAAATAAAAATAAAATAAAATAAAAACCAAATTACATAAGAAAAGTAAAAAAAGCCGAAAAGAAAATTATTTACTTACTTTGTACCATGATTTATCATAAATTTTTCTATTTTTTTTTTTTTTAATATCCTTTTTCACAGAAATTGATACAAAAATCGACAATGAAAACAAATTAACATAAATTTAGTAATAAATCGCCTTTTAGAAAATTTTTCTTGTTATGAATTATTTTTTTTTTTGGTTTTTGTTTTTGTAGAGGATTCCATCATTTTCTTCTTTTTTCTTATTTGTTTTTTTTTAATATGGAAAATATTACTTAAATAAAAATAAATTAATTATTTAGTTGCTATAAGTTACCTACTTACTTTGTTTTTTTATAGTGGGCTTTATTTTTCCTACTTTTTGTGTGTTGGTTTCATCTTATATTAATTATTTCGTAAAACCCACAAATAAGATATCAAATAACCAAATGATAATGATAAATACATAATTGTTAGAAAATACCACATACCTGAAAAGATAAAAAAAAAAACAAATAAAATAATTAATATACGTATAAATAAACGTACGCCTATTAATGGTTATTAAGGCTACGAAAATAAATGCAAAAAAAAAAAAAAAATCTGGAAAAACAACTTTTCTATATGAAGGCGACTGTTTGAAGAAGGCGTTTTAGCCCCCTCAAATTTAATTTTTTGAACTAATCAAATAATCAAGGATTCTGCCCGATTATCACATATAATTTTGTTTTTAAATTAAATCTATCCTTGCAGATTATCGGCGTTATCAAAACATCAACAAAACAGCTCATTTAAAGTCTGAATCTTACTAAGATTATTCGGGCTATCGTGAATGCACCTACATAGAAGTTTCGTGTGGAATGAGAACCACTCTTGCTCGCTGATAGAGAGTTAACTTATTCGTATGAAAGTATTGACATTTTCATTTAAAATGTTTTAAAATCAATAAAAGATCCTTAACAGTATTGTATAAACAAAATTTCCACATAAATAATTTTCTGTTTATACATTAAAGATTTTTTTTTTCTAATTATTTTTATCCTTTTATCTTATCAGACAAGAAATAATATCCCTTTTTTCTTTATTTTTTTTGTTAATCAAAATAAAATTCAAATTTGATTATTAATTATGTCATTCATGTCATCATTTCCACTTGTTTTTCAAGTGAATACAATTTCGTTATACTACATGTCATTTATCTTTAACAACCCCTTGATTTTCAGTTACTGTCAAAGAAAGAAACAAAAAAAAAAAAGCCAAAAAATTTCACATAATCTCTCAATAAAATTCATAACGAGTCCTTAAACAGATTTTATACTTTTTTTTTTTTTTTTGCATCCTTTCTTCTTGTTTTTATTTTATTTATTTTTTTTTTTCGAATTTTTGACAATTGAATGACTTTGATTATTTTATAGGGCGATCTTGTTTTGTCCCTCTTCTATAGTGAAAAAAATTCCAGTGATACAATTGAACATTTTTTTTTTGTTCACAATAAAATTTTCATAGAAGCTGAAGCTTGAACCCTTTTGTTTTTTTTTCTCATTATTTTCTTAAAAAATTTACAATTTTACAAAACTGTGAAAAATTCTTCAATTTTTTTCAATATTTTCCATTTGAAAAATTTAAATATTTTTTTTTTTTATTTTTTTCATTTAATGCGAAAAATAAAAAAAGAGGAATTTTTCTTCCATTTTGATTTTATTATTTATTTATAACTCCTTGTTTCTTTTTATTTTTTTTTTTTTTATTTTTAAAATTCAAAATAAAATTGAAAGGAAAAAAAAGTAAATGTTTGGAATGTTTTTTTCTCAAGTATTTTCCGGTCGTTGAAAATTTTATATTTTCATGTACATCAACAAAAATAAGTGTAGTGTTTGTGTATATGTTTTTTTTTTTTTTTTATTTTTTTTAACGACGAACTGAAGTGGTTTCCGTTCATTCGAAAAAGTTAAAAAAAAAAAAAGTATATAAAATTCGTAAGAATAATATTCAAGAAAAAATATTCATTTTTTTTTTTAAATTTTTTTTATTTTTATTTTTTTTTTTGTAGAAAAAACAAGAAAAAAAAAATTGAATAAATGGAAATTCGAAAAAATTAAATATGCATATTATGTGAGATACACGTTATTTACGTACACTACACGATAATATTGAACGTAAAATATTAAATGAGAGGAAAAAAAAAATTAAAGAATACAGAAAACGTATCGACATTTAAAAATTTTTTTTTTTAATGTATAGTAGACGCATAGGCACTGCAGCACAATATATTTAACATTCATGAACGCATAAAAATTTGAATTAAAATTGATGTAGGTACTGGATGGAGTTTTTAATAGTATACACATACTATCTACTTATATTGAAAGAGGTGAGAGGAAATGGGTGGGTGAATGGGTAGTTAAGTGGCATAATAATATATTGATGATTGTATAGGATAGCGTATATATTTATTAAAGATATATATACGCATACAACAGTCCAAAAAATACACAATGTCGTTTGTATGAATTAAAATTTGAAGTATAACTAAACTGATGTACAACAACAGGAAGATATTGAATCGAATTTTGAACTCTTGTCGATGAATAGAATTATAATTTCATAATTATTGTTAGAGGTTAATCATTATGCATGATATGCGCCAGATAAAATAATGATACGGGTTCTCTTGAGGTTGTATTTTTTATTTTTTTTTATTTGTTTTATCTTATAAATTCTTTTTGGGTGTTAACCACAAGAAACAGGGTTCGATGTTCTTAACGGAATTAGTATTAGGTTTTTTTCGAGGCAGACAATAAAAAAAAAATTAAAATTAGAAATAATGTGTAAGGACGATGAGCAGTTATGAAGACAGCTTTGAATCCTTATGAGAAAATGTATGCATTTCTTTGTGAAAAAAAAATGTGTGATTAATTTCTAACTGAGAGAAGAAAGAGGAGTAAAGGATTACATTTTTCCAATAATATTTAACGAAGTTTATATTAAAATTGTATGAAAATAATATAGAAAGAATACCGTTAGAAACTTGCAGAAAGAAATTGAATCATAGAAGAAAACAAAACCAATAGACCTCTTCAGGCCCTCAAGAATCTATATAAATAACGTTCTAATTTTTTCTTTTATTTTTCACGCAAAAAAAAACTTTCTTTACAAATCTTAACGGAAATCAGTCGAAAAACTTTTAACATATTTTCAAAATATGATTTTTTCCAAAGAAGATAAAAGTATAGGGAAAATTCCCAAATGTTTACATACGCGTCAAGAACACACTAAAAATATAAAAGAATCAACATTCAAAGTAAACACAATAGTTTTGTTTCTCTATAAGGTGGGAATTTTGAAACAGGAAAAATATTTTATATTCCTCATAACTGTTTTTGACACTTTAAATCATCTATAAAACAACCCATCATCTCATATACCACGTATCACACATGAATTTATTCCGGAAGTACCGAAAAATTCATTTTTTTTTTTTTCAACATCAAAGACTAAACATTAAAAGTTGTGTTACATTTACAACAAGTCCTGAAAAAAAAAAAAATTATCATTCTGTGTTAAATTCAACAAATAATACGAGAAAAAAAAAATTAATGAAGTACCTTTAGGCATTTCAGGCACGCACTTAAAATATATCTTGTACGATTTCCTGTCAAAAGACTCATCAAACATTATCAAGAGCTTTCAGCACGCACATTAAGAATTTTTTTTTTCTTTCATTATACTTTTGTCTTATAATTTTCTTTTTCTTTTCTTTTTTTTTTTTTTTTGTGAAATATTCTCATAAGAACAGTTACAATTTCATTTTTCATTAATTTTATTCCCGAAAAAAAAATATATACACAAATTAATGAAAATGATGAAGGATATGAGGGATGCACAAAAGCAAAAAAAAAAAAAAAAAAAGAAAGAAAATATCTCAAATACTTGAGTAATTAAAGATTATTTTCGACAACTTAACTTAATTCTTAAATGATGAGCAAATAAATGTGGAGGGCATAGCGTAATAATAAAATTACCTGGGATACAAAACGAATATGATACATAAAATAGGATATCATTATCCTTATTACTGATTATTACTCATTCAATAAAAAAAAAATCCTTTTTTTTTTTTATCTCTTTTATTTCATTCCTTCATTCATTCATTTTTTTTTTTTTTGTAATAACATAACGTGCATCTGTCAAATTGTAATAAATGAACGACATGACAAGAGTTTTATGAGTTTTCAAATAACTTTGAGAAAAAAAATAACGACATGAAGACTTCCTACAATTCGATCCAACTTAATTTTCAAATTTGTAGGAGTTGAATAGAATGAATTCAATTTTAATATGAATTCACAACCGACGATTTTCCGAATTTTCACGACCAAAATCTCAGTTATATACGAGAATTTTCCTCAATAACTAAAAGTTCGTCGTTTATGCTTTATGCTCTGTGTTTCTGAGTTTGAGTTCATCACTTGAGCAAGTCAATAAAAAGGGAAAAAACTCTACCTTTTCCTTCACAGTTTATCCTAGAATTAGCCTACAAAGATCCACTGAAAATATCATCGGGAATTTCGCAAAATTCAGCAGTTTCTAAAAATTTTGTTCCATTTGCCAATAAAGTCCTTGTTTTTCCAAAGAGTTGATTATTAGGATGAGCCTAATATGTGAGCCTATTTAATCTTTCTTGAAAACCAAGAAATTCTTTCACTTCAGTAAAACACTTTTTGAATAGCCAAACATCCTTGGGAAAATTCATTTTGGAAGCCCGGATGTGAAATAAAATGTTATGAAAATAAAAATAAATAAAAAAGAAAAACAAAAAAGCAGAAAAAATGAGGGTTCCTTACTGAAATGACTAAGGGATAAGGATTAAGGGTTCGTATTATACTTAATACAGAGTAGACTATACCTATATCATTTGCCTTATTGTTTACTATTATACAAAAAATGCAACACATTCTTGTATTTTGTTTGTCGTTACTTTTCGGTTATTTTCGTTTTACTTTCCCGATGTTTATTTATAAACTTTTTCCATTTTCAAGCAAACAAAATAAAAATACAATATTTATATATAGATATAAAAAGGATTCACATTTTTAGTCACGTTTTTTCGGTAAAATATATAGTATCTATATATGTATATGTACATATGTATATCCTCGTATTTGCTTTATACCACATCACATACACACACATACCCACAAATACAAAAATTCAAAATCAACAGTTTTTCTGTGCTTTTCTGTTTTATGTTTATTGGTATTGTGGTGGTGATGCGATGATAACGATGGTAGTAGTAGTAGTAGTGGTATAACGGTGCCGAATGCCGGAAAGAAAATCACTTTTCCGTCAGATATCACATCACAAGATCCCCGCCCAAAAATTTTCCTTCTCATATTTTGTTTTTTTCTCTTGATGTGTTTAACAACGCGTTTCATATCACACTTCTAAACATGAAATTTACATACAACGATACGCTACATAAATATGAAAATTTTTTTTTTCGAATATATACTCTCTTGTATTTAAATCGCTTTCATCTACCACAATCAAAACATATCTTCTTCTTCTTCTTTTCCATGTCTTCTTTGTGCTTTAATTTCATTGAACAAGGATTCTGTGCAAGAAAATACAAAACTTTAAAAAGAAAAAATGAAAGTAAAATAAGCAAAAAGGAAAAAAAAAAGTGAAAATTAAAGTAAATGCTACAAGAACATTAAAGGGGTGTGTAATGGAAAAAGAGGGATATATGAAAAATGCTGGAAAACTTTAAGATAAAAAAAAAACTCAACTAAACGCACAAAAAAAAAAAATGGAATGAAAACTTTTACAAAGGAATTTCAAACAGAAAACGAAGGAAAAAAAATTCGAGGGGGGGTTTGTTGAGTTATGAGAGATTGAATGTGTTCTATCCTGTGACAATGTTAAAAAGGATATTACACAAAGTTTAGATGGTATGCAAGTAGTAGAAAAATAGAAGAAAAAAAAGCTCATAGCAAATAAGGATATTCTGTTGAGTTGAAAAATGACAGAAAAGACATAAATCCTTTAATATTTTTTTTTCTTCTTTCACTCTGCGTTTTTTTTTTCATATTCCTTTTTCGTTTTAAATTTTCATTTTTTTTTTTTGCAATATGCTTTCTTTCACAAAAAAAAGAAAAAATATATGAAAATTGTCACAGGATACGGAAATGTGATATGAAAAAAAAAAAAAAAAAAGCAGCAACAACAAGAGGAAGAGATGGAACATTAAATAGATAGGATGTTCTGTTGTAAACGAGACTTGAATAGGAAAAAAGGTTAAAAGCTAAAGAAGAAAAAAAAACAAAATATAATTTTTTTTTTCTTTTTTTTTTGGTAGATAAATGACAATGAATGAGGCATTGAAAAAAAAAAATAGTCGTGTGTATATTAAGATGCAACGTTCTTATTTTATTTTATTTTTTTTCAGATTCATTTATTCGTGATTCGTGACAATTTTTTTTTTCATTACACACTGAATGAAAAATATGTGTTTAAGTATCATCTATTGCCAATATAAAAAAAAAAAGGTGCTTACTAAAGTCATATATCGAATTTTTTACAAAAAAAAAAAAATGTGAAAAAATGAAAAGATGAAAAAATATAATAAAGAACAAAAGAGGAAACACTCATCTTTTTATGTGTGAAATATTCTAAAAAGGAAAGGAAAAAAAAAAACTGCCTTCTTAGCATTTTTAAGAATTAAAAAGGGGTTGTTGTTTTTTTTTCACTATACAAAAAAACAAATTGTATATTCACATCATCTTTTGTTTTTTTTTGTGTAATAAATATAGGTACACACAGAGTACCATTCAAAGCAGGAGTTCAGTACTTTAAAATGCTATTACCAATCTGTTCTACCAATATTTTTACCCAAACCACCACCCTAAATTTTTTTTTTTTTTTTTTTTCAAGTCATTCTTACAATTTTATGTACTTTTAACTTTTGCTTGAGGCTTCAATAATTGGTTTACGATGTCGTTGTTGATGTCAGTTTGCAAGTTTAGCAAATTTTCTACAGGCAAAAAAAAAAAAAACAACAAGGATGAAGATTTACAACAACAAAAACACAAAAGAAGAAAAAGAAAAAACAAGGAAAATAAATTATATTTTAAAAGGATATAAGACATACTCACAATAACGAAATAACTGAGATTACAACAACAGCATTTTATTTTATAGAATGTTGATTTAGTTAACAAGGATATTTACAAACTGACCATAATAGAAATTAAATATTTTAATAATGATAACAAAAATATTTTTAATATTTTTAATATTTGTTTTCTCTTTTTTCTCTTATCCTGTGACTTATTTTGTATTTCTTTTTCGTATTCGTAAGGATATAAAAGGAAGATAATTTTCAAAGATTAAATTCATTTATTTTTGAGCGATATTTAAAATGTTTTTTTTCTCTTCTTTTGTTTAACTTATGAGACCAGAAAATTTGTTTAAAAGAAGAAAAATATTTTCCAAATAATGTATAGCTCTATTATTTTTTTAAAAATTTATTCCTGTTTTTTTTTTTTTTTTTTTTTTTTTTTGTAGAAAAATTCATTGAATTCTAGCGCTGTCATAAAAATATCTAAAAACTTTTAAAGACTTTCATGACATGAGAGATTATGCTATGTAAAATTAAAGGAAAATAAATAAAAAGGATAAAAAAGGACTTTTTTTTTTTTGTTTTTGTGTTATTTTGTAGAGAAATTTATTTTATGGAAGGAGGGTCTTTGATAAGTCGCACGTTTAAATAAAAATTTATAAGGAACTTAAGAATTACAAAAACAATAAAAAAAAAAAGCTTTACGATTAATAAGTCTCGGAATTCAAACATCTCTTCCCAACATTTTAAAATTATGGTGTAAGTCGCATAGGGGAAACGTTAAAAAAAAAGTATTTTTCTAATCCGACCTCACCGTCATTGCATAGTCCTTATGGTAATACGCATAAGGAATATGCGTAAAACCTTTCCCTATTTTATTCGATAGCTTAGGCCATATTATTATATCAAGGATCTTTTTAGATTAGCCGAAAAATTTAAAAAAAAAAATCATACTGTAAAAAAAAAATTGTGTCCTCCAGTGAAAGTAAAAGGTTTTCACTTTTGCTTTAGAGGTCTGACAAAAATTCTTTAAAAAAATTTATCATTTTTTAGACAACAAAAAGCTAAAGGCTATTTTCTTGTAAGACTCAACCCTTCTGTTAATGTCAACAAATATTATTTATCATGCCATTTATTGTCGTACAATGTTTTATCAACATTAATTTTTCTCAAACTTTACTAAAAAAAACACATATCTTGAAAAATAGATATTTTTCTTTGAAATCCCATATGGTTGAACCATACAAAAAAAAAATACAACGAAAAATATGTTACATTTATTTATCTTAGAATATTTTTAAAATATGTCTACTTTGAAAATTATTGCCAATATTATTTCAAACATTTATCAAATGAATTCGAAAAAAAAAAATATTACGTTGATTTTTCTTGAACATATTAGATCAATTTTTATATCATATCTAACACAGGTAACCCACACAAAATCTTATAGCTACTGAATTCATTTATTTGATACATGAGAATGAATAAATTTAATGACGTAAAGCATTTGTTACATGTGCGCACATATTAACTTTTCAAAACAAACATTTTTCTTTTTTTTTTCTTTTTGAAATAAATTTTTTTTTTTTAAAAAAAAAAACAAAAATAAAAATTTCATAAAATTATGTTTCACAATTGATTAAATATTTATTTAAAAAAAAAAAAAACACACACACACACACAAGATATTGAATAATTGAATTCTACTTAAGATAGGGTACAAAGAACTTTAAACACTGAAGCTTATAGAATCTGATGAAATTTAATTTATTTATTTTTTTTTTTTTTTTTAATTTTCTTTAAAATTTTATTTCATAAAAATCTAAATTTGGTGTAAAATTTAAACTCTAATTATGAAATCACAATTAAAACAAATGTGTGACTAAAATTAAGTTAAAACAAATTAACATTCGAAACATATTTGGAAAAAAAAAAAAAAAAAAAAAACGAAAAAAATTAAATAAATTAAAAATCAAACCTTGAACAAGGTTAAAAGAAATTTTAACCTTTTTAAAGAAAACATTATTGAAAAAAATCTGATTTTTTTTTTTTTTTTTAAATTTTTAAACTGCCACATTAGAATATTTTCAATAAATCTTCGTTTTCTCACACATTCGATTTTTTTTTTTTTTTGAATATAAGAAATAATTTTGTCTCCCACTGATAGCGACTTGAAAAGAAAAAAAAAACTATAAAACAGAAAAGTTCAAAATCAACGAAATAAGATTCTTTTAGTAGTTTTACTTTTTCTTTCATTCTCTTTCCCCTCTGTGTTTCTTATCCTTCTTTGTGTGTATTTTATTTTTTTATATCTTTTTTTTTTTCAAACATAAAATGGCACCCTAATTTCAAGAAGAGAAAAAAAAATTATCAGTTTTTGTTAAAATTGATAAATTGTTATGAAGATTCGCTTTAGCATCGTCATCATCATCATCTTCATCGTTGTAATCCTCAGGACCACTTTCCATCTTTTTTTTTTTTTTTTTCGTTCCTTGAATAATGTCTTGAATTTAAAAGAAGAAAATATAGAATACTTTGGGTTGTTTAGAACATGATTGATTGAATAAAAATTTTAAAAAAAAAAGGAGAGGAAGTAGTAATAAAATTTCATAGGAATAAAAAAAAAAAAGGTCAATGTATAACTACATACTGAAAATTGATGTGTGCTAACTATTTAATTTTTCATATGGATAGTTGTAAAGGACTTAAATATTTAATTTTTATTTAGAAAAAAAATTCATGTTCCAATTGACCCAAAAATTAGACAAAGAACAGACTCTTTCATCGAATTATTAAAGATTATTTTCAGGCAAATATTGATCCCATATTTTTTTTATAAAGTTCCTTTGTATATGAAGTAGTGACTTCTTGTAGAATGGTGAAAATATTAAAGTAACTATTAAAAAAAAAAAAAAAAAAAAAAAAAAAAAAAAAAAAAAAAAAAAAAAAAAAAAAAAAACAAAAAAAAAACACTTCCAAGTTTGTAGAAACAATTTCGGGTACTGTGGAATTTTTCCATTCAAGGAAAAAATTGTTTCCGACTAAGTAACTTTGTTCCAAACCTAAAATTCTGACAAATGTCTTTAAAAGAAATTATTTGTTTTTCTTAAAAATTTACTGCAGAAAAAAAATTCATATTTTAGTGAAATACTTCCTCATAAGACTTTCGAATATTTCTTTCTTAACGGTTCCAATTTTTTCAATTTAGTTAGCCGATTAAAATTCTTTAATGAGCAATAACACCAAAACAATTTAATTTCCAAACACCTACTCTTAATTTCTTTGTGAATTCAAGTACATTTTAATTCTCAGAAATCTTCTTTAAAAACAAATAAAAAAAAAATTGTACATTCCAAAATATGAAACAAATTTCTTATTTTTTTTTTCTTTTTTTTTTTTTGCAAACATACGAAATTCAATCTTGCAAAATTTTTTATTTAAAACATGATATCCAGCATAAACATAAAATCACATACCATACAAAATTCAAAAAAAAAAAAAAAATATGTATGTAGGTATCTCCACGTTTTGAAAAAAAAAAAATAATAATAATAATAATAATAAAATAAATTTAAAAAAAAAAAAAAAAAAATTAAAGAGAAAAACATTTTCACATTTCAAACAAACAAAAAACAAAAAAACATTATCATTCAATAAGAATTTTTTTTTATTTTTTAAATTGTCAAAAATTAAAAAGGCATAAAAATTATTTAACATGTATTCAAGGTACTTATCATTTCCGTTCAAATGAAATTATATTCTCTTTAGAATCGTGTGTACAACAATATTTATGGCAAAAAAAAAAAAAAAATTACACTATGATGTTTGAATAAATAAAAATGTCATTATTATGAAATATGAATATTTAATATGACATAATAAAAACAATAAAAAAAAAAAAACAGTAAAAAATAAAAATAAAACTGCTATTTAGTTAAAAAAAAAAGGGAATAATGCAAAAAAATAAATGTAAATGAAATAAAAGAAAGAAGAAGAAAAAACAAAAAAAAAAAAAAGACAATTTAACAAGGTAAATTTTATTAGCTTCTCAATTACAATCCATTATTCAAAGTACATAAGTATTTTCTACTTGTTTTTTCTTTTTCTTCTAATAAAAATCAAAGTAATAAATAAAAATGTTCTTTTCTATTCAAAACGAATTGAATTTATTAATCATTCGTTTTTTTTTTTTCATATTAAATGCAATTGTAAATCAAATACTGAAAAACAAAAACAACAACAACAAGCACTTGAAAGCTAACAAAGAAAACAAATTTCTATTGAATGAGAATTTCTAAAGGAAATTTAAAAAAAAAATAAAAAAATAAAAAAATAAATAAATAAAATAAAACAACAACAAAACAAATCTAATAAATTATCACATTGCATCAAAAATTTGAACTTTAATTACAAGTTTTTATTCAAATATATTTTGAACATAAAAAAAAAAAAAAAAAAAATCTCTCAGCAGGAGGGAATCCACAATAACAACAATTATATCAACAAGATTAAGATAACTGTGAAAAAAAAATAAAATGAAATAAAAAAAACTGAAACTTTTTATAAGTGATTCAAAGCTTTTTTAAAAAAAGAAAAAAAAAAAAAAACAACAAAAAAAAAACAGACCAGGTAAATCATCAGAATCATCATAGTGTTTATGTTGTTGTTGTAATCTTCGTTTAATTTAAGGTTACAGGTGAAACAGAAAAAAAAAACAACAACAACAAACAAACAAACATCAAATAACTGCAGACTGTGACAACGAACGACCATAACAACGTTAAAGTTTTAATCTATGTGTTATTTATTTTTTCCTCAAATATCTTTTTTTTTTTTTTTTTTTTTTTTTTTGCTATGTGTATCGTTAAAATCACAATCGTCACCCATTCACGACTTTCGTACTATCCATCCATTTACGTTTACCTGTTGTAGCTGATGCTATAGTTGAATATCTATTATGCTGCTGTTTTACTGCATCCACCAAACATCACACAACTTTCATAAAATTACTTTAAATCTTTTTAAATACATATATTTATTTATAAAATAAACAACACATACATAACATCAACAACAAAAAAAAAAAAAACATATGTGATGAATTAAATATACTAAAAATGAGATACTAAAGATACAATAATATGAAAACGACATGTTTTATCTTAAAGGTATGATAAATACACTTAAATTACGTATAAATACGAATACAATTTATTATCTTTTTTTTTTTTCTAATAGATTCAGCAAATATTCAATTGAAAATTGACTTTTTATTTATTTTTATTATTATTTTTTTATTAATATCCTATTTTTTCTACGTTTGGTTTGGTTTTCTTTTTTTTAATCATAGATTCAAGATCTAAAGGTAATTTTTCATTTTTCATCTTCATTCTCAAGAATAAATTCATTTTCGTGTTGTTGCTTTTTTTTTTTTGTTTTTATTTATTTATTTTTTTTTTTCAATTAATCCAGCAAATCATGAAGTTGTTTTAAAATTTTATTACAGCCGTGCAAAAAAAAAAAAAAAAAGTATCATTTTTTTTGTTTGTTTAAGTTTTTTTTTAATTCACCTTCACAATAAATGCATCATCATGAATATTAGATACTATGGATTTAGGAAAAAAAAAATAATATTTTTTTTAAAAAATAAAATACAAGATTGAAAAATAGGATAAGGACAACACGACGACGATGATGTTTAATGATGACAAAAACGACAAAAAAAAAAATATATATATATGTATATATAAATATGTATATGTATATGGAAATGGAAAAATTTGTCGAGGAAATCAAAGACGAAGAGGAAAAAGGAGAACGAAAGGGGGTAGTTAAACTGATGATGTTGATGATGATGGGTTAGTCAACCAGTTATAAAGTCACATTCTATTTGCACATTTATTAAGTTTTCGAGTTTGATTTATCTATGATAGTGGATTGGCTCCCCTCTAATATATGTTTTTTTTTTGTTGTAATTACTTCATCTTAAAATATGAACGAGTTTTATATGTTTTTTCTTCTTTTTTTTATTGAAATATTGCATAATAATTTCAGGTTACACATCATGTATCATGAAATGACAGTCAGTATATAATTTTTTTTGTTTTTTGTTTTTTTTCTATAAGAGGCAAGTATGAGGTGACGCTGACTGATTGAGTTGCATTTTCTGTTCTTGTCGTTCAATGACTGCGTTTATTCTGTTAGAGAGTTGTATTACATGGTGTTACCTGTCTGTTAAATTACAACAAAATTGCAATTCTAACTGAAAAAAAAAAAAACAACAAATTTATAACAAGAGGGTACCAACGATACATCATAATATATACATATGCATACAGTAGCACAAATGCATTCAATGGCACTCTAGAGTAAAATTTTTTTGTTTTCTTGTGTTGTTTTGTTTATTTCCGACCTCTTACTTGAATGCAATGTGGTTGACAATTCGTGATACAGTTTTTTTTTTTTTTTTTAAATATATGCAAAAAATTTTCTTTTCGATTTCAACAAAAACACAAGATAAATCATTTTGTTAGAGATTCCACTGTACATACAATCATCATCACAGTTCCTTCGTGGTAGTTCCTGTCTCCGACGTTCATTGGAATTTTTTTAATTACAATGAAAAATTTACTTTTAAAAGGCACTCACACGATAACAAATGACAAAATATTTTACATAATCATATTACAAATATGTATGTAAAAACAAAACAAAATCAGAACGAAAAACAATAAAACAAACAAACGCCAGAAATGAGAGATCATTGAGAAGAGAGAGAAAAAACAAAAAACACTCAAAGAGAAAAAAAATGAAAAACAAAAATTAACAAAAATGGGTGTTTTAGGAGGAATTAAAACTTTATTAATAATAATCCTTTTAAGCGAAAAACTAATAACATTTTAATTTTAATTTAACGAGAATGAACACAACATAGACGAAGGATAAAATTAGAAAATTTGAACCTTATGTCATTTCAAGTTTTAAAAAAAAAAATATTAATGTTTGAAAATAAAGCTAAAGAACTTTAAAGAATTTACACCAAAACCAAAACAGGAAAAAAGGAAAAGGAAAACAGAAGAAACTTATGTGTGTGTGAAAGAAAAGGAAAAAATGATATGAAAATTTATATCCTTGCTATTTTTGTTGTTGTTGTTGTCATATACGAAAATGAATCAGAAAGAAAATAATGGCGACGACAATGGCAATGGAAATAAATTTTCCCAGAGAGAAATTGTATTGTAGAAAAAAAGGATTTTTTCGAGTAAATAAGCAAAAAAAAAAGCAACAATAACAAAAAAAAGAGTCGAAACATTAACAGAAAATTCATATTTATTGCGTCTGTTGTTTTTTTTTTTTTTTCGTTCTTTTTCCTATTTTGTGTTCCCTCTTTTTTTCTTTTTTGCAAGTGAAATTTTATCATTTAAATGTTTTATGCATTAACAGGCTTTAATAATTTTAAAGTTATGAATTAATGCTGTTGCTGAAAGCAAAAACAATCATTATCATCCCTTTCGTCCAAACATAGAGGTTCTGCATGTATTAACAGTCATCAACATTGTCCTACAACGGAAGGAATGGTCGAAAAATTGAAGTACGGACTAAGTCTACTTATTTGGTTTTGAATTGCAATGGACAACAAAAACAATAAAAAATAAAAATAAAAACTTGTTCACATAAATACCAACAACATGTTGACGATGATGATGATAAGGACAGATTGTGGACAACAAAGCTCATCTTTCACTGTGTACATATAAACTACATTAAATTATTCTGATGATATCCACTTTTGATAGAAAATTACTTTTTTTTTTTTTCTGGATGAGGGGATAAATGACAAAATAGCAAGGATAAATAAAGTGGGTGGCCTATATTAGGGGGTGTTGATTATTTTGCCCTACACTGTTTAGTTAACATTATTTTAGATTGCGCTTTGAAAAAAAAATGAGTGTTTTTCACACTTTTAAACACTTTTTTTTCCCATTTTGATAACCAAATTTGCCCTATACACATTTAGGAAAAAAAAAAAACAGTTGATGATGATGATAAGGATTACACCAGAAGAAGAGATAGCGATGAAGAGATAAAGATTTTTGCAATATAATTTCCATACACAAAAAGTTACAGTTATAATTTTGTTGTAACACAAAAAATTTAAGGGTTGTTTTATACGAGTATAATGCGATTGAGAAATTTGTCAGGCATAAAATGATTCTGGTAATTTGGTTAAAAATTCATTTTTGTTTACAGTTACAACCACTGTGTTAACCATATATTCTGGGTATACTACACATTTTTAAGAGAACATGTGGAAGGGGCTAGATGTGAGAAAAAACGAGATAGAAAAATATGAAAATAGAACTGAAATAGAGCAAAAACCACAACAAAATTTTCCTTCCTTTTTTTTATTGACTTTTTACAAGGATACAGGATATCATCATAAGACGGGAAATACAAAATATTTAACGATTTTTTTGCAAAAAAATGAAGAAGAAAAAAACAAAACAAAACAAATGACATTTGAAAATGAAAATATGTTAACATTTTGACATTTAAATCCTTTTTTTTTCAAGGAAATTCTAGGACAATAGAAGTTATCAAAAAAACAACGAAAACAACAAAAACAACGTCAAAAAAAAAAAACAAAACAAAAATCAGATTAAAAAAAAGCAATCTGTGGAATTTATTGAAAATTGTTGCTTTTTCACTTAAATTTTTTTTGAAAAAGGAATTTTTATATTTGTTTGTCAAATTGAGGGAGAGGGAGGGACTCTGGAGTTTTAAAAAAAAAATTGTTGTGATTTTAAAAGTGCGATATTTTTGCCAGTAAACCTGTGACATGCATCCAAATTACTTTTTCTTTTTTTTTTATCATTTCAAATTAATGACAACGATGTGAATGTAGGTGGTAAAGATAAATTATTATATTTTATTACACACATGTGTATGTGTGTGTGCAAGTGTGTGTAATTAAAATAAGTAAAATATTGAAAAAAATATGATGAATGATATTATGAATTTATTGCATATTCTTGTTTACTGTCAATGAGAATTGATAATAAATGAAAAAGTAGACAGCATTTTGAATTTTAAAAAAAGCCAAAAGAAAAACAAAAACTACGAAAAAAAAAAAATTGGTAGGAGAGAATTAATTTACGTTTGTGTAGGATGTGTAACCTCTGTGTAAACTATATACACTATCAAATTCAAATGATCTATAATTTCATGTGTGAAACACCAAAAAAATTCGTATTTCATTTTGTAATTTGAGTGTTTTTATTTTCATTTCGAAAATATTCTAGAATTTTAAATATAAAATGGAATTTTAATTTGAAAATTAAATTTTTACAAATTTTATGTACAAAAATAGAGTGTCATATTTCCATCTGAATTTTTCACCAATTTTGTTTACACAATTTTTTTTTTTTTTAATTAAATGTTACTACTTTTTATTGTAATAAAATAAATTTAATTAAAATTGAACACACTTAAATGATATTTAGTAGCATACACTCACACACTCACACACTATAGTTAATTACAAAAGCAATAAGTGGTTTTTGATTCAAAAGTCAAATTCTATTTTAATTTTATTTTCAATTTTATTTTTTTTTGTTTCGATATAGACAAGTACAGAAAGACTCTTATTTCACATTGAAAATTAATTTTTTCATAGTACATATGTACATAGTTACGGAAAAGGAATTATAAAGACCTCACACACAGTAGGAAATAAATATGGATGAAATTAAATAAATTGTTAAATAAAAAAATAAAAATAAAAATGAAAAAAAAAACATTTTTTTTTTTTTTTTGTGTTTTCGATTTTTCTAAAGTGAATGAATAAATCCAGTTATGGACATGACATGTTACCTTATACGGTCATTACAATGAACATATTATTTTCTAATATGTAATTTTTTTTTTTTTTTGATTAGCTTACAAACTTGGAGATTAAGTGAATAAAATGAAAAGAAAAAAAAATTTACTGCTATAAAAAATGAAAATTATTAAATGATGGATAAGCAGAATGATTTATCATATTCACGTTCAAATGTAAAATATGCCATTGTGAAAAAGAAAAATTGATATAAAAAAGAATGCAATAAAGAGACAGTTTTTTGACAGGTGGAAAATTTTCAATTGAAGATTTTTGCTTGTATATTTTGTTTTTTTTTTTTCTTGTCGGAGAATATACATTGTAGACTTTAAAGGCGGTGGATATTTGATTTTTTATACAAAAATCTTAATTCGTTTTTAGCAAAGAAACAATATATATTTCCAAGGTTGTTTCACTTCACTTACAGGGTGACAGAACTTGACAGGATGAATACAGACTTGTTTGGTATGGAAGCGATGATGATCGATTTTCATGTTCTTCTTTAGAAACAAAAATTGTTTATTGTGCCTTACACCTTGTGAAACTTGAATTGATGGAATTAATTTAGAAAATCTTCAGTTTTCTTCTTCTTAGAAATAAAGAAGTGTTTAGCGAAAAAAAAAAAATAATAGTCTACTCGAGATTTTGCAAAGATAAAAACTACACATTTCGATATGCAATTTCCCAGAATGACACCTGTCAAATTTGTGAAATAATTCAACAATGTTTATCTGTATCGTCACCTTCTTTTTTTTATTCAAACTTAACAGGATATTTTTCATTTTCATATTCAAAAAAGGCTGCTATTCCTGAAATTAAAAAATGTCACTAATCAATTTTCAACAAAGTATTATGAAAATCCTATCTTTCATTTTAATGCACCTTGATAGTCGATTTATTGCTCAAAGATACAAAAAATAACTTGTTTTTTTTTTTTTTTTTCGTTTTTCCTTTTAAATTATTTATCGTGCAACAAATTTAAATTACCTACCTTATTAGATAAAAAAAAAAAACGAACTACATACATATACATATCTTAAGAGACCCCATTAACACTTATTACACCCATAATTTTTAATTGTTTTGACTTTTTTGTTGACAATCATTTAAGTGGAATTCCCTGTTCTTTCTTTTTTCCCATTCTCTTTTCTTCCTACTTTATTAATTCTAAAAACGTCCCCTAGAAATTAAAAATTCCATAAATACTGAAAAACTCAAATATAAAAAAAAAAAGTTAGCAAAACTATGTACATACTAAGTTTCAAATTACTTTTCCACATCTCTCAATTAATTATGCTCAACAACAACAACATTTTTTTTTTTCCTAGTTCATGTTCTTTTTTTTTCTGACATTTTTTTTTTTTTTTTTTAAATTTACGAGTACTTCTTCCGTTGCACCTTTTTATCATAAATCAACATTTACTCTCTATATTAAACTGTTCAGGCAATAACTCAATAACAGCATCCATGAACGTATATTTACGCTTACTATTTAAAAAAAAATTATTCTGAGTATATATACATATGTATGTATAAAAAAAAAATATCTAAATAAAAGAACGAACAGTAATTTTATTTTTCAGTGAAACAGTCACCCCTCAATATTATGTTCCTCACAGTTATTTATTTATTTATTTTTTTTTTTTTTCAAATTCACTAATTCATTCATTAATTTATCCAAAATCGAAATATCTACCTCTTAATTTAAATTTTAATGAAAAAAATAACGAAAGAAAGGAATGACGATAAAATGAAGAAAGAAAAAAAAAAAGATACTCTATAAAAATGTGGTAAAGGAATAAATTATAACAATGAATTCTAATTTAACACTCTCTTTTTTTTTTTTTTTTATGGGTGATATTTACATTACATTTTTACAATAAATGTGGTTTTTGCGTTATTATTATTTTTTTTTTTTATTCTGTTCTTTTTTCTTTTTTTTTTGTTTAATTATAATATGGTAGGTTGATAATATATGAGAACATGTATATAGATTGAATATTATATTCACAAATTTTATCTTGATTCATGTAATTAAAACATATTATAAATTAAGATTAAAATGAGATGATAAAAAATAATAATTAATGACTGAACATATTGTGCTTACATAGAGACTGCAGACTGTGGCGTGGACAGAGGACAAAGTAAAATAGAAGGAGAAAAAAAAAAAAAATAAAATCTGATGGAAAAAAATTAAAAAAAAGTTAATAAATTAAAATTAATTGAAAATATTTTGTTGCAATTTTTAAAAATTAAAAAAGTTACTTTTTTTTTTTTTGTTTGGAAATTTTGACAAAAAAAAAAAAATAAAAATAAGGATCAAATATTTGAACACAGCAGGAAAAATGTTAATGGTGACGATCACAAAGAGTCCTTTTTGGCTGTTTTATCAAGATAAACTTTTATGTGTGCGTTTGACGGTTTGACGTAAACATTCAGAAAAAAAAATCCCTTTAATTTTTCTATTTTTTGTCAAATAAAAATTCGGTTTATTTCAAATGTTATCAATCATTGATAAAATTTCAAACATGGCACTGATTGAATTTATTTCATTCACACAAAAAAAAGGGGGGAAAATATACTAGAGAACAAAAATATTATGTACTTGATGAAGTATACGTATGTACTAATATATGTGCTCGTAAACCATTTATAATTGCAGAATAAAACTTTTATTACATTTATACGGTTTTATTTATCTAATAAAATAAATTTATGTAATTCACTTTTATTTATTTTTTTTTTCAAAGTTTATCATATTCACTTCCTTCTTCATAAATATTAATTCATTTTTATTTGTTATTTTTTTTTTTTTAAGTATGTTCTTTTACATTAAATTTTTGTTCTTCTTCTCTAAAATTAAAATCGTTATTTTTAAAAATAAAATAAAATTCTAAGTTGAAAATGATGTTTTTTTTTTTCATTGCAAAAAAAAAAACTATATACAAAGATAATGAAGACATTAAAAAAAAACAATTTATATATTAAAAAACAAGAAATTCTAATTTAGATAATAAGATCATAAATGTAAATTTTTCAAGGTAAAAATAATAATACAAAAAAAAAAAAATTGTAATAATTTTGTTTCAAAAAAAAAATCATAAAAAAATTTAATTAAGATCAAGCAAAGAATCATAATTAATTTTTGTGTGGTTTTTTCGTTTTTAAATAAATCAAATAAAGCAATTAGCAGAGAAGAAAAACCGGTAGCTAAAAAAGAAAACAAAAAAAAATTAATTGGGTAAATATTTGTAATAAAATTTTAATTGTTGAAGTTAAAAAGGTGATGTATGTACACGTCAAAAGTCGTTAAGTGACTATAAGTTCTTATTAATTTTTTTTTTCCTCTTTGTTTTAACATGAAACCAAATTTTTAATTAGTAATTTGAAAAATTTCTAAGAAAAATCTACAAGTGACTAATTTTTAAGATTTTAAGAAGTATTTCCCAGCTGAAAATTTGAATGAAAAAAAAAAAAAAAAAACTATAATTTAAATTTTGAAAAACCTTATGTGAATAAAGTTTCGAATAGTGTGGAAATCCTGTGAAAAAGCTGAAATTCTAGAATGAAAAAGGATAAGAACTTCAATATGATCTTTTAGATTTTTATTTCTTTCTTTTGTGTCTTTTAACCCAAATTTTAATTAACTTGATCTTATTTTTTTTTTTTTTGTGAAGGGTCATTTGTGGTCAAAGGTTACACATAATATATTTCTAGAAACCTAAAAAACATAACTTTCCACATAAAAAAAAAAAAAGAAAAGAAAACAAAGTAGGTACCAGAAAAGATTTATTTGAATAAACTTCTTATTCTTACGCCTTACTTCAACTTTTTTGTCCAAAGATACATTTACACACTCATTTTAATTATTTTAATTACATACATACTTCTAAATTTACCAATTAAAAATCCATTTAAAAATTAATTTACTAGATCAAAAATTTTATCGACTTCAATTAAAATTTACTTTACAAAATCCTTAAATTCGAATGTATATAATTGCTACAATTTGTACAGTAACTTTGAATTTTTAGTACCTACTTTGATTTAATTCTTAATCGGCTTATATCTTTCAACAGATATCATTTTTAAAGTTACACCAAAAGATTGTCTCTGTTGTGAGATTTTTTAAAATCATTTTTAAAACATTTAAATACATTTTAAGGTTACAAGGGCAATATGAAGATATTCTCAGTTAAGAGTATCAATCAAAATTAGTGTCACAATGTATTTAAAATATATGTAGTTGATTGACACACCCTATTTATATTTGTTAAAATGATACAATAGAAAAAGATATGAATAAGATTTTCAACCCCTTTTTTTTTGTCAATACGCATTGTCAATACGCAATATCTTTACAGTAATACGAACATATATGTTACTTTGAATCCTTTACATTTAATTCCCAAAACGACAGAAAATGCAATAAAGTACAAGTACGAGATTACTTTTATGAAATTTTTTTTTTTTTTTTTTTTTTTTTTTAAGAAAAAAAAAATATTAATTCCATGTGCCAAACAAGACCTTTTCATTGACAACAAGATATTCAATTGAATTTGACAGCTAAAATCATCTGAATGACATGAAAAGCTATAAAAGGACAAGCTTTTCATTACAATAATTCAATTCCAGTTCTTTTTTTCTTTTTTTTTTTTTTTCTCAACATTAAATGTTTGAAAAGACTAACTTGACACACTAAATAACTCTTATTTTATTTAAAAAAAAAAAAAAAACCAAAAAACAAAATTTGAAAAAATCAGGTTTCGTTTAAAATTTTCCAATTATCAAAAAAAAAAAATATTACGAAAAAAAAAAATTTCTGATTAAATTCAAAATCTTTATTCAAAAAAAAAAAAAAAAAAAATAATAATTTTCAATGAAAAAAAAAAAAATATAAAAATCTATAGATTCTTGACAGTTCATTACCCTTTCACGTATCATTTTTCAAATACATTCATATCGTATTTAAAAAATAAAATTCTAATTCTATTTTACTGATAATTCCGGTTCTTTTTAATGATTTTTATTAAATAAAAACAAAAAAAAAAAAAGATTTCGAAAAAAAAAAAACTATAATAAATGTCATCATAAAAAAACCAACAAACAAAAAATAAAAAATATTGCAAAACTCATCATTCAAGATGAAAAAAAAAAATAAACAAAAAATAAAATAAACTTTAGATTATCCGGTTTTTTCTTCCTGAATAATAATTTTATTAGTAGTGTTTTTTTTTTTTTTTTTTCTATTTTTACAATTTTTATGATTGTCACAAAATGCTGTCATTGCATGTAAAAAAAAAACAACTAAGAAAAAAATCATAAAATGTTAATTAAAAATGAGAAAAAGAGAAAGAGAGAGAGAAAAAAAAAATGAATTAAATTTAATTTTAATATTTTGTGTAGGTTTTTTGTTTTTTTTTTTTTTGGATATTTTAAGAACGAAATTACTTTATTGAATCTATCAAAACCAGGCAGATTATTCTTTTTATTTTCTTTTTATCCTTTAAAAAAAAAAAAATAAATCATTATAATTTGATTTCAAAAACAACACTCGTAATTCATTTTTTTTTTAAATTATTAATTATATTATTTTGCTTATTTTTTGTCGTACGTATTACATTTGACAAGAAAATTTATGACCACCATGTGACAAGAAATAAAAAATAGTCAATAAAAAGCGGAAAATTGAAAATTTAAAAAAAAAAAAATAAATAAAATTAAAGAAAATCAATTACAATTATTAAATGCACCAGTTTCAGGATTAACATAAAAATTGGATTTTTTTTTTTTTTTTTGCTATTTATGTAACAGTTTTTTTTTTGTCCTTTTTTTTCTTCTACAGAAGCAAAACTAAATAGAAACAAATACGACAGAAAAAAAAACAAACATTTTAACGCATATTTATAAACAGAGCGCAATCAATAAATTAAAAAAAAAAAATTGAAAAAAAATCCACTGCAACATCACAATTCATGCAGAATTTGAAATCACCATCATAAAAATAAAACTTTTATCGTAATTTTGTCGTTCGTTTCTGTTGTTATTGTCGTCTTGAATTTTGAATCTTGGCATCATTTTTTCTTCTTCAAAAAATTGCAATAGAAAAATGAATAAGAAAAAAAAAAAAACTAGAAGAATATTAAAAAAATTTTACATGCAACAATTTTCTATGGATTTTAAATTTCGTTGTTTTTATTGTTGTATTTTTAAAAAATGCACACATGCATGCATGCATGGTCAATGAAAAAAAAATTAAAGATGAAAAAAAAAAATAAATTCAATATTTTGCAACAGTACAATAAAAAAAAATTTGTAATCGATAAACAACCTACACGACGATTAAAATGAAAATGTTTTTTCTTTTTATTTTATTTTATTTTTATTTTTTTCAACAAAAAGAAAACAGAACATGAAATTATTATAATTTGTGACCGATACAGCAAAAATATTTTACGAATAAGAATAAATTGGGGTTTGAAGAAAAGGCAAAAAAAAATAATAATAAAAAGGAACATGTTGTTTTTTTTTAATGTCAATTTTATTTTTTTAATATTTTTATGTTGAACTGGGTTTCCAATATTTTTGCATAACGAACAAATATTGAACTTAAATATGAACGACAAACATACGATACACGTACGACACAATACGACAAAGTACGACAAAAGGAATTTATTCTCAAAATCATTAGTTTTTTGTGTTATTTCAGAATTGAAATATGTTTTCAAATAAAAAAAAAAAGGACTCCTAATGCATTTTATTGATGTGTAATGCTGCCACGCGTCACCAAATATTATTCAAGTAAAAGTATTCTATATGCTTGACGCAAGTCGCGACCCATTAATTTGTTTTTTTTTTTTTAATCATTTTAAATTCTCTCATATGATGGACATAAAATATCTGCGGCTATAAAATCAAATATTGAAATTTGAGTTCTTTTCGGTTTTATAATGTTCAACAATAATAACCGGACGTTAATGGTGCATTTAATGCGTAACCGGTTGTCAACACAAGTATTAAAAATAGATGATTTTTATTGCTTTTTTTTTTTAAACACAATTGAATTTTTATTTCTTGTACAAAATTTTACTGACTATAAAAATCTATTGCCTCCCACTTATAACGAAAAAAAATGTTGTTTTTTTTTATTTGCTGTAAAAAATTTAGAGACAAAATAATAATTAATTACTTCTTTTTTTTTTTGTGATTATTTTTGTAAAATACCGGATGCTGAGAAAAATTTTCTATTTCCATATCAATTTTTTTTTTTTTTTTTTGTTCACTTTTTATTTTTCTGTTTAACGCTCAAGATATCTGCACTTTAGATATGTTTTTTTTTTTTCATAAACTTTTAATTTTTCTTTTCCCCTTGTTTTTATTTTTTTTTTCTATTTATTATTTTCAATTAACTTTATAATACCCACTTGATGACATAAATGCATTTAATTAAAACGCTCTGTGTGTGTGTGTGTTGTACACATTTTAGAAAAAGAAATAAACTAACTAAAAACTGATTAAAAAAAAAAAAAAAAAAAAAGAATAAAATGAAAAAAAAATTTTTTTTAAATAACCATTTGAGCTTGTTTAAGTTCAATACAGAAAAATTTAAAATGCATCATGTGAAAATCGAAAATCACGATCTCATGTAATACTTATTAGAGATTCAATCGAAGGCTTTTTAAACACACTTTTCAAAACAAATGCAATAAAAATGACAGAGCTGAGAGGTGGATGGGGAGAATGATAATGAGGAGAAAACGATGACGATAACAAAAGCAGATGAGGAGGAAGTAATCTTGGTTCTGGAAATACATAAAACTAATAAATAGAAAAAAATAAAGGCCAAGTATGCAATTGTAAATAAGGATTGAATGTGTTCTTTATTTTTTTGCGTACTTACATTTTTTTTGTCTCTATGTGTAATTTTGTTTTTTTTTGGTTTTTTGTTTTTTTTGAAGAAATCATGTGTTATTAACCTTCTTAAGAAACAAGAAAAAATAGTAAAATTATGTGAAATATAAATTAGAAACAAAAAAAAAAAAAACACACCAATACAACAACAACATTCGCAGAACAATATTTAAAAAAAAAAAACAAAAAGGAATAAACTGAATTATAGCATGTTGTAAATAAAACTAAAATTTGCAAAAATAAAAATAAATAAGAAATAAATAAAGGAGGCGAAATAGGAGGAGTAAAATGAGGGGGGGGAAAGGGGGGTTGTATGAGTAGTTTTTCTTTATTTTTTTTTTTTTTACTTTTTTTTAAAAAATAATGTTTAAATGTAATTTCCATCATGTATGTATATTTGCGAAAATGTTTACTTTACAGTCTAGTGAATTTTACTATATTTTAATTTTATTTGCAATTTGCGAAAAAAAAAAATAAATAAAAAAAATATGAGAAAAATTATAATGACCATTTTACATGATGTTTTTATGTTTTGTTGTATTAAGAAAAAATTTTTTTTTCTTTTTTGCATGTTTCTTGTATGTTTTTTTTTTCTTTCTTTCTTCTTTCTTATTTATTGCTTGAAGAAAGATTAAAAACATAATTTTTAGAATTTATATATGTATATATTTTTTTTTTTTTGAAAGAACAAAGAAATATAAATTTTACATTCGACAAGAAAGAAAAAAAAAACATCATACATACAAGAAAATATTCTAAATTTACAAGATGTCAATAAATTGTAATTAAAAATGACTTTTATGATTTGTAAATTTGTGTGTGTGTGTGTGTGTGTGTGTATTACATGTTTGTTAAGAATATGTAGAGAAAAACGAATAATATGTGAAAAATAATGAATAATTATTTTATTTTAAAATAGAATCCAATCAATTTTTGTTTTTTTTTTCATTTGTTTTTATATTTGAAAAATGAGGACAAGTTAATAACCCTAAATTTTTAAAGGATAAAGACTTTTTGATGATACACACAGATAATAAAACTATTGCAAAAAATCTCAATAATCAGAGAAGAAAAATCGATCTCGAACAAAAAACGGCACAAATAAAAAATCTACTGAGAAGAAAAAGTAGAAAACTTGATGAGCTTGAAAGAGACCTCGAAAGTCAATTTTTTATATCCTTGATATATGTAAATCATAGTTGCGATCGTGTAAACAGGGATTTCTTAAATCCTGATTCAAATAATTTCTAATTCAAATTATTTTCACCATAAAAGTTAGACAAATTCCGTGAAGAATTTTCCTTAAATATTTCATACACGTTCATACTAAAACAAAAACAAAAACAAAAAAAAAACACATTGCATATTTTGAAAAAAAATGTAAAAATACAAATAGAAAATCCCATTAGTAACCAAATCAGGCAATTTATAAATTCCAATTTGACATTTTAAATGTCAAAATGACAACTGTCAAACATTAAACATTCTTTTTAACGTCTATTCAAATTGTATTTCTTGTTTTTGTTGTTTTGTTGCTGTTGTTTTTTGTTTGTTCAAATATTCAGACAATTTCACAACAATAAAACAATTTGAAAAAAAAAAAATTCTATTAAATCACATATTCACATACCCATGATGATATATGTATGTCTCTTGTAATCATTTTTCTAATTCTTATAAAACTTTTTCGTTTACGAAAATTTAATTGCCAAGAAATTCTCATTCATGCAAAACATATCCACATATACTCATACATGAAATCACAAAGTCCAATTTAAATTAATCTTACAGATAGAATACATCTAAATTCAATTTGAATATTATTTTCTAATTTTACATTTTTATAATATTGTTTGAGGTATACTTACAGCATTTAAATCATCATCATCATCATCATCAACAATTTTATTATTTTTCTGATGATTTCATTTTCATTTTTATTTTTTTGTTGTCAACATTAATTTCATTAAATATTTTTAACAAACAAAAAAAAAAATAGAAAAACAAGATACAAATTATTCAACATTTTGTCATCATCAACAGAAAATACTGTCTGGTCCTCTGCTTTGTCACACTTTTAACTTTAAAATAATTTGTATCTGTACTTTGTTTTGTTTTTCTTTTTTTCTTATAATAAATTTTCATATGTTTTAGGTGTGCAGCATAGCATAAAACACAAATATTACATGATTTACCAACTAACTAACTATTTGTTACTTTTTAGATACAATTGTTTTTTTTCTTCACTTATTTTAGCAAAGTATGGTATGTACATATTATGATTGTCACCATTCCTGAAATATCGTCAACATTTTGATTTTAAATATGCAAGTACACGTTTTAGATATCATATACAAAAAAAAAAAAAAAAGTACCTTCGTTTCTTTTGTATACATTAAATTACTGTTGCAATTTCGATATATTTTCATTGCAAAATTTCTTTCCTAACCCCCCTCCTCTCGTCGTTTTTTTTTTGTTTTTGTTTTTTTTTTTTTGTTATTTTTATCATTTGACATGCAATTAGCATCGACCGTCAAAAAACTAAAAAAAAAAAAGTAAAAAAAAAACTGGAAAAAAAAGTTTCAAGGAAGCCAATCAAATAAATCGTATGTAATTTTACACAGTATCTTTAAGAACATAAAATGTATTGCTTTAAACATTTACAAAATAGATAATTATTATTTACAAGATACATGTAAGTCTCACACATGCTTTTGAATATACATATATATATATATATGTGTGTGTGTATGTTGCAAAAATATGCAACTAAAAATATTAATAACAAGTGAATTTATTAATCCAAAATGACTTAGCTGCTGGTAACAAGTAGTTTACCTTTTCACAAAAAAAAAAAAAAAAAAAAAAACAAAATTAGAAAGAACAAAAAAAAACAAAAAAAAAAATTAAGAATCATCACAAAAATTATTGCCTGATAAATAGCTTTTTATATTAAACAACAACAACAGCAGCTTCTCACAGAATAAAAGTATCTTTATGTATGTTCAATGTTCATTTTTAATCTAATGAGATGTTTTAAAATGCAATTTTGTTGTTTATAAAAATTTTTGTTGTTGTGTTATCTTGTGTGTGTGCTGTTACTCTTGTCATTCTTTATAATAATGATATGGAGATCGTGTACTTGTACGTTAATGCTTGCTGTAAAAAAAAAAAAAATCTTCCACATACATACAAGCCAGGTGGAGAAAATTCTTAGTGACTGTTTATTGAAAATAAGCAAAAGATTCTCTATACTACAGGTTAGCTAAAATACAAATTATTCTATCAATAGCACAACGTAATGCAAGTTTTTTTTTTTTTTTTGTTTTTTGTTTTTTTTAGCTAAAGAAAGCTAAATACATTTTACGTGAATACAGATATACATACATTTAGTAAGTTTAGTATGTTGTTTGAAAATTCTCAAGAGATTTTTGTTTTTTCTTTTTTCGTTTAGAATGAAACTTTGAAAATCTAGAGAATAAAATATACATACATACTATATATCAGCAAAAGAAACAACACAGCAGCAGCAATAGAACAGACAGAATATAAATATCTTTGAAACAGTAAGTAGCTTATCTTTGTGTACAGATACTTTTTTTTTTTCTTCTTAAATATATACATACTTCACTTTACATATATCTTTTTTATTAAAATTATATACCTATACCTATAAAATACACAGGTATATGTAGAAAAGATTTGAATCTTGTTGAATCTTTTATTTTTTTTTTTTTTTGTAGAGAGAAATGATGTACTATTTCAAAATATGTACATATGTATGTATATAAAAAACACAATAAAAATAAAATATAAAATGCAGTGCCAGTGCTATAGTCAAGTAATTGCCAAACAGGAAGTTAAATTGAAGGCAGTCAATCAAACAACGAAATGATATGAGAATTTATATATTTACGAATATATAAACATACAAGTATCTATACAAGGTATATGTATCTATTTTCTTTGTGTTTAGTATGTAGAATTTTATACTGTACACATAAGTGCTTTTTATAATAGCCTTTATAGACTTTTTTGTTTTCTTTTTATTTTTAAGATAAATTATGGAGTCACCATGGGAAGCTTTATACATTTTTTTTTTTTTTAGATTTTGTTTTTTTTTCTTCTTCTTTAAAATAATAAATAATTGCGAACAGCATTATTATAAATTATGTGATTTGATTTTTCTAATATTTCATTTTAATTTTTTATTTCTGTTTTTTTTTTTTTTTTTTTAAATTCCAAAAATAAAAAACACATGAATAAAAAAAAAATCCATATAGATACTACCTATTTAAAATTGATATATGATGTATCTCAAGGAAGTCATTTAGGTCCTTGTTTGTATCACAGTTTGTTCAATTAATGATTAAACAAGTTTGTTTCTTTTTTCTTCTTTTTTTTTAAACAACAAAGAGAAAGAGAGAGAGAGAAAAAAAACCGCTGCTTTTTAATTAGTTAAATGCATACATTCTCCCCTTTCTTTTTTGTTGTTTCTGTATTTCACCTCTATTTCAATGGTATTCATATTATCAAAAATTGTATCTAACTAAATATCATAGCTTTTTCTTTTATTAAATAAATACAAATAAAAACCACAAAATCACACACATTATTCTAACCTCAAAACATAGGAAAAAAAAATTTTTTGAATTTATTCTTGTTGTTGTTCTTTGTATAAATTGAAATCCATATAGTTTATCTGTACACAAAATTTTCAATAGAAATTGAATAGAGAATGTATCAATGTTATAATATATATTATCTGTGTATCTACAAGTTTGTATGTAAAATTTTGGTGTTATCTTTTATCTATCATAATTTGATAGTACACTTGATATTTATTTTTTATTTTTTTTTTTTGTATCAATAATAATGTTGGTTTGTATAGATTATGTATCTACTTTGTATTATTTAGGAAAATATATTCCATATTTTAAAATTTTATGCTATAAAAAAAAATACATTCAGGTATCGTTTGAAGTGCAATGCTAATATTGAGTTTTATGATTTCATTTTAAATAGTTAACCAAAGGTGGATTTTTTTTCCTAAAGGGTAGTTAAATAGTATCTATACTTTATAGTATCTATAGTATCTAAATAATCGTATAGTTTTGATATGGGCTGTGTAACAAAAAAAAAAAATTGACATATGTTAAGTGTACTTTTGATAAAAAATTTCTACTTACATACTCACATATGTACGTATATCTATGCGATGATTTTATTATAGATAAGATATAAAATTTATTCAAGGAAATTATCATTGAATCATTATTTATAATTAAACAATTATTTTACAAAAAGTAATTTTTCGATTGGAAAATTATTAATAATCGTAAATATTATTGAAAAAAATTTCAATTTTAAAATTAAAAAAAAATAAAAATAAAAATAAAACCTTGAACACATATTCAATGTCAATGTTGTTAGTCAAGTGCATGCTATTGGCTGGAAAATACTTTCTAGAAACAAAAACACATATAGCTATGCGGAAATAGAATGTAGATTTTGAGTGTTTTAATTTTGAAATTTAAAAAAAAAGTATTTTATAAAAAATAATAAAGTGGTTTATATTAACGCAAAAGGTTTGAGTCATGCGTTAGAAAGTGTTCAGCTTTTATCTTTTTTTTCCCAAGATTTGATTTAATTGCTTAAATTTATTTTAGAAAAGATTTTATTTATTTTTTCCTGAACTAAGCTATTCCGCTGAATTATACTAAAAGTATTTTTGGTTTCCAACGAAGAATTTGAAACTGCAAATATGATTTCAACAGCATCTTTGAAGAAAAGGGACTTGAAAAATATATAGATAGATGACGTTTGTGAGCGTCATCAGAGATTTGCATTTACGTAGTGCGGTCTATAAGTTCTTTTAGCCTCATATATTCCCGGAATTCTTTTATGCATGAGTTTGAGACAAGTTTCGACAAGTAATGTGTGACTGTTAACTTGTGAAGTTTCAACATGTTGAGATAATCAGTTTAGTTGTGTTGTGACAGTAGTGGAAGGACATTATAGTTAAGCAATTTTAAAAAATGTCGAAAATTGAACATTGTTTTCAACCAAAGAAGGATTGGCACCAACGCAGATCAAAGAACGAATGGATACTATTTACGGAGACTCTTGTACATCATTTGCAACAATAAAAAAAATTAGTCTAAGTTGTTTCGCTGAAACCGGAAACAATAGAAGATGACCATGACGTTGTGTAACGGTGACTACTACAGAAAATATTCAATTTGTAGAAGAAGTTGTCCTGAGTGTAGGCTCAGCTTCCTTAGACTCAACTCAATGCAAAGTGGAATTGTGAGATTTTTGTTATCTTCACTACTTAATTTCAACTCTTGCAATGGAATTCTGTTTTGAAAAAGAGAACAAATCAAGAAAACAAATTTGTTAGATTGTTCACTTTCATTTACTCAATAGTATCTTGAAGATACTATTCTTTTATTCCGGTAAAAATTTCAAAATCTTCTCATTTCCCACTGAAATTTTTCTAATGTCAATTGACACTTTTAAAACTCATGTTTGTCAGTTTGTCAAAAAAAATTAACATTTTCTCACTTTCAACATACATATATACTATAGATACATAAATAATATCTCATATTTAAAACAATAATTACATAAATTATTACATCTAAAACAAACATACATAATATGACTTTTTTTTTTTTTTTGAAAAATAAATAAACAGATAAAATTTGATCTGAAACATTTATATAGCATTTAAATTATATGTATGATATATGTTTACAATTGTATATATACAATTGAAACAATAATTATAATTATTGTTACATCGTGCTCATCTAACATTTGAAAATAACAAAAAACAAAAAAACAAGTCTTCTATTTGAAATAAAATGAACAGATAAACAAATAAATAGATAGATTTAAATTACAAACCAGCTATAATGTTAATAAATGTTATCCTATCAGTCACATATTAAGGATTGTTTTATGATATGAATCTCATTTACAATTCACAATATTATATTACACATACGAAGTAAAGATACTTTGCATATATACATACATATAGACAATATATCTGTCATTTTAAATTTGAAATAGTTAAAATATAAAATATATATAGTATATTATATGAATTTATTTCATTCATGTTTATAAAAAAAAAAAAATAAAAAATATAAAAAAAAACCTAACTAGTTAGCAACATCATCATTAATTTTATTATACATATACATACATATATAATTACATGTACTTGATTTTATAGTAATAACACATATAATATATATATAAAATCAAAATAATATGTATATAAACATACATTGAATTTTATAACATAAAATTTTAATGAAAGTATCTGAATCTATTTATCAATAGATACATATGTATATACATATATTGTTTATCTAAACAAAAAGTAGATACATTATATTTATTTTAACTCTTTAAATTTATATTTAAATTGAATATATGTATGTTAATACTTACAGATATTATGTGAATAATTCTTTAAGTTGGAAGTGATTTGAATATAAAATGTATCTTTTTTCTTATATTATGTACATATATTTTGTTTTTGATTTTAAATAACTAATAGATATTCTATGTAAATAGGAATACTCTACACAAAAATTCATTTGATTATAAACTAACTTGTCTCTTTATACACCTTATTTATTTATTAGTAATTTTAGTGTTTTGTTTTTCATAAGAAAGGAGAAAAAAAAAAAGTAGTTAGTATTTTTTTTTTTTTTTTTAGTGAAAAAGTGAGAAAGAGAACTTTCCCTTTCATTTTTTACCACATTTTACCAAAATACTCTTTTTATTTTTGTTGTTTTTGTAAACTTAATATTTATCGTTTAACTGTTCACATACATTTTTTTTTTTTTTAATGCACTTTTAGTTTTGTTTGTTTTACAAAAAAAAAAAAAAAAAAAAAAAAAAAAAAAAAAAAAAAAAAGAAGAAGAGTGAAGCTTTAGCATTATAGGTAGTATCGTACAGGTAAATGCATATTTTTTTAAAAAATAAAAAAAATATAAGCAATATATATATGTATAGATTTTTTTTTCTTCTTTTTTCTCGCCTTTTTAATGAGTTTTTTTTATTCTTCTCCACATAACTGCAAATTGTATATATATCTGCCGTATCTACACAGCAGCTGTTTATATACTCTTATGGAAAAAAAAAAATGTTTTTATTATAATAGTGTTAAAAATATCTCTTTCTTTTTTTTTCAGTATGTAACATGTATAAAAGTAAAATTATGTGTATAAACAAACACATAAGTTTATTACATTGTGTGTTGCATTATTAGAATGAATTCTAAAATTTTGTACAGGGTGTTACTGGAACAATTTGAAAGTCTTTCGAAATTGGAATTTGGAAAATCAATAAATTCATTTTGGACCCATGAAATGTCAAAGATTAAAAATCAAAGTTCAAACGTTGTACAATATGAAATTCGTTTTTGATTCTGTTCTAATTTTCAAGAAAACTCTTCAAGCTTATTTATTTGAACGTTGTTTGGAAAGTTTTTTACTTTTATTTATTTACCCTGAAGATCTTTCCAAAAAGGAAAAATATATTTAGCAAAATTTGGTTTCACCGTTTTCCTCAATCTCATGGGCTATTTTGCTATAAATGAGAAATTGTTCGGTTCTAGACTGTGTTTTGTATTTTCCAGTTTTTTTTTTTTTTTTTTTTTTTTTGGAGTTTGATTTCAAAAATGAAATTCTTTACAAAAATAAAACATTGAATATTAAAATAAATTTCTGATTATTCATACACAAACAAATTTCATTCTTTTCCAATTTTTTTCCGTGATAGAATCTTTCACAACAACAAAAAAAATCTACCCTTTCTATTTGTTTGTGGTATGGTGCTGGTTTTTCTATATATTTTTCTCCATAAAATAGATTATTTATGTAAAAGATACAATATGTGTTGTACTGTTTAGTACGTGATATGTGCATATGGTAAAAAAAAAAATAAGAAAAAAAGAATGAATATTATTATAAATGCAATTACATTTTGTTGCTAGTGGCTGTTATGTAGCCTAGCAGAACACACCATCAACAGCAACAGTAATTTCATCAGCAAAAGAATGACATAGTCAAAACATCTATAGTTACATTTTTTTATATATAGACATAATATAAAAAAAAATATATTCTTTTTCATACTTATAATTCCACGATAGATACTACTACTGAAAACTGAACTGACTAGGCTGTTTTTTTTTTTACTGTTGTTGCTGCACTGTTGGTGCAACGGATAAAATGCATATATGTACAAAAAACATGCATTACCTAGC
Organism: Bombylius discolor; assembly: GCA_939192795.1. Lineage (NCBI taxonomy): Eukaryota > Metazoa > Arthropoda > Insecta > Diptera > Bombyliidae > Bombylius > Bombylius discolor. Next base: position 5,675,320 of record OW584242.1, read on the forward strand.
GTAATTACATTCGATGAATATTTTTGATAGATACAAAAAAAAAAAAAAAAAATCTATAGATACTAAGTATATGTTTTTTTTTTAAATATCCATCGATTGTATCTACTCCGGTTGGGGCTGCTGTGTAGTTTTGTAGCTGTACATGAGAAATTTTTTACATGTTGTGTTATATAGTAAAATGCAATTTAACATGCAATAGAATTGAAATTGCATAACATTTACTACTTATACATATGCTGGAATATCTATATTCTATATACCGGTGATAGTTTCTCTATATAACTTTATTACATATATGACAACAGCTTCAGAAAATAAAAATCATAATAAAACCGAAAAAAAAAAAAAAAACTGCATAGGACTCAACCAGATGGTATGCACTAGATGCAGCCAAATACTGCATATATAGAAATATGTTTTTTGCGAAAAAAAAAAGAGCTTTAAAAGGCGTGTAGGGCGGTGTCATTATATGCGATACAATCTCTTGTTCGTTTGCCTAGTTGTTGAATGGTTGATTTTTTTTTTTCGTTTTTTTTACTTCCCTAGGCAGTAGGCACTATGATACAACCACCATCATTTCTCTTGATAACCCTCACTTTTCCCTCATCTTTGCAATAAATCGTCATCAACATTATTATATTATAATCATCAAACATCATATAGTGGTTTTACTTGCCTGCTTGCTGCTGTTGTTGTTGTTGTTGTTGTTTTACTTACTTTGCTTCTTGCTTTATAAATTTTTATCTTTCATATCCATCGTAATTTTTATAGCACTTTTTTTTTGTATTTTTATTCATATTTTTTTACAAATTTTATTTCTACTTTTCTATTTCCACAAGATACTTTTTTTTTCCTGATTTTTTGTTTGTTTCATATTTCGTGAATCTGACTTACAGCACACACATCAACAAACAATTATTTTTTATTTTTTTTTTGGTTGGTTTTTTTTTTTTTTTTAATAACTAACCACACGAAATAAAATGAATCTAAAACATTTCAACTACCTACAAAATATAACAAAAAATATAAAAAAATAAAAAAAACAACTAAAGGAGAAAAAAAAATCTCAATCTAATAACTATCTTTTTCATTTATGTATCTTTTTAACTATATTAGCCCAACTATGATATACATACATATATACAGTTAAAGAAAAAAGAAAAAAAAAACACCATCATGCAAAAATGCAATAAATATGAGATTCGCTAAAAGTTCGCGAAATAATTGTTTTGCAATTGAAATATGGTTTGTTTTTTTTTTTTCCTTCATTATACATAATTGTTTTCTTTTATTGCTTTTTTAAAAAATATTTTTTATGAAATATGAAATTGAATTGTGTGTAGTAGCGATAGCCCCTGAATAGATAAAAAAAAAAAAAATTTTTTTTCTATTTTATTGCTTGTTGTAATTGGGATAAAAAAGTCGAGGTCGAGATTATGATGCAATTTTATTTATTATTGTTTTTTTGTTAATGCCTGGTGTTCATTATTAAATTTAAAAAAAAAAAATAAATAAAAAGTACATAATAAAGTTTTTATAATAATTTCAATTTTAATCTTTTTTTTTCTTTTCAAAAAGATAAAATCTGAGTGTAGGAGGGAAAAAAAATGCAAAAAAAAAAAAAAATGCTTTATTTTTGTTGTTCAAAAAAAAAAAAACAACAAAACTTTGTATTTTAAGTAAGTTCTTTGTTTTGAGTGGAATTTATTAGAGAATTTATTGTTGTTTTTTTTTTGTTATTTTTTTCTTATTTGTTTTTTTTTTCCGAGTTTGAAATATATTCTAGAAAAAAAAAAGTTTTTAAATGATTTTTTCAATTACTTTCTTTTTTTGTGGATTTTTTTGATGATAAGCCTTTTTTCGTTTTGTTTTGTTAAAAAAAAACTTTCGTTAGAAGTTATGAAAAATCTTTTTTTTTTTAAATCAAAAAAATAAAAACATCTTGAAACAATAGAGAGTAAAAATTGTAAGAAATCTTTGTTGTTATGGTTTTGTATACTTTGTTAATTTTTAAACAGACTGATAAATTTTGAATAGAATGATGTTTAGATAAATTTAATTAATTATTTTATATGGAAAATTATTTTAATCCTTAATTTATTTTCAAGACAAATTATTAGAGTGTATACGCCTACAATATATTTTTGAATTTTTAAAACAGACAGGAAAAATAAATAAACAATTTCAAAGGAATAAGTTCATTATAGATAGATAGAACAAAAAATTGTTTGTAATTTAATTAATTTAATTATCCCTAAAAAGTTTATTTTTTTAATTATTTCACGAGAAATTTGAGGATGTTTAGTGAATGTCAAAAAATAACGATAGAAATCTAATATCTAGAAAAAGTTTTAAAGGCTATCCTCAAGGTTAAAATCAAGTTAGCCAAAATAAGATATAATACATATATGATAACTTAACTTTATTCTTGATATGAAAAAGTTTGGTATAAATAATTGTTTCCAAGTAACGACAAAGACTTCAATAGACTAGAGAGGTGTGGAAGAGTTTATCAAAAGTTTTTTTTTTTAAATTTTTCTTCGTGATATTTTTTCTAAAATAAAAAAGTATCAGCAAAAACTAAAAACTTTTTATGATCCTTCATATTAATAAGTTAGTTCTTCATCAATTTCTAGTGGTTTACAACTCACGTAAAACTATAAGAAAAGATAGTCAAAATTTCTCAGAATCAAATAATCCTAATGACTTAAAGTTCAACTTTTAGAAGAATTAGAAAAATCTATACATTGTAAAATGGAAAAATCAGAAATAAAAAAAAAATGTTAAAATTCCATTAGTTGGCGCCTAACAATCCCATCCTCTTCGTTTTCTTTATTAACAAAATTCATGAATAGGAAATGATTTCTCATTTTTAACTTTTTTTTTTCATAAATTTTCAATAAAATCTAAGTAAAAGAAATTTAGGTCAACAAAACATTAATTTATCAAGTCTTTAAGAGAGAGAAAAAAAAAAAACCAACAACAAGCAACAACAAGCAACAACATATAATACATAACGATAATAAATATTACGTGCCATATACCTTGACATAAAATATTATTCATTATACCTAATTACCATTCTCTTCTACTCATAAATATTGCAATTATTGCAATGAGTCAAAAAGTCAAACAACAATTACAAATTCTCGTAAATGACATAAAATTTTAGAAAAATCTAAAAATGATGAAGGACATTAGGAAAAAAAGAAAAACTGAAAAGTCATGAAGTATCTTCTATATTAGCTTCCTCCATCACCACTGCCGCCCCCAACAATATCATCACAATCATAAATCAATTTTTTTTTTTTTTTTTTTTTTTTAACTTAAAAATGACGATGAAGATGGAAAAAATGAAATCATATTGACAAGACGAGAGAGGAAAAGTTTTAAATAAGGAAAATTTACAATTTTCGCAAAGAAAAATAAAGATAAAAGATACACGTTATTTTTTGTAATCAACAAAACAAAACATTCAAATTAACATAAAAATACAAAACAATTGACAGATTACTATCTTTGTAAATTTCAAAAAAAAAACAAAACCAGATACAAAAGATACAGATTTTATTTTTATTTTTTTGTTAATTGTAACAAACAAGATACATAAAAAAAAAACTTTTTATCTTATCTTATTTCTAATTTCCGAGTTATATTGAGGCTAGAGACCTCATTTTCAATTTTAGTTATGTCTTGTTTTCATTTTCTTTTCTGTTTTTTTTAGTAAAAATTTGCGTAACTTCAAGACCAAACTTCATGTATTCATACATAATATGACATAAATCTCATATATATAAAATATCTGTATGACTAAATACCTGTAATATAACGAGTATATAAAAAAAAAATCTAAACATACAGACGACAGTCGTTTTATTATTAATTCATGCATAAAAATGTTTTTTTTTTTTCTCAAAAATGTGCATTAAATAAACTATTATGTGTAGATGCATTTTGCTTACATGTTTGCTTGCCTGTTTACTACATCTACTACCTACTAACATAGCTATTTTATTAATCTATCTATTTTTTTAACAAACGTATTTATCTATCTATCTTTTAATATTATTGTGCATAGATAGATTATGTTTTTTTTTTTTGTTTTTTTCTAAAGTTTAAAGTCGTATTAATGTTTCTATGTCACCAACTTTTAACATGATGGTGCACTTCAAAAGGTTAGATGTTACGAGACATATATGTGCATTGTGCAATATACTTATACATTTACCTGTACAATATCTACAGATACATACATACATATGTGTTACATATAACATGGAAGCATAATATGAGGAAAAAATTATTAACAATTTTTTGTTATTTTTTTTTCCTTGTTTTTTTTTTTATAGTTTATGAGTTGCTAAAAACTAAACGGAATTTGAAAGAAAAAAAAAAAATTGGCATTATTTTGTAGGCAAGTATCTTTAAAAAAGATACACTGTTTTTTTTTTTTTGTGACTTTTAAAATTTTCATTTGAAAAAAATCAGCTTTTCTAACGTCTTTCTCTCTCTCTCTTTTATTTTCTTTACTGAATTTTATAGGACCCTTATGAACAATTTTTATTGATGACAATACGACGTCGCACTCGTTTTTTTTTTCAATTTAATGTTTTGGTTGCCGTTTTTATCGTTGTTGTTGTCGTCGTCGCCAAATAACCACAATGTGATTAGTTGTTGACTTGAAGGACAAACTTGAAAGTAATTTTCTGCAAAATGCATTTTCTGGTTGTATGTATGATTAAAATGCAATTTTTATATACTGTACTTACATATTTGACGTGTACAATTTTTTATTTTTTATGCTTAAAGCTATTACCGTCACCAATCACCATTTTTATACCAAAAAAAGCAACAACAAAAAAAAAACAGCATACATGAAAAAAAAAAAGCAAACCTTACATTGCATTTGAATTGCTTTGAATTGTTTTGAATTACACTTCGCAATTGTATTTATATCATACAGAGAAGAAAAAAGATTGTTTAATTCTCGAACCATTCATACAATAAAAACAAAAAAGGAAAAAAAATACTGGAAAAAAAAAGATAAAGTAGCAAAATAATAAGTAATTATAATTTTTTTTTCTTTTCGCTTTTTTTTTTTCTGTGGTCATACGGTGAAGCATATATATATTTTTTCTCTTAGCCTTTCTTGTTAGTTATGGACGGTCTTTGATATGAGTTTTTGTTATATGGCATTTGCTTTTTATTGGTGGTATTAAATGGTAAGCAAAAAAATATTTTATATACATATATGCAGAAAAAAAAAATACTTTTTAATAGCGTATCTGATCTTAGAAGAAACGGTCAATGTTGAATTATTCTAATATAATTTTAAATTCGCTTTCTAATACTTAAAAGGCTTATCCATAAATTTATGTACAATTATCAGGTGTGCAAGAAATTTTAAAATTGCTTAGAAAATATAATTTTTTTTAAAAAAAAAAGTATAGAACCTATAATAGATTCTTTTGGCATGTCATGAATTTAAGCACTAGAGTGTTCGATTTAAAAATAATTTAATTAAAAGGAAAATAAAAGCTTAAAGGAACAAAATGTTAACTTATTAATACCTCACCGCTTGTTTTTAAAAAGCCTCTTCTCTGTATAGAACAAGAGAATCAATTCAAGATCAACATGAACGAGTACGGTTTCTGATACTCAACTTTTCTGTTCCAAAATCTATTCAGCTTTAAACGACATCTAATTTTTTTTAAACAATAATCTTTCAAAATAACGACAATGATATCCTTATCACAGACAACCCATAAGTCACTTTTAACAGGATCAAATTTAAACCCAACAAAAAAAACTCTCAAGTCTCAACTGATTTTTCTTTTTTCCATAAAATTAAAAAAAAAAAAACAATGGACCATAAGTAAATCCCTGAGCAACCTCATAATTTTTTCATTAGTGTTTTTATCAGGTTTAAAGAGACATTTATTACCTTTGATAGATATCAAATCAGAAAGCAATTACTTTTCTCTTCTACAATAAATTTTCAATTCAAAGAACACAAAATTGAACTTATGGATCGACCCAACTACCTACATAAGATTTTGAACTTCTTTATAAAAAAAAAATATTGCAATTCATACAATCACCTTAGTAAAAAAGTAATAAAATGCTGACTTTAACTAAAAATCAAAATTGCAACGTATTTTCATTTTTAAAGTTAATATATTTTATATTTTCTTGTTGTATATGGCAAACAGCAGTTTATGAGGTAACAAAAAAAAAAAAAAATGGAAAAAAAAGATATAAAATTATTGCGAAATTTTTTTGATTGCATAAATTTTACAATCGAACAACTTTTAAGAGTAATTTTATGTATAGATGACTATAATGTATTGATATGTAGTATACACTGAATGTATATCTATATCGTATATATGTACTATCTAGCTGTTTGTATATTTATCTATTTTAATTTTAAAGATACATTGAAAACACCACCTCAAATTTATTTTTTTTAAATGTTATATTAATCTATTGCTAATACTTGAATGCTGTTCTGTATATAACCTAAGCTTAACTGGATTAACTATGCTAAAAGCTTACTACTTGTCTATATGTATGTACATATATGTACATGAAAGTACATATCTTTATTTTTGTTTTTGTGTATATATAGATAGATAGATAGATACAATTTTTGTTGCATTATTAAAGTCAAAGTATAAATTTTGTTCACATGTAGAAAAACATTATTAGGATCGAATGCAAAAATAAAAAGAAGTAAAATAAGCAACAGGAAGATTTATTTATTGTAAAACGACCGTGTGCAGTCAAATATTATATTATAGAAGCTTATATATACTACACATTTAATAATAATGGATTCATACATATTTTATTAGATACTTTTTTTTCATTTTCATGTATAATGACAGTTATTTGTTGCTTTATTGAGAATTTTTGTTGCTTGTTTTTTTTTTTTTTTTTTTATTTCTTTCATTTGGGAAAATAGGAAAAATTTTTCAACTGTGGTATTTTAAATGAAACATATGCCATATATCATATATAAATAATACATAATTGAGCAGAAGTTCGAAAAATACCATTTATTATTTAAAATATGATATTAATGTCGGTATTTAAATTTATTTGAGTAAATGTTGCTAGATTTTTTTTTCTTTAATTTTAAATTTTGAAAAATGATTCATTGTTTCAGAAAAAAAAAAAAACGGGAAACTATTTTATTCAGCTGAACCGTAGATTTTCAAACTTTGTACAAGCTCTTTTCGTTTTAATTTGGACAAGCAATTTCAAGGTGGAAAAATCGTGTGGAAGATTTCAAACAATCATTTTTATTTAAAAGCGAATTGTAAGAGTTTATGTCAGCGGAAAGTTGATGGTTTCCATTCGAAATAATTAATTTGTAAGCACTTGAGAATATCAATGTAGAATCGGGCTAAAATCAGGATAAATAAGGATTTCAAACTTCTGTGGTAGAACAACATTTAGAATTTCGACAGGATAATTCATAATTTTTTCTTCAGGAAAATTATATTCTATGAAGTAAATCCACCCTTTTTTTCATGACCAAGGGGTACAAAACTATCTCAAAAGACAACATTCGTTGGAAGCATATTCTTGTACAGACAATGGACCTACTTTAGGACTACATAGTCGGAAAAGAAGAAGAACTGCACAGTTTAAAAGACTCTAAAATAAACGATTTCGCCCGCTTAGAGACCTTAAAATTTTATGCGGTCACAGACAGATATTATTCGATCATTCAAGATGTTTTGTATCTGAATTGTTCAGAGAGATCATTTACATATTTGAAAATAATAATAATACATAATTCTAAATCTAAAAAAAAAGAAAAAAAAAGCTAAACGAACAAAAAACAAAATTACAATAATAATACTTGCACGCTTATGCATTACGTATAGATTATAACAAAAACTTATCGATCCATACTGTAATGTAAATGTGCACGATTTAATTCAAAACCAAAAAAACAAAAACCAAAAAAAAAAAAAAAAAACAACAAGAAATAAAAAAGATACTTTTACTTTTTTTTTTTTCTCGTACTTGATTGATTACAAATGGAATTTATTTTTATTTTCATTTTTTTTTTCCTTCATGTTTTATTTATTTATTTATTTTTTTTATTTTTTATTTTTTCATTTAATAGATTTTTATGATTTTATTTTTTTTTTGTTTAGTTTTTATCGTTCGTTCGTTTTTTTTTTTTTTGTTTTTTCTCATTTTTTTTATTTTAATTTAAATTTTTAATATTGTATTATGTGCAAATTAGACATGTTTAATTTTTTTATTTTGCATTGAAAATAAAAATAAAATAATAATGAAATACAAAATACATTAGTTAGTTAAATTAGATACATACAGAGTAAAGTATCTATACATATGTGTATCTACTCTCGGTAAATTCATCATAATGATGATGATGATGCTGAAGCTGATGATGAATGTTTATTATTATTATGATTGTTTTTTTTTTTTTTTTTTTTGTTCGAATGTTTTTTTTTTTTCAATGACATATGCTTACTATAAGAATTTTATTTTTTATTTTTTGTTTTTATTCATAAAACAGCAATTAAAATTTTGTAGTAATTTTAATTTTTTTCTTTTTTGTTTTCCTTTTTTTGTGTTTTATTATTTTTTTGTTGTTTTATTTTTAGTGAGTTATTTTTAAATTTATCGTAAAAATTTTTTTTTTTTATTGAACAAGTGGGGTTTTCCAAAAAAAGTAAAAAGTATTTTTCAAGGTCTTTAAAAAAAAAAACAAAACTTACATTTTCTTGGCAATATGGTAAATTTAACAGAATTTAATTAAAAAACTTCTTTTTTTTTGTACATGAAAGAAAATAAATTTCCGTATAATTGGAATTTCTTTTTGTGTTTTTTAGGTTTTATGAAAACAAGAAATTTTTCTTTAGAATTTTTTTTGACAAATTTTTTTGAAATAGGGGATTTTTGCCTTTTGAAATGGGGATTTCTTTTCTTTTGGAAATAAATTGAGCCTCCGTTAAAGGTGTACAAAATTTTTCCATTGTCTTTCATTCTTTCTGTCTTTTTCTATTCTGTCTGTTGATTCTAAATTTTGAGAAAACTCAGAAAAAAAATATCGAAATTGTCCTTCTTTTTTTTTAATACATACTTAGTTTCGAAAGTTTTTCCAATTTTTCGATAATCTAAAACAACGATGGCAGAAACACGAAATTTTGACGTAGATTCATGAAAGAAGTTTTTTAGGTAAAGAATGTCCGGTACAAAAAAATCTAAAAGTTCTTTTAAACGTATTTCTTTAAGATTGACAAAAATTAATTCTCTATAGAACCCCTGTGTTACTTAATTTTTCTATATATTCAATTTTTTACATCCCTTCAAGATTACCAATATCAAGTATTTATTCCAAAAAAAACTAATCTTCATTTCGTCCCTAATTATAATTTATAAGAAATTTTCCTATAAAGACCTTAAAAATCAGCAATTTAATCAAATATGGAAAACTAAATTGACAAAAATTAACTTCATTGACATCTACGTAACACCAATTAGATAAAGCATGAAGTTTTACCGTATTAAAAAGGATATATTACTCTTTTTTTTTTCTTCTACATGTGCAAAAATTAATGATGTTTCAGGTTAACAGTTGTGATATAATAATAAATTTTTTTTTTTGTGATTCTGGAAAAATAACATTAAGTTCCTACTGGTGAAAAAAAAAAAAAGTTCTACATAGTTCTAATGGAGTTATTTTTATTCCCTTAAGTTCAATGAACTTTACTTCTTTTGATACAGAAAAAAAAAAAGTTCTTTTATTTTCCTTTATTTTTTCTGTAACTAATACTTTAAGATAAATACGTATATAACTATTATTATTTTTTTTTTGCTTTGTTCTGTCTGAAATTCGCATAGCTTTGTGTCATATGATACCTTGATATATATTAATTGAAAAGTGAACCCTCTTTTATCGAGTAGGAAAACAAAAAAAAATTTATTTTTTTTTGTCACACATAAGAAAATAACAGTGTATAAAGCTCGTATATTTTCAAAGATAAAATAAAAATATCAAGAATATTCTATTTTTCTATTATTTTTTTTTTTATATATATGTACATATTGCGGTTCAATAAATTAAGGTTCTCGAAATTAAAAAATAACAAAAATAAGAAGAAATTAAAAAGGGAAAAAAATGTATCAAATTTCTTTGAATCGAAAAAATAATATATAGAAAATTGAAAACGAAAAAAAAAAAAGACAAATAGAAATTTCTTTTGAACATACATAATCCACAAACATAATATGTGAAATATCCGTATTTTCTTCAAAACAAAAAAAGAAAAACAAATACTCCTAAATTAATAAATAACACTGATGAAAAAATAAAGTTCACAAAGATAAATATCAGAAGTAGATTTCAATCGAAATTGAAATTGATTTTTTTTTTCGTAATTAATTTTTCGAAATCAAATTACACCGTATTCGTTTAACCGTTAGCTGTGTTACACCGGAACTTGCATTTTTTTTTTTTAATTCCCTTAAAGAATAAAAACAAACCTCAGTGTATTTTTAATTACATTATGTATATGTATAACTTTTTCAATTATCATAATAGCTTCCGTACTTACTTACCAATTTTTCCCAAAACAAAAATAATTTTTAAAAAAAAAAAACAAGGAACAAATTTTTTTTTTTTTTTTTTGTAAATTCAATCTACATAAAATCTGCAAAATTTTAATGAGAAGCTCCAAAATATTATTTCTTCTTATGAGATTTTTTTTTTTTTTTCTCATAATAAACTTTTCGAAAATCAATGAACCGTATTTTAATTTATTTTGTTAATTGCTTCTTTTTTTTTTCCTCTGAAAAAAGCCATTCACTTAACCAAGATAATTTTATTTAAATATCATCGTAATCATCATTACCATAATTATGATATTGCTTGAATCAATAAATTAATATCTTCGAAAAAAAAAAAAAAAAATATTTATTATTCAATTTATTGCAAAATTGACTATTGAACCGAAATGCCTTTCCTACCGTTCACACAATGGAAGCTGTCGTTGTCTTTGTTGTTGTTGTTGTTATTATTATTATTAGGTTTTGCATCTTTTGTGTGGTGTATCAATTGCAATCTGATGGCCTGTTAACTAGTAAAATGCAATATCTTTTTCTCATTTATTTTATTTTTTATTTTTATTTTTTTTAGCTATTAGATGAATATGGTGATAATCAATACCACCACATAGTTATCTAATGCAACAGGTAAAGGTGACGATGATGAAAAAATTCTCTGTGATATTGCTTAATAGATTATTTATTTTGACTTTTATGCACTTTGTATCCATTACAATCTCTTTTATGCTTTTAAAACACTATTTTTCCATTCAATATACATATACATATATTTTTTTCTAATTTTTTTTTTTGTATGTAACCTCTCACCACCTCACTTATCACCCTTCCTTCTATTTCTTTTTGTTGTTATCTAATCAATGTTTAAAATCAAAATATTTCTTATGTATTTTTTTGTTGTTGTTTTGTTTTGTTTTTTTTTTTATTGTAATCAAATTGCAGTTAAATTGTCATTGTTATTGTCATTTTTATTGCCTTTTGTTGTCCATCATCATGTTACCTCAGTTAAAACACTCACCGCTTCTAATACATAACTTGCTAAATACTTTTATTTTTTTTTTTATTTATTTATTTTTTATTTTTATTTTTTTTATTTTTATTTTTTTTTATTTTTTTTTTAATTTTTTTTTTTTTAAATTTTTACCGCGCTACTGTACTTCTTTTTTTTTCTGTTGGATGATTCTTGTTTTTGTTATCTCTTGTTTACGATGGAATGCACAAAATTGCATAATTCGCATCATCGTATCGTATAATTGAACCCAATGCCACCATTCGCCTTCTATATAAATTCATATACTCGTCCGTGAATGCAATCAGATTCAATCTACGGAAATGGTCGTCAAAGTAAGTGTATAACAAAATCTATATGATGATGATGATGATGATGCAACATGCAATGCAAGTTTTACAGTGAAATGATGCATGGGTGTTTGCCTTAATCAAAAGGGTAACAGAAGAAGAAGCACACAAAAAAAAAATAGGCAAACTGTGAAAAAAAATAGTATCTTTTTTTTTCTTCACATGAAGCTCTTTTACTCCAATCCACACCATGATTCTTGTAATATGCGTTCGAAAAATTGCAAAAAAAAACAAAAAAAAAATGAAATAAAAAGGATGATGAGACATGAGACATAATATGCGAACAAAGCTAATGGATCGACATTGTCGCATCATTCATGAGGATATCCAACAGATATGTAGGTTCACTACCTTTTTTTTTTTGTATTTTCATAGGGAACACATTAAAGTTTTTTAAGTTGCTTTCATTCTTTTTTTTTTTTAATGTTCTTTTGTCTTTTATGTTGATGATGCAAAAGATTAATGCATGCATGCATAACATTATTATCATTAATACACAGTCAAAGTCAATCCGATTCTATGTACTCTATTTCATCATCATATTATCTCACAGGTATACAAAAATACAATACAATAATTATACTACATATATTTGAACATTTATAAACAAAAGATACTTTACAATAATAATACTCAAAAGATATGTACATTCATTGAAAGGGCTGATGCGCTTCTGTAGATACAGTCTAGTGGAGTGTAATGAATTCTAAGGATGCGATAAGAACATAATCTCATTTCATTTCAACCTTCTTCTTTTTTTTTTTTTCCTGAATCTTTCATTATTTTTATTATTTTTTAATATTTTTGCTTTTAATTTTTATTACCTTTTTTTTTTCATTCTTTTACATTTTAATTGTTTTTGTAATTTTCCTGTTTCTGTTTTTAGTTTGATTTTTTTTTTTTTTCTTCAGTTGAATAATAATAAATTAATTGCACACGAACAAGTGTTTTATTCATCATGACATGCCAGTCAGCTGTTTAGCCACGGTGTTATTTTGCTTTAATTCAATTTCTTGTTTTACATGCCTTCGACAACATGTTTTCATTTTTAGACAGATGATGATGATGAAATAAGTTATGTTATTTTTTTTTCTCTTCTTCTTCTTTATTTCTTCGAGATTTTTGTATGAATTACAAGATTTTTTTTACTAAACAAAAACAAAAGAAATTTCGTTCGTTTTTTTTCTTCAAGATTGTTAAAAAACATGAAAATTATTTTGTACTTTCATAAATGAAACTCACATAGCTACATGTTTTTTTTTTTTTTTTTTGCTTTTTCAAACAATTATTCACATAATAGAGCAAGTTAATTTTAAATTTCTTGAAAAGAAAAACTCAATTTTTCCAAGTGATTGTGTTTCAAGAATGTTTTACAAGCAGATACTCAACTCTATAGTTAAAATGTATCTTATACAACAACAAAAAAAAGACTTGCCTGTTAAATTATGTTAACAAAATCATGTTATGTTGTTGTTGTTTTTTTTTTCTCTCTTATTTAAAGGTTTTAATTTGACAATTAACATCCCGGAAATATGTTATGAGTGTCGCACAAAATTTATGCTTGTATATGTCTAATGTAACATTTGACTGAATAGAACTGAAGACAAAAAAAAAATTAAATTGAAAATGAAAATTACAAAATTTTTTGAAGAATATAATAAGATAGAATTTTTATCTTCATTTCAAAATTAACTTTAAACCACCCTACAATTTTAGATAATTTCTTAATTAATTGGACACGAATTAAAAAGGATTCCCGAACAATTAACACCAAAGCCATCTTATAATGTTCTTAGTTCCATGCTACATATTTTTTGTCTTCTTTTATTGTTTCCTACATTTAATTTTCACATATTATTTAATTAAAGTTTCGTTGTTAAGTTAACTTTCTGTTATTCTAAGTTGAAAAGAAAAAACAAAATTTTAAAAGGATTTCTAAGGTTTTCTCAACATGTCTTTAAAAAAAAAATTCAAAGCAAATTCATTTGATTGAATTTTCCATCTAAACAATACTCAATACAGAACAACAAAAAAATAACCAACATACCATTGATCCTTTATTATCTATTAATTTATCCTTGCTGTGTTTTAAAACAATTTCAATAAAAAGCCGTACAATCTAAGACGAATTTTCAAAAATAAATGCCAAAAAAATCAATGAAACTTCATTCCTCGTTGGAAAAAACAAATCTAAAATAAATCTCTTAGAGACTTGATTGAAAGAAATGATCTTTCTTTTATTGCAAAATTTTAATAAATTTTACACCATGGAAAAAGAAAAGTTATAAAATAAAAAAATAAAAAATCATGTCTGTTAAATTTTCAAAAAAATAAAAAATAAATAACAATTGTGCGCCCCTGGCAACTTTTAAAAAAAAAACCATAGAATTTATTTGTAAAACTTTTCCACTTTATTTGGTTCATGAACAAAAATTTTCCATAAAAAACAAAAATAGCAAACTTTTCAACAACTTTTCAGAAGAAAAAAAACACACAAACACACAATTCAACAAACTATAAAAAAAAATTTTACACATCTCTTTTGAATAGAAAACATTTTTTTTTTTTTTTTCATTATTATTATTAATCTATTTGAAAAATAGATCATAATATTGAAAAAAAAAATGTATCTCTCTATCCGATATGTGTTTACACAAAATATATAATATTTCAAACAGTTCAATAACTCATTTTTTTTTTTTTTTTTTTTGTAACTCGTGCAACACAGAGGATAACATACAAACTCACAATATTTTATAATCAACAATTTTTTTGTTTTTTTTTTTCGATTTTTTAAGCTCCTTTCAAAATATTATTATTTTTTTTTTCGTTGAAAATGTCTATTCTATTTTATTTTCCTTTTTTTAAGACAAAAAAAAAAATAATAATAATAATAAGGGAAAAACTTTCTATGGGTGATGGGTGTGTTATCTATTATAGTTCATACATATGTCACACAATGTATTGATATTTCCTTGATATACGATGCCAAATAGAATTGTCATATCATAACAATAGTATCAATAATTTCACCAGAAAAAAAAAAAAAAACAGAAATAAGATACTCATACTAGAAAAATAAATGAAAAGATACTGTTTTATTTTTTTTTCTTCTTCTTTTGTACAGAACAAGTGCCAGAATTAATATTTGTCATTTATCAAATGAGTCAATATAGAATTTTACTCCTTTCTCTTACACTTTCATTCTTGAACAAATTTAATGTAGAAAAAAAAAAGAACAGAAGAAAAACTAACATTCCTCTTTATCATCATCATTATCATTATCACCATTAAAATAATTGAACAAATGTACAACATTTTTATTTATATTGACTTTTGCATTTAATCAATGCTATTTACTCGTATATGTACATACATATATATACAACGGTCAAAAGGCGCCTATTTATCATTAAAAGAAAAAATAAAAATAAAAAAAAAAAAAAACAAAATAAGAAGATTCTTCCTTAATAGCTTCTTCGGCTATCATTTTTAGTTAATTTTAACATAAAATACAACAGATATTAGGAAAAATAAAATAAATATAGATTGAAGATGATGACATAAACAAAACACACACACATACATATGTACATACATATACTCTAAAATATTTCTACGTGTAAGTTCTTTATGCTCAAGAATTAAAGAATTCTACAACATGACAGACACACACAAGATACATTAAATAAAATTCTTATCGAGAAAAAAATAAAAGTATCTAAAGGCAATATCATCATCAAATACATATATTCATCGTCACCGTATGTGTTATGTTATTTAGTTAATTCACTTATGAAATTTCATCGTATTTTTTTTTTCTCTGTAGATACCTACAATCTTCCCTTTTTCCTAAAAAAAAAAAAAAAGAAAGAAAAATGAACGAAAAACAAAAAGAAAGTAGAAAAATAAACAAAAAAAATCCATGCTAGATAGACTTAACGTAAAATTATCATTATCATTTTGTAGAACAGAAATTCACTAACAAATGAAAGGGATAGGGGTTCTGAGAAGTAAAGAGAGGCACAAACTTAACTCAACCTTATCAGTTAGAGACCGGATTGTTAAGTTTTGAAACAACCATTACCTTTCGTTTGTTTTTTTTTATTTTATTTTATTTTTTTTTTATTATTTATTATTCAAGAATTAACCCTTTGAAATATAACAGGAAACTATGAGGAATATTTAATGTAGAATATATGATACGGTTGTTTCCAAAGGAATACAATCAAGTTTTTTGGAATGAAAAAAAATTTGGAAAAATATAAAAAAACATTAAAAATCCGAACCTTGGTTTTATGGAACCTGTTGAAAAAAATTATTATCGAAACTTTCACAAAATTAAGCGTTCGGAATTTTAAAATGGTCTAAAATTCTCAAGCTTCAACTTTATATGTATAAATATGTTTTTATACCCGTTAGAAAACTATTGATCAAGTTTTTCAAGAAATAAGTACTTTGGATATGGACAAATTTTTCGGAGTTCCGTTCCACAAAGAAATGGAAAAAAGAAATTTCGTGGATTTTATTAAACAAATACCCGTTATATCTTCACGTGTTTTGTTTTTGGTCATGTTCCAAAATGTTGAATTTAAAAAATCCAACAAAATACTGGGGAAAAAATCTTTCTTTGAAGAGAAGAAAAAAAAATTAATAACGTGATTTCTTTTATTTTCTAGGCTTTCCATTGAACATTTTTTTCTTTTTATTTATTTTTTTTTTTGGTTTCTCGTAATGCATTATTTATATGTACATATATACCTATATGTATAATGAATCCTCTCTATATACATGGTTTGTTCAAGATTACAACAATGAAAAAAAACAAAAACGTGAATAAATGAATTTGATACGGTGTACCAGTGTACATTGAGACTGGAATACTGGAACACCTCTTCTTAAGGACCAGAAAATAAAGATTGGAGAATTGGTTAACTTTTGAGTTGGTTTGGTATTTTTGTTTTTAAAAACACATAGATTATAAGAAGAATATAAGGTGCAGTAAATATCGCGTCTTAAGAATATACAAAGAAACTTTGTGACTTGAGAGAATTACAAGAACAACAAAAAATCTAAAAGAGAAAAAAAGTTCTTAAAGAAAAAGTAAGAACAAAAAAAAAAAACAACAACAAAAAAAAAAGATACAATGTTTAAGAAATTGATATATACACAGAATGATTGTGTATGGTGAGGTCAATGACTAGACACATCTACATCACACACAATATACATACATATGTATACCTATATACTCGTATGTATGTGTGTAGTCATATCATCAACATTATATATTTATGCCGTCATCATCATGCACTGCACACAGGAACTAAACCATCATCATCCTCAGAAACAAGAAACAAAAAAAAAAACAGAACCATACAAAAAAAAAAAAAAACAGAAGCAGCAAGTGCATCAAACTATTGCCCATACCATGCCATCATCGTCATCATTGTTGTAATCATCATCATTATTATATGCTTCAATGTAACTTTGACACGAAATATACGTTCTGATACGCTTGGATACATTTTTTTGGATACAATAACGAAAGGTAAAAATAATAATAATAACAACAACAACAAAAATAATTAGATTTCAAGATTATGTCAAGTTAACTTAACGTTATATACATTTAAAATTTAATAAAAATTGAGTGATCCAGAAGTCAAATTATTTATGATGATGATGATGATTTTAACGCTGTACGGATGTTGATTAACTTTTTTAACTTCTGATTTTAAATAATGTATCTTAACACTCTTAAAGGGATTTTAAAATAAAAATACATACAATATATACCACATATTATGTATGTATATATTTTACAATAAAAGTTTGTCTTCATATCATATGTGATGACTTGAAGAATTGTGTCATTGTTATAATGCATTCAACAAGCATTTAATTTTAATAGACATCATTCATTGTGATGAATTTTTTGGAGCATTAGAAAAATCCCATCATGGATCTTAAATGGTTCACTATTCCTTTAACGTATAGAATTTATACTTCTGGAAGAATTTATAACATATGTATGTATGTACATATGTATATGAAAAAGATACACTATCATTGTTGTTGTGCAGTCAAAAATACTCGATTTAGATACTTTAAATTTTGGATTTTAAATATGAGAATCATATGCATGATAGAGCAACATTGTTGAGATATATATATGATTGGATGCATAAATCTATCTTAAAGTGCATATTATATGTACACACATGAAAATGAACATACATATACATACATGTACAATCATGAAATAAATGGTACTGATGATGACTGCCAAGTGCCAAGTGACTGCTGTATATACATACGTGTATATGTATGTATTATGTATCATACATATAAAAATCTGCATACATGCTTGTTTGCTTGTTACATTCTGCGGTAATAATGAAAATAATAATAATAATGATGATGATGATGATATAAATACAACAATCTGTTACATATATCTAAAGATATACAAATCTTTTACTGCATGCATAATCTGCTTTGTTACAATGCTTAGTGATATAAAACATAATGTACAACATACGTGTATCTTTTCAATATACAAGTATATAAGAAAAATCATATAACAAAAAATATATTGTGGGTAAAATGGGTCAAAAACTGAAAAATATAAAATGAAAATTTCAACAACAAAAAAAAAACATACTTAAAAATATTCTTAAAGATATTAATTTTTTTTTTTTTTAAATATATGACAGAAAATTTATTATTGTTTTTGCTTCCTGTATGTAACTCTTGGAAAGGAAAAAAAAAAAAACAACACAAAAATTGGGGAATAAAAAAAATGGTATTTTTCATGTCATTTTTTTTTTTTGTGTGATGTACATACTACATACTTCACGTATAAAACAGTTCACTTGATAAGAAAAATAAAAACAGAATTTAAAAAAAAAAAAAAAAAAAGATACAGAACGTAAAAACACACATGAACATCGTACAAGTTTATGGATTTTATTAAATAACATTTATTTATTTATTTTTTTTTTTATTTTTTTATTTTTTAAATCATTATGGCTTCTTTCCCATTTTTCAATTTTTGTAATTGAACTTATTTTTCATATTTTATGTTATTTTTGTATAAATAACATTGAGAGATGAAGCTTTTATATTTTTTTTTTTTATATTTAAGATACATTATACATATTTTGATAGAATAAACATATATGTTTGTTTATTTGTTTAATATTTTAAGAAAATTAAAAAAAATAATAAATAAGTGAAACATATTCTTGAAATCTTATTGTTTTAGCCTTAGTCCCCTTATAGATGATGCTTTCTATTGTTTTTATTTATTTTTTTTTTTTTTTTGACTTGTTTATTATTTTTTGTTTTTAAATAAATAAATTTTGATTAAATTGAAAAAATAAAACTAACGATGAATTTCTTTTAAAAAAATCTCTTAAATAATAAAGAGTAAATAATAAAATAAATTAAATGAATTTAAAAAATAAAATATTTATGATTTCTTACCCTTAAAAAGATTCTTTCGATTTGAAAAAAAAAAAATAAATAGAATGTAGCTTTTGCTTACCTGAAAAAAAAATAGAAAAGAAAATTGATTAAAAAAATTGTTTACAAATACAATAAAAAATATTTTTAAAAATTTTATAGAATTTTGCCAATGACAGATAAAAAATTGAAAAATCGCCAAAGATTGATAGAACCCACGATATTTTAAGATTCAAAATTTACACGATAGCCTGATCAGCAGAATAGAATGAGTTTATTGAGCTTTAAAAAAATATTACGAGGCTCCCTGTTGACCCAAAAACCTATCGATTCTCTTTTAATTTACTTTTTTCTCTTTTATCTGTTTAAATTGCTTCCAATCTCTTCTCTTTTCTTTGATTACCTCAAGCTATAATGCTCTCTGGAGCACAAAAATTTGTACAATTTTTTTTCACCAGAATTTACTCCTCAAAGCACAAATCTCGGGCAAAATAAACTTTAATCTTAAAGCTATTTAAAGGACGTTATTAGAACAATAAATTTTAAACTTAGCACAACAATTTTAATCCTTAAGAAAAAAAAAATTTCAGGCCCCAAAGCCCAATAAAAATTAAAGCAACATTTTATGAAAGCAAGTAAACTCAATAAACGGGAACAAACTAGAATAAAAATGCCTGCCTCATAAAACGTTTTATTCGAACAAACAACGAATTAGATGCATACATCTTATAATCCTCTAAGAAATTTGTTATCTTTTCCCCCTTGCTTTATAAATGATCCTTATTCATCCTTGTAAACTCATGATTTACAAGAAAACAAAAAAAAAAAAACACAAGTTTTCTTTTAAAAAAAAAAGCGAGGGTGTTTTAGTTGAGAATTTAAATAACATTTTAAGTTGATAAAATTCACAAACAAGGCAAAAAATAAAAGGAACACAAAAATAAAATTCGATTTTCCATGTAAAAATCCTTTTGTATGAAATTTTGAAATTGGATCTTTTGTATTCCCACAGGTCAAACACATAACATAGATACATATATATATACATAAGTAGATAACTAGTAATTTTTTTCCCCTTTGTTCAATCACCCTACTTTTACTTTTTTACTATGATATATAAAATTTTATGTATGATTTTATTGATTATCACCTTTTTCACACAAAAAGGGTATCTTGTATCTCTTGTTGTTATTGATGATGATGATGAAATGTATTGAACATTGTAAATTTTTGATGCCTTTTCAATAAATTAAACACACACAACACACATATATGTATTCCCAAAAATGTTTGGCCTCAAGCATATTTTATCATAGAAAATTTTATTTATTTTTTCATGTTTTGTTTGTTATTTCAATACAACAAAATCTATATCATACACTTATTGAAATTGTAGTATTTATTGTATAGTATTAACATCCAAAAATCACATCATTTCATTTCGATAAAGTAAAATTATTTGTCAAATATTTATTTGAGATACTTTTCATGATTTATCTCAATTTTTTTTTTTTTCTTTTTGACTCATTTCAATTGCCATGATTTTTAATTAAATGGACAATTAAATCCTATACAGTGTCATTAGGATTTTAATTAAAATTAAAATTCATACTTATCCCAAATTTTTGTTTTTTTTAATTTTCTTTTGTATTCAGGATAACAATAAAAATGTATCTTTAGCGAAAATAAACAATAAAAGAATTTTTAAAAAAATTTATGTATATAAAAATGATTTGTGGTTTTTAATAAATGAAGATAATAAAATAAAATAGAATGAAAAGAAAAAAAGGTTTTTAATATAAAAAAAAAAACGGAATAAAAATAATCCTAAAAAATCTTTAAAAAAACAAATTTAAAAAAAAAAAAAAGGAAGACATAAAAAGAAACTGAAAATATAAATCTCATGTATTTCACACAAAATAAATGAAAAAAAAAATATATTTGAAAAAAAAAGGAAAAACAAAACAAACACTGAGAAGATGAAGAACAGAGGATAAAATCATGATAAAAGATGTTGGATAATAAAATGTTGAAGGTGAAGATACTTTATTAGCAGGGTGTTTCACGAGGGAAAAATAAAATTTTAGCGTCTGATGACCACATTTTTTTTTTTTTTTTCACAAAAGCAATCTAAAATTGTGTTTTCAATTATTTCCAAGTTTTTTGTTTTCATTGTATCGCGTTGTAGAGAATTTTCAATTAGTGATCTTCCATTGATTTTCACTATCGCCATCCTCAAATTTAAATTTTCAACACAAATTTTTGGTAGATAAACACATTTCTATGGAAAACCCTCTAAACTAATTCCGTTTTCATTCTAAAAAGCATTTTCATGAAAAAAAAAAAGATCGTTTTCATCTTCTCAAGATCCTTCTAATATTTTCAATTATGACATCTCGTTTCAAACACCCTTTATTTTTTTTCGATAGATACTGTAAGATGAAATATCACACATTACAATCAAACCAACAACAAAAGTTATTAAGATACACAATATGACTTACAATGAAACTATACAAAAATAAAAATTTTAAAACACATTCAAATCCTGTAGAAAATTAAAAATTAGGAGTAAGGATGAAATAAAATTAAAAAAAAGAAAAAATCTCTTTTTTTTCCTACTTTACTAACTTATATATAAAAAAAAAAGGTACATATTTTATTCTTCTTGTGGTTATTGTTGTTGTTGTTGTTACATAATCTTGATTTTGATGGATAAGATTTTTTATTTTCTTACTATGAAAGGACAAAACAAGAAAAAGGAAGAGAAAAAAAAACTAACTAAGTAGTTAAATATAACTTGTAGAAAAAAAAAATGACATTTAAAATAATTAAAAATTGAAGAAAAAAAATGAAGATTATAGAAAAAAAAATCACATTCTGGTGGATGAAAACGTAAAACCAACTTTCTATTGAATACTTTATAAAAATTACGAGACGGATGAAGAGTGATGAGGGAAAAAAATATGTACAAAAAAAGGATAATAAATGAATGAATAAATAAATGAATGCATGAAATGAATTCTGGGACATTTGTGGTCAATGATTTATTAGGCTAAAAGGTATTCCTTTTAAGAAAACAAAAAAGGGTTTTAAAAACAAAACAAAAAGAAAAACAAATTTAAATAAAAAATAAAAAAAGATTGAAGTTAAAATAAAAAAAATATTTTCAAGTATCTTTCTTTGGTTTAAAAATAATAAAAGTTCTCCTTTAAGCATATTTCTTTTAAATTAAATACCACAAAAATAAGTTGGTCAACAGTTCTTTTTTTTTTTTTTTCTTCACTTTCTTCTTACATTTTTTTTTCTTCTCTTTAATGAAATACAATAAAAATCTTAGGAAATTAAAAGCAACAACAACAAAAAAATGTCTCGTGGTTTATATTTTAAAAAAAAAAATTGATTTTTATTTTATGGAAATTTTTATTTTCAAAAGTCGATTAAAAAAAAACGTACTGACGTACGTACAGGAATTGATCCTAAAACATCAGTATTAGTTATTTTTTGGGACATTTCCTTAATGTTTTTTTTTTCTTTTCACATTTTCTAACTCTAAGTTCAACTTAAGTATTTTTCCTTTACCATTTTGTGACCACTTTGTATACCAAATGGGTCGAACTTGTCCTACTTTAAAATTTGAAAGAAAAAAAAAATGGCTACCCTGTCTATCACTTAATTTTAATTTCTAAGTTCAATTTTTAGATAAATTTTCTCGGGCATTTTTAACCGGGAAAGTTTAACCGATCCATCGATTCTCATAAACTTATTCTTGGAATTATCCTCTCACATCGTCTAAGCCTGTTTCTGTTAATCTTCTCAGCATTCAAAGTCCAGACTGTGAGCCAATGAACCCAATCAAAATTTCATTATAGGAAACGATCTTATAGATACTCTGATGGTTATTTCTTTTCGATTTGAACACACCACTGTAAGACAAAATTCTGGATTTATTTGCTTTAATTTACATCCTTTGAATTTCTAATGACATTTCCAATTAATATCTTGTATTTTTTTTTTTTCATTAGTTTGTCTTTTGTTATTCAAAAAAAGTCGAGAAAAAATTATTTGAAAAATTTAGCAAACAAAAAAAGAAAAAAAATTGTATCAAAATTTATTTTTTCTTCGCTTTAACATAAATTTCTAATTAAGCTCTTTTCTTTTTCATCTTCTTGAATATTTATCGTTTTTAAATATTTAACATGTCATTCACACTTTATAAATTTCGAAAAAAAAAAAAAATAAGAAAAAAAAATTACCTACAACAAAGCAAAGAATAATAAAATAAAGGTTTATCCACTATGGAAAAAAAAGAAGTGTTTTATGAAGAAAATGCAAAAATATAGTTTCGAAAAACAAGATAAAAGAAAAAAAAAAAACATCTAACATAAACATTTTTCATATAAGTGGTTTGGTTTTTGGTTTATTTATCTTTTTCTTTCTGTTCCTATATATCGCAGTCAGTTAATTCTATGGATGTAATTTTTATACCTCCTATAAAATTGAAAATAAAAAAAAATATAAAAAAAAAATAAAAAATTGTTTAATCCTGAAATGTGAATTACGAATAGTATTTAAGAGAGAACACCACACCTTTTCATCTTTTTCCTCCCACCCACACTTCCTATCTAAATATTTCGTTTTTTTCTTTTTATTTCTTAATTTTTACTGCTTTTTTTTTTTCCTTCTTTTTAAGATTTTTTTTTAGTTTTTATGTTTTTGCGAAAGAGAAAAAGAATTTTTTTTTTTTTTTTTTTTTTTTGCATGCACTTTAATAAATGTCCGTTACCGCTGTTATAATATACTGTGTATTGCCTTACCTTTGCCGCTAGCTATATTTCCTACCTGCCCACATGGTAAAAATAAATATATAAAAAAAAAAAGATTGAATTACTTTTTTTTTTTTTTTTTTTGAATGAGAAAAATGTTGTTGTTTTTTCTGTTCTTCCTATCAAATAATAAAAATACAGAGAAGCTAGAGCTATTATGGAATCGTTTTATTTTTGTTTTGTTATTATTTTATTTCAAATTTTTTTTTTTTTTTTTTTGGTCTTGTGTGTTGATATCGCCTGAACAGGAAAAAAAAAATTCTACCACATTAACCAAATAACCATCACAACCACTACTTTGACAATATGATGACGATGAACAGTAGATTATTTCGTAAAAGAACTACTCTTCTACTGGTACATTTCTGGTCTTTTACCCTCTGTACAAAAAATCTTCAATCGTTATGCATACCTAAGGCTAAACTTTAGACAATCTACCTTTCAGGTATTTTTGAATGTTTTTAGTTTTATTTTTATTTTTTTTTGTAAATCCATTCCACATGGTTAATACACCACTCTTGTATTGCTTCTACTCTCTCGACTTGAATTATAAACAGTCAGTTGTCAATTTATTTTATTTATTTATTTTTTTTTCTGTATATCTGAGATATTTTTGTGTTTTTATTCAAACATTCTGTAGATACTGTTTTTTTTTATATTATTATTATTATTATTTTTCTGTTAAATTCATCGAATTTGTTGTCGAATGAATTTTTCTGAATTTTATTTTTTTTTTAACTCAATAAAAAAACAACAAAAAAAAAAATATTTTCTATTATTGCATTCAAAATCTAGATACATACTCAATTTATTCAATAAAAGATACTTGTACATTTTATTTTTTATTTTTTTGTTTTTTTTTACTTTTGATTTTATTTTTTAGAAGAATTTTTTGTTTTTTTTTTTTTTTATACAATTTCCTTTTCATTTTTTTTTTTGTATTTCGTAAAAGCTTCATTCAATTCCACAAATTGATTGTTTATTCAAAAAAAAAAAAAAAAAAAAAGTAGGACTAAAATTTTTTTTTATTTACTTTTACACTAGAGACAATCCTTCATTTTTTTTCAACAATAAAATAAAATCTCTACTTTTTTTCTCAATATTTTTTATTTAATGAAAAAAAAAAAAAGTATAAAAATATTGAAAGTTTTTTCTCTCGTAAAAAAAATATATATATCATGATTGCCGTCATTATATTGTGTCATTGTCTTGTGTTTTATGAATGATAAGAGTGAAGGCGGAATTTTTTTTTTTTTTTTTAATTTGCATGACTTTTATTTACTTGTTTTTTTAATATTTTTTTTTAGATTATTTATTTTACAATTATTTTATATTTTTTTTTTTTTAATAATTTTTTTTTCACATGAATTATGTTTCAGATTTAACAAAATGATAAAAAGTTAAAACAAGACAAAAAATCAAAAACAAAAATAAATTCAATCTAAAGAAAAAACAATAAGAGTACAGAAAAAAATATGAAATAATCAAAAATTTTTGTACAAGTGCAGGGTATCCCTGAATATCTGGAAAAAAAAATTATATTCGTATAATTTGAAATTTCGATTAAAATGAATCTTTTTTGGCTCTTTTTTAGTTACCCTTTACTATTATTTCGAAATGGTTTCCTAGAACCAATTTCTTCTATGTAGGAAATTTCAAGAGTCAGACTAAAGCAATTTTGGCTCCATTTTCTCAAATACAGTAGAGGAAAATAATATAAAACAACCTAAAATTGTGTAGAAAACTATCAAATTTTCTCGAAATGTTCGAAAGTAGAAAAAGACTGTTGAAATTGTTTTCTAGATTCTGAGATCCTTGCTATGACTACTAGGCTACAAAAAGAAAATATCAGAGAATAAAAGAGAATTCAGAGAATTAGGTACTTAGCTTTTTTTTTTTTAAGTAGCCATCTAAAAAAAAGTTCTGTGCTTCACATAATTTTCGCTACTGATACTTTTCGAAAATACCCTATGAAAATCATAGCTCGAAAATATTTT
Source organism: Bombylius discolor (assembly GCA_939192795.1). Classification (NCBI taxonomy): domain Eukaryota; kingdom Metazoa; phylum Arthropoda; class Insecta; order Diptera; family Bombyliidae; genus Bombylius; species Bombylius discolor. The sequence continues at coordinate 5,701,583 of OW584242.1, forward strand.
ATTATGAGTAATTTATTGCCACTTAAATAAAAAGGAAAAAAGTTATAAGAAGTTTATATGTGCAGTATTTTTTTTTTCGACTCAAACTTTTTTTTGTTTATTAGAATAAATGAAAAATTGTTGGCTTCTTTTTTTTTTTTTTCAAACTTTTCATTTAATTCTCATCCTTCTTCTTCGTTTTCTTCTTTATCGTGTTAAAAGCTTGAAAACTTTTTTGTTTCTCAATGACGATGAATAATATCCGAAAGGGGTAATACACTTTATGTTATTTCTTAATTGAAATTCTTTTCATGTTTTTTTTTCTCTCTCTCTCTCTCTTTCTCTTATACGTAAAACAGCGCACATTCGAAAATGCAAATGAAGACATAACATTTCTTCATTTCTTTTTTTTTGTTTTTATTTCATTTCATTAAAAAAAAAAAAAAATTATTCAATAAACATAAACGCGGTATGTATTGCAAAAAGAAACAAAAAAAAAAAAAAGATACTTTTTTTGGCGGAAATTCCATGTTTGCGTAAAAAAGTATCATCATCATCATCACACAAAATAAGTAAAAAAAAAACAAATTTTTTTGAATGAAATTTAGATTGTGTGTAACATTTGTATTAAAAACCACGACATGATACATCATAAATTTTTATAACCCCTTTTTTTTTTTTTTTTAAATCAATTGTAAACATCATCATCTATTTTTTGACAAGTACAATCAAACAGTGAGGATTATGACATTACAAACAGTAAAAAAATAGCAAAGGAAAAAAAAAAAAAAAAAAACAGAAATAGAGGAAAAAAAAGCAAAAATTTAAAAAAAAAAAAAATTTGTGTAGGTAGAGGAAGTGATTACTTTAGATAAAAATTGAAAGATTAAAGGTGAAGAATTTTAATTGGAAAAAAAAAAAAATAATAATAAATAAATAGAAACGGACCTAAATAACTTTCATGTGGTTTTTTTATTGAGGAATTTTCATGTGATGTACAAATCATACGAGATACTCACAAAAAAAAAAACCATGCTTGATCTTACATAATAAGACTTTGACACCAAAGAAATTCAGGTTTTCAAAGCTGGTTTACGTTTTACTTTTTTCTTTTTTTTCTTTTTTTTTTTTACTTCATTCAAAAATTTTATATTGATTATTATCTCAAACAATTTATCTATATGACTATTTTGGACAGGATGATCGTTTTTTTTTAAAAACAAAAAACAAAAAAAAAATAGCCAAAGATCACGTATCATCATCGTATAGCATATATGATAACTGGATATCAATTTAACACTTGAACTCTTAGGAATTTTGAATAACTTAAAGTTAAAAAAAAAAAAAACAATAAAATACACAATTAATTCAAAACAAAAATTAAAATTTTCAAGTAACATCGGAACCTAATTCATTTCCCTATGGTACACAATAAAAAAGCTAATTTTAATTCTTGACTTTATTTAAAAATACGGAGTCATTAAAGATATTCTTTTTGTCCTCGACAATATTTTTTCATTAAAATTTTTTTTTACCTTCAATTATTGCCAGAGTAATGTTTTTTTTTTTTTTTTTGAATTTGATATCTAAGTCATTAAGACTCAAACCAATTAATTAAATGTCTCAAATGGCAAAATGATAAACTAAATATGAATTGTGAAAATATTCCTGCTGTTTTTTTTTTTTCATCTTGACTTTTTCTTATTACTCTTAAAAATTTCATTAAATGGTATTGGTGCATAGCATGTATACAAAACTGAATAATAAGTTTCATATTTCTTGCTTGCTTGCAAAATAAAATATAACGATTTTATATGTTATGAATTCTTAAAAGAATTGATACTTTGTTGTTTACCTATACATACACATATACTCATGCATATTAAATTTATTTAATCGAATAAAATAAACAATTATTTTTCATGTAATTTGATTCCATTCAATTTAATTTCTTCTTTTTTTTTTGTGTTTTGTTTATTTTTGCTGTTGTGTGCTGCTTTTCATAATAAGAAAAAAAAAAAACAATTAATATTATTTGAACTTTGTTATTTAGAACATGCGAAGAAATTTATTCTAATGTCTTATTTTGTTTTTTTTTCTTTTGTTCGTTTTTGTATAAAAAAAAACTTTTATGAAAATTTAACAAAGGTTCAATTTCATGATATTTTTTTTTTTTTCACAAGATAAGAAAAACGAAAAGTTTTTCGATTGTGAAAAATTGCTGTAGAATGCAAATTTATGAAAAGTGAGAAGGGTTTTAATATCAATCATTAATAAAACAAAAACTGTTGAAAATTGTTTCGAATTAAGTTTGACTGACACATTAATCACCGGTTTTAAAATTATGAAACTTCCGTTTGTAGTCGATACGTGAAACTTTTATGAATCTTTTCATACAAGGTGTCTCAAAACTACACTACGTGAAGTTTTATGGGAAATAAGGTTCGATAAGTTGATAAGAAAATTCTATGAGAATATGGATAAGTCATCCTGGACCTCTGGTGAACGATTAAACTGTAAGCTGAAACAAGTAAGCTTAAATATTTTTATGGTCTTCAATGAGCTTGTATGACGTGTTTTGCGTCAAAGCTTTAAGAAGGCTCTTTTAAATTTTAAAAATGTTGAAAATTAATTTACATGGTTTGCTTCCAAAAAGCCATACTAAGATTGTTCATTTGTAGTTAGTTATTCCGAAATGTTTCTCTTCAAAATGAACATTTTGGAAAGGATCTTAAATTCCAAAAAGTTGACGATTTATTCTTCGGAAGAACATTTCTCTTAGGAATTTTAATTAAAATCATCTCAAATTGTTTCAACTTTCACGGTACAAAAAATTTCATTAAAAACATGAAAATAAATATAAAAGGATTTTTTTAGCATATTTTTCCTCTCGGAAGATTCCACAGAATCTTGATCGATATTCCAAGAATTCACATGAGGTTGTGAAGAATGAATTTGTGAGTATATGTAAATTAAATATTTTTGTGTACGATAAAATTTTATTTGAGCAAAAAAAAACAAACGTAAGTTGAAAAGAATTAACCTTTAATCGCTTTACATCATTTTCCTAATTTTATTTTTATTTAAAATTCCAAACCTTTATATACCACCACATTTTTCTTCTTCCTACTTCATTTTTCACTCATTTTAATTTGTGTATTATGACAAGATAATCAAAATTAAAACTTCAAACTTACCAGAAAATAAAACTAAACTACTTATTCGAGTTACATTTCGAAAATGAAAATCTATCCAAGAAAAAGTTTTTTTCCAAAACTTTTTTATCCTCCTTTTTTCCTTTTTCTCATTTTCTTTTGAATCCCAAATATCTGTTCAGGATTTATTTTATTTTTTATATTACGGTAATGTAGAAAGTTGTTAAAAACATACATATGTATATGACATATACATATATCTTACATAATTGTATGAAATATTTTTAGATACTTTTCATTGTGATTGTGTATGTGTAATTTCTTAGTGAATTTTTGATTCTCTTAACACACATTATATATATTTTTCTAACATAAAACATTTTAGAAGCCAAATATCATCATATGAATCCTAGGTATAAGGGATTAGCAGGCCAATATGCTTACAATGTATATGTTCCATTTCAACAAATCGTATTTGGGCACTGTTAGAAATTTGTGGAGGGACAACCAACTAAAGAATGTAAGTGACATTGTAACTGTAGTGAAATTAGATTTTTTTTTTTCCTTTTTCCTTTTTTTTTTGTTTTTTTTTGTGTAAGACCTCATAAGTTATTTGTTGGACGGACATAAAACATATTTTAAACGCAAAGGCATGTTCACAATTTCAATCTTTCAATAATTCTTTCTGCCTTTATTTGTTTTTATTGTTGTATTTTTTTTTTTTTTTTCTAAAACAAAAACAAAATTTTTTATCGAATTTTTAAGGTTTAAAATTAGAAAGGATTGGAATATTTTGACTGTATCACCAGTCACCACCATCATCATCATCATCATCATCATCATGATATTTTATTAGTATCTGTATTGGTTGTATTGTGTAATCATACCCTTAAAAACATATTATAATAATCACTGAAAAAGATATATAGGAACTAACTAAATGTTTGAATGCTGGATGCTGTTTGAATATCTTTTTTTTTTTTTGTATTTCACATATCTTATTTTATTTTTAATACTGTAATACATAAAAAGAGATCAGATGGATTTGTGTCGGCATCATGTGGAAATAAACCAAAAAAAAAAAAAAAACAGTAAAGAATAAAAATCTTTTTTTTTTTTCGTTTTATTTTTCCAAAGATACAAGAAGAGAGTTCCATTTATAGAGATTTCAGATAGATTTCGATTGTGTTTACAGACAGATAAAAATATAATACACAGAATACAGAATGTATAGTAAATAAAGTGAGTTTGTAATTGTAATAATACAGAAGAGGATTTACTTTATTTTATTTTTTTTTTTTTTATACAGCTTTAGATATAAATATATCTTTCGGGATGTTTAATATATGAGGAAAGACACAATCTTTACAGATGATGAATAGAAATGAAAATGAAGAAAAATGATTTTCTTGCTTTTTAGCCAGTAAACCAAAAAAAAAAAAACAAGGAGAGAAAAAAAAATCCAAATGTTTTATGGTGAATAAAGATTACTATGTCATATAAGATACATTCATGTTGTATATACATATATATCACGTAACAGGTTATATTATAAACTTTATGGTGGTTGATTTGATATCAAACACATAAAAGAAGAATAATCTTTTAGTTCTATATAGCCAAGATGATCCATTCTCATTTATTTAACATTTTTTTTTTTAAAAGAAGAAGAAGAAGAAAAGATACTAAACACACAAAAAACACATTTTATTTAGGCAATGACATTTTTCTTTTTATCTCGAGGATTTTTTTTTATTTTATTTTATTTTATTTTTTTTATTTTTTTGTCTCATATCATTTTATTTGGAATTTGTTTTTCCTAGCTATATTCTTCAGGCAATCATGACATTTTTGACGAATTATATAAAGAAATTTTTAGTTGTTTCGCATAAATGAACATCACACACACATATCACATCGATTAGTTCTCATTCAAAGGATAAAATTCAATTTTTTAGATACTTTATTTTTTCTATTTTTTAAGAGACACTTTTACTAGTTATTCAGTAAAATGATATATGTATACTTACAACCGATATAAGTCCTTTCCAAAAAAAAAAAAAAAAAAAAAACAAAACAAAAATCGTTGAGTATGTAAGACAAGAAAAAAAAAAGTAGAAGTAGAAAAATTCTGAATAAGATATTGAAAAATTTTTAAGGATAAAGTTATACGAATGATTTATTTGACAAAAAAAAAAAAGAAGAAGGATTTTTTTTTATTTTCTTATCTTGTAAGGAAAAAAAAATCGAATTTTGGAATGTTTTAAAAATCAAGTCATAAAGAAAAATATGTTCAAAATATTTCAAAGGATATTTGTCTTGTTTTATTTATTTATTTTTTTTTTTTTGAGTTCATCGTGGATACCAGTGAATTTCTTGATTAAAATCTATGGTTTTTTTTTCATTCGATTTTTATTAAGCAAAAAGTTCTTACATTTTTGGGTTTAGTTTTTTTGTTTGTTCGAAAATCTTTTTTGGAATTTTTATTACAAATTTTTCGTCCAAAAATTATAGTTATGAATATGAGGTAACGTTGACAATCGAAATCATCGAAAAAAAAGTCATTTTTAATAATAAAATTTTTATTGACCTTATTAAAAATTTTTCTGTTAAACATCAGAAGGAATCTGATGAAGCCCTCAAAGGCTCCAAGAATTGTTTGTAGATGTCTATAATCTGGACACAATAAATGAACCTGTTGCTGAATATGGTTCTAAAAAAAAAAAGTTCTACTAAAAAAACTCATAATATATAAGCTTTCCAGAACACATGTATCTATAGTTACTCTCTAAGATAAATCTGACAATCAGAAGAAGTTAACCATCTTTTATTTAAAAATTAGTTATCGTGCAAAAAGCATATAAAAACACAATATTTGATTTTTTTTTTTTTTGCTTTGAAATGATGACTGTCACTCCATCAGTACTTTATACCTTTTTTTGAATCTTTATCTTTTTGATTATATCTGTTTCTTATTTATTTATTTTTTTTTTTAACAGTATTTATTGCATAACAAATTATTCATTCATTTTAAACATAAAAAAAATTTTGTTTCAAAGATATTTGTATCTTTTTTTTTTTGCATATATGTATCTTTAAATCTGTTAGTTATGTTCTCTATATTTTAATAAATTGAAATAATCTTTTAACATATTTCTCATGTTATTTTCACAGAAAAAAAAAAAAAACGTATCTTCAGCAATGTTATAATAATCTTTTAGCATAAAAAGAAAGATGATAGAAAAAAAAAAAGAAAAAAACAAAAAGACGAAGCTACATCTAATTTCATGTTGTGTTTTTCAATGCTTTTTTTTTTCTTCTAAGGAAACACTTTCAGGTTTTCCATATCATCATCATCATCATCATCGTTGTAGTCATTAGATCAAATCTAATATTCACTTTTTTAGAGCCATCTGTATCTATATTTGTATCTGTATCTGTATCTATACTTATTTCAAATATCTTTCTACATTTTTAAACAACTCATGATACTTGTATATATTAAAATCGAAATCATTATTTTATATTTTATTTTTACTTTCAAAATCACATCGTATCTATTTTTCTTATCATTGAATTTAATCGTTTTTTAAAATGAAGAAGAGATTGTATGTTGAATATTTATCTACTATATAAGTTGTTAAAATTAAGATACGGTATTTAAATGTAATTTGATAATAGTATAATGTTAATGATATCAAAAAAAAAAAAAAAAAAGACAGTCGAATAACACAAGTAATGACAATTTTCTTGAATTACTTAACATACTTACATAAAATTTTATCGATAAAATATAAATAAAGCACGCGAATGATTAAATAAACGGTATGCTTATATATCCATTTTTGATACGCATAAGTATATATAGAAATACCAAAATTGGATATACGTATAGGGTATACTATAAGTACAATCTCTATATATAGAAAATAGTTGAATATCATCTCATCTCTAATTACACATACTTAAATATAGATTGATTGCTAGAAATGGTTGTTTTTTTTTATATTTTTGTTTGTGTTATAAAGATCAATTGCAGCAGCTGCTGAATATAATATGTATCTAGCTCCTCTCTTATCTAACTATATCTATCAACTATTACTATCTTCTGAATGCAATTTCATCAACAACAGAAAGAAAAAAAGAAGCACTTTCATTATTTTTTTTATCCAAACTGTAGAGCTATCTAGTAATGATGCTCTATGCGGTGATACTATGGACTGTGGTGTTGACAGCAGCATCCAAGATGATCTCTTTTTAAAAATCTATTTTAGTTATATCTTTTAGAGCTCAAGAAAAATAGAAGAAAACAAACAAACAAGCATTTTTCCAAATTAAAAGAAAATCTCTATTATACAATGTGTCTCAAGAGAATTTCTGATTTCAATATCTTTTTTTTTTTTAATCTTTTTTTAGTTTTATTTTGTACCATTTTAACATCCTATAAATTTTTTTTTATATCTTACGTTTATGAGAACGATATCTTATTTTTTTTTTTATTATTTCCAAGATTTTGTTTTTTGTTTTGTTTTTAGATGAAATACTCAAAATGACAACGACGACATTGATGCAATACCATGCATACATTAAATTATATCCTTCGTTGATCAAAAATTCTTGTTGAAAGCAAAAAAAAAAAAAAAAAATATTCTAATGTATCTTTAGTATCTAGATATCATTTTGATTAAGAAAAAAAAAAATACATTAAAAATTAAACGAAAATCATTATCATAAAATTGTTGTTTCATTGGAATATATCTTTCAACGTGTAGCATTTAATTTTTATCTTTCTCATTTTTTTTTCTTCTAAATTAAATTAGAAAATAAACTAGCAAGCGAAAAATATGTAATAAAAATAAAAATACTAGTTTTTTTTTTTTTTTTTGAAAAGATAATTTTTATTGAAAGGAAAAGGATTTCAATAAAAATGTTTATTACACCAGTAATACGACAAATTAGGTAAAAAAATAAAAAATACAAATTGTACTTGAATAAATGACAAAATTGGTATTGATCGGTTGTTAATCTGATATATGTATACGTTGAACAGCGAGAGTATCTGGTATTTGGTATAGATACATGTATCTTTCTGCACTTTGCTGGTGCTATAATCGTTGTTGCTAAATGCAATATGTTTTGTTATTGTGATCGTTTTATTTTTTATTTTTATAAATATGTTCGCCTTTTTTTTTTTTTTTTTGCTTTTTGAATTGCATTCGATTTCGATTAACGATCAACAAACGCGACAAGACAACAATTTTGTCGTTGTGTTGCATTTTTTGTTGTTGTTGTTGAATGATTGAAAACTAGAAGAAGAAGATGATGATAAAATTCCATTCCATTCCAATAAAAATATTTTCAATTTTAAGGTAAGGAATCGGGAACGGAAAGGAGAATTTTTTTTTTTTTTTTTTGCATTTTATGATGCACAAGTCTTTTATAGAACGCAAAAAAAAGTCATCTGTTTTTTAGTTTAGAAATATCTTATTCTTTTTCTAGGTGATAAAAGAATGAAAAACATTGGTATTACAAACAACATGTTTCTTTATATACTCCACCCAAATCCCTCCATATTTTTGTATTATGTTCTAAAATTGCATTATGATTGGAAAGCTTTTTTGTTTTTGCTTTTCAAATGAAAAAAAAAAAATGTTTTTAAATCAATGCACTATCTTGTATATGTTAGTGGGTCGTTAACTTTGGCTATTTCAGGTTGTTTTTTGTTTTTTTATTTTCTTCATTTTCGTGAATTTTATTTTCTTAACAACCATCATCGTCATCATCGATTCTTCATATATATGAACAACTTATTATTGCGTGTGGTTACAGAAATGCGGTTTTGTTCGATTATATTGCTGTTCCAACAACGTAATAATCGTTTGTCAGTCGTTGTACAATTATTTTCTTTTACTTTTTCTACTTTTGTTTTTTTCCTAAGCGTATAAACAAAAAAAATTTTTTTCTTTTGATCTTCCAACGAATTGTGACCATAATGCGACTGCTAAAGTATCACAATCAAAATCAAATCAAAATAATCATGACGATTAAAAAAAAAACCACGTAAACGAAAACAACAAATTTTAACAGTGAAGTAATGAAATAATTGTTCTGATTGTGGGTCAAAGTCCCCACATATAATTTTCTATTTAATAAATTAACGTGCAAAGACCCCAAAAAGATACTTGAAAACATTATTTAATTTACTTGATTGTTTTTTTTTTTTTTTTTTTCATGAAATACTGTTGACGTATAATGAACCTCTCGAATTTTATGATTAGGTACTACACACATAGAACTTAAATTAAAGAGGAGTCGAAATATCAATTTTAATCGTACGCTATAGTAGCATCAAAGCATGTAAAACTACAATTAGTTTGTACATTTATTTTTCTACTTTTTTTTTTTAAACTTAAAATATAATTGAATAGGTTTGATATTTAATTTTATAGTTTAAAAATTCTTGATTATTTTTTTTTTTCTAGAACTATTTTGTATTTTTAATTTATGTCCTTTCTTTGTTTTTGTTTTTTTTTTTTTCTTAGATCTTATCTTAGATACTTTTTTTTTTGTTTTTTGTAAATTATTTCTAGTAAATATTTCTTTGGAGTCTTCTTTTGATTGGATCATTAAAAAAAAAAAAAGTAATGTGCAAGCACCAAGCAGCAAGTACAAACAAGTATACAAGTACACCTCTTTACATTTTTTTTTATTTTTTTTATTTTTTTGAATAGTGCATTGTACCACAAGAAAGATACGTAACATATCATGAATACTCAATAATGTGTTTGCAATGAAAAACAACAACACAACAACAACAACAAATTATCATTACATATAAATTATAGGAGTATATATATAGTTATATAGTATCAAAGATACTTAAGAATCAAAAAGCGAAACACACTAGCACGTTTATTAAACATTTTGTACACGCAATGCAACCGAAGAGAAAAAATATATCTATATCTGTACTGCATACAACACACATAACTATATATTATGTAGTATATACAGAACCTCACAGAACAAAAAACCGACTAACGAGCCCCTTTTTTTTTGTATTTTTGTGGATTTTTTAATTTTTTTTTTTTTTTCCATTTGAGTCGTTGGCTCGGGATCGAATATAATATTCTTCTTCTCGATTGAAGAAAACTGATGATTACAACATTTTAAAGTAAAATTGTATATTAAAAAATATACATATGTATATACATACATACGGATATACAAACAAACTAACAGCAACAACAACAAAAAAAAATGTATATAATTTTAAGTAAGAAGGCTGTGTTATACATATAAACATACATATAGGTATATTTGTGGTGTGATGATGATAGCGCAATAGGTCAATGACCAAAAAATCTTATAAACTACAACTTTGACTATTTTTTTCTTATTTTTATTTAATTTTATTTTCATTTTATTTCTTGATTATATTTTTTTTTTTTTCGTATAATAAGATGGGTGTTCACTCAGATCTTCTTCTTATTCTGTTTTTTTTTTTTTTTTAATTTTTTTATTTAGTTCTCTCCCCTGATATGTGCACACACAAACACACGTATTCAAAAGTAATATAGATACTTTTTTATATTTCTTTTTTTTTTTTTTTATTATCACGGTGTGAATGCATTCTAATAATAAAAAAAAAAAACGTTGATTTGATGAGACTTCTTTTAGAAAAGAAAAAATAACCAAAACAATTTTAACTGAAAAATGAGAAACATTAAGAGCCCCAAGAGAGAGGGAAAACATATGGTAATGATAAGCAACTAATATATACAGGACAAAAAAATTTATTATCTAAAATGCTGGAGGCATAATTTTCATATCATGAAAATTATCTTCTTCTTTTTTCTTTTTTTTTTCTCAAATATCTTTGATGCTGTATGATTGGTCTATAAAAACAATAAAAATAACGACAAAAAATATCTTGAATTATTTTAAAAAAGATATCAAAAAAAAAATAAATAAAAAATCAGATTATAAATTTTATTTGAAAAGTTTTTTTTTTTTTCGAAGTCTATGAAATTTTTTTGAGAAAAATGCTTCTGGAATTTGAAAAAGAAAAAAAAAAAACAAAGAAATAAAGTTTTAAATTTAATTTGAAAAATAATAAAAGATAAATTTAGGAGCCATCATGAAGTGCTGTATAATCAAAAGACGTAAACTTAACCGAAAAAATAAATAAATAAACAAAAAAAATCAACATAAAATGCATTTTAATTTTTTTTTTTATTACCCTTGCAGGTGTATCTAATCAACAGAACAACAAAATAATCTATATCTAAACAAAAGGTAGCCACTATCTAACTAATTAAGGTTAGATCGTATATTATCTTTTTAAATTGAGATGTACAAAAAAAAAATGTCTTGTTTTTTATGTTTTTTTTTTCTTGTCTTCCTAAATTTATGACATTTCAATTTTTGTTTTTCTTTTTTCTTCTGTGAAAAAAAAAAAATTTGCATAATTGCAACATATTTCTGACATATGACATGTCGTATGCTTGTTCTGGACATTGATTGAGAACATAATGAGAATGATGATGGTGGTGATCTAAAAAAAAAAAAAACACAAAACATCTTAATTTTGAATAATATATCTTTGAAGTACCTCTTGATCAATTCTACTGTAATGTGTAACACATCGACATTTCCGTGACATAAGTAAATAAATTATACCAGTCTAATCCAGTCTATCTTCATATATTTGAAAAAAAAAAAAAAAAAAAAACTTTTAACAAATATCTTGGATGGTAAAGATACAATAATTCTTGAACTTATTTCACACTCCCTCATGTCAATCATTTATAACGATACAACCGAAAGGGGGAAGTTATCTTATCTTTTTTTTTTCTTTTATTGAAACACAAAATCAACGTAGATACTTTGAAATATGTATGTACTCTTTATTTTTTTTTTTAAATGGAAGTAAAAATCTTTTGAGTACAAAAAAAAATAGATACATCAGATTTAATGTCATTTTTTTTCTTCTTCGTTTTCTTGACACTGCAATTTAACAAACAATGAACGAATCTAGAATACTTAAGTAAATTTTATAAGATTTTTTTTTGTTTTTTTCAGTTATAGTTGCACTTACAAACAAACAACAAAATATATAGTTACAAAAGATATTTAAATGCAATTCAAGTCCACATTGAATATGTATGTATTATGTATGGTGTATAAAGGATATTGTGTACCCACATATATAAAACTGTTGTAGGTGGAGGACGTTAAAAATTATTATCATATATTAAAAAGAATATAAAAAACAAAATATATACACAAACAAACAAACAAACAAAAATCATAATTCATATAACAATAGAAAAAAAAAGAATCTTGAATGAATAATAAATATGTGTGCAACGTGAAATCAATGACAATATAAGTTTTTATAGATATAGATATCTGCTCTGTGGTGAAATCATGTTAAATCGCGGTAGTTTTGTGATAATGTTAAGGGAATTATACTCATAGATATAAAAAGCATGTAAGTATGTTTTGTTAAAATCGAGAAAATCTAAACTAATTTTTATTTTTTTTAAATTTTATAAAACTGTTCATTTAAACAGGGTGAATCCCAACAAAACACATAAATAGACATAATCTTTTTCGTTTCTTCACGAACATTTTCCACATATTGTTCTTTCAAGAAAAAAAGGGAAATTGCAAAATGTAGTCTAGTCTAGTCTAGTCAAAAAAAAAACTTTAATAAAATTAATTTAAATAAAATTAATTTGTTATTTTTCTTTAAATGTAGGAGGAATTTTTGTAATACTTTAAAAAAAAAAATGATTTATGTAATTTCAACATGAAAGAATTTATCTTCAAAAGAATTTTAAGAGAAATATTGTATATAGGATATTGCACAAGAATATCTTTTGTGCGTGTGTGTTTTAAATGATAGATAAAAGTATTTGAACAAGAACAAAATTATGGTAAATTTTTATTTTTTCTAAGAAGATGAATTATTATTTTACGTAGACATAATTAAATAAAAACCCTTCGGAATATAAATGAAAAACTAAAACAAAACGTTTTCTGGAAAAATTTTTTTTTTTAAAGTATGGTTAAGCACCTAAAATGAATTAAGAACAATTTATTCTAAAATAATAAAAAGGTAAAAGGTTGAAATTGGTCATTATTGTTTTAAAAAACATTTTCAATGTTTCACATTTTTAATTTCTCCAACCAAACAGTTTTTTAAATCTTGGATGATACATTAGACGCGTCGAAGGTATTTTCACGCAAAACGCTTGGTGTAGTCAAAATTTTAAAAGTTGAGGTTTTTTTGCGCATGTTTTACATGTCGTAGTGATCTTTTTTATGTAAATATACGAAATAAGAAACGTGTTACAACAACAAAAACGCATGTGTGTGTGTCTTTTTTTCTGCGCCTGTTTTTCTAGTATAATACGAAACCTCAACTTTTAAAATTCAGACTATATTTTGTGTGCGTCTTGTTTTGAGAAATAATTTTCAGGTCCACAAAACGTCTACTGATGGCACATTTATTTCGCTCTGTATCCGTCAATAAGAGTTCTTCTATCTAATATATTTGCCTAAAGAAAATTATTCAAATACTTGAGATTGAAAAATAACGTTGAATGGATTAAAAACAACTTTGAATGGATTGAGATATTTATTAAAAATATTTTCATTAAAATTTCATGAAAAATCTATAAATATATTTTATTCGAGATATTTTCATAAAAGTAAATCCCATATGACAAAATTAATTTCTATCTAATAAAACATAAAAGAAAATAAAGTATCATGTAAAATGAAATCTCCACCCTACTATGCTATTCACATTCTGTGTAAATGCGATACAAGTATGTAACGTAAATATTCTGGAAAACAATAATAGGATATTTTAGATGCCCACAAGAATTTCAAAAAAAAAGCCTTATGTATTACCCATGTATCTTTCAGTCACATCATAATAATCTTCTTTGCAAACCTTTCTTCTTCTTCTTTTTTTTCCATACATTTTGCACAATTTTTCTATTGTTCTCAGGAAAAAGAAAATTTAAAACAGAAAAAAAAAAAATATTTACATGATAAAAAGGATTTATTTTTATTTTATTTGATTTTTTTTTTCTCTACATGACGGATTAAATGTTGCTTAACGTATAAGCTATGATTTTAAAAAAATAATAATAATAAAAAAAACAACGTTGAAAGGAAGAGAGAATTATTATTATCGTCATTTAATAAAATTTAAAATCTTAAATAACAACGGGATTTTATTTTTCAATCCTTTATTTCTTCTTGTTTTTTAAAAAAAAAAAAAAAAAAGCATTTTTTGCGATATACTTATTTTCACGTAATTTTATTTTTATATTTTTTAATTAAATAATGAAAAACCTGTATTAAAAAAGAAGAAAGAAATATAGGTATTACATATAAAATACACGTATTAACCATGTGTGATATTTTAAAAACAAAAAAAAAACAAAATATAGGTATGTATATCTTTTTATCTATTTTTCATTGTAGATTAGATTTTTTTTTTTTTTTTTTCAATTTTCATTTTCTTGTTGCTTTCGTTTCAATTCAAAACACAGTTACTGAAAAATATGTTGGAAGCCACAAACAAAATATGTATGTATGTATATACCAACAACCAGATACTTATAGTATCTGAAAGAAAAAATGAAAAACAAAAACTAGAAAAATAAATTTAAAAAAAAAAAATAAAATAAATGAGAAAAATATAAAATAAACAACTGACTTTAAAAAAAAAAATGAAAATAAAAATAAAATAATGAAAGAAAAACCTAGAATTTCTGGAGAAAAGACTTCTTTTTTTTTCACTCAAAGTACCTACTATATAATATAGGTACATATATACGAGTATAACCTATGTGTAATTTATTTTCTTTTATGTTTTTTTTTTTTTTTAAATCATGATTTTACCTCTCTTTTCCTTAAATCTCCTGTAAAATGCGGGCTCTCTGTTGTATAAGGTATATTTATACAACAAAAGATACATTTTTTATATATGTATCCATAATGCAGCATACATATAGGTAGGTATGTAATAAAGAATGCAATGTATCTAAACGTATATGTAGATATGTATCTTCTATCGTATAATATGTAATCAATGCTATGTACACCTTGTGTGTATAATTTTTTATTTTTTATTTTTTTATTTTTAATAATAATAAAAATAATATGTTGGGTTGTATGTTTGTGTTATTTTTTATTTTATATTGTGCACAGGTAAACCGGTTATTTGGGCCAGACGACGACATATCAGAGAATTAACAGCAACAACAATAACAAAAACAGACAAATATGGAATGAAAAATATCTATGTAAGTATATTTATATGGATAAACGACCATCAACATCGATTACGGTTCCTAACAAAGTTCTTGAATCTATTTAATAAGAAAAAAGCAACAACAAAAAAATAAAATAAAAATAAAATTATTGAATGCAACAGCCACAAAAACTCTGAAAAAGAAGGGCGTTTTATGTATTCATAGGAAAAAGAGGAAGAAAGAAAAAAGAAATAATTTTTTTTTTTTTTTTTACCTGAAATCGAGAAAACGGTGAATTTCTATTTTCTTTATTTTATCGTTTTGCACAGAAATCCTTAAACGTATAAATTGACTTAAATTTTAAGGTAAGAAAAAACATTCTGTAGAAATCCAAAAAAAAAAAAAAAATCTAAAAGGATATTTTTGTTTGTATTAATTTCTCAAGGATGTAAAATAATTTTGTAATTCCTGTATTAGTTATTTTACCTTTCCTTTGAAAATTCTAGAAAGAAAAACGTAGTAAAAGGGAATTTTAAATGATGTAACGAAAATTTAGCTTCCAAAAATATATGAATTTTCTATGTAAGAAAAAAAAAACGGTCTTTAAAATCCCCAAAAGGATACAATTAACCCTCCGATGAAGTGTTAAAAATTATAATTCAAAAATTCATAATAATGACCATTACTTAACCTCCATTAACCCTTTTCAAAAGATTTATTCTCTTCCATTTTCAACGTTTTTTCATTATGACTTTTTCTTCGAAAATAACATCAAAATTCAATAAAAAAAAAGAAAAGGACCTAAATGGTTACCCTTAGGAACATCATTTAAAAAAGAAAGTAAATAATTTATATTCTAGAAAAATTTATAGTAATTTAGAAATGAAATTTCGATGTTATTCTAACAACTACTTTTTTTTCCTAAAAAACCGGTAGCCACACCATACCACACTTTTTTCTTCTTTTGTTATTAAATTCGTGTGGCTATAAAAAGTACTCTGGAAAAATAGAATAAAATTAAGAGACTAATGAACAAATTTTCTTTGTTTTTAATGGTGTGGAAAATTTCTTAAAAAAACAAAAAAAAAAAACACAACGACAAGTAAACTAATGAGCGTAAGCTACGTTGTAGTGACATCATAACATCTTTTTTAAGATTAAAAAAAAAAAAATCACAAAACAGTCAGCTACCACCAACACTGGAAACATTTCCGTTTCGATAATTTTAATACGTTTTTTTTTTTTTTTTTTTTTTTTTCAATTTAGCGCATCAATTCACGTCAACAAAAATGATACACATACAAACACCGTTGTAACGATAAACTTTTTTCGGCTTATTTTTTTTGCAGAAAAATTTCAAAGAAAGAAAGGACATTAGCCAAAAAGTAAGAAAGAAAACAAAAAAACATAAAATAAAAAGTGAACAACATATAAGATGGTATTTGGTGGTACTTTAAATCCGAAAGATATTTTCAAACAAATTTTTCCATATTAAAAAACCAACATTGTTGCACATTTACAAAAAAAAAAAAATAAAAAATTTTATAAACCACCAATAACGAATAAAAATAAAAAAAAAAAAACTTGGAAAATTATTTTTAAAAGTATAGCAACAAAGAGCTTAACAACAACAACAACAACAAAAAATTAATAAAATATCAACAGAATCTGAACTACCTAAAAAAAAGAAAAAAACATTGAAAATAATACAGAAAAACTGTAAATTTTTGCTTCGTTAACCGCAAAATGACAAAAAAAAATAAAGCAAATAATTTAATGAAAAAGAAAAATTATCCTTTTAAAAATATTAAGAAGAAAAATAAAGGTGGTTTTTTTTTTGATAAACCACTGATGGTTCTTTTTTTTTTCTCTTGTGGAAAAAAATAATAAAACTTTGAAGAAAAAAGAGTTATTTTTTGATCCTAATGGTCGGTTATGATAATGATGACGTTACCAAAAGGTAATATTAAGGACACAATTATTAAAGTTAGGCTTTTTTTTTTCCTGAATTTCTGAGACTCAGGTTTTTTCAAATGAAATTTGCGTAAAATTTGGTTGTTAAAATTTCTTTGTTGGTTTTTTTTTTTTTTGAGAAAGTAAAATAATTTAATTTTACGCTTTAATGCAAAATTTGTCTTTAATTTTTTTTTTTTTGTTACTTTTCTTCTTCTTTTTCTTTTGACAATAACTTTTATAGGTTTGACCTTAAAAGTCACATTTAATGGAGAAAAAAAAAGAAGATCTTTTCTGTTTTTTTTTTTGTAAATGCTGCTGATGATGTAGATGATATGTACGTGATGATTATTTTTTTTTTTTAACTGTTATGATCTTTTTGTAGCTTCTTTTGTTACTCCTTTACTTTCAGATTATCTTATTCTAAAAAAAAAAAAATAAAGAGTAGAAAAACAAGAAAGATTTGATACGTGAACTACAACAGGTAAGCAATGAAATGTATTATTATTTTCTGACCCCAAGGAAGAAGAAAAAGTAAAAATGAATAACTACCAAAATTTAGTTGAAATTTAAAGTTCATTTACATGCAAAAGATCTTAATCATAAATTTTTTTCTGAACAAAAAGAAAATTCCATAGAAAAACAGTGGTAGACAAATGAAATCTGTCTCTATTCAACGGAATTTAAAGGATCTTTGTTTTTTCAAGGGTAGTATAGTTCAACAACTTATTTTTTTATTTATTAAAAAAAAGAAAATTATTTAAAGAATTCCAAAGTAAAAAAATAATAAAAAGTCTTTGAACTTTCCTAGTAAAATCACAAAAATTTCGTTACTCAAAATAAATTAAAATATATTTAGAAAATTATGTGAAAGTGAAGAACCGCGTCTATTCAAACATTATTTAATTTACGCACATACATACATATTATCAATTTTAATGTTTGATGTTAGACGACATGTATAAAATCACCTTTATATTATTATTCACAAGTTCATTATCGAAAACAAAAAATAACTGTTTTGCGGTTTATAAATAATAAAAATACTATGGTTACCCCGTCACAATTCATTTAAAATTCATTGATTACATTATAAAAGTATTACGTAAATTATTTATTCACTAGAAAAAAAAAATAAAAAGTCATGAAAAGTGAAATGTGAAAAGTATCTATATCAGCCGCCCATATGTTCATTGAAACAAAAATAATTACAAAAAAAAAAACAATGTAAATAGGTACTTTTTTTTTCTGTGGTCTCATTTACACTTACATTATCAACAAATCACATTTGTATGCTGGAAAAAAAATTATTTCATACCAAAAAAAAAAGTATTTTTCCATTGAAAAAAAAAAGTGAATGGCCTCCTACAAATATTAAAAATATCTCTACGACCTCCTCTATGTGTGATCTGTTTTTGTGTCCCCTACACAATTGATTCAATCAACCGAACGAAAAAAAAAAAAAAAAAACACCAACAACAAAATCGAATTTTATTTTCAAGTATCTTATATTTAGTTGAATAATTTTTTGTTTTTTTTTTGGTACTTGTTAGCAAAACGGCAGTCAATAAACTTTATGATGGCACTATGACAAAATTTGCCGGCTCACCCATACCACCCATTAACGTATCGTCATCGTCATCATCAACAATAACTTGGTCGCAGTCGGATTCGATGCTGGTAGAGTTATGATGCTGTTTGTAACCGTCATCATCATCATCATCATCATCATCATCATCAATACAGCATCGTCATTTTTAATGTTATTATTTTACTCTCTATCTCTCTCTTTACGGTGTACATATGTATATAAATGATTTTTAAAAAAAAAACACACACAAACAAATATTACGTTAGTCAATTGTTATGTTAACACAGTATTAAAATTTCGCCTTTTTTTTTCTCTCCCCATTTTCGTTTTATTTTTAAAGCTAAATTGACGTAATCATTGTAATGGTACTTCTTGTTATGTTGCTCTTGAAATACAAAAAACATCAATAACAACAACAAAATCATTACTAAAAATAAAAAATTGTTAAAAATATAAACAAGGTGTATTTGTGGTGTACACCAAGAGATTAAAGTATGCCAGATGGAAGGTCAAAGAAAGCTATATAATGTACCACCTACAATCCCTACTTCAACAATGAAGCTTTTCATATCACAAACCTCATTTTTATTATTTTTTTTTTTTTTGCTTCACTTTCATTGCTTTTAACACCGTCAAAGTGAAATTATTTTAAGATAATACAAAAAAAGTAAGCTTTTTATCCAACAACAAACAAATTTTTCGAGCTTATTTAATTCGAAATAACAAATTTTTCTTTTTACGTTTGTCATTGTTTTTCAGTTTTTTTTTCCATCAACATTTTTTTTTTTTTTTTATTTCATTGTGGGTTAGCCTAATATGTTGTTGACATATAAAAATGGGTGGTAAAAGAGGTTAAAGTGCTCTTCAATTTCAATCAAATTAATTTTTAATTTAATGAGCAGTATTTTTATAAATACAAAAAAAAAAAAATAAAAAATAAAATAAAATAAAAAAATAAAGTACAAAAAATAATTTTATAGTCTGATGTTAAAGTAATCATGAAATAAAATGTAAGATTTTTTTAAAATTAAATTGTACCATTTCATATTTTGTATCTTAACATTTAACAAAAGCAATTGGATTTTCATTTCAATTTTACACAATTTACTAATAGCTGTAGACACTTTACAAAAAATAAAAATAAAAACAAGACATAAAATGACGATGGTAGATTTAACTAACGCCTCTACTCTAGTCGTTGTCATCACCGTGGAATAGATACAAAAAAAAAAAAAAAAAAAAAAAAACAAAAAAAGATGTGTAAATGGTAGATTTTAGTTTATGCTTTAAGTTTTTTTCTTTTTTTACAATTCAAATGAAAAACTGAGTATTTAAAATAAAGTTTAGTACATGATGAAAGTTTAAAAGTACATTTCATGTCAAATTCAAATGAAAATCACATTTAAAAAAATAATAAATGATGACAATCTTATTACTCAATCATATACATTTCTTATAAGTTTTTCGGCGCCAGTTTGAAAGTGAAAATTAAAAAAAAAAAAAAGACAAAGAAGGTGTGGGTACAAATGTTTACAATACAAATTTACTTTTCTGGGTTATCTAATGAATATATTTTTTTTTTTGTTATGTTGGGTTTGTTAAACTCTAACAGTATCATGGCAGAAAAAACAACAACAACAAAAAAGTAAAAAGAGGTGGATTATACCGAAGATACACTAAAAGCGTACAACGATCTCTTTTTTTTTTTTTTTTTTAATGAAAACTGTTATTAAGCTCGGTGACATCACCGCAACAATCACTAGAAAATCCTTTAATCACATTCTAAAAATTTTTTTATCACCTGTCCTGTGGAGGCAGTATATTCAAATAAGTAATCAACCATAAAAATTTATTTACTGCAATTTTTTTATTACTTTTTTATTTCAAAAAAAAAAAAAAAAAAAAATGATCAATTAAAAATTGCATTTTAAGAGTAGATACACCACCCACAACCACCCACTTTGTCTTCAATTTCAAAGAAGGTGTGGAAAAGTCTGAACCATCATAATTTCATTCAGAACTAAAAAAAAAAAAACTGACATCGACAAATAAAGAATCATAAAAAAAAACTACAAAGACCATAAAAAAAAAGTTTCCTAGTAGATACTTTTCACTTTACGAGTACTTCGATATGCTTATGAAAGAAAAAAAAAAGTATGAAAGTTTTTCCTTGTTAAATGAACTAAAAAGATAATAATAATAATGATGATGATGATAATGACAAGAACAGCAAAATTCAATTTTTTTCTTAATTCAACAAAAAATATTTCTTTTATCTTTTTATTTTCTTTTAAACTGACAAATAAACAAGAAAACAAGTAACAGCAGTTCGTAGAGTTACAAGGTTATATAAGATCTTCATTAAGGATTTCTTTGTGTGCTTCTTCATTTCACGCAAAAATTCTATTTTTATTTATAAATTTTTTAGTTTTTCAGTATTTTTTTTTTTTTCTTATTAAACATGCACCTTTTTTATAATTTTCATATCAGAAAAGATACCGCATCAGCTGCTGTTATTTGCTAAAGAAGATATTATGCCATAGCTACTTTGGCCACTGTTTTTTTTTTTTGTTTTTTGTTTTTTTTTTTTTGCTTTTAAAGTCTGTTGTCGTTTTTTGTGATGGCCGTCGTTTATAATAATTTTTAATTTAAAAATTGACAAAATGTGACCAAAGGTGTACAATAGGTGCAACACACAATAACATCATCATCATCATCATCATCAACATACATCTCGCATATGTTCTTTGCTTAACTATTGATTGTCTACATGTTTTTTTTTTTTTTTTTTTCAGGTGATTTTCATAAAGAAGCATCTGTTACTTTAAAATCTACACAACTTTTTTTAAATTTTTTTTGCTAAGATACTGACAGACGATTGTATTATCATCTTCTATGATGATGATGAACTTAATAATATATATTTTTTTTTTTAAATAAGAATAACAAAGAAATGTATCTAAAAATATATGTAACAAGGAAAAAAAAATTAAATGACTTTATTTATTTTACTGTAATGACAATGACAACGAAGTAAACATAAAATGTTTATCATTTCATATTATTTTTAATAACATCAAGATACAAATTATGTATATGATATGTGAATACCTTAATGTATGTAAGTATATATAACTACATATTGCAATTTTTTGTTCACAACAACATGATATCATAATAACATACTGTATAATATGTTAAAAATGTTTATCGTATATGATTTACTATATATATGTATCTATATATAACAGCGCTACTTAAAAATAAATATATCTATGCAAGTCTAAATACTTTTTTTTTTTTATTATCAATGCGAATTATAATTCGCATTTACTTTTTCTTTTGTGTACATTTGTTTTTTTTTTTTTTTTTTTTTTTTTTTTTTTTTTTTTTTTTTACTTTAAATTATCTTACACCTTTTTCTCTTATCTTAAATATTCATATATGTAATAATATTTTGTCTTCTCTCATGTCATTTCATCATATTTCAAAGCTTATACATATAAAATAGCAAAAAAAAAATATATATATGAAAAAACTAGCAAAAAAAAATTGAAGGAGTGTATATATCGTTGTCGGTCCGATGATGGTTAATTCCATCAACACTAACCGACAGTTTTTTATTAATTTTTTTTTTCTATTTTTTTTTATTTTTTTTCAAAGATATGAAAAAGCAAAAAGGTGTAATAAAACAAGGTATGTACATTTCTAGTATTATTATGTTTACATGTAGGATAGAGTAGTCATTTGTAGCCAGTGGAATTGAAAGGCGATTGAATTCGAGTTGAAATAGAGATAGTGAAAGTTATTCTAGTGTGACAGAAAGAAACAACTTCCGGTATTTGCTTTGCTTTCTTAGAAAAAAATCATCAGTCACCAAATGACCGTGAAAGTTGTTTCTATTGATTTGACTTTGTCTAAGAGATCTTTTCAAAGACGACAAACCAATCGTAACCAACGATTTTCTTTTTATTTTCTCGTACTTAAATGTAATCCTAATCTTAGTTTAAAAGCACAATTCTTATTCTTTCTAACCCTGAATCCATCTTCAATCCTTCAACTGCTTGTCATATCAACATAAAAAAAAAGTATCTCACTTAAAACACAAAAAAAACAATTTATCGTATTTTTTTTATTTATGCTTTTAAAGTGAAGCTCCTTTTACTATTTTTTTTTTTTTCTTAATTGTATTTCTAACAGTTTTTTTTTATCTTTAGTCGTCTATGTTTGTCGATGTAAAAAGTACTTGAGTTTGGAACGTGAACATTATGGCTTTACTTTGACTTACATATTTAATATATTCGTGAGAATTTAGTACATTTAGATTATGTGTACATAGGGTGAATGCTGGTAATCTTGGCATAGCTGGTATTCTTGGCCACCTAACTTCAAATCATTATAACAACTATATTATTGTATTGATAAGTGCGGTAGTGTGTGTAATATCAACAGGTTTTGTTCTTTATCACATAGTTATACATAATCCTGATCCTTTTTAAAGGATCATTCAATTTTTGTATTTGAAAGTGAAAAGTTGAAATTTAAGGTGATTTGATTAGTGAAAATATTATTTTAGTTAAGTGGCGCGGCAAAATAGTTAAAGACATTTAAAGAATAAAAAAACAGTTGATTCTACATTTTAGTTATAAAAATGTAAGTTTATACATTAAATTTAAGAATTCTTTTAAAATTTTTTTATATTTTGAAAAATATATCTATTTTTTTATTGTGGCCAAGAATACAAGCAAAAATTCATGAAGGCATCTAATCTCGGCCACATGTGGCCAAGATTAAAAACAACATGTTTCTAATCTTGGCCACTTTTAATTTACATTTTAACACAGAAATTTTAAATGAAATCTGCGATAATATGTAAATTTAAAAAAAAAACCATTAAAAATCAATTAAAGCGCTTTGGAAATTTCGTTCTTAAAATTTGTTTGAGAAAATAATAAGTATTTAAAAAAACCCTTGTAAAGTATATATATTGAAAGTATATTAAATACAAATTTTAAAATAAAGTGAATATCTTAAAAAATATTTCAATACCTTAAAATCGTGTTTGTTTTTAGTTAAAATTAAAAATATTACAAATAATTATGAAATTTCATGTAAATTCTACAGAATTTTATTCGACTCACGAGCAATTTATCAACTCATGAACATGTGTTGTAATTATGTATTTACCTTGCTTATGTGCTTTTCATTTACTCAAGATTTTCATTAAAACTATGTTCTCCTTTAAATTTTACATACGCGATCAATTTTAACGTAACAATATGTTATATGTTTATACATTTTTTGACTCCCTATATCGAATTATTTTATTTTTCAATTTTAGGAACAAAATAATTAAAGTATTACAAAATTATGACAATAAAATTATGTTTTTTTTTTTCATTGAAATGCTACTACCTACTGCATTTTAAAACATTAAGTGACATACGGCTTTAAAAAATTGTTGATCAATTATTAAATACAAAATGTGATGAATGTGTAATATTATATTTAAATTATTCCAATGAAATAAGAGAATGTAAAAACCCAGAAACAACATATGCATATCCATCACATATATCCTACAAACAGGTAACTGAAAGTGAAAGGGATTACGGGTTTTTTGTTTTATACCTGATCGTAGAATGAAAAGATAATTTACCTTCTATTCAAATATCCCTTTGAGTACCAATAGTGTATAGATATTCAATTGTTTTTTTAATTCAATTTGTTTATCATAAGAATTTTAATTATTTTTTTAAGTACTGTAGGTGTAATCCTCTCAAATATTTTTTTTCTACATAAGAATGAGTTTTTCCTTTGTTCTATGATATAGATACATAATATTTATAATTTTTTCTATAAATACTGTGAAAATAAATGCACATGACCAATTACAAGATTTAAATAATATGCACATGAGTTTCATAAATACACAAATGTGTTTATTAATAAAACAGATGAATAGCACACGAGCTAATTAAATACGATACACGTTCATGAGTTGATGAAAATTTTGTTTTAGAATTTTTAATATTTTAGAATAATATAAGTTTTTATTCAGCAAAAAAAATGAATAAAGAAAAATACAACGAGGAGAATTTAAAGAAAGCTGTAGAAAGTGTTAAATTTGAAAATTTATCTCAAAGAAGAGCTGCTGCAATTTACAAAGTTCCTCGATCAACATTGCAGTTCCGATTGACAAAATCCGAAGAAACAATAAAAAGAGGTCCAACAACAGTGCTTACTTTTGAAGAAGAGAATATTTTGTCGAAATGGATCATCGAATGCCAAAGAAAAGGTTTCCCTCGTAGAAAAGAAGACCTTTTATGTGCTGTGCAAGATTTTCTGAACACCTCAAATAAAATAACAGCATTTAAAAATAATAAACCAGGAAGAGCGTGGTATGATGGTTTTTTAAAAAGGCATTCGGAAATCACTTTCAGAACACCAGAAAGTGTTACATCTGCCAGTGCAAATGTTTCAAGAAGCGATATTGAGAGCTGGTTTGACCAAATACAAAATTATTTGAAAGAAGAAGGTTTATTCGACATACTAGCAGATCCTACAAGAGTATTTAACGGTGATGAAACAAATTTTCAGTTATGTCCAAAAACGAAGTCGGTTTTAGCTCCTAAAGGTGCAAAAAATGTATACGAGATCGACAGAGGTGCAGCGAAGTCATCCATAACCGTAATGTTCAGTTTTTCAGCCAACGGTGATATTATTCCACCGAATATTATATATCCAGCTAGAAGATTCCCCCAATATGCAAAATTGTCATGTCCACGTTCTTGGGGAATTACATACAGTGAAAATGGTTGGATGACAAAAGAATTATTCTATGGATACATAGGAAATATTTTTTATAATACTCTTGTTAATAAAGGAGTAAAATTTCCAGTAATTCTCTTCGTCGATGGTCATGCAACTCACTGTACATTAAAATTAAGTAAACTTTGTAAAGAGAAACAAATAGTTCTTATAGCTCTTTATCCAAATGCAACAAGGATTTTACAACCAGCAGACGTTTCCGCTTTTCGACCTTTAAAGCAAGGGTGGCGAAACGTTCTTCTCGAGTATTCTCGTGAAAATCCTGGGAAAGCTGTAACCAAAGAAGTTTTTGCAGTTCTGTTAAAAAAAGTAATTGATAACAACTACATAAAAAAAGAGACATTGAAAAATGGGTTTAGAGCTGCTGGAATATTCCCTTTTAATAAATATGCTATTGATTATAGCAAATGTCTCGGGAAAAACCAATCGAGAACTTGTACAGAAAAACCTGACAAGATAGTTTTAAATTCTTTAGAATGCCAAGAAATTCTTGGAAAGGAGCTTCTTCAATTATTTGAAAACACAAAGGATGAAAGTGAACTGGTTGATGAGAACCTTAAAAAGCTTTTCAAATTTTATAATCATTTTAATAAAAAAGGTATGTATATTGACCTAATTTTTTTTTTTTGCAATGACTACGACAGTTATATTATTATTTTTTTCATTGAAGAACTTGTTCAAAATAAAAAAGCTGATCGGCCTTCAACAAGTCATCAAAATATTCAGAAGCCTGCTGTTGCTGAACCAGAAGAATATGATTTAAATAAAATATGGGAATTTGCTATGAAAGGTATGATTTTATTTATATTTTTAAAAAATTTATTTATTTTAATTAAATTTTTAATGCAGAAATAGAAAGCCATTCAATTTCCGGCGATATTGAATCGACAACAAACTTTAATGAAACATCTAACCTTGTCGGGCAAATCGTCAGTTATAAAGACATTCAAATAGTAGCTGATCAATCTACCATTGAAGATTATTTACAATGGCCTGTTACTCCTGAGAGAAAAGGATTAAAGAAACAACAAAAAAACAGGCCATTTGTCCTGACTTGTGATCAATGGCTAAATATGGAAGAAGAAAAAAAGATAGAAAAAGAAAATAAGACAAAAGAAATTCAAGAGAGAAAATTGAAAAGGCAACAAGAAAAGGAAAATAGAATTTCTTTAAAAAAGTCAAAAAAAAGAAATACAACAACATCCACGGCTACGACGTCAACTTTAAAATCAGTGCCAGAAAATTATAGTTTGAATGAAGATTTCATCCCATTGAAAGATATCGAAAATATTGAAAAGGACGATGAAAATATTAATTTAAGTTTAGAGAGCGGAAGAAATTGCTTAGTTTGTAAGAAATCTATTATAACATTCGATGATATGGTAAAATGTGAAATTTGTGCTAATGCTTTCCATAAATTATGCATTCCAAATTTTACAGAAATCTTTTGCATTGTTTTTATATGTGATAAATGTTCAAAAAAAAAAATAAATAAATAACTTATACCTAAACTGTCCATAGTTTTTAAGTTCAAAGTACGTGTATTTAAAATTAACTTTTTGCTTATTCTAAGGTTTATATGTAAATACATATACATATATTATATTACAATAAAGTTGACTAAATGATATACATATTTTGTTATTTCATCTGTATTTTACCTATATATCCTTTTAATCGTGAAAAAATTTGGGGTGGCCAAGATTACCAGCAATAGTGGCCAATATTATAAACATAGGCGGCCAAGATTAGATACAATGCCGTTTTTTGACTTCAACTCCAGAAATGCTTTTTTAAAGTATCAAAATATCAAAAACAACGGATTTAATAAGAGAATTAGAAAGAAAACGCATCAAACTTCAATTTTGATTTATAAAAACCATAATCATATCTACTTATTTTTCTAAAAAATTCAATTGTATCTGAACTACTTAGTTTGGTGGCCAAGAATACCCACATTTACCCTATCTATAAAAAAAAATTTTTTGTGGATTGCAAAAAGAAAAGCATAAAAAATAATCAACCGTTAATTTTTTTGTGATAAGATACTTAATCAGTTAATGGCACCTGTAAATGATTCAATGAGAAAATTATTGATTTTTTGGGGAAATAAAATAGGGAAGGAAAACTGTGAACAAAATTCAATTGAACTAAACATGCGGAAGATGATAAGCAGTGTGTCCACTAACTCAACAAAATTTTAGAGAAAAAAATCATATTTCGAAAGAATTTGTTTCGTCAAGCGAAACGCCACCTTAACTAACTGAACTCACACCTATTCTTCTTATTTTTCAATTTTGCATTTTCTTAGAACTCATTTTTTTTTTTCCTTCAATTTAAAATTAAAGTTAACTCTAATTTACCTTAAAATATGACTTGTGTACAATTTTACATGCTTGACTTTCAGATTTTTGGAATTTTAAACGCTTTATGTTACAATTATCAACAAAAATAAAAAAAACTTCAAAGGATCAAGTTACCGAAAACAATGTTTTGAATGATTTTAACTAAATTAAATTGCTTTAATTATTTTTTCGAAAAGACATTTTTTGTTCTTTCAAAAGAACAAGTTTTTAAAAAAAAATTAAATATTTAAATTTTCTTATAAAATTTCTATATAGTAATGCAAGATGTTAAGTTCAATATCACCAGGTAATAAAATTTGCAACACTTTAATACAATTGAAAATTAAACCAGAGAAGAAGAAAAAAAAAGAAATGCTAAACTTGTTAAGATGATGTTTACATTTGGGAGTCAAAAACATGATAGTCATTTCAAAGCTCAGCAATTGCGGATACTTTAATCCTAATTTCTGTAAAGTTTGAAAATATGGAAAATGTAGCATCTGTAAATGTGTGTTAAAATAGTTTTAGAAAAATAATAAAACTATGAATTTTCATCATTCATCGTTCTACTAACAAATTTCATATGAAATATCGAGGTCATAAATTTCATTGTTTGTAAGATGTGGTACAGATCGATAAATGTAGACATCACCTAAGATTCTGAAAAACTAAAAAACTAAAAAAACAAAAAAAAAACAACAGATTTAAAAAGAAATGTATTCTAGAATCATTTGAAAGCGAAAATGTTGAAGAACGACTCTTAACACAGAAAAAAAAGAAACACTTTATTGTGTGAAATAAAGTACACCGCGTATATAAAGAACATGTACAACAAAAGATACTCACAGTTTTAAAATATTACAAATGTTCTGTATTTTTTTTTTTTTTTTTTATTAGTCCAGTAGTCTAATGACCTTTCCATTATTAATTTTTTTTTTCTTCACAATAAAAAAAAAATAAAAAACAAGCGGTAGCTGTTTTGTAAAGCAAGCAAAAATACAATAAAAATTTTTGTTAAAATTATTTTCATCCTCGTACAAAAGTATCAGGTTAATGTCAAGAAAATAACATAAAACTGTGTAAATAATAAAATTTCAAAAAAAAAAAAAAAACCAATGAAAAAACGTAAAACAATTTTGTTTTTTTGCTATTGAAAAATTCAATGTCGTTCTATGAATAATAAATAAAGAAAAAAAAAAAAGAAAAAAAAGATACTTAATTCACAATATATTTTACTTATTTTGTCAACATTCAATAACACGCTCTCTAAATTTTAATAAGATAAAATTCAATGATTGTTTTTTTTTATTCATATTTTTTTTCCAAATTGAGAGAAATAAAAAATATAATTTTTTTTTTTTTTTGTAATAAAATTTTGTTTAAAATACTTTTTTTGAATGATAATAAAAAAATTTGCAATAATTATTCACAAAACATAGAAGAAAAAAGATTAAAAATATAAAAAAAAAAAAAAATTAAATTTAAAAATAAAAATAAAAATAAATTTTTTATTTTATTTGTTTTTTTTTTTTTTTTTTTACTTACAAAGCAAAAATATTCTCATGGGAAATTTCTAATTGTGTGTTATCATTATCAACAACATGAGAATTTTTATATACATATATTTTAATGTATATTTTTTTTATAGCACGATTCTAACCGCAAAAATATTTTTTTTATTTTTTTTGCGAATAAAAATACGATCATAATAAAAATAATTTTTTTTTTTTTTTCATTCAAAAACATTATTTTAACAATAATTTTTAAATCTTTAGATACTTATTTTTTTTTTCTGTTAATATTTTTTGATTTCTCACATTTCCTTTTGTTTTCTCATCATTTCATTATTACAAATTAGATTGACGTAATATTAAAAAAAAATAATCTTAACTTAAATTCGCAAGCATTTTATATTCGCTAAAAAAAAAATAATAAGAAGAGGAAAAATGATATAAGTATGTATACAAAAAAAAAAATATTACGTGATATGAATTGTGAAGAAAATTATTTCATTATTTAATAAATGTAATTTTTCTTATTTTTTGTTATTCTTGTTGTTCTCATAATTTTGCGATAGTTTAACTAGAAATAAAAATGAAAAAGTAAAACCCCAGGAGATAAGAAAAAAAAATTTTTTTTTTTCTATTTAATTTTATTCAATTTTTTTTTTTAATGTTTAAATGTTAATTAAAAAATAATTAAAATGAAGGAGATTTTTCTTTTTAACATTTTTTTTTTCTTTTAATTAAAAAGTCTTGAGAAAATCAACGTGATAATTCATTCAAAAAATATCTTTTACTGCTTTTTTTTTTGATTTCTTACTCTATCTTACTCTTTCCCCTTTCTCTTGTTTTATGAAGCTTTCTTGATTCTTTTAACTTTCGAAGAAAAAAGTATGAAAAAATCCCCTCAAGACAATTTAACTTCTTAAAAATAGATTTTAGCACTCATTGTACGTCATACAAGCTTAAAAAAAAAAATTACAAAAATCCTTTTCATTTACTTTTTATTCATTTTGAATACGTTTTTTTTTTTTTTATGTTATGGAATTTTTACTAAAATTCCTTATCTTTTACACAAAATTTCTATAAAATTGAAAAAGAAAATAAAAAAAAAAACTTGTTCTTTGGAATGAAAATTAAAAAAATTTTTGACTTTAATACGAAATTTCAATCGTTTTTCTTTCTTTTTATTTTTCTGAGAAATTATTGTAATTTTTGATTTTATGCCGAATCTTTATATTATGATTCATTATTTCGCTATAATCATTATTTTTCGTAATAAATGCAATTATGTGTTATTTGAAACAGTTATGGAAAGTAATTTGTGAAGTGACATAAGATTTTTTTTTTTTTTAATTTGAAATAATTGTTTTTGAACTTTCGAAGTTCCAGTTAATCACTTCAATATTAAAAAACTTTGTGAAGCAGGAAACTGACCAAATATAAATCCAAAAATTTTCCGAAATTCTGATATTTGATTTTATTTGAATTATGAAAATGCTCGTAGTGAAAAAAGGTCAATTTGTCTTCTTTTTTCTACCACTGAGATTTCGGAAACCTGTATAGCCAAAAATAGTGTGAAAATATAAATAAAACTTCAATTAACAAAGACTGGCAGGATTCATATTCATAGGGTCAAAAAATTCGAATTGATTTGAAATTAAATGCAAGAAGAATTACTTCTAGTACTTTCTTGGTTTTATACTTTGTTTTGTGACAAAACTAGCGGATCTTCCAAAATGTACTTAGTTAGATTCCGAAATGCTATTCACATGATCACATCAAGATTTAATTTGTTTGAAATTAATAGTTTCTTAAGAAATCATAATTTTTAAAAATTAAATTTAAATAGAAAACGCTACGTATTAAAATTTTCTTGTTTCCAAAAAAAGAACAATTTTTGAATAGCTGAATTTCAGATGTGCTATTTGATGTGGATTTCTTTTTTAAGAAATTGCTTTATTCAAAAGAACAATGCCATGACGATAAGTAAACGTGCAAATAAAAAACATACCTAAGAGAGAAAAAAAAATATGTTCATTAAAAAAATAAACGGTAGTCAAGTCGACAGATAGTTATTTTTAGGAAAAATCTACAGAAACAAAATATGTATATGTAATAAGATTTCAAATTTGTATCGTGTACAGCGTAGTTATAATTTTTAGTAAACTTTAAAATAAGATAAAATTACAAGAAAAATACTTTTTTTCCATAGAACTAAATTTTTTATAAATTAATCTAAAAAGATTTTTAGATACACATTATTTCCTGTAAAGTTTTTTTAACTGAAATTTAACTTTTATAGAAAAAAATAAGAGAAGATTCTTTTTTAAAACGAAAAGATATCTACAACTTTTCACAAAAATAATTTCTTCATTTTTTTCAAATGAATTTTATTATTGCGGTTGTAAGTAGTCACTCAAGGATCTCATTAAAATTTTTTATTCTATAACATAAAAATTAAATATTTCAAAGTCTATTTTTTTCCTTCTTTCTAAGAATTATTTTCCAGGTTACAATAATTTTCTGTATCCTCATTTTAGTACCCTCTTCAATAATCACTTTATGTAATAAAATTTTAAATTCAGCAATTTCTAGCCTTTAAAATCTTTTGTAAGAGTTTTAAGTAAGAAAGGACGAACAATCAAACAGAAATACAATACAATTCAAAGATACTTTAATCCTAGAAAGAAATAAAAAAATATAAAAAAAATAATATAGGTAATTTCTTTTTATATTTTATGGATCAATTTCGAAATTAACATTTTTATTTCACACAAAATTCATTTTAATCTTCTTTCTTTATTTTTTTTATTTTTTTTTTTCAAAAATAAAAATTTTTTAAACCCTTTTTTATTAGTTAGCACTATTATAAAAATTTGTTTCATCACATAAAATTTGAAAAAAAAAAAAAAAAGAATAAAATAATAAAAAAAAATACCCTTTTTTTTAGAATAGGTACTTTCATGATAATGCTACAGATACATTTTAGGTTATATATAGTGAAGAGTTGTATTCAATACACTCTCTTCGTTTTTTTTTTTTATTTATCTTTTTTAATGGTCCCATTGGCCCCATCTTCAGTTCATCGAATGATAGAAGAGAAAGAATTCTTCCAGACATACTAATAAAATTCAAGGAAAAATATCTTTAAAAAAACTTGAAAAAAACAAAAAAAAAACGAAAGAAAATAACAAGAAAATCGAAAGAATATCGTGGAAAAAAAAAATTAAAAAAGTAATAAAAAGTGGAAGTTAAAAAAGTTGAAGAAAAAAAAAAGTCCAATTGAAAAATGGAACAAATTCCGGTTTTTCAGTTTTATAAAAAAAATTAAGAATCCCTTAAAAAATAAAAAATAAAAGAATCAAGAATATGATTAAAAAAGCATGAAAAATAAAAAGAATTTAAAAAAAAAAAAGAAGTAGAAAAGTATCGTTTTGTTCCTTCTACAATCATCATCCAATCGTTCCTCCATCAAAGCAACCCAACAACACAACAACAACAGTTCTTTTTAAAAGAAGAAGAACTTTAAAGGAAAAAAAAAGTGAATTCATTGGACCTGCCATGCCCTGCCTTGATGATATGCTCTTCTTCTTCTTGTGGTGCATTCTATCACGGAAGAATTTTAGACGAGATGGAATAAGAGGATAGTGTGGGGGAATATATTGATAAAAAGACGACCAAAAATAAAAGGAAAAAGGAAGAAAGAAAAAAAAACAACAAAACTGTAGGAAATTGAGGTGAAATTAAAATTAGGAAAAAAAAATATCCTTTTTTCTTTTTGGTTTTTTTTTTTTTCGTTCTTCTTTTTTTTTTCAAGAATTTAAAAACTTGAAGTTGCCGTTGAAATTGAAATGAGAACTTCAAAGTTTTTGTGAAAATTGAAATGTTTCTCATCTGCGTTGAATTGATTGTGGAGTTGTAGACTTGTGGAGCCCCAATCATGAAAATGAATTAAGTAGAACGACGATGAAGGTACAATACGAATAACTTTAGAATGAAGCACTTATGTAAAGATTTATTTTTACTCTACACTACACTGAAACTACACAACATATACTTACATCATATCTTACTCAGTATTTTATTCTTGTTGATGATGTTGTTGTTGTTTTAAAGGGGAGAATAGTGTTATATGATGTGACTACATATATATTTTTTTAAATTTGTTTTCTGTTCTGTTGGATTTGTTGAGAATTATTAAACAACAGAAATGAATAGAGAATGAAGAAAAAGCAACAAAAAATAATAAAAACAAAAGAGGAAAATCAAGAAATTATTTAGAGAAGTGGCAAAAAAAGGGCGAAATAAAAACAAAAATGACAACAACAACAAAAAAACATAAAACTTGAAAGGCAAGAAATATGAGAAGTGATGATTTTGAACTAAAGATAGTGTACATATACAATCAAGGAAAATGAAGTTATATGTGTGTGTGTATGTAAAGAAAAGTATGTATACATAATGTAGAACATAAGTGGAAATGAAGGTTTTTTACATTTTTTTTTATCTTATTTTTCTTTTGATAAGGATATGGCCTAGGGGATTTTAAGTACAATAACTGCACATTACGAATGAAAGAAAAAAATTCATAATAGTAAAAGATGGAAAAAATCTAAAAATAAGGGCCTATAGGGGGAAGAAAAAATATAAAGCAAGCAAATTTGTGCTAAGGGTAGATTATTATTTGTATGTACTTAAAATTGTTATGTATCAGGGAAAAAAAAAGGAATTTTTTGTGGATGTGGAATATCTCAATGTTTTGCTGTTCCGTGTCATGTCGTGGCTGTCGTGTCTTTGTGTCAGTCAAAATAAATGTGCAGAAATTACAAGAAAAAAAATAATAAAAAGCAAAAGTATTTTTTTCTAACTTTTTGTCTATTTGAAAAAAAAAAAAAAAAGTACAAGGTGAAGGGAAACTTTTTAAATAGGTAAAGAGGTATGGCCTATGGTGTATTGAAAAAACAAAAAGAGAATTTCTTCTTTAGAAAAAAATTCTTTTTCAATTCAGAGAATTTTTAATAAACCTTCAGACAAACAGAAAAATAAAAACAAACTTTTTCTTTTAAGAATTTTAACTTCATCGAAACTTTTTTTGCATATGTAGGTAGGTACTTACATTTTTTTTTTTTCCTTTTGAAAACAGGATAACAGTCGACTGACTAACTATAAAAAAACAAGTATAGAATATACAGAATGCTATACAACCACTTGCTCTCTAAAGCTATGTACATTATGTCCTCATTTTTTCTATTTTTTTTTTTTTCTTATTTTTTGTTACTTTACTTTGCCAACTTTATTTTACTGATAAGAATATTACCATGTTTTTATTTTTTTAAATGATTTAAGCGCATAAGTACATAGAATTTCTTAGATATAATGCTTGTAAAAATGGGGTATGGTGGATTTTTTTTTTTTTTTCTTATTAAGTGTGACGATGATATTTGTAACTGCCTACACATTGAAAAAAAAAAAAAAAAATAGAAAAAGGCATAATTTTTATGACTTTGTAATAATAAATACATATTCATTTGTATATAATGTAAATTAAATAGGTAATTCACATATATGTTAAGATACTAAAATTATTTTTCTAAAGTAAAAAAAAAAAACAAAAAACAAATTCTATGTGTACCTACTTCATTTTCTGTAAAATACATACAAGTAAAATCGTTTTTAAACGGTCGATGTTCTATATTTTCTATTTACTGAACTAGATTTTATATGTTTTTCATTTTTTTTTAATTTTTTTTATTTCATTTTATGTGTGTGTAAGCATTGAGATAAGAATTATAGAAGAAAAAAGTAAAAAAAAAATGTTTTTGTTTTTTTGTTGTTTTTCATTATTTTTGTCTAAAAATATTCAACACGGCATTATTAAGAGATTATTATTTTTATACAATTTTCTATTTTTTATTTCTTCTAAAAACAAAAAAAAACAGAAAAATTTAAAACTAGGAAACTAGTTTTAAAGATTAGACAAAAAAAATCCAATAATAGAAATTACATAATAGCGTACAACTAACTATACTATAAGCTACAAGTTGTACAAGGTAAAAAAGAAACAATACAAGTATATGTAGGTAATACTTAGGTGTGTTTTGAATAAGGTGTTCAAGAATAACAGTTAAAATTCTACTTAGGCAAAATAATTTCATTAAAACCCCTGAATATACTTTGGATTTGTTAATTTCTAAACTAATCGAACAAATTTTTAGAAAATTATTTATATTTAATTCAACACTCAAAACCCTTTTGATTCTGCTCATTTGAAAATTACGTTCTTATCTTCTAATTAAAAGACTCATTCAGTGGTGTCTAAAATTTTTATCAATTCCGGAGTAAATAGTTCAGTAAGGTTAAATTCTTAACCCCATGACGTTTTTTTTTTTTTATTCATATATCTACGAGATTTTATTCTTTTATGCAAGCTAAGACTTTTCTCATATGAAATTTCTATAAAAACAATTTAAAAAATTTTCGCATGAGATGCAATTTAATGACGAATTAAAAATAAATGATGATCTAAAAAACGTATGACCAGTCAAAAACATCACTTAACGCTAAACGGAATCTTTCAATCAACCAAGTACCTTTTTGGTGACTTAAAAATTCTAGATTTCAGTTTTTTAGTGTCCTAAACCTATGACGATGAAAGAAAGAACTAAACTGAGAAATTTAACATGCTTTCAAAATTCATTCGATCGAAATTTTGTAATTCATTTAGGTAGGCTATTCGGGTGATAGATAACTTTTAATATATTTTAAATGGAAAATTATCACTAATTCGAACTGAATAGAAGTCTATTGATCTTTATTAAGGAAAAAATGCTTAGTAAGTAATTTTGATTTAATAGAAAAGAATTTGTATATACTGGCTATACATAATAAATCACAATAAAATCAATTCTAAAACGCTTAACGAAAAACAAGAAGAATAAATAATTCTTTCTTAAGCGAGTCATAAATTTTGAATTTAATCGAATAAAAATACATTTTTGAAAAACTTTCTAATAAATTTGAATTTTTTTTACCTTTTTTCAAAAGCTTCGTTAGTCAAAAGAGAGAAAAAAAAATCTTTCCATTGAAATGATCTTTTTTTGTTTGCTCAATCAAAAAACATCGCTTATTAGTGCCTGATTATAAAAAATAAATAAATAAATATTTTTTTTTTTTGTTCGCTTTTAAATTTATGTATTTCCATTTTCATTTGCTTTTTTTTTTTTTTGTCTATTTGACAGAAAAAACAAAATGAAACAATAAACTTTTCATCAATAAAATTCATTATGAACACACAGACATTGAAAAAAAAAAAAAAAAAAAACCTGAACAATATATAGGAGTATTTTTTTTGGGTAAAAAAATAAATTGTAGCTCAATTTTATAAAATACTAGGTAGCAATATCAGATAGATTTAGTATATAGAAATTGGATATTATTATCATCATCATACGTTCAATCCTTTTTCATAATATTTTTATATATGTAACATGTATGAAATGAATCTTTATAAATAGACATAATGTAGATACATATATCCTTTTTTTCTACACCATACTATATGGTAATAACGTAGCTACATACGTGTGTGCTACAAACTAAAATGATTATGATGATGATGTCGTATAAAAAAATGTTTTATATGCTTTATTTTGTTGTACCATTCACCTACCTACAAATTTCCACGTAACAAAACATATTTAAACGTCTACACCAATCATGGAGGAACAACTGTATAGAGAATCATATATCACAATTCACAATATTTTACCACCATCAAGCAAGCAACAACAACAAAAAATTCAACAACCAGTAAACAGGCTTATTTTTTCAACAAAAAAAATACAAAAAAAAAAAATTTTTTTTTGTTTAAAACAAAACACCACACAGACTATCGACCACACACATAGTGGGTGGTGGATCATATTTTAAATGTGAGAGTTTGATGGAAAAAAAATATTAACTTGGAGTTGTTTTTTTTTTTTTTTTTTGGATGTTTGTTTTCACCCTTTTTTGAACTATTTTTGGTAGAAACAAAAAAAAAACTGAATGGAAATAAAAGAGAAAAAAAAATTGTTTACTGAATTTTCATTTTTACTTTAATATTTTTCGGAAAGGGAGAAAAAGGAAGAAAAAATTGGAGGTCCTACAATGTAATGATCGTAGGCAATATAGTTTGTACGAAAAAAATAAACAGGAAAAAGTGATTATATGGGATAGAGTTGTTTATACACCTATTATCCTTTTTTTTTTTGTGTTTTTATTTTTTGTTTTAGATATGAATTTATTTTTATTTTACACATTTTTATAATAATAATAAACAGTTATTTGTTCTGTATATATTCCTGATTGCCTGCAATATCAACATTACTTATGATTATATGTTCAAAAAGTATCATCAAGGGAATGCGATTTTAGGTGGATTTTATACATGTCTATAAAGGTAAAATTTATGATAATATGCAAGGTTTGATAATATTATGATCCCCATAGGAAATATTATACATATGAAGATAAAAATTACTTAAATATTATTCACAAACTCGATTTCATTTTTCTTTATAACTTTCTAACATCCGATTGTAATGAGTAAAAACAGGATATTCTTGTAAATTAATCTACAATTAGAATTTGTTGATAGTATCATAATTTTCCTATTCATTAGCACATACATCTGACACAAGCAAAAAAAAAAAAAGTATCTTTAACTTATATAATTAATTTTAAATGAAATACATATCTTTATCTAATCTTTAACTAGTTAGTTAGTAAAGTTAGTAAATACTAACTTAATATTATGATTATGATCCCGTTTATTTTTCTCATCCAAAAATAATAGTAACTAATATATTTTCAATATTTCTAAATCTTCATAATATAGGTATAATTTCCTGGAAAAAATATATATATACCTACATGATCAGATACTTTTTTTTTTTTTTTGCAACATAATAATCCTCATTGAAAAAGCCTCTGACAAAAATTTAATAATAAGAGAAATATCATAAAAGATTTTATGATATGAGATGAGAAAATTCATAAACTGGATTCCTCTTGGTAAAATACGACAAAAAAAAATATCAAAGTAAAAAAATAAATAAAAAAAAAAACTTGTCTTTAGCATAATATATATAAACGTATTATCAGTATAAAAAGTCTTTTAATAATCTCTCACAGTGAGATGAAAAATATATACATACATACATATGTATATCTTATATCTTTTTTCTTTTAATAATAAAATTTTGTTGTTGTAGTTATAATAATTTTTTTTCTCTGATGGTTAATTATTTTTTCATGTCTTTTTTATTTTTCTTCCTTTTTTGCGTAGATATACATGTATGCTTTTATAGCTTCTCATGTGTGTGTGTGTGTGTGTGGTTATTTTATATAATATACTTAGATAATATAATATGAAAAGAATTTTGTAATTAACACCATAAGATTAGCAGTAAAGCTATTAATAAAATATGAATGTACAACAAATAAGTTAAGTATAATAGATAAAATTGATTTGTACACGTTAATTAACAGTAATACGATAATTTTATAATTTTACAAGTCTGAAATGATGTTTATTTTTTTCTTCTTTCATTGTGTTTTTTTTTTTTCTTGAATTCTGAGAATTGTGTAAGCAAAAATATTATTAAATACAAAATACGGGACAGACAACAACAGGTGAAAAAACAATTCAATTAGCGAAAAACCAATTCAGTCTAAAAATAGACTTATCTGATTTGGAAAAAGCTACCTAAAGCGTAGGATGAAAATGTTTTGTTGCCCACAGCGCCAATGTAAAAAGGAATTAATGTGTGTCTAAGGTAAGTCTGTACTAGACTGACGAAATATGGATAATATTTTCAAAACCATTAAACACATCTAACATCGTTTAATTATCGCAATAGAAGGATATTTTTACGTTGTAACTCATCAGAAGAAAAACGAGAGAGAGAGGAATTGAAAAGCAGGAAAAACTTAATGCCAAAACTATCAAAATAACAGATTGCTAGTTCCAAATTTTCTATTCTATGTTGAAAAAATCACAGATTCTCAAAGTGAAACTCCTGTATGTATCTTATTTTTCATAGAAACAAACATTAGAGAATTTTAAACCGAAATAAAATTTACACTACCAGTTTTAGATCCGAAAAAGTTCTGAATATGAAAAATATGACATGATTTGACAAATTCTGAAAGAACTAATTTTAAATTTGACATACATATTTCCTCGGATTCTCCTGATATTTAAACTTTCAGCAAGAGCTTTTTCGGAACAACATTAAAGTTTTGACCAAAACGAGACTTTCTCGTCGTTTTGACATTTTCTTCCAAATCTGTGTGACGAACTATCTTTCAAAGAGGAACCAATAAGTCATTTTATGAGATTATATTATATACATATATGTATGTATGTATATTTTTGAAGACTTTGATAATTCGGAAGATCTTCTGAAAATCATCAGAAAACTAATTCCTTAAGAACTAAGAAAAAAAAAGTAAAGCAATTAAAATTCACTTACCTGTCAGATGATTCCGATGAATCATAACGATCAGAACATCTTTTCTTTTTATTACGATTATCCTCAGTATCATGTTCTAATGATGAACTTTTAATTCCTGATCCTGTTATTGTTGTTCCACCATTTCCAATACATTTTTTATCCATTTTATTATGTAAATCCAAATTTGTATTACAATTTTTCATTGATGTGACTGAAATTGGTTGTGAAAATGTTGTTGGTGTTATTGTTACACCAGGAATTGATAATTTCGATGATGATGCTGTTGTTGTTGTTGTTGATGATGATAATCCTTGATTACAAATTTGTTGTTGTTGTTGTTGTTTTTGTTGTTTAGCACCATTTATACCACTATTATTATTATTATTATTATTATTTCCACTAATCATTACACAATTATTTAGATTATTTGAATTTAAATTTGTAACACTTGTTGTTAAACCACTGCCACTAATACTACCACCAGATAATTTATTATTATTATTATTATTTTTTATATTAGACACCAAATTTGTGCTGTTATTATTTGTAAAACTTGTTGTTGTTGTTGTTGTTGTTGTTGTTGCTAAGGTTGTTGTTGTATTACACTTTTTCACATTACCACTTTTACAATTATTATTATTTAATAATTCTTTTGTTGTTGAACAATTATTATGATTTATTAATAATAATGATGATGATGATGATAATGTAGACGAAGTTGTTATTGATGCTGTTGAATCAGTTATTTTCGATATATTATTATTTATCGACAATGATACAACACCTGATGATGTTGATGATGCCGATGATACCGCCGTTAATTGTGAATTTTTAACAACACAACCACCACCACCACCAACAACATTATTCATTTTATTTTTATTATTATTTGTTGAATTATTATTTGTATTATTGTTTTTATTATTAGAATCTCGTTTATTATTAAAATTATTAGTTTTTTGATGTTTTATATTATTATCAATTAAAGATGACGATGATAATGATGATACAGATGATGATCCAACAGCTGATGATACAGATTGTAATGATGATGATGATAATGATGAACGTTGTTGTAATGATTTTTCACATAATTTCTCAATATTACAATCATTTTTTTTATTTAAATTAATTTGTAATGATTTTTCATTACAACGTTTTATATTATTTACTGATGTTGTTGTTGTTGAATTGTAATTTTTTATATTATTATTTGATTTTTTTATTTTTGTATTATCATCTTTGCACAAAGCGTCTGCCATCTTGTTGCCGTCCGCATAATATCACCACTTCAATGATTAATATTATTAAAAAACAAACGATTTTTTTTTTTTTTTTTTTTTTTTTGTAAGAAAAAACGTGAAAAAACACAATTTATTATTTGAAAAAAGTAAAAAAACAAAATATCGTATCCGTGTGACAACGAAACGACAATTCGACGACACAAAATTATTAACTGAGAAAATGATTTTAACTTCAGTAAACTGAACTGAACGTTAAAGTTAAAGGTTAGGCGTTAGCTTAAATTAAATAGATGAAAAAAAAAAAAAAAGAATGTGAACGGTCGAGCTTCAAACTTTTTCGATTTTTTGTTTTGTTTTTCTTGTGGAACTTCTTTTTTTGTGGAATTTTTTATGAATTACATTCAATGAGCTCGATTGTAGTAGTTTTAAAAAAAAAAAAACTTGTTTTAATTTTTATACTTGCATGATTTGTTTTATTTTTTTTTTTTGTTTCACTCTTTTAAATTCTCGACAGCAACGAACCCAACCTTAAATTTTTGAACTCGAAAAAAAAGTTGTATGAGATTTTTTTTCCGACTTTGACTTTTATGTAAAAAAAAAAAAAAAAAAAAAAAAAAAAACTGTGACGATGAACGTAAAAATGGGGAAATTATTGGAAAATAATAATGTTCACATTTTTCTCTCTAAAACTCAGTCCACAAAAATGGAAGCAAAACAAAAAAACAAAAGAAAATTTATGTTTTTTTTTTTTGGCATGCGGTTACAACTTTACGAGAAAGACTTAAAGTTGAAGTTACTGTTACTATATAAAAGTCGACGAAGAACAATCAGAAAATAAATTTATTGTATGTTCTTTTCTTTATATACTACCTTTTTTTTTTTTCCTCTTTTATATTCCTCAGAGGTTATTTACATTGTCGCTGCCATACCACTGCACTTTTGGTGCACTTTTTATTTATTTATGCACTTCTTCTTCTTATATACTTTTTAACACATAATATTTTGTTATTTATTCATTTTGATTTCATTCATTTTGTGAAATTTTATAAATGTAAAAATAAAGTAAAATTAAAAAAATTATTATAATGTGTGATACCATGTTTATTAATATTTTTGTTTTTTTCAATTAATTTGGCACAATAAAAAAAAACGGCACAATAATTTTTTTGGTAATTTTTTCTTCTTCGAGAAAACAGATGTAAAAAAATGCGACAATCCACAAATATGTAATAAAAAAAACGTTTTTTTCTAAAAACCAGAATAATCCACTTCGCTTTTTTTTTTCTTTCTTAATTTCAATTTTATTTTGGACGTTCTCACGTTACATACATTCTCGGAATATATCTATGTTCCAAAATACAAAATATTTTTGTATCTTTTTGTTTTCTATCAAATTTGAAATTACGAAAAAGAAAAAAAAATAAATTCTTTAAGAATTTCTTAAGAATTTCACAAAACTATCAACCACGGTCCACGTCTATCGAGCATAAGAACCATACAGGA
This sequence comes from Bombylius discolor, assembly GCA_939192795.1. Classification (NCBI taxonomy): domain Eukaryota; kingdom Metazoa; phylum Arthropoda; class Insecta; order Diptera; family Bombyliidae; genus Bombylius; species Bombylius discolor. The sequence continues at coordinate 5,744,469 of OW584242.1, forward strand.
ACAGGATCATTAAATATAACAGAATTCTATTCCATACACATCAGGATTCAGGATATACCAGTTTTTTTTTTTTGCTTCCTTTTTCGACTAGTCGTCGCTGGTAATCGGTCGTCGTTTTTGTGTCGTCGTAAACAATCGTTGTCGTCGCTCAGCTGTGTATCGATTGGTATTGTATGTTTTTTATCTTTTCTTCTTTATTCATATATTCTTCACATATGCTCTTTATATATACGTGGATTATTTTTTATTGTTTTTATATACCTTTTTCCTATATACTACAAAACACACACCCATAAAAAATTAAGCAATAGCATATATATACTATTTTTTCTTTTCTGGTCTTTCTAATTATAATTTAAAAAAAAAAAAAAAACATTTGTTGGGTTTTTTTTTGTTTTGTAAATGAACAAAAACTGAAAAACCAGATTTTCAAATTTTTAAAAATCTGTTTAAAACATTTTTTTTTTCGACAAACTTTTTTTATAGAAAAAATTTTTTTTTTCATAAATAAGAAAAAAATATTAGAAGAAATATTATTGTTTTGCTATACCACCGCACCCGCTTTAACTGTTTCCAATACACACATGAAACCTATTTGCATATATAATACACCCACATACCATTGCAAAGTTAAAATTATATGAAAAAAAAATTTTAACGAAGAAGATACACAAGTTCTATATAGGTCTGTATATATTTAATATTATATGTTAATTATTATCTTATTTAATGATTATATTGATATCAGACAGGCAGGCGATTTATTTTTATATACAAAAAAAAAATTATTATTTTTTTTTTCACATAGATTCTTTATGTACGACGAGTATCTATTTTAATTATTTATATTGTGTTGTTGTATATAAAAAGAAAAGAACGAATATTGTACCTATATTTTTATGTATATAAATTATACTTCTATTATATTATTTATTATTGTTTATATGCTTCTTGTTACATATTTTAGATTTTTAGATAGATTTTTTTGTTTTTTTTTTTTTTTTGTCGTGAGTATCTTAAACAATAATAATGGAAATTCGATGTTTTTTTTTCCAAGCACAATGTGATATCGATTGAATTTTTTTTTTTTTTTTAAAAAAAAGTGAGGAAGAAGACACTGTAAGAATTTATTATTGAATTTAATTTTTCTATCTTTTTTAGTTGAACACAATTATCACTTTTATAAAAGGACTAATGAAAATAGGTACATATTTTGATATTTCCTATTTGCACTTTTTTTCTTCTATTTTTTATTTTCAAATTAGCTTAAATAGGCTAAAAAAAAATAATTGGCAGTCGAATGTTACAAAGCTAAAGAAAAAACACTTCGTAAGAAAATCGATGAAACACACATATCCACACACACTTTGTAGATAAACAAGGATAATATGGTTTTTTTTTCTTCCTTTATTTTTACAACAAATTCATATTTTTCTACCGAATTTTTCTTGTTTTCTTTTCAATATTCACTCTATTTGTTTTTTTTTTTTCCAAATTTTAGAATCCAAAGAAGAAAAAAATATCCTTTTTCACAATCTGATAAAAAATAATCCTTCCATATTTTTCAATATGAAAAACTACACAGTACACACATAGAATAAAATAATCCCAAAAAAAAAAAAAATTAATACCAAAACCGATAAAAAAAAATTTTATATGAATTTTTTTTTCATTCACTCAAAATTTTATGTATGCGAAGAAAAAAAATTTGTGAAGAATTTTTCTTTCTTAATTTTTTAATTTACGAAAAATACGAAATACCGTGAGTATTTTCTACGTGAAAAAAAATATATGTATATATTTTACTTATTTATTTAATTTAATATTAAATAATTTAGAATTAATTTATAAATATATTAATGGAAAGAAAATGCACTTAAAACGATGTGCACTCCAGCGTGTACGCTTTTTCAATAAAACATATTTTGAAAGTGTAGATTTTGTGAGAATTTTTCTTATATACTATTCCCCTTTTTTTCACACACATACACACACACAAATAGAAAACTATTTGTTTGTGTGGAGCTGTAGCTGAAAAAAAATATGTTATTTATCACACATTTTCTTTTGGTCAATTTTCAATCGTGTGGTTCAATGTTCGCTCGCTCATTAAAAATACATTTTTTCTCTCTCTGAAAATTGAGTTTTTAACGAAACAAAAACAGAAAACAGATAAAAAAAACAAATAAATAGTTCGTTCTTTTTAAAGCTTAAATTTTTTTTATATGAAAAAATGTTGCCAAAAATTTTTTTAATAAGTTTATAAGTTTCAAGTAAAACAGGATGATAACTAAAATCTCAAGAAGAAGTTAAATGAGCTGAGCAACTCAAGTTATGTGAGCACATATCACAACCTCAGTTCTAATAAAACAAAACAGTAACGTAAATTATACTAACACATATTAGAAACATTAAAAAAATCCTTTTCAAAATTCCATCACAAAATCACCTAATTTCGAAAATGTAGAAATTCATTCTCGTAATTTTGTGCAAAATTCACTCTGATCTGAAAACAGACCAGAATGAAAAGGTTCAATTAAATTTTTCAAAAGACGTAAGTAATATTTTTCGAATTATCGTCAGAATTAAATTCCCCTAAAAAAGAAAACTTTAATTCCGGGAAAAATTCTTATGAAATCATTCTTTAGTAAAAAACTAAGAACAAAATCGCAAAAAGATTTAAAAATTTTCAAAATTCGAAAAACCAAATCAATTTACCAACACTGTAACTTATTTCGTAAAACAGTGTTGCCAGTTCAAATTTCAATTCCTTTAATGAGTAATGAATTCAAACATTAATCCATCTGTAGTCAAGGAAATAACAGCGTATCAAATGTTACTCCTTTTTTATAACTTTGTACTACTACCATTCCAAAATTTTAAACCACAGCCCTGCTGCGAAATACTCAATTCATATTCTATTAAATTATATTTTTAAATTCGTTGAAGAAAAACCGCCAAATACACTACAACTTTACGAAATATAAAATCAGTGATGTTAATTGAAACATATTATTCCACTCTGGGAAATTATAAAATTATGAGGGATTTAATCAATAGGGGAAATTTTACAATTTCAGACAAATTCAGTTTTTTACATATTTTCTCTAAAATAAACAAAACTAATGAATAGAAAATAAATTTTAATTACTTATAAACCTTTTTTAAAACAGTTTTTATGTTTTTCTTGATTAATTTCAAAGAAAATCAATTTTTCGGATTTGTGCTTAAAAAATCATATCGAGATGCTGTATGGATATATGAAATGGACCCCATTTTGAAGGTGAAAATTTGCAAATCAAAATTTTGTTTCAAAATTTGTCTAAATTTTTTTCAGATTCGTTTATAGCATTCGATTCTAAGTAAATAGGTTAGATTTCGTGACAATCCATTGTGTAGTTTGTTTAAAAAATGATTTTTTATATTTCTTAGCTAGTAAAGAAAAAAATTCATAAGATTGAAACGTTATAACTTTTGAATAAAATAAGCTACAGAAGTGCTACTGCTTTCACTAGAAAACACGAAAAACTATCTGAATTTCTTTCTAAAGTGGAAAAACTGAAAAGTGCACAGTTTACGAATAATTGGCTTAAAATGTGTAGCATTGTGAATAAAGTGAGTGGTTTTGTGGTTTTGAAGATTCATAACTTTTGATTGGTCTAAGATATAAAATTTATTTTACATTTATTAAAAAGCCTAAAAATTTATGTAAATTTTTTTCAAATATATCAAGGACATCAGATGCACCGTTCATGAGCTATACCCTAATTTCTAAAAGATGTCGTAATAAACTACAACAACAATTCTTGTTGTCACAAGAAAAGGCATCATATTCAGAAGGCAAGGTTTCGTAGGGTAATTTTTTAGGTTTTAATAACAAATAGAGATCTTGTTTAAGTTTTTTAAATGACCATTTGATAATAGGATATAAAAATAACCGATAAAAACCTTATTTAAAAATTCAACTCAAGTGTGTGTGTCATAACCTCAAAATTTCCGGTGTCTATTTTGTACAATGATTTGCTAGAATTCAGATCTAGTTGATGAAACACATTTCTCATCAGTGGAATTTTAGTTCATTTTTATATTTAGAACTGTAGGAAGAATTTTATGGACAATAATGAAGCATTACATAAAAGCACATTGACTGGCATTTATTTGTTGGGAACTGGTGCTTGTGTGGCTGTCAAAACTATTAAAGTGGTGGTGCAAGTCCTTTGTAAGTAATTAAGTTCTTTGAAAGAGTTGAAAATCGTTTCTGATGTTGGATTGGAGGATTTTCAAGTCTTTACATTCAGTCACAAATTTGAGGAAGAACAGATCACTGACTGACTAATCATATTTTGTTACAAGATTTGGGTTGAACTCTTACTTCCTTTTAAGCTCAAAACTCGTTTATAAAAATAAAACAGAATAATAATTTGATCATTTTTTTATTTGTCTCTTGATATTTTTTTTAAAAAAAAAAATCTATCTTCTTAAATTTTACTATCTAACTGCATAAAAAATTATCTACAGAAAAACACATGGGTATTTTTTAATTTATCAAAAATCTATCTATAAAAATATCTTCAACATTGTGAATACTGACTGCTTAACGATTGATTTTTCTTTAATATTTTAAACACAATTTAATAAATAATCTTCAGAAAAACACGCAGATTAACATTAATAATTTGTAACTGTCCTTTCTTAAAGTAAAAAAATTATAAATGCAAATTAATTGCCTAAAATGTCAACAGAAAGAAAAAAAAAATCTTAAAAATTAATTGAAAATAAAAATAAAGTCATACAAACTTTTTACAAACTAAAACGACAAAAAAAATAAGTAGCCAAATTTTATAGTAACTTAAAATTATTTAGGCACCTTTTTAAGGCACTTGTTTGTTTATTCTTAAATTTAATCTCAAAAAAGCATTTTTCTTTATTTCTTAAGTCCATAAAGATGTTGGCATAAGACTCTCTTTACTTACACCGGATGGTGTTAATGTTTCAGAATTTAAAAATTCTAACGGTAAATTAACTATATGTCCCTGTAAAAAAAAGACAAAATTTAAAAAACTGAACAAATCCTAGAAATCTTTGTTTAAACTTACTTGAATATTTTTAATTTTTTTAATTGCTATTTCTGGATCAGTTTTACATAATGCTGGTTCATCTTGATATTTTCGTAAATTACTAAATGATGTAACATTATCAGTTGGTATACATTTAAATACTTCATCATAAATTTGTGTATTTCTAGTTGATATACGTTTCCATATACCATTCCAGAATGAATCAATAACTGGATCCGTAATATCAATTGGTATTCTATATGGATCTGGTTCTAATAAACCTAAATGCTCTTTAAATAAATATTTTCGTAATCTACCAGCAAATACACCACTTGGAAATGAATCACCATTCATGCGACCATCTTCGAATTCTTCATCCTAAAAGAATAAAAAAATTCGAATTTATAAAAAAGAAAAATCGAAATCGAAAAATCCAACGTTCACATGCATCGTTTTGATTTATTTTTGAATTTTCATATATTAAGCTTCAAAAAATAATGAAATTTTCATATTCACCGTTATTAAAACAGCAATCTCTGAATCTCTTTTACCAATCATTGAACGATCATTAATATTTGCTGAACCACATATCACAATTCTATCATCAGCAATAAGTAATTTCGAATGAACATAAATAAGTTCAGTTATTGGATAATTATTTAACATTGCATGATTTCGTAAACTATGAAATGATATATATTCATTAGGATTTTTAATACCGACTTGTTTTAATCTTTGTAAAATTGAAGATTTTCCACGGCATATTGATTCATAATTCCAATGTGTAATTGCACGTAATGCAGTACCACTATTACCTCCTACATCACCTTCAAAACCAGGTAAAAGTGGCATTATAACATAAACACGAAACACTTTACGTTCTCTGGAAAAACAAAAATTAAAAAATTAATTCATAGAATGAACAAAATCATTATATTCTTATTAAAATTTACTTATGTGCTCTAACAATTCTTTTAAATAATGTTTCAGCAACTTGATTCCTAACTTGATTACCAACACCACCACCACCAAATTGTAATGATATAAAAAATTGATTTTCAATATAAATGTAATGTTGTGCTTTTGTAATGGTTTCAATGTATGCATCATGAATGCTTTGTTCAACTAGATCTTGTTCAATAAAACCGCAACTCCAACCGGAAACACTTCGAAGGACCTTTAAAAAATTCAAAAGAAAATTAGTATCAATAAAAAAAAAAAAATTTTGTTGGTTTTTTTAGTGTGCCTTCTAATGACCATAGATTGCGAATCAATCTTGAGTCATTGAAAGATTCATTAGTTCACTTACTTGACAAGTAACACGACGAAAAGGAAGTTTAAGGCTTCTTTCAAATAAATTAATATTCGAATAACTTTTTGGCATCAAATACGGAAATGACTGTAAATTAAACAAAAATAATTAAAGAGAATAGAATCTAAATGGGATCCTTGTGGAACACAATATTAACCTGATTATCTCTAGTTTTTTCTAATTTTGTTGCATTCCATCGTTGTATAAAATGTCTAGCAACATCACGTGCTGATGCACCTAAAACTAAAACACCAACATCATGCCATGGCATTCTTGGTGTTGTTTTTCTATCAACTAAATCAACATATGGTGCATCTAAATTAACAAAATCTTTCATTATAAAATTTGTATAATCTTTTCCAAACCAAAATTTTGCTTGTCCATCTAAATCAGTTAAAATTTTTGTTTGAAATGGTGTTGGATCTTCATAACCAGCACCTTTACGTCCTTCATCAATTTCACCATCAGAAAATAATAATTGTTTTTGTTGTAAATTTTGTATTTGTATTTTATTATTATCATCAACACCATCATTAGATGTTAAACGTTTCATAACACATCGTCCTTTTCTAACATTATCACGTACACTATCTTTAACTATTTCTAATACTTTTTTTCTTTCCATTTCTGGTGTATTCAATTTCATATTTTCATTTAATATAACTGATGATTGTTCAATCATATCTGTAGATGGTGTTGATGTTGATGATTTCATTGGTGGCATTAATAATTTATCACCAGGCGATAATATTGGTAATGTATTATTTTTTTTAGATTGTTGAAATTCTAAAATTTCTTTTGTAAATTGTTTTTGTGTTGTTGATGATGAATCGATTGTATCAATGTTAATATCATTGAAAAATGCATTTGAATTTCTTTGTGTAGTATCTGTTGAACTTGTTGTTATACTTCCTAAATCAGTTAAACGATGTCTAAAATCATCCCAACGACCATAACATAAATCAATTCCACCTAAAAATGCATAAGTTTGATCTACAACAACAATTTTTTCATGATGTGCCCAAAAGAATACACCAACTTTTGCATGATCTGGATGACGCATTACTTTAATATTTGGATGAGTATTAACTAATTTTTGTTTGCTATAATAACTGTTAATTCCAATAGCCATTTCGACTTCTTTGTATAAAAGTATAAAAATTCGAACACCTTCAGCCTAAAAAAAAAAAAAATTAATTAAAGGATTCATTCAGAAGAAACAACAAAATTATCTTTAAAAATGTTTACTAACCGCTTTTCTTTGTAAAATTTTATCTAATCTCCAATAGTCACCATCAATTGCCGGTCGTTTCATATAAATTTCTGGACTTAACCACCAATCAGCAATATAAATTTCTTCGGTAGCACTTTCTAAGGCATCAGCAATTACAGCCATGTACGTTGAACCATCAACAAACCAACTTGCTTGAATTGATGATCTTGTTGGAGCGAATGACATGTGAGCATTCGGGTAAGTGAAATCTCTTGCTTTAAATTTACAAAACAAAAAAAATTTCAATTAAAAATACAAAACGTGAAAATTATGAAGAAGAGAGTCATACCATAACTATTTGCCGTTTGTTTTAAATAATTTGTCCATTCTTTTGATTTACGTTTTGTCCAACATTTTAAAATTACATGACGATTATTTGTTATAATTTGTAAACCATTTCTTAAACCAGTACTATAAATTCCAGCTGATACATCGAATCCTTGATCAAATAGGACAACAGATCTAAAAACAAAAACAGGAAAAGAGAAAAAAAGTCTTTTTTATTATCCACAAATTTTTAATTAATTTTCTTAAAATACAAACCTTATTTCACCATCACTTGGTCGAATATAACCAAAAAATGTTTCTTTTACAAAAAACCAACGATTTCTCCATTTACCACATAAAACATCTGAACAAAAATAATTACAACGAACACAACAATTCCTTTGAAAACAACCAAAACAATTACAACCAGCTTGTCCAGGTCTTGTTGATCCTGTACGTTTTCGTAATGGTCCTTCTTTACCTTTTTGTCCTAATCCACTAATAAATGATAAATTTGATACTTCTAAGAAATTTATCTGCACATAAAAAATTCATAAGAAATAAAAAATTTACATTAAAATAAAAAGGATTCTCTATCTCTCTCTCTCTCTCTCTCAAAAAAAAAAATATATATATATATATATTAAAAAGGATTCAACTTACAGTTTCATAATGATTACGATATAAACTAATATTCAATAAATTATAAAGATATTCCTCAAGCTGTTTAATACGATTTGGTAATGTTTCAACAGTAACTAAAGTTTCTGGACGTTTTGGGAAACGTGGTAATTTGGATTTTTTCTTTTTTTTCTTTTTACGAACTTTTGATAAACTTCTAACTAATTTTTGTTTTTGTGATTGATTTTGTTGTTGTTGTTGCTGTTGCTGATTATCATTTTGTTGATCATTTTGCTGCTGTTGCTGTTGTTTTGTTTCTTCTAGTTCCTTTTGATGTTTCGCTTCAATTTTATCAGCAATTTTTTTATCACATGCTTTACGAAAACTAGCACGTTTCTCTTTATGACTACGTGTTGGTAATGGAAAATTTAATGATGTACGAAATATTTGTAATTGCTGATGTAATGCATGAAAATGTTTATAACGTTTTTTTATTGTCCATACAAATTGTCCATGTTTTAATTCTATTGTATATCTAAAAACGAAGAAAAAAAAAAGAAAGAAATTAATAAACAAATTCTGAAATCTCATAACTTCAAGTACAATTCGACAGAACTAAGTTTAAAGTTCAAAGTGTGTGCCTTTAAAAATTTCAAAAAAAAAAAAAAAAAACGATAATGGAATTCAGCTTAAAGTTTATCAATACAGGTCAGTGATTGTTTAAATGCTGAATTGTACCAGAAGCGAGCAATATCATGCAATTGAATTGCCCTCTCCAAATATACTTACAAATTAGGATTAAGTAAATGTGTTGTTATGCTTCTTTCATTATCTGTTATTTGTACATCAACTTCTAAGCCAGGTATAAATATATTACGTTTAAATGATTTAAATTTAATTGGTGTATTATAAATTGATGTTAATGGAATGTTATATTTTTTTTTATTTGTTTTTGATATTGTACTATAATCTATATCTTCACAATCATCTTCATATTCATCTTCATCTTCAGTTTGTTGTGTACGTTCAACTAATATTGGTTGATCACCACCAATTGATATTATTGTTATTGAATCTGGTATACCTAAACCTTCATCAAATTCTGAATCACCAGAAAAAAATACATTATCACCTAAACATTTTGAATCATTTTGTGATTCACGTTCATCATCATCATCTACTGTATTTATATCACTAATATCCAAATTTTTTTGTTGTACATTTTCTGTATTATTATTGATGTTTTGTTTAATTTCATTTTCATCAACAGATAATCTTGCTATTGCTGGATTCGATATACCCAAATCATTTGTTGACATGTCTTCTACAAAAACAAAAAAACAAAAAAATAAGAAAACAAATATTAGAAATACGAAAATTATTTAATAAGAAATTTTTATGTGGAAAAAGATGAATTTTAAGGATAAATTTTTCATTTAGAGCGTGTGACAAATGATTGTAGTATGGTTTTTGATGAAATTCCATGGTGAAAAAGTCCTAGTCAATTGATCCATATTTGAAAATGATTTAATTGATTATCAATCGATAAGAACAATAGGTAGTGACTTAATAAATAGGAACTTCACCGTTTTTCTCAATTGTAAATATCAATTTCACCATTATTTTGCATTTTTAAGCAATTGGCACATAATCTTAGCTATTAATTTTTCTATTTAAAAATTCTCTTGTAATTTTTTTTTTTTTAAATTTATGTTGTAATTCATTTTTTTTGAATAAAATTTAAAATATGTAATGTCTTATCTAACGATATGAATTAGGTAATGAATTTTAATTCAAGATTATTTTATGTAATATTATTTTTTTAACCTTGAAAAAAATGTTTTAACTTTTGTTTATCCTCCATGAAATCAAATATTCTCAACAACAACAGAAAATATCAAGAAATTAATTATTCTTTTAGTTTAAAATAATTAAAAAATTTGCAAAAATAGATTCAACTTATTTTTTTTTAAGAACATAAACGTTCTGTTCTAACTTAAATAATAATTATTTTTAAAAATAACAAAAAAAAAAAAAACAATAAAATATTTTTTTTAAATTATTTTCTTATCGTAACGTAATTGAAGCAAAAATAAAATTTATGGGGAAAAAAAAAACAAATAGAATTGATTAATGTTTATGGTTCACACTTCTAACACAATTAATTTACCATAGTTTATTGTATTTTTCTGGAAAATTAATAATAAACATACAGACAGATTCTAAAAAACTTTTTTACCCTATGTAGAACGTAAAAACCGGTTTTATATGGAAAAGAAGTAGGAAGTATGCGGTGGGAAGTCACTCACAGGTTAATCAATCTTTTTCTTCGATCACGGCTGTTCCTTTTTCTGCTATATTCGTTACTTTGATATTTTTTCTCATATTATCGCAATTTCTTCAGTTAACCATATGAGTATATGATCTTATTACCATACAAATTACCAAGCAAGAAATAAGTATAAAAGAAAATGAAGAGAATTTTAGATAGGGTAAAAAAGTGACCATGTAAACGTACGTACGTCATTTTCGTAATTTATCAAAGCGTAATGGATGATAAGGTCGTGCAAAAAACCGTACGTATAAACCAGGTCTTAGATTTAAGAAGAATTTTTTTAAAAAATTTTGTTTCCTTTCAAATTTATTCAACGAAGTTTAAGCAATTATAAAACATTATTCAAAATTTTAAAAAAGAAAAAAAAAGAGAGATTTCTTAAGTATTAGAAAAATTCATTACATTTTTTTGTTCAAATCAGTACAAAAATTTTTCATCATTTCAAAAATATAAACTACAATCCAGTGAATTGAATCTGAAACATCTGATGAGCCTATCTATAATTTTTTTATTTTAAAAAATTTAAGTTTTTTCGTTTCAGTTGGTCACTTTGCGTATCAAATTTTTACATCTTCCAAAAATTCGAATAGAGAAGATATTTTTTTTTTATATAATATTAAATTTAAGCAAAAGTAAGCTTTAAAGAAAAATTATATAAGAATTGAATTTATCTTTACTGTTTTTTCGTTAAATATTTTTTAAACCGGAAAAGTTGCATGAAAACAATCACGTGATAGTCATGGTCAAAAGGTTCTTCACAATTCCATAATAGGACGTCGATACGTGACCATTTAATATTAAAATATTGAAGAAGAATCATGTGAAAAAAGTGTCTTAAAATCATGGTTTGTCTAAGCATTTTGATTTTTGTTTATTTTAAGAAACACTCACATGCTAAATATTTTTTTCAATATATATATAATTTTCTGCGAGTCGCGTAATTCCAAACTGGAAAGCTTGTTTCTTTCAGTATATAAATTTTCAAGAGATATCTAAAAACAATATCTTTGACTCGTAAACTTTCAAAAATGCTTTCACCCACAACGAAACTATTTACAATATTTGATGTTAAACTTTTTACTCTAAAAAAGCACAATAAATATGAAAAATTCTTATTTTAAATTCTAATTAATTATCGATAATTGGAACATTTACCTCTCATATAATAAGTATCAACAGTTATTTATATCAATTAAAATATCGAAAGTCAAGTGCATTAATACCGAACTAATTAATTTAACTCACTGTACATTAATTCATGCATGCACAATGCGATATATCGAATAAATTTATAATTAGTAATAAATAATCAGTATATGATTATAAGAAAAAAGAAAGGGAAAAATTTCTTTGTTTAAGAAAAAAAAAGTTAATAATAATAATAAACTTTGAAACATAATCTTATATTGATTTGAAATCATAAAGATTGTTTTATGATTTTCTATTTTCATTTTAAATTTAAATGTATATTGCTGACGTAATATGATTTTATGTATTGTTCATAAGATAAGTAACGAATATAATGAAAATAAAAAATAAAAAAAAAAAAGATACAAGATACTCAAAAATAAAATACACGTAACTTAAACGTTTTTTTTTTTCTTCTTTTTTTTTTTTAAAGCAGATATTTATGCTAGATTCTACTGTTATTATATGTAATTCAACAATGCCACACAACACACATGAGTTTTTTAATAATATGTACATAATAATAATAATAATAATAATAATAATTTACTCTACCCATGCTGAGACCAATTAATTGTGAAATACTTCTACGATGACGATTTATATTGAATTCAAAATCCATTATATTGCGTTTATTTATTTTTTTTTTTCTTTCTTTTTTGGATTTTTAATTACAATTAAACGACATCAAAATAATTATAAATTTCCTTTATAATTTCTATTTTTTTTTTCTATTTATAATTAATGAACTTTAAATTTTGTACTAAACTCAAAAAAAAAAAAAAAAATCACACACATCACAGACGACATAAAATACACATTACTTCTAACTTTACGATTCGCAAACAATCACAAAACTGAAAATTAAAAAGGTTATTTTTTTTATTATATATTTTTTTTTTTTTTTACAAAAAAATAAATATGATTTCTCTTTACGCCAATCAAAATATGAAAAAATAATAAAAAAAAAAAACTAATACGAAAAAATTAACTAAAAATGTTCAAATATTATCTAAAAAAAATAGATTGTTTGTTTGTTTTTCATAAATTTTAGTTAATCAAGAGAGAGGAGTATACCTCATTCTAAAATTATAAAAAAAAACATATAATAAAAAAGACAACAACAATTGAAAATCATTGACAAAATCTAAGTATCTTATCGTTATTTTTTTTTTTTATATACGTATATATACAAACAAACAGGAAGAAAAATAATATCATTACTGATAAGCGATTAATCAAATTACAATTAAAATGTATGATTTGAGTCTTGGTATAAGCTGTAGAATACAAAAAAATAAAAAAAACACTTACATATATGTACATATAACGTAATTATTTACAATCATATATGTCTACGTATACGGTTTCTTTTCAGTTATTAAATAAAAATAAAAATTATTGAGTAATATAAAATTCTTTACCTTATAACTAACACTGAAGATGATTTTATTATTATTATTATTTCTCTTCAATAAGTAGAAGAATGCAATAATAATAATAAACAGGGCAAGGTAAATAATCGAAACATCTATAATTAGATATAAAAATTCACAACAGACACACCACATATAAGCAAATACATGGAACAATTTTTTACCCATATGTGAGGAATTTTTTTTTTTTTCAGTGTGCTTTTAGTGAAACACGTGAAATCAAATGTGTTAAAATCTGTGACTGTTATCAGCTTTTAAATACAACAAATAAATTGTTCTTTTAGATTTATGTAAATTATTCCAAAAGGAAATTGTGATTTAGTCAAGGTTTTATTGTTTAATTGTTGTGTTATGAATGCTCTATAAATTTCAATTTCAAATTGAATTTTATTGACTGCTGAATCTTAATTCAAATGCTGGAATAAAATCTAAAAATAAACTCTAATTCAAATAAGCTTAAGTTAAAGATAAATAGTAGGCAAATTTAAGATACGCAAAATTAATCATCAATCTAAGGTTTCTAAATTCAAACTGTCTAATTTTAAACAGCTGAAATCTTAAGCTGAATACCTATGTATTGGGTCATGTTTTGATTATTGCTTTAATGAAAGAACGATTAGAGTGGAACTCATTATTACTCAATTTCAATTCAGACTTTTAAATTTTAAAACAATTTAGAATTTTTAATATGAAAAAATTTACAAATCAAATCATTTTTCATATTTCAATTTGAAATGAGTTTTAATAAGCTGAATTTGAATTCAGCTATTAGAATTTAATTTCGATTGTAAGCTGAATCTGATTCTTTTTAATGTTTAATTAGTATTTTTTCTATTATAAGCTATATTTTAAATTCTTGGAGTTAAAGTATATTTTGCTGAAAATTATGTAAATGAAAATGACAATGACTCAATTCAGCTCATTCACTTGAATTGCTGAATTCTTTGCAGTTTCATACAAAATTAGGATACACCATCTGTTTCAAATATACAATAAAATGTTTGATTTAGTTTTAATTATAAAAAAAATAAACAAAAATTAGAAATCGAAATAAGTGAAATCTCCTGAATTTAATAAATTAAAAAAACAAAACTGAAATTTTAATTTAAATTCAACAGGTTATGTTATTTCGAAAAAAAAAAAAAATTAAAATTTCCATACAATACTGTTTTTGTATTCTTTACACGTGTATTTCATTGAAAGCAACAAGTGTTTTACTATTGAAGGCGCAAAATCAAACTTTCGTCTTTTTTATTACATAGTTCGAAAAATCTTTTGTTTTGATCTTATCAATACACCCTGTATTGTGAATAAGTTCATGTGTGTTTCTTATTAAAATCTAGTATGAAATTTTCATACTAAAAATACACTTATTTCGATAAATAAAAAAAATAAACCACTTTTGTCTGTCTGTGAGTCTCTCTGTGTTTTATTTACCTAAAAATTTTGTTTTTTTTTTTTTTTTCATTCACTTTAATTTTTTGTAGGTACTTTCTCCTAAAACTTTTCTTACTTTTCTTAAAACCGAAGAAAGATTACTAACAGTAATTAAATATATGTATGTATACATCTCTAGTAAATACTTGTAATCGTTAACTAGTTTTTTTTTTAATACATTACTTGTTTTCCTTCTTATTGATAATTTATACAATTTTATAATTCTACAATAATTATTGCTAATATTATTTTTTTTTTTTTATTTTTCATATACATATTCACTTCTAATTGTGACTATTTTTTCTTTGTAAAAAATTACGATATGTAATATGCTAAAAACAAATTTTTCACATTCTATTCATCATCATTTTTAAAAATATCTTGTAGAACTTCAAAGGGAGAACCAGAAATACACAAGGTGGTATTTTTGTACTTTAAAAAAAAAAAAAAAAAAAAAAACACAACAGAAGAAAAAAGAAAAAAATTGACTGAAATTAAAAATAAAATAAAAACTAGACTCTCTATGACCTAGAAAAAAAATCAAGTTATTTACCTACATTTTTTTGCTATGATGATTATTAAAAAGTATTAAAAAAAAAACATTTTACAAAAACGGAATCTATGTATTATCTAGGCACTTTTGTAAAAAAGAAAACTTTCTACAAGGTTAAAAAATTGTTACAACAATATTTTTCTTAAAAAATATTAAAAAAACCAAAAACATTAACAATCACTGAATAACTGACATACTCGTATGATTTGATTATTTCAATTTCTGGAAAATTAGAAAACAAAAAAGTATTTTGTAATATAAAACTTACTTTAAGCACAATATGATCGTACATCACAGGTTTACACACAGAAAACTGATGAATTAACAACGTGTTTAATGGTCCAGTAAATACCATCTACTGGCTACTGTTTTGTTGTGCTCATCATAATAATGGACCCCCAATCTCACTCTCTCATTTAACAGAATCAAATCAATAAACGTCATCTGAAATCCATTGACTGAAAATTGAAGTTTCAAATGAAATACACTTTTTTTATTGTTATACATACCGTTTGTTTTTTTTTTCTTTCTAAATGTACATTTAATGTAAATATGTAAAATAAATACCCAAAACATGACGTTTATTTTCTTATTCTTGGTTTATGATGGTAGACGCCAAACAATTTATAGTGGCAACAGTAAACAGCAGCACATACCAAACAAAGCAACAGATGATCCATAATAGAAAAATAAACAATAACAGCGGATTAGAACAATAAAAAAAAAAAAAACAAAAATTCAATTTAACTTTTTGTTTTAAAAATATAATTTAAAAAAAAAAATTATAAAAATTACCTTTTTAAGGCAACAAAATCAATTGGAAAAACACTTTTTTTACTTTATCACTAAAAATTATCACATTCTCAGTTTCTCAACACGACGAAAACACCCAGAAAACACTTAAAATTTTCAATTTAAGAATTTCAAACTGACATCAGTCTTCTTCTTCCTTTCTGTTTTTATTTTGTTTATCTTTTTTGTTGTGTTCAAAATGAACTTTTGGATGAACTTTGTAAGCATATATGAATTTTTTCTTTAAGGGGTGAGTGAGGTGGGTAAACACGGAATAGAACATTTTAATGGCTGACCTGACAATAAAGAAGTTCAATTGGTGATTTTTATATTTGAAAGGAAAAAATTGTAATTATTTTTTTAAAAATTTGGCAAATAATTTTTGTATTTAAAAGTAAATTTAGTTTGTTTACAGTTTTTGTTGTTTTTAATCGATTTGAATGGAAGATTAATTAGAAATTTTACGATTTGAAATGTAATCTAGCATTTTAAAATTTCCCATATTCAGATGATTCTCGACAAAAAAAAACATGTGGTTAGATTGTAAATTGACAATTGGAAATTAATTAAAGAAAGGATTTTGAATTATTAAATTGTGTGGTATTTAAATTAATTTAATTAGCTATAAAACACCGCAAAAAAGTCAGACAAAAAAGTAAGTTTAATTTTTATTTTATTTTTTAATATTTCGTTGCTCTTTTAGTTTTAGTCCACTTTATAAGGAAATTTCATAATTTTCATACATTTGCGAATGCGCATTTACAAATTTTTAAGGAAATCGTTTCAAAACTATAAGAAAATACAGAATAAACATAAGGAGCAAATTTCATAGGACTTTTCAGGAAAGGCTTTGTAAAACGTTAGCGAATTTTTGGTTTTTCTCTGCAAAATTATTTTCTATCATGCTTACTGTTGAACTAGGATATCGGCAAAAAAAAGTTGGTAGTGTTCAATTTCGAACCTTTCAAGTTTCAACAATACTTTTTGTAGCCTTTTAATCATCAGTAAATTCTTCTCATCAGTTTTATTTAATACCTTTTTTTTTTTCATTTCGTGCAAGGATTTTGAGGTTAGAGTTCAACAAGGAATACAAAAAAAAAGGAAAGAAAAAAATCTGAATTAAATTCTTCAAAACAGTTATAGTAGATTCATTTTTCAAAGCCTTAACCAATTTTCGAAAATTGTGTATACCATCACTGTCAAGGTCTCTAAATTTAAAGAAAAGTACCTTAATGTGTGAAATAGCAATTGATTATGTTTTTTTCAATTGAAAAAAAAACAACATAATTACATAATTTAAAACTGTATAACATAACCTACAAAACCTTATTTTCAATATTTGTACGTAATTATCCTTAATTACCTGGAAAACAAAATTGGACTTTTGTACCAGAAAAAAAAAATTCAATAATAATTAATTAATTTCATCACTAAAAATTCGAAAATAAAAATTTCCCAAATCAGTCTTTACGTGAACCAAAAAAAAAAAGTACCATAGTGTTCATGTTGTATTCATCACAATATGATTTTTATTATTGTTGTTTTTGTCTTTACTACTGTCACAAAATAATACAATAAAGTACACAAAAAAAAAAGGAGTACAAAGTTTTTTTTTTAATTTTTTTGAAAAAATTCATTTATTTTTGTTAATTGTTAGAAATTCTGTATATCTACTTGTTTTTTTTGTTGTTTTGGTTGAGAAAATTTATTTTATTATTCAGCACATACAGTATTACAGTGATACATACGTATGTGTATGTGTGTGTTTTAGACGGTATACATATATTTGTTGTTTAAAAGTTTTCATCACACCAGTACCACATTCCGGCAACTGTCATTGTTCGATGAACAACTTTGGTAATAGTTTTTTTTTTTCAAATTAACATTTTATTAATTATTTGAAGTGAAATTTATAATAAATATTAAAAATGTGTTTAAAAAGTTGTAAATTATTGAAAATTTATAAAGTTTAATGAAATTCTTTTAAATTGAGCATAAAAAAACAAAAACACCGAAAGACTAAAGAAGTTAATACGCAAAAAAATTAGCTGGCATATAGAGTACGCTGTATGTGATGAATTTTTTTTTCCTTTTGTACAAAATGACATGACATAAATGACTCCATTTTGTTATATGCTTTCGGCCATTTTGTTTTAAAATTTTAACGAGATTTTATTAGCGGATTAAGGTAAGGATATAATTTTAGTTTTTTTTGTGAAAAAATTAAATTTTAATAATACCTTTAAATAAATTTTTCTGTTGGAGTGTAGGTGGTGATGTGAAAAGAACAAAAAATTATGTTATGTATAGGCTATTTTTAGAATTATTTATTATGTGTTGTGTATGTTATTTGAAATTCTGTAAAATTTTTTTTTGAGAAGATTTATGCATGGCGAATTGTGTGGGTGTGTGTGCATGTATCGATAAAGTGTTATGGTGTTATCTGCGCATTAATATATGACTTTGGTTTTAAGGTCTTAAAGGATTTTTTTTTTTCAAAGCTGAGAACGAAAATTGGTACTTACTTTACTATACTTAAGTGCGTAGAGAAGCCGGTATTACAGCGGAGTGGGGAAAGTTATATCGAATGATTAGCTTTGTTTTTTTTTTTAACAATATGACGCAATGTACTAATGGTATATCGACGATGTGATTGATACAAATTTCATGAGTTGTTAGAACGGGAAATAAAAAGGTATCTATTAATTTTTTTTCCCTGTAAACATATAAAATTTGACGGATACATTTTGACAATTGTGTGTAAAATGAATTTACTTTGTGCGATGTTCATGCATTATATTTATTTTTGGGAGAAAAAGTGATTGAAATAGTTTTGATATTTTTTTGTTTGTTTTTTGAAGAATCGGATTGTGTTGTGTTTCATTAAATATTGACAGTACAATGTGAATTTTTTTGTATAATTAAAGTTTATAAAAAAGAAGACACATTTGAAGTATGTATTATTATATTAATTTGAAAAATTGATTGTAAAAATGTATGAAATTTGTTAATTGAATATATTATCTATTAAGTGATTGAAAATAAATATGGAAAATTATTTGTTTAATTATTTTTTAATTATTTTTCAAGAAGTTATTGAGGTAAGTGCTAATGTAATGAAGAAGCTAATAGATAGACAAATTTTTTAATAGTGGGTGAGGACGTGTAGGTTACACATTCGTGTGTTGTGTGATGATGATAATTTAGAGAAAGGATTTAGAATGATTTTTTTTTTTTTTTTTCAATTGAATAATTACTTTCAAGAGGTTGAATACCATAATAAAGAATAAGAAAAAAATATAGGTAGTGAGCGACTATAATTTTACTTGGAATTGCGATATTTAAAGTTAATTTGTGTAGGTGTTGTGTTTGCTGTTGGTTAGGTTTTTGGTTAGGTTTTTTTGTTTCTCCTTTTTTTTATTTGAATACAGAACTTAATATCGAATAAAAATTGAAAGTTTACAGAAGTTATTAAATTCCATTTATAATTTAATACCTAATCAAATATACCTACCTATTTATCGATTTTTTTAAAAAATATTCTTTGCCTAGCTCCTTTTTACAATCAAAACACTTACAGGAAAATTATTCTTAAATTTTTGGACATTCTAACTAAATCGTTATTAAAATTGATTTTTTTTTTATATACGTATGTAAAAATAAATTTTTAAAATCTTACACTTTTTTCTAATTTTTGAATTGAAAATTTAATTTTAAAAATTCAAAAATTAATTATACGTATGAAAAAAATTAGAAAAAATTTATAATTTAATTAAGTCTAAACCATGTAACAGAACTTTGTGCTTATAAAAATTAATATTTATGTTTGTGGAATAGAATTTTGCATTGAAATATCTTTAAAAAATTATTATAAGTTGAAAAATTTTAAATTATAATTTTCCTAAATTTCCCAAATTTCATTTTTATTTATTTCTTAATTATTTTTTTATTTTTTTTTTTTTTACAACAGATAATAGCTAATTTCACAAAAAATTAAAAATGAGACTTACCAAATTACAATATCATAAATTTCTTCGATATCTTAAAGTATTTAATATTTCAAAAGCTTATTTAGTATTAAATTCAAAAATAATGAAGAAATTTTATAAATATTCTGAACAATTACATTTTGTAATTAAACAAAAATTAATAAAAAGACGATATAAATTTCGTTTTACAAATACCGTTAGATATAATTTATTCAAACGTACTAAATTCAGAAAATCAACACATTGGAACGTTACACAAAAAGGTTTACAAAAAATACAAAAGAAAAAATCATGGATACAATTGTATGCTAAATCAATGAAAAAATCTACAAAAAATCTAGAAGAAAATTATAATAATGAAGAATTGAATCAAACATTTGAAATAGTTTTTGAAAACAATGATGATGATGTTTCAAAAAAAATATTTGAAAATAAGAATATAGAATTTGATGCTATTGAAACAGAAAATAATAATGTAAATGATCACATTGAAGTCGTAATTAAAAATAATGAAAAAAATAATTCAGAAATAGATAATGAAAAAAATATAGAAGTTTTACAAATTATTGAAAGTGATGAAGAGGAAGAATTTCTAACAAATGATAATATCGACGATGAAATTGAAAAATTCAATAAATATGTAGATGCTAAGAAAAAAATTCATAATCAAGAATTTGATGTTATTGAAAATAACAAGGTAACTATTGAAAAAAACATAAGTTTAGAGAACCAATCGGAAAATGAATTTCTTCAAATCATAGAAATTGATGACGACGAAGAGATCATAACAAATGATGATATCGATACTGAAATTGAGAAATATAATAAAAATAAAGAAGCTAAAAAAGATGTTGAAGTAATTGAAAATATCGAGAAAAATATTGAAATAGATAAAAGTTTAGAGAACGAATTGGAAAATGAAGTTCTTCAAATCATAGAAATTTATGATGACGAAGACATCCTAACAAATGATGATATCAATGGTGAAATTGAAAAATACAATGAAAATCAAGTTAAATTAATTGAAAATAACAAAAACAATATTGAAAAAGAGAAAAATTTGGAAACAGAATCAAAAAAATATAGTGATGTTTCTCAAATTATTGATATTGATGAAAAGGATAATGCTATCAATGGTGAAATTGAAAATCACAAAAAAGAAATTGAAAAAGAAAATGGCGTTGACAAGACAGAAAATCGTGAAATTGAAAAACAAAATGGAAATGTAGAAAATGAAAACACGAACTATAAAGAGAAAAATAATAATGATCATAATGAATCAGAAGGTGATACAGATGAAGAGGAGGATCGATTGATGATAGATTTAAAAGAACAAGAAGAAGATGATGATGATGATGATGATGATGACGATGAAGAAGAAGAAGAAGAAAAGGATTCAGAATTGAACAATGAATCAACAAAAAATGTTCATGAACGATTAAGAGAACAATTGAATATTTTAAAAAGTGGTAAACGTTCAGTAACACTTTTAGGTGATTTAATGAATAATCCAAAAAGAAGAATATCAGTTTGTGTTGCAAAAAATCCAATAAATAATGAAATTCTCAAGAAATCATCTTCAATTGAAAATTTATCTTCAATTAATAATGATAAAAATAATGAAAATAATAAAAAAGAAAAATTTGGTAATGGAAATAGTGAAAGTGATTCTGGTTTTAGTGTAACAACTGAAGAACAAGATAATTTAAATGAAAAAGATTCTGTTCATCACAAAGATAATGAAAATGTTACAAAATTGATTACAACAGAAACAATCGAAAATAAATCTTCTGAAAATAAACTATTATCAAGTGTTTTGAATTCATCTACGGAAGTGGAATTGATAATACTTGAAAATCCAGATGAAAATCAGTATGAAAAAGAAGATCAAGAAGATATACCAAATGATTTTAATGAAAAAGATAATTCAACAACAGACGAAAATATTGAAATGATTATTGATGATGATGATGAAAATATTACTTTCATGGAATTTTCAAATGAAAATTTTGATACACAAATCCAAAAATCTAATGAAAATGAAGAAGAAACTAAAATAATTTCAATTTCTTCAGTTGATGTTAGACCATCACATATTGATACATTTGTTGAAAAAGTCATGAGAAGAAAAACATTAGATCATATTAATGAAGAATCTCAGACAAGTAATAAAACAAGTATTATTGATGCATTATTTTTAAAAATATCTAAAGATGCTGCTCTAAAGCCTGTAACATTACTAAATACCGTTAAAAGATCTTCTAAAATTATTAATGATGCAACAATACAAAGACCATTTTCACCGAAACCATCAACATCAAAAGCTGCTATAGCTGCTGATGCTGCTGCTGCTACTGCAACAACATTAGAAATTTCAAATAATAATGATGAATTACCATTAATTATTGATGAATCAAGTCAATCAAGCCCAGCTGAATTTGCTGGTTTTTCAGAAAATGAAATACATCCATCTGATATACCTGGTATGTTACCAACACCTTTAGTTATAAAAAATTCAAAAATAAATAATAAAAATGATTCACAAACAGATTTATCATCAATTTTTGTTAGTAAAGAATTAGATGAATTTTTACGTGTTAATAATTTAGAAAATTCAGCAAATATTTCAATAAATGATACAACAATAACAAAATCTAATAATTATTATAATAATCGTCAAAATGATGGTTTAGTTTTTGATAAAACTCGTCCACCAATTGTACCACAACGTGATGAAATGTTATTAAAATTATATGAGAAACCACGTACATTAGCTGATAAACGTCAACAATTAGAAAAACAACAGAATTCATTAATATTTTCAATGTTAGAAAGTCAAAATACAATTTATTATGAAATTAAAAAACGTGAAAAAACTGGTTTCTGTAATATAAATATATTAAAAACAATACAAGAATCATTAGATATACCATTAAATCGTGATTGTTGGATTGGTGTAACATGGGCATTAACACCAGAAAATAAATTTTATAATCAAATTATAAAAATTGATAATAAAGAATATCGTTTAATTGGTAGTAAAGGTAATCATATTAATAAATATTTTAATTCAATTGATATTAAATCAAAATTATCAAAAAATAATAAAATCATTGATTTAGATTTATGTGAAAAAATATGTAAAAAATTTAATAATAATTTAAAAATAAATTTATCAAATAATAATGATGATAATGATGATGAAGATGAATCAAATGAATTAATTGATCAAAGTAATTCATTAAATGGTAAATTATTTTTATTATCACCAAATCGAAATAAAAAACGTAATCAAAATCATGAAATAATAAGTATTATATCTGGTAGTCCAAATAAAAAATTAAAAAAAGATATAAATATTGATAATACTAATAATATAATTGATAATGATGATGATAATCAAATAAATCTTAATATAAATAATTATCGTCCAGGACCATTATTAACAAAATGTTTAAATCGTTCATTAGAACCAAATTTAGGACCAACTGAAATATATGATATGCCACAAATACAATTAGAATTATTTCCAAAAATTGGTCGTCCATTAGATAATTTTATTAAACCATATTTAAAAATGATATTACCACAAAATAATATAACACGTGAATGGGCTGAATTTTCAGTATCAACATTACAACAAACAAATGTATCATCATCATTATCAACAACAACAACAACAACAACAAATGATAATAAACAAGAAATTAAAAATGAAAAAAATTCATCAAATAATGATACCATTACCGATTTTAAAGAAAAAATTAATGAAAAAAATAATAAAAAATCATTTACATTTAATATACCGTATCAAAATAATCAAAAAAAATTATTAGTTAGACGGATTTATAATCGTAAAGAGAAAATCAATGAAAATGAATTCAATGAGAATTTTGATAATTATGAATTTTGTAAGAATATTGATAAAAATGATAAAATAGCAGTGGATTGTAGTGAAATAATGATACAAATGATGAATAGTGTTGTATTAAGTTTAGGTGGTGATTCATTAATTAAAGATGATCCAGATATAAATTATGTTGATACAATGAAAAATCAAGATAATACTATTAAAAATGGAGAAGAAGAAGAAATAACAACAGAATGTAATATTGATTATAATTTGGTAAAATTCAAAAATAATACCAATATGAATAACGCTATAAAAAAAAGAAATAAATTAAAGTAAGTAAAATCAAAAAAAAAAAAAACAAAAAAAAACGTCTAACAATCGTCAATTTTTACACTTAATCGCTTTATATCAATCCCGTACTTCGTTGAATAGCGTTAAATAAACGATAAACGCTTGTGTTCTTCTATTATTGAACGTTGTACAACGAATATATGTGATCGAATACTTTAATTTAATAGATCAAATTATTGACGATCGTTTGATTATATTGAATTTTTTCTTTTAAAAATTTCGATATTAAATATTTTTAATTTTTTCAGAATGGAATTGAAACGATTAAATGCAACTTTTATTGATACACAAATGTTACAAATGAAATCATCTAATAAATCAGATGGTAAGATTTTTTTTTTCTTCTTTCTCTCTTTGCCAAATTTACAAGCATTTTAAACTATTCTCAATATTATTTTTTTTTTTTTCAACAGAATTAGAAGCCATAAAAAAATGTACAAAAGAATTTTGTAAATTAGGTTGTATATGCCGAAGTTTAAATAATAACATAGAACGACAACATTGTGGAAAAGAAAATTGTATATTGGAATGCAGTTGTTTAAATAATTATTTAAATATTATGAATAAAGAGAAAACCTATGAAATAGTTAGTAATTATTATTATTATTCTATTTTATTTATTTTTTTTTAAATTCGATTTTATTTTTGTTTTTAATTATTAATTCTTTTTTTTTCTTGTCTGTTTAAATAAAAATTTTAGAAATCTACAATAACAAAGAAGGCAGCATTAATGTTACGTGAAAAAGCTGTTGAAAATTTAGCAAAAATTGAAAAAGATTTTACATCAACAGTTTTTATAACAAATAATGAAGCATTAGTTGTTAATGAACCATCAAATGAACGTAAACGTTCAATAAAAGCACCAACTAGATATGGTGATTATGTTACTGAACATAAAGTTGATAGAATATTACAAGAACGTGAACAACGTAATGATCATGAAAATGATGATAAAATTAAATCAAAATGTATAACACCATTATCATTAATTTTTGATAATAAAATTGAAGAAAATGAACATAAAAATATTAATAATAATGATAATAATGATGTTAAAAATAATTATAATAATTGTAAAGAATTATTAAAAATGAAACATTGTACCGTTAATTTAATACATTTATCATTAAATGAAATTGAACCATGGTGTATGATACATTGTTTATATAAATGTTTTTGTAAAGGTGATAGTATTGATGGAAAACCATATGAAATTAATCAAGATGATACAAATTCAATTATTTTGAGTAATCGTAAAAAAGAAAAAGATAAAATATTACCAATACAAAAAAATGAACTTGTTAGACAAGATCATGAATATTATAGAAAGAAAAATAATAATTTATCAAGGAAACGTAATTATTCATCTTCAAGAAAAACTGAATTTTATGATATTCCTACAAGTGATGAAGATGATGATAATGATAATGTTGATGATAATGATAATGATAGAAATGATAATAAAGATAATGATAAAGATAATGATTATAATGAAGAGAATGATAAGAATGATGACGATGATAATGATGATGATGATGATGACTATGAAGAAACAAATGATGATGATGATGATAAAGATGATGATGAAATGTATGAACCACCACCATATTATCAAAAAACAAAAATTTATAGTCGTCGTGGACGTCCACGTAAAAGATCATTAACACCACCACCATCTATTAATAAATCTGAACCACCTGCAAAAAAAATATTTGTAATTAATCGCTTACATAGTAGTAAAGTTATATCACCTGTTCCAACACAAAGTGTATCAACTACATCAAAAAATGTACAAAATTCAAATAAATTACCATGTAAAATGAGAAAACTTTTAAAACAAGAAGAAAATATTAAAAAACGATATTGTGAAAAAACAATAAAAAATAATGAATGTGCACGTTCACGTAAAATTAATACAAAAATATATACGAATGTAAATCGTCTTCGAGCACATATTATAAAAAATAAAAATAAAACAATAGAAACAGAAAGTTTAAGACTTCGTTTAAATGATATTATAAATAATTGTGCACAAATATCTTCTAATGATAAATCATCATCTAATTCAAAATCTGAAAATAATAATTTCAATGATATAACTGTAAATGAAAATGATAATTCGAAACAAGAAAAAGATCATTTGAAATTACAAAAATCTGATATGAAAAAATCATCAATATCAGAAACAATAAGAAATGAAAATAATGATGATAAACATGATCATGATAATAGTGATCAACGTCATAGTCGAAGTCGTGGACGACCATCTAAACGTGGTCGTCGAAAAAAAACAGATTCATTATCTGATCCTTCTTCATTGAAACAATCTTCTTCATCACATTCATTAAAACAACATAACAATCATGATAATAAAGATAATAATAATATTATTGATAATTCAATAATTAATAATTCAACAACAACAAATATTTCATCAATTTTAAATAATACAGAATCAACATCATCAAATTTCTCACCATTACCTATTATTTCAACAGTATATTCATTAAATAAAAATGTTATTCAAAATACACCAACACCAATTGAATTACTTCAACAACAACAACAACAACAACAACAACAACAGCAGCAACAACAACAACAACAAAAACAACAACAACAACAAAATCAAAAATTACATCAAAATACAATTAAAAATACTATTAAAAAATTGAATACAGTAGTTACAGGTCGTATGCATTCAATATGTAGAATGCAATTACAAAATACAAAATATTTACGTTCACCATTACCAAATGCTATATTAGCACAACAATTAACATTAATTCAACAATCATATAATGAAAATTTAATTTATGTATGGGAAGTTGAATTACCTGATGATGATGATGATGATGATAATAATAATGATAATGATGGTGATGGTGATAATGATAATAATGATGATGATTATGAAAGTATTGATAATTCCAGGAATTTTTATGCAATTACATTAAAAAATATAATGCCAATTATTGAAAATGTTGTTAGTGTACGTAATATAAAATCAATAAAAAATGATGATGAAATTAATAATTTACCATTTATATGTAAATTAATTAAATTAAATACAAATAAATTAAATGATGAACAAAAAAATAAAATACAACAATTATCATTATTATTATTTGGTAATCATACATATTGGAAAATATGTGGTTTATTTAATTCAACAAAAAGTTATTTAAAAAATGGTGGTACATTTAGGCCAACACCAATAACACATCCATCATTATTACCAAAAATTAATAAAGTTTATGAAATTTTATTACATCATGAATTATCACAAATACAAGATGATGAAAGACAAAAAATTTTATTACAATTTTATCATCATCAACAACAACAACAGCAGCAGCAACAAGAACAACAACAACAACAAATTGAAGTAAATTCTCAAACAAATGATAGTGGTAACACTATCGATGATCATAGTACATCGAAGATTTTTATTCGAAATGTTGACAGTAAGTACATTTACTCTCTTTTTTATTGTTATCTTAATTATGTTGTTTTCCTTTTCTCCTTAACATGTTTTATTATAAGTTCCGATCGAAAGTTGATTTATTTCGAACGAACTTCAAAAAGTTATTGTAAAATCCATTCGGAAAAATGTGTTAGTCAATCGGATAATTTCAAAAAATAGTTGACACATTAAATCAGATAGTTTTAGAAATTTTAATTCGAATGAAAAAAATTTCGAATGCCATCCAGCAGCTGTTCGAACGGAATCGCCAATACGTATCGGTGAAAAATATTCCCTCTTTCTTTTAAACTTCATACATTTTACGAGCGTTACTCAATCATTATCGATAACATTCGATAATCGATCGATATCGATCGTTACTTGCTCAAATCAATCTCTGTTGCTCACTTTCTATCAAAACTTAAACTAAATAAGCTTTAGTTTGTTATACAAATCAGCTCGTTGTTTATTGACAATTTTCTGTATGTCACAGTTCACTTAAAATAAAGCAAAATGTTATAATTCAAAAAAAAAAAAAAAATCTTTCCACCGTATCAAAATCTCAAAATCTTAAAATATCTCTCAATTTCAATTTTTTTTTTATAAAATATTATTAATTAATTTTATTATTTTTTTTCTCTCTCTCTCTTTCTTTCTTTTTGTTCTAGGTTTAAAAAATCTAAAATGTAATTTAGAAATTCGTAAAGCTAAACAATCAGAAATTTTTGATATTAAAATACCAACACCAACTAAAAAAGATCATCGTTGGTTAATTATAAATATTTATAATGATTTTTCATTTATTTATTTTACACATTTAAAACGTTTTCTATCATCTGAACGTATATTTTCTGCATTAAATAAATCACGTTTTAATAGAACATTTTTACGTTTTGATTTACCAAATAATTTATGTATGTTTACAATAACAACACCAAATTCAAATATAAATCGTATTTGTTTTGGTCCATTACCATTAGATTATGGTAATAAAAATAATAAAAATAATCCATCATATCCACAATTAATATTTTATCAACATTATGATGGTAAATTAATATTACGTGAAGATTATGAAAAGTTTTCAAATATAAATCGAATTGAAAAATCATATGGATTTTATGTTGATATTAAAAATGGTAAAATGAATTTTGATATTGAAATGGATTCATTAAAAATGAATAATTGTAATAATACTGAAATATCAAATTCAATTGGAAAAACAGCAACAACAACAACATCAACATCAGCATCATCATCAAATAATAATAATATTAAAAGTGATGATGATGATGATGATTGTGTTATTATAGAAAATACTCAATTACCAGTATTACCAAATAAATCATTAGAAAATATTCGTAAAGATCATAAAATGACTCCAGCAATTGGATTATCATCTGATAGTAAATCAAAATCTTTTAAATATAAACAAAAGCATCATATGTCAAAAATTTTAAATACATTACAACATCGATATTCATTACCACCGACTATTGCAAGTAAACAAATGCAATTATCTAAAAATATTGCATTAATACAACAATTATCAAATGAAAAAAATCTATCTAAATCAAATTTATCAACAATAAAAAATATAATTAATAAATCATTTGAAAATTCACCATCATATAATAATGCACAACAGAATAGAAAAAGGGCATTTAATGAATCAAATTCACAAAATCAAATTGAAACAAAAATAAATTCTTCCAATTATAAATTACCAAAAATAAATATTGTAGGTCGAGTTAATTCATCAAAATCAAATGATTCATCACAGATAACAATTCCTGAAACAATTACATCTTCGATTTCTAAAAAACATGAAATTGCATCTGCACCAAAAATTGTTAAACTTGATCCAAAAGCATTTTCATTAGTAAAATCTTCATCAGTCAATAAAACTTCATCACATTCATCATCAATTTCATCTACATCAGGTTTAGCAGCTTCAACTGTTGTTACTGAAAAACCAATTAATGATCATGTTAGAAAAACTTCAGAAATAAATCAAAATTCAAATAAAATTACACCTTCAAATACTATTAAAGTTTCTTCAAATTTATATGAAAATTTACAACAATATACAACATTTACTACTCCTACTACTGCTACTACAACTACAACGTCGTCTGCAATTACTATAAAACCAAAAACAATGAAATTACTAAAACCACTTGGACAATCATCACCACCATTAATTACAAGTACTTCACCAATTCAAAAAGATAATAAAATGCCTAAAATTGGTAATTGTGTTGTTAGTAAAATTCGTTATCCATCACAAAGTTCTACATTTCCATATATAACTTCTGCTCAATCTATTAATCAATCACATTTCATGGATCCAGTAAATTCATCATCTATAAAAGAAAGTAACAATACTTCTTTTTTACCATTGTCATCAAAATTAAGTTTATTTTTGAATCAAAATGAATATAATAAAGAGGATGATGCTGAAAAACATCTACTTACATTATCAACATCAACAATAGCAACAAAAATAAAATCTCAAAAAGTTCAAAAATCGAATGTGGGTTTTCATACCTCCACAACGAATATAACAACAGCAACAATAACATCATCAACACCAACAGTTTCGTTAAGTAATCCTACATTATTTAATTCTTCAATTATTTCAAAAGCGATACCAGCAATAACAACAACACCAACAATTTCGTTAAATCCTTCATCAGTTAATTCTCCAATTATTCCTGCTCCTATTACAAGATCCATACCAACAAAAACATCAGTCCCAGCAAAATCAATAATGTCGTTAAATCCTTCATCAAATAATTCTCCAATTATTCCTGCTCCCATTACAAGATCCATACCAACAATAACACCAGTCCCAACAAAACCAACAATGTCGTTAAATCCTTCATCAAGTAATTCTTCAATTATTCCTGCTCCCATTACAAGATCCATACCAACAACAACAACCATTTCGTTAAATCCTTCACCAGTTAATTCTCCAACTATTCCTGATCTTGGTTCTCCAAAAACTCTCCCTTCCATAAAGAAAATACCAATATTAACACCAAAACCACAAACAGTATCACATTCAAAATCAATTGTAAATAATAAATCAAATTTAAATGATTTATCTAAGACAATTGCTGCTGTTAAATTATCAAAATTACCACCAAATGAATTGGAACGTTTAAAAATTGAACAATATGAAACTGGACATTTTGTATTATATGATAAAAATACAAATAATCAATTATTGAAATTTCCAACAAAAAAATATCATGATTGTTATTTAGTTAAATCACCAGATAATAAAATTTTAAAATTAGATAATGATATACAAAATGCTAATATACATTTAATAAGGTAAAACAAAAACAAATAAGAAAAAAATACCGTTATTTTTAATTATTATATTGTTTAATTTTAATTTTTTTTTTTCCAGTTATTTTCGAAATATGTCAAATGCAAGAGATATCATAAAAGATTGTTCAAATGTAGAATGGGTATTTGTACCATATGAATTAAATACTAAAAAATTAACACCATCAAAATCATCAAATCAATCAAAACCATTAGAAGACTCATTAATACCAGTTTCTATTTCACCAAAAAGGAATTCTGATCAAATACAAAAAAATCAGGTAATTGAAAAAAAATAATAATAAATAAATATGTACTAACATTTTTCTAAGTATTTTCGAAGATCCAGCAAATTTCAGATTTTACAAAAATTTCATGTGAATTATATGAGGAGTTGTTTTTTTTTCTTTCTTTTATTCTTTTGCTGTATGAAGAACAACATTGTTTGTGTTTTATTTCTGTGAAATTATTTTTAAAACAATAATTAATTTATTTTCTTTATTCTTTTTTTTATTTTCTATTTTTTTTTTTTCAGGAAAATGAAGTTTCAAAACGAATAAAATTAAATGAACAAGTTCAACAATCATCTAAATGTAAATTTATTTTACCAAAACAATCATCATTATCATCATCATCAGCTTCATCAAATGATACTGAAGTAATTTTAATTGATGATGATGACGATTAAAATGTGTTCTAATTCATTTAATTTTTTTTTTTGTTTTGTTTTTCGTTAACAAGATTTTAATTTTTTTTTAATCAAGAAAAAAAAAAGGACTGTGATTTTATACAAAGAAAAAGAAAAAATTACTAATTATAAGTATAAGAAAAAAAAAAAATCAAAAACAAAACAAAATATTTAGGATAGATAGGATTTTTAATTTTACTTAATTTGTTTTTTTCCGTTTTTCGTTTTTAAAAGCTTTTTTATTTTATTTTTAATTTTTTTTTTTTATTTTCTTAAATATATGAAATTTCTCGAATTTTAATTTCACGTTAATCATGAATTAAATTTATTATTTTATTTTATTTTTATGAAAAAAAAATTTTCGATTTCGAATTTCGATATAAAAAAAAAAACCCTATGAAAGGTGAAAAAAAAACAATGAATTAATTATAAAATTTGTAGAAGAAACTTACAACAAACTTAGATTGTTTCTAGAAGAAAGATTTTTTTCGGCTGTTGTAATAAAAAATTTGAAATTCATCGAAGAATAACGGTAATTTTTTTTATTTTGAAAAAAGGAATGAAATACATAATATCATTTTTCTTAATTTTTCTTATTATTTTTTCATAGTTTTAATTTTGATTTTGAATTTTGAAAAAGAAATTATAAAAAAGTTAAAATTAAAATTGAATGAACTATGAAATTCATAGAAAAATGTTTGATAAAGTTCAATTTTTTTTTTTCTAAAGAAAAAAAATATTTAACCGAAGAATAACGGTATTTTAGGCCATTTTCAAAAATTCAAGCAAGTAAAACTAGAAAGCATACAAGCCAGATTAATTGAAATTATGAAGTTTTTTCGTCATTTTCCAAATTTTGACAGGAAATTAGTGTTGCCGCTGTAAATACTGTCTATATTTTATTAATATGATAATTTTATTGAACAGTGATGAAGTAATTTTTGATTAATAATTAAAATTAAAAGTAAAAATGAGTGAGAAAAATAAACTATATTTAAGAATTACTTGCTAAAAAAAATTTCTTTCTAAAAATTTACAGTGCAAGTAGTTCAAAATTCTTACAGGTCTGGTGCAAGATTTCTTTGCAAGCTTGTTTTTTTGAAAACTGCCTTTCTTTATTTTGATTTTTTTTTTTTCACTATTTTTTAAATTCATTTTAATATTGAATTTGATTTTTGTTAAGCTTATGTTTTCTATAATTTTCCAAGTAAATGAGAAATTCATGTCATGTATGAAAGGTGTGTATATTCTGCGTTTGAAGGATCAACTCTTAGAGAAAATTATAGAAAAAAATAGCTCTTAAGATGAATTATAAAAGTTAGTGTGTAAGATTGTTCCTTAAGTTCATTAAATTTGAAAATAAAATGAATACTTTTGCTCTATAAAAAACCTTGTTTCATTTACCGTTATACGACTGTTGTAACTGTACTCTATTTTATAGAGGGAATGAATCAGATGGCGTTCACCGTTCACGAAGATGCTCAAGATTAATAGAGAAATCGAGATAAGGATGTCAGCTATGCCGTCCCACTAACATGATTCTAGGAAGGAAGTTAAAAAAATTCAGAAAATATGATTCAGAGCATCTTCGGAAATCTACCAAAGTTAGCTGATCTCAATCTTTTAAACTTTTCTTGGTAACTTTAAAAAAAATGCTCTTTGTACATGATTTTCAAACGACTCTAATAGCAAGACTGTTCATTTTCTAAGGTTGTTGTACCCATAGAGGTTTTTAAACAATACCCCATATGCCCTAAAACCTTCCTCATTTCGACTAGATTTTCTTACTAAAATATTTATTGATCTATAAATCAGAAAAAAAAATAGCTTAGATTAAAATTTGTTGAAATTTTCTTTTATTAACTTTTTTTTTATATAAAAATTGTCCAAATAATTTAAGCCAAAAAAAAAATACAAAAAAAGAATGAAGCACATATGGCATCTGAATAAAAATAAAATTCTCAAATTTAAAACAAAATATAAATTTTATTTTTTAAAACTATCAAAAAACGAAAAAAAAATTATTACTATAAAGGTACAACACTTTTTGAATTAAAAAAAAAAATCTTGAAAAAGAAAAACATTTAAAAATTTTAACTAACTAAAAATTCTAGATTAATTATTTGTCTTGAATTTAATTAGCTATCGTAAAATTATTTCTTAATTATTTATTATCATGATGATGACGATGATGATCTTTTTGCAATTAATTGTATAATTGCATTTGGTACATCCATTGTTTGATCATCAATTAAAACAATATCGAACGTGTTCATGTAACGTTCTAAATTTTGTTCAGGCTATAAAAAAAAAAAGAATAACAAGAAATTAATTAAAAAGAAAAACAATAAAGGTCAATCCATCCATATTCGATCCGGCTCCAGTCTGTCCCATCAGGTTCAGGCATTTTGAAATGAAATTATAAATACATGATTTGTGACCACGGAACCGGAACATGTAAAAATGCCTAAAACTGGGACAGAAAGTTATTTCAATCGATTCGTTAATAGCTGAATTGATTATCCAGTCATTGCTGAGTCTATTGAAAGAACTTACATGCTTCCTTCTACTCCTGATCGGATGGAGGAGAACCAGATCGATACCCGATTGAATGTATGTGAATCGATTTTAATAGATAATTTATTTTGATTACTTACATGATCGAATAGAAAACCAATTTTTAATACATATGATGTTTTTGATACACCATTTGCCATACCAGCATCACCTAATGAATCTCCCATAACAATAACATGATCACGATCATGTACCATATCATAATATTCTGTACCTTTTAATGCTAATTCATTTTTATTAAATACATGAATTATATTATCTTGAAAACCATTACATAAACCATTATTAAATTGTATAAAATTTGATACAATTTTAACATTTGATAACATTAATTTAGCATGTTTAAGTACTGATTGTACTGAATTACCAAGACCAGCTGAGAATACTAATATTGGTACATTCATTTCATTTAATTTTTCAAATAATTTATGTGTACCATCACGTAAAGCATTACGATAATGATATGCGACTTCATCAATTTCACTTTCATCTAATGGGAATCCTCTGAAAAACAAAAATTAATGAAAAATTGAATTTAAAAAAAAAAAGCGAAATAATCAAATGGATCTACGAAAACTTCAAATGATCATCAAAGTTTCATAATTGACGTTTTTTTTTTTTTTAATTCATTTGAACTTACTTTAGTAATTCACTAGCTAATGTCCACCATTCAATCATATATTTAAGTTTTTCATCATTTGGTATATTTGGATCAATTTCAATTGGACGATATATTCCATTAATACGTTTCGTTTCATCTAAATAATTTTTTGGTAATGATTTACATGCATTCAATATACCAAAACTTGATTTAACTTCTTCACCATTATCAAGACGTTGTTTTGTTAATGTATAATCAAAATCCGTAATAAATTGTAATTTTTTACTACCACCATCACATAATTCATTTAATATATTTTCAACATATTTTGGATTTTTTATTTTACAATGTGGCTGATATAATTCTGGTATATCTTCAATACGAAGTTTCAAGGTTCCAGATGTCATCATATTTGATGATGATGATGATGGTGAATTAGATGACATTTTTCTTGTAATTTCACTTGTTAATACTTCTGATTCAGAAATTGATGAAGATGATGATGATAATAATGCAAATTTTGATGGCATTAATCGTCTAAATAATAATAATTTTTTTAAAGTTGATATTCTTATAAAAAGAATTTTATCTGATGCGTTTATACAAAATTGAGAAGAAAAAACAAAAAAAATTTTTAAAGGCTCACAGTACCGTTTTGTAGAGGTTAAATCGTTTTGAAAATCCAATTTTAACTGAACTAGTTGAACTGTGCTATTTTCGTTTATTTTTTTAATTTTTTTTTTTTGTTTGTTGCTTGTTTTGTAAAATTGACCTATTGAACTTTAAAAATAAATAAAAAATAGTTTCTATTGAGGATTATTTTCACTATCAGTTAATTAGAGTACAAAAACACAGAAATAACGTGTGTTTAGTGTATGAAAAAATTTATTGATAAGCGTACAACTGATATCAGCTTATATTTACATAAACAACAATTATTATCTTTCTGCAATATATATGTATATATTTTTTTAATTTTAAATCAACCTTGGTCTGAGAATATATATGTACATATATTTTTTTTCTCTTCCTTTTGGTGTATGTAAATAAAGTGTGTAAAATTGGTCAACACACGATAAAACAAAGTTATTTTTTTTTTTTGTTGAATTTTTTGATAATTTTGGTTTTTGTATACTTTCACTTTAATTGTAAATAAATGCAAATTAATTGGCTAATTTTATTCCGTTTATTTAGGTTATTTATTTTGTTGTTGTTGTCGTTTATTGATGGAGTCTGGACTCTGAGAGGATTAGATTATAGCTATTTAGTTATCTAATTTGTTGAATGATTACAATACAATTGAGTATTGACTAGACTCTAAAATGATAAAATTCTGTATATATATTTTTTTTTATATAGAAAAATAAGAATAACAAAAAAATTGGCTATACTTACAAATTTTCTCTTATTGACGAAAAAAAAAAAAAGATTAAATGACATTGAATTGTGGCTATGAAATTTTTTTTTTGTTCGGGCTACTTTCTATTTATACACAAAAAAATTATTGTTGATTGCGTAATTTAAAATTGAAATTCTTTAATTTAATAAGTAATAAAATTTAATAAATTTTTAATTATTTTTCCACTTGAAAAATTCACTTGTGATTTTGTGAAATAATCTGCAAAATATTCAAATTTTTCTGCATTCAAATTTATCACTAAACTACAGAAAAATTTGTTTTTTTTCATTAACAAATTTTATACCCAGAATCAGATTAGATTTGAATAACAACTAAAAATTTCATCAAAATAAATAAATACTCCTCCCTTATCCAAAAAATTTAATTTAAAATTTTTTTCTGTGTACACTGATGACTGAATAAAATATATTATAATGATGTGCGTACAAAAAAACACTCAATCAGCTGTTCCCAAAAAAAAAAAAAAAACAAAAATACAAAAAGAAGACAAAATGAAAAAAAAGGAAATAAATTTTTTTAAACTAAAAATTACCCTTTTTCATTCGATGAATTCGAATTCGAATGTGAGGTAATTTTTGACAGTTGTTATTTTTGAGTGTCTGATTGAGGTTAGGTTAAGTTATATAAATTGAATTAATCTAACGACAAATTAAAGTAGAGGATAAGTTTTTTTTTACTTTTTTTAAAAATAAAATTAACAATTTTTTCTAATAAAAAATTATTTCAAATTATAAAAAAAATTTTCAAATTTTTTTTCCGTTAGTTTAAAAAAAAAAAGGAAATGAATTTTTCCCCTTTTTCAGAAATTCATTTATTTGATTTTCGATTTTTTTTTTTGAGAGCGAATAAAATTTTGCTGAGCGAAAAAGGATAATGTCAAAAATTGGCGCAAAAGTTTATCGGAAATGGCTAATCGTGTAATTGAAAATTTTCGTGTATCTAGAACTTTTCAATTTTCGGTAGTAAAATTGTCGATTTAGATTGAAAATTTATTGTTTTCGATGAAATTAATGGTTTTTAATCGTGCGGGAAATGAAATATTTCGTGTTAGTGAAAAGATATTCGTGTAAAATGAGAATGAAATTTGCTTGTTAATGGGTGGGATAATTGTACAAGTGAAAATTTTTGTGCACCTACAATTTATCAATTTTTTTGCTAATTAAAATGGTGAAATCAGATTACAAATTTATTGTTGTCGAAGAAATAAGTGAGTGTTTATTGTGCGGGTAATAAAATATTTTGTGAAAATGTAAAAAATAATAGGAAAAATTGTGAGTAAAATTAGTGCCGTTATTCATTAATAAGAAGAAATTTTCAAGTGGTGTTCTATTGGAAATCGTGGAATTGAAACATCTACAGGCATTTTTATGGTAAGTGAAATGAATTTCTTAAAAATAAGTTAAAAATTTGTGCTTTTAAATATTTTTTCTGGAAATTTCTTTTACAAGAAAAAAAAAAAGATTTAAAATGAATTCTCTAGTTTTCCTTTCAATTTTTGTTAAACTTACCAATTTTGTTAAACTGGAAATAGTTTTTGTTATTGGAAAAACATTTGGCTTGAAAGTGGTACAGCCAAACAGATTTTACTAATATGTATATAAATATGTATGTACCTATGTATATATTTTGTTTTTGAAGTAGAATTGATTAGAAAATTGTCCGTACCCATCGTAGGATGGCGTTATGTCTGTTGAGAGGATCTTTAAGAAAATTTTGTATAAGAAAATTATATCCATATCTCGTTTTATGTATTTTTTAAAATCTACAAAATTTACAAAAAATAAAATGTAACGAATAATTTTTTATTTATTTATTATTTCACATTTATTACACAAATATAAGATACATACATATGTATGTGGGTAAACATACATATTCATACATTAATATAAATTTAATACTATATAATTAAATTAAATATTTTTATAATTTTTTGTTGGCCAAAAATTTTATCTAAATTTTTTTTAGCTATCGTTTTACACGTAATTTTTTTTTTTAACATTTAAAATTTATTTTATAATTTGTCTTTTTTGTTTCGAAAATGAAATTATGTTTGTTTCAGGGATTTTTCTATTATTTTTTTTGTTTTTCTACTTCCTTTTAAACATTTTTTTTTTTTGTTTGTTTGTCATGAAATATCTTAAAAACTAAGATGACATCTATAAAGTAACTTTTTAATATTTATTCAATTTTATTTTAAAATTTGAGCATAATCTTTATTACATACCTATTAATTTTTTTTATTTTTACAAAATTCAACAATCCGGATATTTCAATAAATTTTTTTTTTTCATTATTTTTTCTCAAATTAAATATTAAAAATTTTTTTATATTTTCGAATTTTTTTTTTCTTTTTTTTTCTAATGAAATTTTTGTTAAGAAATTTGTTGAATTCTTAATATTTAATTACATAATCATATTTTTTTCTTAATAATCTTAATTGGCTATGTAATTTAAAATACACAATTAAACATTTATAATTTTTATGATGTGTGATACATTTAAATATTTAAATTTTAAAATTTGGTGGAAAATTTGTTATTATATTCATGATATATTTTTTTTCTTCTTCTTAGATGTTAAGTTTGTCATTGAATATTGTATCTAGTAACGAGTAATCTGACATGCATGCAGAAAGTAATAAGTTGCAAGGAATGCGAATATAAGTTTATAGGGATTACCTTTCACAAAAGTTCTAATTTACAAGGACACATGAACAAAAAATCCTTTTTATAGTCACTATTTTTGCGAAAAGTGTAAGAAAATATGTGTTTAATTCCTCTAGTAGAAAAATGAATCCAGTCATTTTCGACTACTAGAAAAAATATGAAAATTTCAAGGATTTCAGAGACAGGAATCCAAATTAACGCAAAAGGCGAATTTGAAACTCATTTCAATTTTCAAAGAAAAAAAAAACCGAACTTTAAGAGAATTTATTAGAAATTTACCGGGGAAATTTTTCTTATTTACTTTTGTTCCTCTTGAGAATTTAAAATTTCAAGTTAACGTGAGATTTTTCTTGACTTGATTTACTATCCTTTAGTTTCAAATGAAATTTGAAACACAAAATTCGTTGGTAGAAAATCGAGACATTTACTAATTAGAAATGAATTCTTTCCATAAGCTTATTACTGAAAAAAAAAGCCAAGTTAGTTTCAGCTAATCTCTAACGCTGAAAGATTACAAAAATCAGATCACTTTTTTACTAAATTCATTTAAAGTTACAATTAAGATCAAATTTAAAATTTTATATATGTACATATTTAGTTTGGTATTGAATAACACACAATATTAACTATTGATAAAATATTTAAGTGTTCTAAACTATTTTCTAAATTTAATTAAGAACTTTTTTAAGTTCCATTATATTTTTCTAGTGAATCACTCTTTCTTCTTCTTCTAAATTACATTTAAAATTTTTTTTTTTTACAACAGCATTCTTCAAATATTTTAATTGTAGAACATACAGTGCATTTTCGAAAATGTCAAATGAACGTTAATTGATGAAATTCATCAATTTAATGTTTTAATTTGAATTTTATCAATTGATGATCATTTGACATTTTTGAATATACACTCACACATATACATATAAACATTTAAATTGCAAATAAAATTTATTTTTAAGCACATTCCACATATTCATGAAGATTATTTTTTTGTCATTTCAATTGATTGAAATTTTCAAAATAATGTAAAATTATCGCCATCATTAATCACTAGAATTATATTTTTATCATTCAAGGTATTAAAATTCAATCTCACTATCGTATTTTACTGAATTTTTCCAATGTAACTTCATTATTGCATTCTTGAATCCATCAACTGTTACTTCAATTTTCCTTTTAATGATCGTTTCACACACATCCGTTTCGGCATCGGTTCCGTCCATCCGATCACATTCAAATATTTTGATGTGATTTGTGACTGCGGAATCGGATCGGATGTGTATGAATCAATCTCAATTCAGTTAATTTTTTTTTTATTATTAATAAATAATTCTATTTGAATTTGTTTTTTTTTTCATATTAAAAATATATTTTGTTAAAAAACAAAAATAAGATTCTTTAAAAAATATAAATTCATAAAAAAAAAAAAATTTTTAAATTAAAAAAAAAAAGTAAGTAATGAATGTTTTTATACATGTGTGTGTATGTGTATTTAAATAATTCTATGATAAAATAAAATATCTTAAATCTCACTTATTTAAGTTATTTCGAATCACTTAAAAAAAAAAGGTTATACCCTACAAAACATGAACGTTTGACTTTCCTAGTTCTTTTTTTTTTTTTTTTTTCTAAAGAGTTTAATGGGTTTTAGCTTCCTCCTGGGTGCTAACTTTTTTCTTCTTTTTTATTTTTTAATAAAAATTTCTTACATGAATTTTTTTTCTTGCTTTTTAAATACAATCAAAATTTTTGTAATTTAAAAAAAGAAAAGAAAAAAAAAAACAAAAATTATGTCTAATTAATATTTTTTTTAATTTTGATTTAAAAATACTCTTCTAGGAAATGTTGATTGTAATGCACAATTTTGTGAATTTTCATTATTTAATTCGAATACAATACCTGGATACCATGTTAATACTTCTCTATCATTTGAACGTTCGGTATCGACTAATTTAAGAATTTTTATAATGCTCTTATAAGGTGGTGCTGATGATGATGATGATGATGGTAATGGCCTTTTTGTTCCTTGTTGTTGTTGTTGTTGTGGTTGTTTTGTTGTTTTTTGTACTTGTAATTGCTGTTCATCATTTTGATTTTCTTGTCCTTCTTGTATTTTTTGTTTATCATTTTCATTATTTTGTGTATCATCTTGATTTATTTCTTCCATTTGTTGCTCATGAATTCTTTCATTTTGTGTATGATCTTGACTATTTGTTTGATCTTCTTTTTCGT
The DNA here is from genome assembly GCA_939192795.1 of Bombylius discolor. Taxonomy (NCBI): domain Eukaryota; kingdom Metazoa; phylum Arthropoda; class Insecta; order Diptera; family Bombyliidae; genus Bombylius; species Bombylius discolor. The sequence goes on from OW584242.1 coordinate 5,785,925, forward strand.
TTGTTTGTTGTTGTTGTTGACTGAGATTCTCTTCATTATTTTGATTATCATTTTTTTGTTGTAATTGATTTTCTTCAATTTGTTGTAATTCTTCTTCTTCTTCTTCTTGTTGTTGTTCATTTTCATTTTCAATATTTTTATTATTTGATTCATTATTTCCAACATTATAATCATAACGTTCAAATACAATACGTGGTGGTTTATTTATAACAGTTTTTTTATGTTTATCTGATAATAAATGTTCATCTAAATTATTTTGTGTTAAAAATGATAAATTACATATTGTACATTTATGTGGTATTGTTATTTTATGTAAATTTAAATGTTCTTTTAATGCATATAAATAATCAAATCTTTTATCACATTTAAAACAAAAATGCCAACCATAACATTGAAACATTAAATGTTGTTCATAATAAAATCTGTAAAAAGAATTTAAAAAAAAAAAAAAAATTTAAGAAAAAAATTTAAAAAAGTTTTGGTTTTTGGTTTTTTTTTTTAAAATCATATTTTTTTTGTTGTTTTTTTACCTTCTTATAAATCTAAATTTACATATTTTACAATAGAATAACGGTAATTGATTATGACATTCAATATCATGATGCATTAATCTATTCAATGATTGATGTACAAAATCACATCCATTTTCTGGACAACGAAATAATTGAAATTGTTTAGGATAAACTAATTGTGGATAGGTTATTTCAATAGGTACACCAAATTCAGCTTTTGGTTCTAATGATGTATAAACTTCACGTTGTTGGTTTTCAGATAATGCATTAATTGCTAAAAAAAAAAAAAACAGAAAGTAACACAGAACATTAATAAGAGTCATTAAAGATCGATGCACACACACACACACATCAATTCGGTTCCGGTACATTTTGACATGTCCGAAACTGGGCCAGATATGAGTGATCGAATGGCGAGAAACCAGATCGGTGATGAATCGGATGTGTGTGTGTGTGTCCGTCGATCTTTTTTGTATTCAAAAAAAAAACAAAAAACAAAAGAAAAAAAAAATCTTACTTCTTCTTCTTATTCTTCCTCTTCGACTACTTCTAGGAGTTCGAGTATTTCTTCTACTAGAACCTGATTGTGATACATTTAAACGTGTCAATGATGAATAATATGATAATGGTGTTGAAGCACGTGTTAATGATGATTCACGTGACATTACTGAAGAATTTCTGGATAATGATGAATCACGTGATATTGATGATATATCACTTTGTGAAAAATTAACTGATGATGATGTGTCTTGACATTTATCATTTTCATCATTATCAAGTTTTTGAAGTCTTTCCTCTCTTTGTTTTTGTATTACTATTTGATTTTCAACCCAATCATTTACAGAACGTACTTTTTCATTGTATAATGAATCAATTTCTTCAATTTCTTCTTCATCTGAATCTTTATTTGATTCATTATAATCGATTGTACGTTTACTACGTTTACTATTATTATCATTATCATTAGTTTTTGTTGTTGCTATAATTGTACTACGTCTCGAACGTGTTTGATAAATACGACCCTCTGTTTTACCATTAACATTTTCTGTATTATTATCAATTTCAGCTAATTTTTTACCATAACAAATTGCTTCATGTAATTCCCAATCGGCACGACAACAAAATGAATCTGTACAATGTGTACATTTATAAATTCTTTCATGTGTTTCTCTATTATGTTTTTTATATAATTTTAAATTTTCAAATGTAATATTACATATATCACAATAATGAATTATTGTACGATGATGTGATGATGTAGCTAATGATTTTGTTGTTACACTATAACGTCTTTTACGTTTTCTACCACGTTTTTGTTGTTGTGATGAATTATTACCACCATCATCAATATTATTATTATTATAATGTTGTCTTTGATGTTTACGTAATAAACGTGAACGTGCAAAACGTTTTAAACACATTTCACATTCATATGGTTTTAATAAAATATTTTCATCATATTGTTCATTTGCATGACCAGATTCTGTTGCTAATACTGGATGTGGACTACCTTCATATAAAATTTCTAAACCTTGTGGTGATGATGGTGCTACATTTTTCATTGATGTATCAATTGATGATGTTGTTTGTTGTTGTTGTTGTTGTTGTGATGTTGTTGCATATGGTAATGGTACAGTATTTATTGATGATTGTTGTGTTGATGGTGGTGAAATTGTAGTTGATATTATTTCTGTTGGTAATGTTGAATCACGTGGTGTTCTTGTAAATGTTATATCAATTTCTTTTAATGTTTCTGATAAACGTCCTGGAATTATATTTTGTACATATTGTAAACAATTAAATAGATAATCTTGATGTACAGCATAATTATCTTCATTAATATGAAGATGACAATATGGTGATGATGAACCATTTATTATTTCATCATAATTCTCATTATTATGATCTAAAAAACCATTTACTATTCTTGAATTTGATACTGATGCTGATGATGCTGCAGTTGCTGCTGCTGTTGTTGTATTATTTTCATTATTTGAATTTTGATTATTTATTCTTGATGATGTTGATTTTTTTCTTGATAAAAATTGCATACATTTATCTTTATCACCAATATTAAAATAATAATTGGCACGTGATTTATTATATGTATTATTAACTAAATTACGAAAATCAATAACAATACTAAATCTAAAAACGCATACATAACAAATATAATCCACTAAAGCTGGATCCTCTTTGTACTAAAAAGATACAAAACAAAAAAAATGTAATGAAAATTAAACTAAAGATTTTTTTAATTAATTTTTCTCTTTAATTTTTTGAAAAAAATTTAAATTTAATTTATTTTGTGGTCGTAAAACGAAATTATAATTTCCTGTTTGTGAAAATTTAATTTTTTTTTTTTTTTTTCATTTTTGTTTTCTTAGAAATTTATTCTTCTTTCAGATGCATTTTCTTGTTGTTATGCATTATAAGGGGATTTTATGGATTTTTAGTCATATATTGTGATCATTGCTTAAAGAAACAAAAAAAAAAAAGCAAAAAAGCAAAAAAGCAAAACAAAAAAAGAAATTAAATAAACACAAGTAAGAAAATTTTCATGGAGTAGCGTGTTTAATGCTTTTTTGTTGTTTTTGTTCCATTTTAAGTTTTTTTTTTTCTTATTCTTTTTCGATTAACGCTTATGTGATTTTAGTGTTATAAAAAAATATTTTATTTATTCTCTCTAAAGAATATAACGATGATGTTAACTTATAGACCTTACGGTTAACACATTGTTGACCGCTTTTGTACATCCGACTCATTACTGTCTTCCGATCAAATTTTCCATTACTACAATATATTTCAAAATCACTTGAACATTCAGATAAAGCATTTGTATAAAATTCATTGAAAAATTCTTCACGATTGCGATCCGACATCGTTGAAAGTTTGGTACTATTTAAATTACGATCTATCATGACTGAACATGACAAAGGAAGATTCTAGAATATCCTATATTATCCCGAGTTTAAAAAATTGAAATATGTAACTAATGTAAGTACAAGCACGAGTTAACTCGCTCGTAACCGATCAACAACGTTTGGGAATGAAAAAACGAGTTAACTTATGACCGGTTAACAATGTGTTAATATGAATTTTACTACCATAATTCGTTCTTAAAGTGTTTCGTTTAAAAGTAATTTGAAATCTATCAACAACAAAAAAAAAAAAAAAACGATATGCAAAATAAGAAGGAAAAAAACAATATGTTGAATGATTTTTAAATAAATTTGTTTTGCAGTTGTTATTTGTAATCTAAGTGGTTGAATAATATGTACATATAAATGATGTAAAACGATCTTTTATTTATTTGTTTAGTAAAAAAAAAAAAAAAAAGAAAAAGATTAAAAAAAAAAGTAAGAGCTATAGAATTAATAATTTTATTCGAAATTGTTTATTTATTGGACAAAGTTCTGGTAGCTTAAAAAAATGCTATCAATTGAAAAAATTCAACTTCAATTTCTGATAAGCTTAACAATAACTAACCCATTAATAAGACTTTCTCAGACACGACCAAAATGATATATATGTTTTTTTTTTTCATCATAAAATGACCCTTTTTGTTTTTTGTGATTGAGATTTTGTAACTTTAAACCTACTCATAACTCTTGAATATTATAGACTCGAAAAACAACTATAAAAATTCTCCACACATTTCTGTCGAAGAAGTCATTACTCTAAAATGTAGCGTTAAAACATTTCAAGGTGACTGATTCTGAAATAAAAGAATTGAAAAGTTTTTTTTTACATCTTTCTCTTCTCCCGTTTTACGTGTTTTTCTTGAGACCTGCTTTTTTTTTTTTTTTTTTGATTTTGTCTGGGAAAATTTGAAATGATCCATCTTATACTTGTGAATAAGGGACTTAAAGGAGATGTTTTTTTATTAGCTAAGAGTAGATGATGAGATCTTCTATTTCTTAAGTTGTAAATTTACTGCCAATATTTTTCTAAAAAAAAAAAAAAAAAAAAGAGGACTTTTTATTTTCATTTTGTTTTGAATTTCCTTTGTCAATAAAATTTGGCTTCTAGTCGCCTTCATTAACTATGTATGAAAATTATTTAATTACTTAAAATTGCGATAATTAAAAATCAATACAGAAATTACTTCTTTTTTTTTTTCCTTTTCTTATCGTTTGTAATATGAAAAACATGGTTTGTGGTTCACATATGTTTTTTCTTTTTTTCTTTTTTAAATTTAACGTTTCAGATTTAAGATTTTTATCAATTTCCAAAGTCATACAATGTAATATGTAATTTTTAAATTTAAATTCAATATTTTTATTTTTTTTCATAATTAATTTTTTGCATTCTATATACTGAAAATAGATCTCATAAAAAATTTATCTGGAATTTTTCCCTTTATTATTATTTTCTGATTGCAAAATAAATAGAAACAGATTTTTATTTTTGTATATACATATATATATTTTTTTTTGTATACATATGAGTAATATGTGCAAATATCGATTACTTGATTTCATTAAAACAAAAACAACAATAGCTACATATATTCTTTACGTGGAAAACAGTTTTACAGTAAATTTTATTTTATTTTTCATTAGTATTTTTTACTCTTTTTTTTTTTTTATAAAATAAAAATATCTTGATATGGCGTAGTATGATTAAATTATAATGTTCTTCGAATTACTGAACGTTAATATCATCGAATACCTTTCAGTGATATGACATTTTATAAGAAAATTAAAAAAAGAAGAAAAAAAAAAAATAGGAGGGAAATGTAATATTTTTTCCATTGTATCGTCGTCAATAACAAGAAAAAAAGAGGAAAAAATATAATGAAAATGTTTTTCCTTTATTATGTTTAAAGGGCAATTTTATTAAGTGCCTAAGTGGATTCATTCGAATAAGTTCGTATTTTTCGAAAATTTTTTTTTTTAATTTCTTTTAAAAAATGTTCGAACACATGCAAAATTCTGTAGGGATGAGAAAGCTTAACCCTTGTAGAACGTAAAAGTAATATGATTTTCAATAAAGTGTTAATATCGTGTACATACCTTGTAGCAACAAGTAAGGCACTACTTGATAAGGAGTTTTTTTTTAAAAAAATTGACCAATAGATACAATTCATTTTGAACAGATATATCATGGAATTCCCCATTATAATTTCAATAATCCTGTATTTTTACATTAAAAAAACTTTATTTATCGGTTAGAATTTAGTCTTTTTAAATAATAATTGTCTATCGTGTATGCTTTTGAAGTTTTTAAAGTCTTTTTTTATCTTGTTTTCTTCTATGAAATTTCAAAGGGCACCTACTCAAGAACAAGACGAAATACATATATATTCTGAAATAAATTCTCTTATTATTTAATTTTTCTTTAATTTCGATTATAATAGAGATGAAAATATAAATTATACAAAAAAAAAAAAAAATAAAAAACAAAAATCAAATATTTTTTTTTTATTATACACCCACGCAAAATACCATAATACATACATATTTACGTTTCTAAGGAGATGCATAATGATGTATCTCTATCGACGTGGAAAATTTAAAAATTATGTATTTGCATGTAGGTTGACGTGTATCTTATATATAAAAAAAAATATATATCCTTTTAGGTTGAAATTTGATTCGAACAAAAACAAATAATCGATCAAATTTTTTTTTTTTCATTTGTGTGGTATTAATTTCACTGAATCAAAAATGAGCTTTAATCAAAAATGTTTCAATTATCTTTCCTTTTTTTTTCCAGGCATAAATTCTCTGTAATTATTTTAATTATTTCGAAACAAAGTAGAAAGGATTCAATTATTATTTTTTTTGTTTTCATTGTCAGTTACCCAAATGTTCACAGTATATAGTACATAGTAGCTTTTCAGTCAATTCCATTGAATTGAAGTAAAAAAAAAAAACAAAACATAAAAAAAACTGTCGGTGCATAAATTTAGAACACTTTGAGGATATGGCGAATAGGCCGACGCATAGAACAAACAAGAAAAAAAAACAAAAAAAGAGGCAGGAGTAGTAGCAATATAAGCTTTATTCCTTTATTGAATTACGTGTTCATTTAGTACTAAATCATGATACTTTTTAGTATAGAAAAAATAACAACAAAAACTTTATATGTGTAAAGAATATTACAAGGTAGGCAAAAAATAACAGGTAAGAGGTACTACTTGTACGATTTTAAATGAAAGAAGATCTCATATTTTTATTTTTTCCTTTATAAATTATCCTAATAATTCAAAATATGATTTTTTATTTTATTTTATTTTTTTTTTTAAATTTTAAATATGTACTTACTTCAATTGATAATATATCTAATATCGAAATAATTTCATGTTTCTTATAAACATCGAATAATATATTATCTGCTGTTCTTCTACAAAATAAACATAATGCATCATCTGGTAAATCAATTGGTGTTGTATATTTAGCCGCAATTGTTTTTAATGTTAACAAAGTAAAAAGTCTCGGATCCATATCCGTCATGTAAATCATTTTTAATAATTTTTTATTTATTTTCTTTTGTTTGTTTTCTTTTATTTTTTTTTTTTTAATGCTTTTAATTTGCACGTTCAAAATTATGCTTTTCCAAATTAATTTGTTACTTCATTTTATTCATTTATTTTAAAATAAAATTGTTTTTTTTTTTTTTTTGTGTTCTATTACTACCACAAAATTTCAATGTTCAATAAAAAAAAAAAAATTCACAGAAATAAAAATGTAATTTATCATAAAAATTCAATATTTTAATTCACAATTATGTTTTTATAATTTCTTATAATATTTTCGTAATTAAAATGTAATTTATCATAAATTTCCAAGAAACACAAGAAAGTTTATGGAAAATTTGATCACTAAACAAAAAAAAAATGTTATCACCAAAATGACAAAAATAATGATGGCAGACAGCTTAAAAAAATTTTTGTCCTGATTTTTGATATTTGAAAAAAAAAAAAAAACAAAAGAAAATGCCGATGCCGAAATACCGAAAACGAAAATGGCAGTGGAATGAAATGGAACGACATAACGAATAATGAATTGATAGATGAGGTATTCGATAATTAGTTCTAATTCAGACCGTATAGTCACCGCCACATATGCTTAATATTCCACAGTTATGTAAAATAACCGTTAAAAAAAATTTTATTTGAAATTTAAACCAGATAATGCCAGATTTTTGGTGAATTAAAAGAAGTAAGCTATGTTTTGTGGTGAAATTAAATATTTCGATGTAAGTTTAAGCTTTTAAATTTCAAATTCATACTTTTAACCGAATAAAAGTTTGTTACATCTTGTTTTTTTCTGGTTTTTTCTTTCCTACAATTTCAAGGTGGTAAACTGGTAAAGCTAAACTGAAAAAAAAAATTTTTATTTTGTATTTTTAGAAGAGAAAAAATTGAAAATTTTTTAAATTAAATTTTCTAATATTAATTTTTCGTGATTACAAAATAAGAAATAACTGTTTTTAAAGTTAAATTGAACTTTTCAAATATTTCATTCACAATCATCAGTTTTTTTTTGTTTTTTTTTTTGAGAGCGAATAAAATTTTGCTGAGCGAAAAAGGATAATGTCAAAAATTGGCGCAAAAGTTTATCGGAAATGGCTAATCGTGCAATTGAAAATTTTCGTGTATCTAGAATTTTTTCAATTTTCGGTAGTAAAATTGTCGATTTAGATTGGAAATTTATTGTTTTCGATGAAATTAATGGTTGTTAATCGTGCGGAAAATGAAATATTTCGTGGTAGTGAAAAGATATTCTTGTAAAATGGGAATGAAATTAGCTTGTTTATGGGTGGGATAATTGTACAAGTGAAAATTTTTGTGCATCTACAATTTTATCAAATTTTTGCTAATTAAATGGTGAAATCAGATTACAAATTTATTGTTGTCGAAGAAATAAGTGAGTGTTTATCGTACGGGAATTTAAATATTTTGTGAAAGTGAAAAAATAAGCGAGCAAAATGCGAATGAAAAATGAGTGGCGGGTAGAACGCGAGGTAATTGTGTCAGTGAAAAAGTTATCTGTCAAAATTTGTTCATTTTTGATATTAAAATGATAAAATTAGAGCCTGTATTTATTGTTTTACAAGAAATAAGTGTGTGTTTATTGTGCGGGTAATAAAATATTTTGTGAAAGTGAAAAAATAATCGAAAAAAATGCGAATGAAAAATTAGTGCCGGGTAGTAGGAAAAAATTATCAATTGGTGAAATTGTGGGATGAAAAGTTGTACAGTAAGAAGAAGCGAATGAGAAATTAAGTGATGTCGGTCGGATAGTAAACCTACTGTCTCTCTTTTATATTCATGGGATGGAAAGTTATATATAGGCTTCGTCATGGTAAGTGATGATTAATTTTTCTATTTTTTGTTTTTTTAAATAAAAGGCATTTATTTTTATTTTAACATTAAAAGACTTTTATTTTTTATTTATGTTTGCAGTCAAAAATTAATAAGTTTCGAAACTGCATCCAAAATAATAAACATTCACAATAAATGTCATTGAATTGAATTTTTAATAATAATTATAATTATATATTTTTTTTTATATTCTATATAGTTTACAATTTTTTATATATTTTTTTCTTCTTCTTATAATTTTGAATAATTGTTTTTTTTTTTTTTTTTGAAATTCTATCCTAAAAGTATCAGTTTTTTTTTTTCAGTTTTCATTATTTTCTAATAATGAATACAAGATTTTTTTTCTTAAATTTTTTTGTCCAAAAAAAAAAATTAAAAAATTGTTCTCAATTTTGAATTTTTTGAATTACCTACATTTTCTATAAGTCCTTAAAAGCTACATAATTTATAAATTTTCGCTTTCACTGAAAGTTTGAAAATTTTCTTAATCTAACTGCCAAAAAAAAAAAACAAAAAACCAATGAAATGATTTTTTCTATAATTTTAAATTGAATAACAAAAAAAAAAATGATAGAATAATAATAAAAAATTTTGTTTTTATTACTTAATTAGAATTACAATTATAATTATAAAGTGCTGCCAAAAAAAAAAAATAATAATAATGTATGATTTCTTAAAATTTAATAATTTTTTTTGTGGTCATAATAAAATAATTTTGTCTGCTTTTTTTTAAATTATTTTGTTTGCCTTTTTTTTTTAAATTTAATTATATATTTTGTGTTTAGTGAATTATTACATATTTTTATTAAAAAAAAAAAAAAAAATTAATACATATACATTAAATAATATATAGGCTTTAGCAGAATTATTGCATTGCCCCAGCGCTTTTCAATTTGTTTTATTTTTTTTAATTTTTTTTTTTACTTTTTTTTTTATTTTCAAATTATTTTTGTTTTTTTTCTAAATTAATATTAAGTTTTAATATTTTAATTACTTTGTAAAAATTTAATAGTATTTAGAAAAAAAGAAAAAAATAAACACAATAATATTTACATTTCTATAGAACAAAAAAAAAAAAAAACAAAACAAAAATTCCATTCATTTTTTTTTTTGTTTTTCAGATATGAAATTTCAATTAACTAAATGTAATTTAATTATTAAAAAAAAATAATTTGTTTTTTTTTTTATATATTTTATTTTTATTTTTTTTTAAATATTTTGCATTGTTGTGTGCATTGATCTTTTACATGTTTTTTGTATGTATTTTTTTTTTAATTACAATTACATAATTACTCTCCTAAAAAAAAAAAAAATAATAATAATATTAATAATTAATTGTCTAAGAATAGAAAAAATTAATAATAATAAAAATAAGAAAATATATGTATTTAATTTTTTTTTTTTTTTTCATTTTTAAATTTTTTAAATGAGGTAACACAAATGAGGTATAGGTATGTAGGTATATATAAATTTAATATTATAGTTGAATTGTTTTAATTATATTTAATTATTTTTTAATTATAACAAAAAATATATTAATACATATAATATTAATTTAAAATATAAAAGAAAATAAAATAATAATAATAATAATAATAAAATAAACTTAAAACAATTAATTAATTATTAATTTAATATTTAACAAGGATAATATTTATAAGAAAAAAAAAAAAAAAGAAAAATTATATAGGTAAATTGTAGTTTGTGATGTTGAAAATAAAATAAAACAAAACAAAAAAAAAAACATCAAAAAAAAAAAAAAGTAATTGATTTTATAGGAATTAATGCATTGTTTTGTACAAAATTGATTTAAAAAAAAAAAAATAAAAATAAAATAGTATATTAAAAAATCAGTCTCATTAAATGAACACAATAAAAATGTAAAAAAAAAAAAACAACAAACAATTTTAATATAAGTATAAGTATGTAATTTATGTATATACGTACTTTGAAACCGTTATACTGAGGTAAATGTAATGAATAATTATTTTTAATATTTAAAATATTATATTTCGGTTTAGAGCTTTAAAGGATACTCTTATAGGAATGGAAAATTATGATTATCAGAACTTTTTATTACTTGTGAAATTTAATTTTCAAATTATTTCAAATTTTTATTTAAGAAAAAAAAAAAAAAAAGGATAATGAGTGGACTTACAAAGTCATCATGTAATTTTATTTCAAGTATGTATTTTTTTTTCCGTTCGGAAAAATTTGAGACTTTCCTAATTGCTCTAACCGAAATTGTTTTCTTTTCTTCTAAAGTAATTGAAATATTAAACATTAAAAATAATAATTTGAATAAAAACGGATTTGAACACAATTCAAGAAAAAAAAAATAATTACATTTTTTCATTTAATTAAAAGAAAAAACAAAAATAACTTAAAAATTATTTAAGAAAACAAAAAAACAAAAAAATTAACTTCAGTCAGTCTTATAAATTGTATTTTGTATGTTTTTTGTATGTTTTTGCATTGTAATTTTTTTTTTTTTTTTGTGAATCAAAGATACTTTTTAATTTTTAATATTACGAAAAATAGTATTTTTTTATTTTCAACTTGATTATTATTTTTTTATTTTATTATAAGAAACCGTTTTATTTGACATATCTTTTTCCCAAAATTAGAAAGTGAAAGAAAGAAAATACAAAAAAAAAAAAAAAAAATTTATTAAAGTCCTAAAAGAAAAAAAAAACCAAAAATAATGATGATATGGCGACGAAACAAAAATTTTGTTTTTTTTTTGATAATAACTTCTTTTTTTTTCTCATTTTTCATTTGTTTTTTTTTTTTTTTTGTAATATTCTAACTAAATTTTAGCTAAATTTTTAATTTTTCTGCTTCAATTATTAATTTTTCTTTTATTTATTCATTTTTATGGCAAAAATAATTATAATTTTTCTTATTATTTATTTTATTTATTATTTTTTTTTTTAAATAAAAAAAAATTACATCGTAATTACTTTTGATTATTTTAATTCTTATTTTTCTATCAGGAAAGAAAAAAAGGACATATATACATAACACATATTTTTTGTTTTTTTTTTTTGCTTTCACTGTAAAATTCAAAATTGAAATTCTTGTTTGAAATTTGAAAAATATATGAAAGTAAAAAAATTCGAATAGACCGAATTCAAAATGGATAAATATTTTAAAGTTGTTTAAACAAGTTGAAAGTGTTTTAGTAGGACCACTTTTCTGGAAAAAAAAAAATTTTTTTGTTTTAATGAATTTAATTTGAATTACAGTGAAAAATTTGTATTGTATATTTGAATTTCCTTTTTTGTCTATATCGTATAGTTTCTGTTTTTTTTTTTTTCTTCTTCTTTTTTGATTAGGCACTCTGTGAAAATTTTCATGTAATTTTAATTCTAAATTATTATTATTTTTTTTGTTTGTTTTTGTCTACATTTTCAAATAACGATAACATTCTAATATCTAATTACAATTACTATACTCCTACTCCTAATATATTACTACGAAAAAAAAAAAAAATTTAATGTTTTTTTTTTCTATTTTCTTTTTCATTAAAAAGAAAAATTATGAAAAAAAAAAAATAATAAACTTAAAATTCAACAATGAAAAATAATATATAATATATATGTATATGATTAATGGTGCAGTATAATTTTTTATTTTATTTTTGTGTTTTATTTAAAAATATAGACTATTTTTTTGTTTTTATGTATAATAGCTAAATCGTAAATAATATATATATTTTTATTAAATCTTATATAATTGTATGAGTGTGTGTAATTGTGTGTATGTATATATATATATATATATATATTTTTTTTTTTTTAAAGTAAAAATATCTTAATTAATACATAAAGTAATAATTTGTCTAAAATTTTAATTGATTTAATTTTGTATTTAACTTTTTTATTTTTCAGTTTTTTTTTTTACAACCGAAAGACAAAATTGAGCCTCATATGTTTGTTAAAAGGTATGTAAATTATTATTTTTTGATTATACATATATTTATAAAATTCATGTAATGTACGTATATATTTTTTTGTTTGTTTGTATATTTTCTTATTTTTTTCTTAATTTAAAAAAAAAAAAAAAAAAAAACAAAATTTTCAAGATGAAAGCCCAATAAGGCACTTTTACATTAATTTTATATATATTTTTAATTTTTTTTAAAAAGGATACGTATTTAAAAAATTGTACGATATTTGTTGCCTTCAGTATAGGATTTTTTGTTTTTTTTTTCCAAATTTGAATACGTATAAAAATATTGTTTTATGTTGAGCAGTTTTGTTTTACTTGTTTTTTGTTTTTGTGAATTAAAAAAAAATTTTTGAGCTTAAAATTTTAAGATTAGCTGTAGAATACTGAAAAAAAAAAAGTTTTCAAAATTTCGAAAATGAAGCAATATGGTTTTTTTGCTGGAGGAATAGTCAATTTCAGATTTAACTTTAGTTAGCTATATAATCGTAGATATGAATTTTTAAATTTCGAAAATTCGAAAACAACATGGGTACTTTTTTCTAATCTATTGCGTTGAGAAAAACATATTATTTTGTCGTAGAATTATCATCTTAAGAAATGTTTAAAAGCAGTTTATTACTATTGAAATGTATCATACATAATTTCGAAAATTCGAAAACGTGTCAAGTTTCAGATGAAAGTATCATAAGACTACAATTTGATATTCATCATATTATGTATTTCATAACAGTCACCTAGACTTTGAAAATTTTTAAAATATAAAATTTTCGATTGAGCATGTCATTTATAAAAATCTGATGATTTTCGAAATAGGCTCAAGCTTATATTTGTAGCGTAAGTCATGTTTGTTTTAAAAAATTAAATCGAAAAACTGGTTTAAATATTTTACAGCTAATCATTGATGACTTTAAAAGTCACAGAAACTATATATTTAAAAATTTTAAATACATTTTTGTCAAGGAACGATAGAAAACATTTTTTTGTTTTCTTCTGATTTTTTTCTTTTTAAGGAAAATAAACTTATTCAAAATAAATACGAATCAATAGAGCTTCAAAAGCTACAAGGAATATTATAATAAAATCAGAATCATTGATTTGATGATGTATTTTTCGAAAGAAATAAAAATACGAATCAGCCTCTTATAACGGTGTAATTTTACATAATTATAATAGCCTCTTTTAAGGATGTCGTTTGTTTCTTGAAATTTACAATAAAAAAAAAAAGAATTTTATTTTGTATATATATATTGCACTTACTTTTAACCCGTAAATTAATTATTTTTTAAGTTTATTATTTAGTATACTCCGTAAACAGAATATTGATGCAATTTCACTTAGACTAGAAGGTTTCTGTTTTTTTAAGAGAATTTCGAAAAAAACCAAAAAATAAAAAAAAATATTTCTAGTCCCTTGAGTCTTCTGTAATACATTCGCGTTTCGGTTCAATATTTCCATAATCTTCACCTCCATTCGATGAAAGTTTTGTAATCGGTGGCACAATGACTCCTGTTTGTTGCGACTGTTGTTGTTGTTGTTGCTGTTGTTGCTGTTGTTGTTGTGACGGTGGTGGGGAAGATGGTGACTCTGATCGTCTTGAAGGCACATATGAATGATGATTATTACTTGGCGGGACTGATGGTGATCTTGGCGGTGGTGATTGCATTGATTCCTTTCGTCCAATTGATAAATCTTCTACACGATCTTCATCATCGTCCATTTGTTCCAATTCACGTTTCATGTGTGGTGGTGGACTATGTGAACGTAGTGAATATTTTATTGATATACCAGGACTTGGTGATCGTGCTGAACCATTTGCACCAGGACTTGTTGACATTCCATTAACAGCAGAATGTGCAGCTGCTACCAATGCCATGGCATGTAATGCTTCTCGACCAGCGATATCACCACCACGTCCTTCAAGCGCTTGTTGCAAGAATGATGGATCTAAAAGTGCAGCAGCTGGATGAGGAATAGTGGGTGGCAAATGTGGATGATCACGTTCTTTGTCACGATCATTTGATTGACTTTCATGCATTTGTGATAGAAGAGGTTCACTCTGACCACCATAATGATGATTTGTTCCACTAATACCGAATGGAAAATTTGCTGAATTTCCACCATTACTTGGACTTCGTTTTAAAGTACGATTCATTGGACGGCCAGATGTAATTCCCAGTTTTTTGACTTTATCATAAAGTGTTCTTGAAGGCACACCGAATTTTCGTGAAGCTTGTAATGCACTCATACCATTTCGAACGCATTCAATGGCTGATAATATATCACTTCTTGTATACTGTTTGTATCTTTTCCATTCTGGTTTTTGTTGTTGCTGTGAAACATATCCAGGTAATTGTGAATCACTTGAATAGTTTGGTGGGCAATCTAAACCATCGTCTTCATACGATTTATCTGTGTATGGTGAATGCGGTTCTTCATATTTGAGTTTCTGAAATTTAATAACAAAAAAAAAAAGAAAAAAAAATGCAAAATTTACTTTCAAAATTTCCGATAACAAAATGATGATAAAAATTCAGAAGCTAAATAGTGTGAATTAGAAAATGCACTTACCTTATCACCAGAATAATCTCCCCGTCCATTACAATTTCCTGAACTTTGTTTTTCAGTACGTTCTGGTTTAATTGGTTGACATACTGGCGGTACTACCTGAGATGAGTCAGCTGGATGTGGTTGTAAGACATTCCTTAATATCGGTGTATCCTTTGTCATTAGCATACTTGAAATTGAATGTAATTTCTTTCGTTTTAAAGGATTCATATCGGATCCAGATTCATAAACTGATCCCAATAGTGATGTGGGCAAATGAGCAGTTATTGGCCATTGTGAATGTCTTGTATCGGATGTTGATGGTCCAGGACTTTTTGAATGTAAACCAGAGAATGGCGATTTGTATGAAGTATATGGCGGTGATGAGCTACTATGTGCTTGGGTTACACTTGTTGATGTTGAGATCATTGATGGTGATTGCTGTTGTTGTTGCGGTGGTGGTTGTTGATGATGATGATGATGATGATGTTGGTGATGATGATGATCACGATCACGATCACGTTCACGTTCACGATCACGTTCTCGATCACGATCACGATGATCACCATGACTGCTATTACCACTGCTTCCACTTCCACAAACATTATTACCGCCACCATCTTTATTTGATGAACCAGATCCACTTATTGTTGATGGTGGAACATAAATTGGTGTTGGTGTTGGTGTATGCGGTGTTGGTGTATGCGGTGTTGGTGGATAATGAGAATGATGATGATGATGATGCAATGATGCTAATGATGTTGATGTATCATCAAATTTATTAAATTTCTCTTTTAAATCAGTCATATCAAATAAACCTTTTACTTCTAATTGTTCAGCAATTTTCATAATTTTTGGAATTTGACTTTGTGTTACATTCACTTCACCAGTATACATATAATCTAATAAGGCACGCATTTCAAATGGTTGTACACCAGGAAATAATATACTACAATGATCCATTGGTACATCTTGTAATATTGATTGAAAATATGGTGAATTAGCAGCTAATACAACACGATGAGCTTTAAATTGTACTTGACCATCAACAACAATTGTACAATCAACATAACATTCTTTTTGAATTAATACATCTAATACTTCAACTAAATTTGATTTATGATTATTCCATCTTAAACAGAATGCTTGTCCTTCGTTTGTAGCCATTTTTACTGTTTTTTTTTTTTTTTTTTTTTTGTTAATCACTATACAAACTGAACTAAATTGAAATTGATGTGCAAATATCCTGTAATAAAAAATAAATTAAAATTAATTAATTTTCTTATTATAATACCAACAATCTAAACCAATTAAGGTCAATTTATGAAATGCACATTGCATCGTATTAATTTACAACAGTTTTCAGGAAATAAATAAGGACTTCACAAATATTTTTTTCTTTTTCTTATTTATTTTTTTTTTTTTTTGCATTTAACACTTAAATTTTACATTAGTTTTTTCGTTTTTTTTCTTTTACATCGATTAAATGCGCAATTTTGAATTAATTATGCCGTTTTTTTTTCACTATTTTTATTTTATTTTTTTTTTTTTGCACAGCCACTATTTTACATTATCGCTGATAAAAGGATATACAATAGGCAAAAGTGCAAAGTAAATTAAAATTGTGTTTATGATGGTGAAGGTAAAAAAATTCATATATGTAGGCAATATATTTTTTTTAATGCATAAAATTGTGCACAATTTTGTCACGCAAAAATGAATTTGATGGACATAATACACGATATCCTTTTTTTTTTTCTTTCTTGTGTTTTTATAATGTTTGTAATTTCAAAATGAATTAAAGGCTTTTTGCATTTTAATTTTTTTTTTTTTTTTTCAAATAAAAATATCCTTTTTTTACATGAGTTTGGATAGACTGTGAGGAAAAGAGTTTGTGATAGTACTTAAAAATAGTCCAGGATTATCGTAGTCATTAAAATTATTTCACATAGATTAAAGAAAAACACATCTAGAAAAATCTAAAGATTCTCTAAAGAGCTTCATCATCCCTAAAAGATTCCTTGTTCTATTAAATTTTTTTATTCACGCTGTGATAACTCTTCCGGGTATTTTTGTTGTTGTTTGTTTTGTATACCTGAAGGCATTTAATATGCAAATTTTTTTAATAGGTTCTCACGATGATTTTTTTTTTTTGATCATCAAAGTCAATTTGCACCATCATAATTTCCTACAGCGAATATTTGTAGTTATTATGCAAATTATGTATGTGTACAAAAAAAAAAAGGATACACGCATTAAATTTGAATGCATCGGTCAGGTCAAATAGACAAAGTTAATCACACGTATATACGTTGATATCAGATCACTCTTTTTGTTTGTCTACTGCTGGCTTCCTGGTAATCTCTTCTTGTATATCCTTTGAATTGCATAACAATGAATGTGTATTGGAATGCAAATCAGTAAATATCATTACTAAAATTTTGTATATTTGCATTTTTAATTTGCATTTAAAAGATAAGGAAATCGTGAGAAAAAAGGATTCATTTTGGATGTCTTCACAAGGAAGAGAAATTCAGATGCATTTTTTATGTACCCTTTTTCAAATATTATGCAAATTTTAGTTTTTTTTTTCTGCGTGAGAAAAATTCTTCATTCGATGCTTAGAAGAAGATAATTTCTTCTTAATTATTTTAATTATTTTTTGCTAACATTTTGAATTTTTGGCAACACTGAATTTTCAAAAAAAATAAAAGAAGTATCAGCACAAGTGCATAAAACCTGCTTTTTTTTTTGTTATTTTTTGTGAGAAAAAAAAAATTCTTTTTAAGTGCTTTATTAGAAAGGACTCACAAAGAAAAAAAATGTTAAGGAAAAAAAAATGCAACACGAATATGCCAAAAAATGTAAGTTTGAATAAAAACATTAAGATAAGGAAAAAAAAATAGCATCATAGAAGCAAAAAAAAAAAAAACGAGAATACGTATAACGTTCGAACGACCCATGCAATTTTTTTTTTGCTTCGTTTTCCTTTTCTTTTTTTCTTTATTTTTTTTTTGTTTTGGTTTTCTATAAATTTAAAATCTACCCAAAAACGATCATTTTTCAATTTCATATTATAATCAACCTGTGTACACATGCGCGTATCCCTTAGAAAAAAAAAACAGGATACATTATCTTGCACATGCGAATAAATTTCCAACTATAGAAAAGAAAAACACAAACTAAGACGAAAAAAAAAACTTCAAAGTCATGCAACAAAAACAACAAATTTTTATATCGAATGACCTTTTTTTTTTTTTTCTTTTTCTTGATATCCCAATTTTAAAAATAGTTTCGTATCCTTAAAATGTATTTTATGTCAAGAGGATTCCCATTTATCATTAAATTCGAAAAAAAAAAACTGCAAAATGTGTTTGCCATATACGAGTACATATACCGTAAACGATAAAGGTCTAAAACACATTTTAAATTAAAGAAAAAAAAAAAACTATAAAATTTCTCAGATAGTTGATAGTTTTATGTTTTTTTTTTCCCTAAGATAATTTCCTTTTTTTTTTTTGGGAATGCGTTTTTGAAAATTATTTTCCAAAAAGAATTCATTTTGTTTTTTTTTTTCTTCTTCTTCAAACGCTCCTGTTCTCTGTATTCTTACAAACGTACAACGACTGCAATATTTTTGCTTTTCAGGTCAGGATTTAGACAAAACAAGAAGAAGAAAAAACGTAAAATAAATAAAAAGTGAAAGGGACGCATGTAAAAAAAAAATTATACTACGTACACAAATTTTTTTAAGGCATGGCTATTTAGAATGCAAAAAAAAAAATAAATAAATAAATAAAAGGAAGCAAAACAGCAGCAACAACAACAAATATTTATGTAAACTACACGCAAGTAAAATTTACAAACGCATTTTACAATATAAAAAAATTGCACCCCCACAAAATTATTCATGAACACAACAAAAAAAAGAAAACAACAAAAATGAAAATAGGGAAAATATTTTTTTGTACAATTTTGTTTTTTTTTCGTGCAATTTCCTTTCTGTGTAGAAAGCCAGAAAAAAAAAATGAAAAATAAAAAAAATAAAGAAAAAATATTTAAAAGCAGGAAGTTTACTATGCAATATTTTGATGATGATAATGACGATGATGATGACGATTGTAAAGGTGCCCATAAGACAAAAGGTATTATAACATGGTCTCGTTTGGTTTTTAATGCTTCATTCCTGTGGGATTGTGTAGTAGCTTTTTTTTTTTTTTCTATTTTTAGTTCATTTTTTTTGTTGTTTTCTATTTTATTCTAATGTTTTATATTTTTTTGCTCTATTATTCTGTTTCTCTTTCAATTAAAATATGGCTTTCTTCTCATCACATTTCAGCAATTATTCTTTTCTATTTTTTTATTTTTTATTTTTTTTTTCACAACAACAAAAATCTAATAAATATTCTGCAATAGATCGTTTTGTGTATATGCAAAGGTATATATACATAATAGGTAAAAATTACAATAAGACTCATCGCATTACCAACCAAACCAAACCAAAAAAAAAAAAAAGGGTCCCTTCAGTCAAATTAATTTTATCATAAATTTATTTCAATGGCGGAAATATTTGACGATGCGTGGCGATAAAAGTAAATACGAAACTAAAAAAAAAAAAAAAAGTGCAATTATGTAATTTTTTTTAGATGCGTTTTTTTTTCACGTATAGATAGATTTCGTTTTTGTTTTTTTTTCTAACAATAAACCGAATTATATGCAAGCTTATATTGGGTATCTAAAGGGCGTGTACTGATGTACAAGGGTCATCTGGCAAAAAAAAAATAATAATAACAACAACAACAACAAGAGAAAAAAAAAAAAACGATAAAGGGTTTGGTCATTTTGAAAAAAAAAAAGACAATAGATTCGATTTTAAGAAATACCTATCTTTCGAATGATTGAAAGGATACCATTTACGTTTTTTTCAACCTTCAAAAATGAATTTAGAAAAGTAAACTACCTTAAATATTCACCTTCAAAATTTTAATCCTTTTTTCTTTTGTTTGTCTTATAGAAAAATCATGCTAAAAATTAAAAAAAAAAATAGAAAAACAAAAAAAAAAAACTATCTTCAGAATGCTAAATTAAGTCACGTCAAAAGGTGCAACAATTATATTTTACTAGAATATTCAAAAACAATGACAAGAAAAGGAGTCATATGAAAAATAAAAAAAATAAAAATAAAAAATTGTATATATTTTATTGTTTGAAAAATTTTCCAATTTTCAATTTTATTATATTTTTTAGTGGTATTCTCCAAAATAAAAATTCATATATAAATAATTAAGAGTTCATCATCATGCAATTTATGATGTAATTTATAATTCATGTAATTTCAACTAATACAAAGACAGAAAAAAAAAACAATGTATCATGGAGCTAAAAAAAAATAGAAAAACAAAACAAAAAAAAAATACAATTTAATTCGTTTTTTATTTTTAAGAGGTGTATGAAGAACAATAAATTAAGACATGCAATTTTAAATAAGAAAAATGTAAAATCACATCGTAGTTAGTGTTTTTTTGTTTTATAATTTTTGGGCTAATGAACTTGTATAACATTAAAAAAAAAAAAAAAGATTAATTATTTAATTTGAACCTAAGGTCAGTTGGAAAATATTTAAAAAGAAAAACAAAAATAATGAGAAAAAAGAATGTAATTTCGTAAAATTTGGCAATAAAATTTTTTTGAATTCAATTTCGAAAATTCGCATAAAAGTTGGAATTTTTTTTTTTTTACCTTTAAATTAAGTTTGAAGTTTTTATTGTAAGTTGTTTTTAGTTCCTTTCGATCCAAGATCACTGAGAACCGAAATTTGAAAAGTTTGAATGAGTATTTACGCGAATAAATGTCTCTCAAAATTGCACGAAGACAATTTTGATAATGTTTTGCGAATTTTTAAGAAATATTGTCAAAAAAACAGCATGACTTGGGACATCAAAGCATGTACTTCGATAGAATCAAAAATATCGCACATCACTCACATAATTAAAACTTTTCTTTTGGACGTTCATATACATATGAATGGGCCACCGCATAAGATTTATGGAAAGAAGGCCTCTCTTCTCTGAGAAAAGAAGCTGAAAAAATAAAAGCTTTTGTAAAATTAGCACAACTCAGAAAATTAACAACCGATTAAAAATTTATTTTTTATCTTCAAAGAATTGGCTCCGCAAAAAGGATCATGAAAAAAACATGACTGCTAATTTTGTGGTTCACAATTTTTTTTATACAAAAACCAAAAAAAAACTAATTTAAAATTTGAAATCTAACAAAATAGAGTAATGTTCGTGGTTTAATATGTGGTTAAATGATTTTTATCAAAAAAATGAAATATTTTCACAAATAATTCAAGATAAGTAAATTTATTTTTGAGGTGACATAAAAATGTTTCTTTATTAAAATCAAATAATTCAGTTTTTTTTTTCTTCCAACAATTTGATACCAGAATTTTTTTTGTTATTTAATTATTTTTTCTACAAGGCTTTGTTTTTTTGCTTTTTGTGGATTTTTGAAGTGGATGCACGCACGCAAACATATTCTTTCGGAAAATTTAATTCCTATCATATAAGATCCGGAGGACGATTTTTACAAGCCATCCAGATTCCAGACTTCTTAAGAGAGAGAGAGAGAGAGAGAGAGAGGTAGAGAAAGAGAGAAAAAACCGTAAAGAAAAATTCATTTTAAATGGAAATTTTTTGAATTTACGAATTACACTGCTGATTTTTTCCAAAAAAAAAAAAAAAGAAATTTCAATGACTTTCTGATTACAAATTTAAATTGAAAACTTGATTATCAATTTTTTTTTTGCTTTGTGTTTGAAAAACTAGAATTTTATGTTTTATTTGTAAAACTTTCGGTAACTTTCCATTGAGATAAATTCTAAATTGGAAAGATTCGATTTTCTTAGATCTTCAATGGAAAAAAAAAAATGCGAAAAAGATTGAAGAAAAACAAAAATCTTTTCAATAATTACGAATTTTTCGAAGGAAACATTTTTTTTTTCTTCACAATTTTTTAAAAAAAAATAACGTTTCATTGTTGATTTGCAATTCTAATAATTTTTTTTCTTCTAAAACTCTGTGCTGAGAATTACCAAACAATGTGATGAATCATATTAAGAAAGAAATTCCAAAATTTAAAAAAAAAAAACAAAGAAAAAAAATTAATTGTTTTTGTTTACATTCTCATCAGATATTAAATTTTTAGCAAGGACAAATTCGCAAGTAATCACGAAGCTGGGTATTTTCAAAAATATAAAAATAAATTTGAAGTGTGTGATTGAATGGTGCGGTATTTTTTTTTTTTTTTTTTTTTTTGTCATGTATAAAATTTCATTTATTTTTATTGATATTAATTTTTTTGTCTTCTATTTTTTGTTAGAATGTATTTGATGTGTATAAATTTTTTATTATCATTTTCCAAAATCTTCTTTTTATTTTTATTTAATTTTTTTTTCTCTCTTTTGTTTTTTTCATTTATTAATTTCGAAGTAGCCCTTATCAAAAATAGTTTCTTTGAATAACCACACATATAACGTGACATGAATTTTTTTTGAAAAAATATACATACATATATATAATTCCTCTTTCTGTGTGTGTGTGTGTGTGTGTGTGTATGATTTTAGTTGAATATATAATTAAAAATATTATTTTGTTTACAAAATTTGAAAAAAAAAAAAACAAAAAAAATGAATTTTGTACTTTTTGAATGATATTGCTCTACAGTGTGTTTGTATTATTTTTTTTTTTGTGTGTTTATATTGAATGACCCTCTAGATATTGCGAAATTTCACAATTAAATTAGCCTGTAGGTCAAAATTAAAAACAAAAAAAAAAACCACAAAATAATACAAAAATAAACTGAAAAAAAAAACAATTATCACTGTGTAATGATTGTTTAAGCAAAGTGATTGTAAATTTAGTTTTTTTTTTATGAATTAATTTTTTTTCCGTACCTAAAAGCCAGAAAATACAACATTTTATGCATTAAGGGTCTATGAATTGAAAAAAAAAAAAAAGAACTGGAGAATGATGCTTGAGGTTATTTGCAAAAGCGTTACAATTTTACAGTCTTGTTTTTGGAATCGAATTGAGGTAATAATTGAATAAGCTACAAAAACTAGAAACCTATAGTATGGGTAGAAAATAGTGTGGGTAAAAACTTCAATATTCGGGTAGTTTTTCAGTCTGAAACATGTCCTTTGTCATTTAAAAATAAAAGTTTTTCTAGTTCTTCCTACTTGAAAAAGGTATAGGAAATCTTATTATGAATGTTTTTTTTTTTTTCAAACCATGACAGATAATTTCACACCCTAACCGCCTATCTCCACCCCTTCAAAAGGGTGTAAAGTTCAATGGAAAAAAGAAATGGCATCATTTAAAATTTTAGTTTTTCAATAAAATGGATGATTTTTACAAAAAGTATTAAATATTCAATTTTTTTTTTTTTTTGCAGCAAATTAAAAATTAAAATTATTTTTAAAAAGTTAAAACTTACCTGATTTTTTTTTCACAGTTAGTTAATTTATTTTCGGTTTTTCTTTGTTTTTTTCTTTTTTTTTTTTGTTTATTTATTTTGCCTAACTGATAAATTGCATATTCCGTTCAATTTAAAAACAAAAAATTTTTAATTTATTTTTATTTATTGCTTTCTTAATTTTTATGCACTATTTAATTTTTCTTGAATATATATTTTTTTTTCTTTTATTATGTAAAATATATACAAGTTAAATTTTTGCTAATTCACAAAACATTTAGGGTTTAAAAAAATGTAACGGAAAATAATAATTTTTGTTTTTTGTTATTTTTCGTATTTTCGTTTCTTGGACGTTTCTTTTTTCTTCAATTTTTAATTTTTTAATTTTGATTTTCGTTTTCAGTTTTTTCTTATAATTTTATTTTAATATTTTTTTTGTTGTAATTTAAAATTTTGAATTTTGAAAAACAAATGGCAAAAAAAAAATTTTGAAAAATAAATTTTGAAAAGCACACACACAGCTCCAAATCCAAAAAATAATAAAACAATATTTAGTTACAATGAAAATGAGGCAGATTATTTAAAAAAATTAATTAATTTAAAGCCAAAAAAAATCATTAATTTGCAGAAAATTTTTTAATTTCAAATTTTTTTTTTCCTTTTTAAAAAATGCTGTGTGGTGCATTAAGTTAGTGTCACTTAATTTTTAAGTCCTTATTTTTATTTTTTTTTTAAATGAAAGTTTTTAAAATTTTAGGTTATTTTTTGTTTAAATTTTTTTAATTAATCTTTTTTTCTCTTCCAAAAACTTAATTTCGAAAACTTATAAACTTTTTTGTTCGTTTATTTTACTTATTTTCTTTATCAAAATAATATCACGAGTAACATTACCACCCACTCACGTGCTAATTATTATTATTTTTTCATTTTTCAAATAAATTTCACACTTTTTCATTTTGCACTTTCCAAAATGTGAAAAATCATTGTTTATCACTTTCGAAAAAAATTTACAAATTTAAATTGAAATATTTTACAGTTATTTTTGCTGTCTTCTTTCGCAACATTTTATTCCCAAATAAAAGCTTCCAACACAGTCCTTAATGCGTTCATAGCAATCATCAAGAAAATCCATTAAAAAAAAATTATATTCAAATTTTGAGCAAAAAAATAAATAAATATTTCTCAATTTTTGAAATTTTTTTTTTCAAAACCGACACGTCCTCACTCAACAAAATTTCATTGTGAACTGTTGTTTCATGATTTTAATATTATGAATGACCGAAAAAATTATTATCATCAAAAAATATGTACAAATTTTTCATTTCCCCTTAAGAAAATTAGAAAAAAAAAATATATAGGAAAACTTACAATCAAATAAAAAACCACACATTCAATAGAAATTTTCTAGTTTTTCAACAAAAAAGTACAAAATTTTATACAAAACACTACCACATTCATAAATTGAGAAAATGTATTACAAAAATAAAAAAAAATATTATTTACTTCTTTGGCAACACAACGCAACTATCAAAATAACAACACTTGATGTTTTGACTAAACAAATATATGAGACTTGCTATTCTCCTAATATGAAAGCCCTTCAAACTTATCATCGAACACAAACAACAGTGAACAGTCAAAAAGCCTATAGTACGTCGTCGCTTATACTCAATATTATCTAAGCCCTACGACGTTGCTTATACGGCAACGATGAGATTGGCAGTGTTCACCGTATATGCTCCACAGACTTGGTTTTTTAACTACATACTCTTCTCAATCAAAAATGCACATTCTAATTTTTCTCCTTCTTATTCATTTGCAGCCCTAAAATACCTATGCCATATTATAATTACTACACTCACTATCACTACCATTCAAAACGAAAAAAACAACAACACTAATATAGTATATGAAATTGCAGTAATGCGGCAATAGAAAGGTCGGACGTAAACGCAAAATATTATTACATAAAAACGCATATCATTGAAAAATTCAACAACAACAACAACACTATTAAAAAACAAAAAACCGAAGAAGAGAGGCAAAGAAATGAAAACGTAATATAACGCAAAATACACGCATGTTTTAGGGCCTCTCCAAATACTGCCTCACTAAACATCATACACGCAGAATGCAAGCAAAAGATAGAAAGTATATTGTTCGTACGCACTTTGTCGTCTTCCATAAAAATATACCAACAGAAACTTGTTTAACTGTATTGTGTTTGTGTATCATAAAACGAAGAGGTGTGAATGCTTGCATCGAGAGAGAAAAGGGATTTTTTTTTTCAAAAATGCACCCACTAACACATATTGCAGAAATCTTATTCACAAAAAAATAAAATGCACATTAAACACACCATGAAACACCAACAGCCATATTCATACGCATAATTTCTACTCACACATGCACAATGCATAAACATAAATGTGCGTACAGTTTGCACAAAATTGAAAATTTCCCTTTAAGAAAAAGTACATGAACGAAAATGAACAAGTGAAAAGCGTCGAAGGGTTAACTTACACAAACCCAAAAATGAAAAAGTGTGAACAGAATATATAAGTGTGAGACTATATGTACATATATAAAAATATTCTAATACAAGTTTGAAATATTGAATAAACTATTTGAAATAAAAATGATTCATACCACATACAAACATGGCTAAGGGCATGTGTGTTGAAGCAGTGTTGAAGGGAAATATATATAGGTATGAAGAAAGCGAATTGAATTGCGAACACATTAATACGATGTTTGTGTGAAAAGGAGGGGAAATGTATGATTATGATAAAATGCATGCAATGTCTGTTAAGAAGCTGCGAATAAAATTGTTATATTTAAGAAAAGGAAGGACGGTGAAGGGAAATCACGCACATATACAAATTCGTGCATTTTCCACATATGAATACGAGAATTTAGTATTTTTTTTATATCTCTTTTTCTCCTATTGCTTTTTACTGAAGAATATCTTTCATATTCAACATGACGATTTTAAATTACATTATCGCTACGCAACATATGAAACGCAAATTCAACGCAAACAAATTCCTTTTATGAAATAGGATAAAATACATGTATGAATGAAAAGTAAATAAATTGAGTGGGGGTGAATACTCAAAGGTTCTTTATATCTTATGTAATTTGAAATTGAAAATTTTGATATCATAATATTCCCCACCCTCAATTTTTTTTCCTTTTAGTGTGTATCCTAGATTAAAATTGGTACTTTTTTCTTAATTCATAACCGATAATGATTTTTTATGCGTAGAAAAAAAAAAAGCGTAAGGGGTGGATTGAAATAAATTGGAATGCATGATTTTATAATATTTTGCCTTTGATGTTAGATAATTTCCCCTTTTATTCGATATACAACTTGTGTGGTATCCTTTTTTTTTTTTGTTTTTTCATTATCGTCGTCTGTTTTGGTTTTTTTTTTTGTTGAAGATATGGGGGAATAATTTTGATTACGACGCAAATGCCGGCTACAAAAAGGGAACTATATGTTGAAAAAAATATTAAAAATAGGTTTTTGTATTTGTTTAATGTTATTTTTTAATTGACAAATTGAACTTGGAAACTGGAGAAGAAAAAAATCAAATAAAAAAAAAGGATTGTTATTGCATTTGTGTAATATGATGCACAAAACACTTGTTGTGATTCACGTATTGTTTTTTTTTTCTCTTTAATTTATCAAGAAATTGTCCTTTTTATTTACAAAAAACAAGAAGGCTACAAATTCAGCACACATACATTTTCATTTTCACAAATTTTTCTTTTGAATTTCTTCTTTATCCTTGAAAAAATGCGCAAAAACTTATTGAAAATTTTGTAAAAAATAAGGATTTCTTCTTAAAAATAAAAGACAAAAAAATTCTTTAACCCTTCTGCATAAAAAAATTTATCTGTTTGCTCAAATACAAAAAAAAAACAATAATAAAACATCAAAAAAAGCGCCTTTTATTATCCTTTTAAAACATGTTAATTAAACCCTTTAACGAAAAATTCGCAAGCAGGTCAAAACACTAAGAAAGAAAGGGTTACATGTGCGCAAATTCTAATTCATAAGAAACTTATAATAAAAAAATATTAATACTACAATTTTCAGGTACAACAATAGTTGTGTGATCTTCATAATTTCCATTATATAATCGCCGTCAAAACATACCTCCTTTGGCTAAATAATAATATTATGCCGGCACTCAAAGGACTTTTAGTGTCGTCTACCTTGTTCCTTTTATTTTTTATTTTTTTTTTACAATCAACATTGTATTGCAATGAATAAGTGTCATAAAAACAACTTTAGCACCTTCACAGTGTTGTTATCCTTCATTCAATATGCGAAATATAAAAAGGAAAAAAAATATAATACTTTTATGTTATTTCTTTTATTGTGTTCTTGTATTTTTTTTTCATATTTTTATGACTTGCCAATCCTTTTTTTGCATTATTGTGGCCAAATTATAGGCAATTTTGTTATTGGATTTTATTGTACTTTTAATTTGTTTACAATGAATTCTAAGGAAAAGGAAGGGTTAGCAAAAAATATTTAAAACAGGAATTAAAAAAAGGAAAAGAAGAGAAAAGCAAGGAAGAAATAAATTGAGTAATGTTTTGTAAATTAAACCAATTCGTTTTAAGCGCAGATTTTTATTGCAAGATGAAAAGGATTTTTTATGATTTCTAGGGAATTTTGAAAAGCAAATTTCATAGCAAAATTTTTTTATTCAAGGTTTTTGTAAAAGAATAAAAAAAGGGTTAGAGAAAAGAGAAAGTTACGTCATATGAACTTGTTGCTTTTGAAAAAATAGAAAAATTTAAAAAAAAATTTGTA
Organism: Bombylius discolor; assembly: GCA_939192795.1. NCBI lineage: Eukaryota > Metazoa > Arthropoda > Insecta > Diptera > Bombyliidae > Bombylius > Bombylius discolor. Next base: position 5,814,579 of record OW584242.1, read on the forward strand.
TAATGTATTTTTAATTATTTAGAAAGTATAAAATTTGCTTTCACTGATTTTTTAGTGGAAGAAGTCAAAGAAAAATCCTTCTAGTCGATTCAACGTTTTAAAAATTCCTTCCTTATCTAGAAATCATATTCCAAAAAAAAAAAAAAATCTTCAATCATGACAAAAAAAAGTCAAATTCAATATTTACTTTTCTTCACAGAAAGTTTAACAACCTTCTCGAATGATTCTGTTATCTAATTTTTTAATATTGACTTTTAGAATTTTTGTTATAAAAGAAAATCTAGATATTCGATATCCTCAAGAGCGTGTGTCAAACGAACTTTTTAACAAATAAATCAGTTCTGGAATAGACTTCTCAGTTTAGTTGGTTTTCTCTTTGAATAAAGTGGTAGAAAGTTTTTCCTGAAAAGACTACTAAATTCTATACATTAATTTTTTTTTTGCAGACCTTGTAAAGCCCGTTTGAAACAGGCTCTTATTTTCTGATAATCACAAATTTTTCAAGTTTATGTACGTTAAATTCGAATATTATGCTTCAAATTATATTTTTTAGGCTAAATTTCATTCAATAGAAGTACCAAACAAAAGAAAGCAGGACTGTCACTGTCATTGCGTTAGTATTTTGCTTTTAATTGATAAAATGAGAATATTTTCATTTTAAAAAACTAAGCTTTTTTAAGGCCTGTTGAAGATGAAAAAAATAATTAAATTAGCAAATTTTTACCAAACTTTCAATTCTCAACTGTGATTGGAACCCTTCTTTTTTTTGACTAATTTCAATACATAGTTTTTTGTTTTTTCTTCTGTTTTCAAACATTTTCATGGAATTAATACAATTTAAACTCCCTAATTTGCTCAAATTACTCTTAATTATGCATTAATATAATTAATGCATTATGTGATGCATTATTATTTTTTCACACCCTATACATTTTTTGTTTAATAGCATCAATCAATAAAATCTTCACGTAAACATCAATTTAATCATACGGGTAAATAAGCAATTAATTTATTTGATTTCTCATTTGTATATAAAATTTTTATTTTTCGTATAGGAAAACCAGCATCTATATATAAAAATTTAATTTTTCAAAATTTATTTTAGATATTCTTTCTCAAATAAATTTGATGTAGGTCGTTAACATGAAATTAAAGCGAAATTTGAACCTAATAATCGACGACATTCAAGAATTTCATATTCTTTGTTGTTGTATTTTTTTTTTTCTTGAAAAAAAAAGATACTCCTTTTGTTCTCAGATCTAAACAAATTTGTCACAAATTATTTAGATACTCTTGGTATCGTGCTGGTATTATTTTGTCACAATCATCAAAAAAACAATTTTTCGAAAACATATTAAGATAATTTCTTAAAATACCACTGTTTTTTTTTTGTCTTTCTTTTTTTTTTTTTTTTTTTTTTGACAAAAAAAAGTGCAACAATTATTATTTTTAGATTATATTGTTTGTATTGTCCTTTAAGGATCTGATCATGAATATAAGTCTTGCTTTAGGTAATTTCACGAAAATTTTCTATCCGAAATGAACAAAAAAAAAAAAAAAAAAAAATTAGGTATGTATCTTTTTTACGAAGGTCCAGGTATATCAATCACCTTTAAGGGCTTTAAGTACTTTTTTATTATTATTGTACAGGCAAAGGATAATACATATAATTTTCGAAAATTTGCCTGAAAAGAATTTCAAAAAAAAAAAAAAAAATTTTTTTCTTTCTGCACTTTTTTTCTTCTCAAAATAGCTTTGAGCTTCTGTGTGTTTAAAAAATTTTCAATTATATTGTCGCACGAGTTTAAGGTTTTTGTGGTCATTTAAACAACAATTGAACACAAAATAGACACAAAAAAAGAGGACAATAGGTAATTTGTAGTGTTTTGCAATTTTTTTGGTTCATTTTTTTATTCGAATTTGTAAATCTTTTGACTTATTGGGATTAAATTTTTTTTTTTTTTTGGTGAAAAGATAAAAAGATTTCTTGTACTTATCATTTTGTGTACAAAACTAGTTTATTTGGTGTCTTACGTTTTTTTTTGCGCATTTATAATAAATCTACAATGCATAGTTTTTTTTTCGAAAACTAGATTATAGCAAAAACATGTTCTTATCGAATTAGAAAAATAATATAAAAAAAAAACAATGAAAAGAATATTTAAAAAATGATAGCAAAATAATGACTTTAAAGATAAGCTGCAATTTTAATGACTTAAATTTTCGACTTTGGTTTTTTTTTCTTTATTAGTTTAACCCTCGAGTTCATATATGATGACTTTAAGCATTATTTTAAGTATTATTCTTTTAAACTTCAGTGACGTAGAACGTTTTTATACTATTCTTCCTTGAGGGTAATGTGCAATTATTCTTGAACGCGAAACTTTTAATTCAATTGAAAATTTTAAAGTTTATTGTTTAGAAGGAACTTCAAGAGACCGTGTCCAGTTGATCCGAATTGTTTTCGATGTAAAGGATTTTGTCTAATGATATGGAACGTTCAAATTTACAAGCCTTTTAAGCGTAAAAACAAACACATTTTTTCCAAATGTTTTCTTTGACATTTTAAATTCGGACATGTACTTACGAAAAGACTAGAGAGAGAGAGAATATCCATTTCTATACCTTCTATACCTTCGGAACCCTTACCAAACCAATGTTTAAATCCATATTTGTTTATTTGAGCCTTTAATGGAACCATCCCGCTGCTTAAAATTTTATGTGAAATATGTGAGTCAAATTTGTGCAAGATTTTCTAACAAATTTTTGTCCTTCAAAGTAGAAGCTTTAAAATCAATTGTGTGACTGTTGTGATAATTTTTCAATATTTATAAGTTTTGTGGCTATTTTGCTTTCCTTTTTGGAAACCGTAAAAAATTCAAGGATTGTTTTAAGTTAGAAATTTTCAAATGATATTTCAACAAAAAAAATTCTGTGTCATATATTTGTAGGATTTTATTCAACGAATACTGGAAGATAAACTTCCAAGAGCAAAAAAACTTCAAAATTTTCACATACATAAATCTTACTGCTTACATTCGAAAACCTTGTAGTGTTAAAAAAGCGATCAATTTGCGCTTCATATTCAATTTATAGAAAAATTCATGAATTTTAAAGGTCATTGCATTCTCAAATATAGTGAATTTATGATGATAAGAAAAAATTTTCAATTATTACATTGTAGGGTCAAATTTAATAAGTACTGAATTTTTTCTATTATTATTTTTTTTTTTTGTCACACATATAAATTGAAAATAAAAAGATACTCATTTTATACTTTAAATTTATAGTAATAAATTCAGTATTATATAACACACGTACAAACAACAATACATATATGTGTTATCATTTCTATATAAACGTCATATATATATTTTTTTTATTGTCCTCTCTCCCTTTCGCTTTTACCATTTGAATTGAATTTTATTGAAGAAAAAAAACAAATAGCTAAGTATGTATATTCGAATAAAGTCTCATCATTTTTTTAATATGCATAAATGGTGGTTTATTATTATTTCATAAATACCACGCTACCACAACATTAGTTTTTCATATTTAATACACAAATTGCATTTATGACTTTAAAATAAGTCTAAAAAAAATATGAAAATATCTTTTTTCGTTGTTTTTCTTGAAATGTAATATCCAAAAAAATTGACGACAAAACGGTCATTGCACTTCAAAAAAAATAATATATATATATATACTACTGCCACACAACTATAATAAAAAAAAAATTATACTTAAGTTTTAGTTGTTTTTTTTTCTAAAGACGATAATAATGTAATGTAAACTTTGTACGGCACAAACTAATATAAAAGAAAAAAGAGTATGTATGTACATATGAGTTTTTAGAAAGAATAAAAAAAAATTTAATAATGATAAAAATAGAAATATAATATAAACATTATAAATATGCGGTGATATAGTACCAAAAAAAAAACGTATGTAATCAAAATGTATGTTTGTTTGTTTGTAACTTACGACTTACAAGAGCATATATGCATTTTTTGGCCCAAGCCAAAAAAAGATACGATTTTTTTTTCTTTTAATTTTTATTATATGTTATTTAGATACACACACATAGGTATAGAAAAAATTTGTAATATCTTTAAGATGTTTGTTTTTATTTATTTATTTAAATTGCCATAACTTTTTTTTTTTTTTTTTTGGAATATATACGAGGAGTAAAAAGTTTTGATAAAAAATGAGGGATGAACGTACAACGAAAACAGAAAAACAAAACAAAACAAAATAAAATAGTTCTAGAAAATCCTATCAAAAAAAAAAAAAAATAAAGCTCGAATTAAAAAAATGTATATTTAAACCTTGCTGTGATATCCTGTAATCGAGTTAACAAAATTTATTTAAACTCGCACAGTAGCTAATTTAATTATCTACAAATAGTGAGGATATTATGTTCTTTCAAATAAAAGCAATACTTTCCGTAGATGTCCTAAAATCCTACAAACAAAAAAGTTCAATAGGTCTCGAAAAATGTTGTGAGCTTTTCCCAGTTAATTAATCCTCCTACAGGAAGATATAATGGAATTTGTCGAAAAAATGAGTATTTTTTCGATGCAAAATACAAGATAAAGGATTCAAGATACTAAAATTTAACTTGATCGTATAAATAACATAATCCTTCACTTTTCTCTATGAATAGGATTGTAAAAGGATATTCTCACTCATTTAAAATTTTGTATGAATTTTTTTTAATGCCATTTAAAAAAATTAAAACAAAAAAAAACCTTAAATTCCTCTAGGATTAATATGTATTTCGCTGATATGTTTTCGTTAAATCCTTATCCTTTCCTCCTTTCCAGTTGATCTTGATTAGAACGGTAAAATTTTAATGAGAATTTTTCAAACACTTTTGCAACTAATTTGTTTCGTTGCAAAAACTTTTTCTAACTAATTTTAAAAATGTTTTTAGCAAACTTTGATACCAGAAAAACAATTTTTTGTAAATTTTGTTCAAGTAGTAAAGATTTTCTTTTGTTTTTAACCTTTTTTTTGCAAATGTTTGAAAATTCAACACGTTTGATTAATTTGAAAAAAAAAAAAAACATCCTAGTTAGCATAGAGTTTGATCATAAATTAAATTACCGGTTAATGTTTTCAAATTTAATTTTTCCTTTTTCCTTTTTTTTTTACAGGTAAGTATATTCTACGGATAAGCCGAAGGACCATGTTGAAAAATCAACTTCTTCTCTCTGTAAGTACCTATTATTATTTTTTTTTTTTTTTTTAAATACAATGTACTGTGACTTCCAATCAAATCAAAAAAATAAATAAAGAAAAAAAAAACAAATGAAAATAAAAACAAACATGACCTACCTTTTACAAAATCCAAAGCACATGCTTATGGATGATAAATTCGCAAAAAATTGCTCCTACATTTACTTTGTTTTTTTTTTTTTGTCATCAACCATTCACAGGATAATTGTTTTACTAAAAATATTTTTTTATAGCCAACAGATTATTTCAAAAATAACTATCCATTTCCACCACGGTACGATTCACCCACTTTAGCTTGTACAACAAAATCAAACATTGATTTTTTTCGCTTGCGCAATAGAAAATCCAATCAGAAATTTGCAAAAATAAAAATTTCACTTGTTAAATTTTTGCAATTTTTCCTAATAAAAGAAAAACAAAATAATAATAAAAGAATATATTGTAAGACAAGGCGGTAAAGAATAAATTTTTTATTTACAAGACAACAAATACAACAAAGAGAATTTTGTTGTTTCGAAAAAAAAAAAAGCTTTTTTTTTGTGACAGAAAATATGCCATGTGTACAATGAATTTTTTATTTGGAGGATTGTGTTCACATTCTATGTTAATGGTATACAACAAAGATACATACGATACAAGATACAAAGTACAATATACATAACAATAGAATTTAATTAAAAAAAAAAAAAGAGAATTCAATTTATTAACCCAAGTTAGTGAATTCATTTCAATAAAGCTTTATTCAACCACCATAACTCAACCCCTTTATTTCAATTATCTTATCTCATTTTCAATTCAAAGTCTCATGTGAATAATATGTTATGTATCTCTATGCTTATTATTACACATAAACACTACACACATTGAAATTTAAATTGCTGATTTGCTGAATAAATTCACAATTCGCGAAATGTTAAATTAAAAAAATTGAAAAGCTTTTTCGCATATTTGCAAAATTCTTCTCCTCTGTTGAATTGAAATTTTGCGTAATTTTCTTTTATTATTTCTTTTGAGTCTTTCGTTGTGTAGTGAGTGATGTGTGGAATTTGTGTGTAATTATGTTTTTTGGTTATTTTTGTGACTAAAGTGATTGTGTGTTTATTAATTTCTTTTCTTTTCATTAATTTCTCAATTAATGATTTAAAAAAAAACCATTTTTAGATTTTCTTACAATATGACTTATTTTTGCTTTTTCATTATCTGCAAAGTGATTTTTATATTAAATTTATTTTTTTATAAATCGTTTACCTGGTGCCGTGAATAAACTATCAATTTTTTGCTTTGTCTAAAGAATAAAAAAAAAAAAACTATAAAATAAAACCTCAACAAAAGGACATGTCTAATGTACTAACGATCATGGGAAAATTCTTTTCTAAGAAATATTTCTTAATACGCAAGATATAATTTTATTTTTGAAAAAAAAAAAAAAAAGAAGTAAAAAGATAGATTTTTAAGATTGAATTTGTTTTATAGATAGAGTACACATGTGTGGAGATATGTATTATTATTATTATTATTATTATTGTAGGTAAGGTAAGACAGGTAAGATATACCTGTTATGTATTTTATAGGTATAGCATAAGGTAATAATGTGTTAAATAAATAGAAAAAAAAAATTGTTGTATATTGAAAATGATGTAAGAAAGTTATGCAAGATTAAAAAGTGACGCGATTTAAAAAAAAAAAAACCAAATAAATAAATAAAAAATAAATTTTGCTTTTAAAAAATTAAGTAGTTTTTAGGTTTTTAGAATTTTGTATGCAATACAAATTTTTGAATTTTAATTTAAATTATATTCATTTAAAAAAAAAACAAAAGCCCTTTGTGTGAAAATTCATCGTAATTAAGTGGTTCATAAGTTTATAGGGTGTTTCTTCAAATTTGAAATTGACTAACTTGTGTTTTCAAGAAAATTCTTATTTCAATTCTGTGGCCATTTTTAATCTTCGGTGTTTATTTTCGAAGTAGTAAAAATTTAATTCAATTTTAAAGTTTTAAAGTTTTTGTTTTGCAAATAGAAGGCTTTCACTTCATACTCTGATTGTTGCATATAAAGTCAACCTGCTAAACCAAAGTTATTTCGGTGAAATTATCACGAAAACAATAATTTTTTTTAAAATTTTTATTCAAAAAATTTGTGCTTCATTTGACACCTTTCACTTTTATCGTATAGCAATGTTCTTTTGAAAATGAAAAAAAAAAAAATTAAACTGAAAATTCAAAATGTGTAATTTCACGAAAATATGGAATTTAATACACTTTTTTTTTTTCTGAAATTATTATAGAAAAAATCATTGGAAAGCTAGAACACAGAATTTATCAAAAAATTTTCATTTTAGAAAGTTTTCTCTGGAAGGATGAATTTAAAATTACATTTTTTTTTTCTAGCGTTCTAGATATTTTTTTTTATCATGTAAATTTTGTCTGTTTGGTTCTATTTTTACCATCATTTAAATGAAATACCCTGAGTTCTCTTTTATTAAAAAAAAAAGTTTAAAAAAAAAAACATTCAGTGTAAAATAATATCTGGAATTTGTTATTTTTTATATTTTTTTCCTAAATTCAAACAAACACATCCACACGAACTTATAAAATATTCTGTGATCAAGCCAAAAAACAAACATGTTTAGATTTTTTTTTTTCATATGTGCAGTAAGTAATTTTTTGATTCCCAAAACAAAACAACAAAAAAAAGTGCTTCTTTGATTCCTTAATTTTTTTGTTTTTTTTTGCTTTTCATCCCAATAATTCCCAAAGATCGTAAGAAAAGAAAAAAAAAACGACTTTTCTGTATCTTTTTATAAAAATAAGAAATAAAATAACTTAAAATGTATATAAAGAGACTATCAAAAACCGAAAAGCAAAAAAAAGAAAAAAAAATTGAAATTTACCTGCAAGGCCCTCTAAAAGAAAATACCTGTTTCAATTTACGAAATAAGAGAAGAAATATAAATAAATATTAAGAAGGAGTGGATACCGAAAAAAAAGTAAAACAAGTCAACAAAAAAAAAAAAGTATCTAAAAACCATTGAATACCTATACACAATGTATCTCGTATGTGTGTACACGTACCCGACACACTCGTTCATCGCGTCGCATCAGGATGATGATGATAATGATGATTGCGTAAGAGGACGCTATATAATATGTTACTTTTTTATTTTTACCTTTTTTTATTAAGCAGTTTTTTTTTTTTTTTTCATTATTTTTTTGATTTGTTATTGTATTAAATTTGTAATAGAATAAATTCTGGAAAAAAAAAAATTCCAGACAATTGGAAGAGGGTGCGAAAAGGCGAAAAGTAAAGCTGATTCTTTCTCTTGAGCTGCTTATTATTAGATATTTTATTCGATGGTTTATTTTTTCTGATTTTACTTGTATTTTTTTTTTCTTAAGTGCTTAGACAGGTCCTATAAAATTTTATGTATTGGATTTTTTTTTTTCTATTTAAAAAAACACACATGAGTTACTTTTTACAGGTGATAAGAAAAAAAAAATTCACTATTCATTGTTGTCATTATTATTTTTTCAGAAATTGTTTATAAGGCAAAAAATAGTTAAGCGAATCAAGAAAACTAAAGTCCTTTTTAAAAGGATAACAGAAAATTGTGTATTTTTTTTGCCATTATCTTGTAATGATTTATTCATAAATGAGCCGATTATATGCTGTTTTTTTTTCGTTAGTTTTCTCATACGTGTTTTGATTGTGCGTGAGAATTAAATAAATTCTCAATGTGTAACATATGAAAGGTATTTTGTGTGTTTGTTATTTTTATTTTTCTAGCTCTTTTTTTCGACAATAAGATTAAAAGATTGCAAAAAAAAAGTTAATTTCAATAAATTCCTGTTAAGCGTTTTAATGCGCTTTAATGTGGCATAAGCACAGGACTAAATTTTTATTTATTTAGAAGAAATTTGCCAAGAAAACATATTAAACAAATTAGGAGTTAGTTTTATGTTTTGGGATTTTCGAAATCGGAAATCAGATATTTAAAGAGAATAGGTTCCAATATGGGTTGAGGAAAATCATAATTCAATTTGAGATAAAGAGCATATTTAAAAATGTAGTGATGCAATTATGATGCGGAATTCAGCTTAAAACTTTTATATGCTGAATTGAGCATCACTGCATTTTTGAAAATGCTCAAACTCTGGCTGGGATTTGAGCTGTTATGCCATTGAAGTAGAAGAAGACGGTGTAGTGTGATAAAATTTCTACAATATCGTCAAGATTTTGACATTTTCTTGATTTTAAAAATTTTAGTTTTATTTTCGCATAAGACCTAACGATAATTCAGATTTATCAGGACATTCAGACAGAGAGCCAAGAATTAACCAAACTCACATGGAAAACTTGATTGAAATTAATCACTGATTATGATACCTTCAATATCTTCATTACCACATCGTTCTTGATATCCAGACTTTGTTTTGATATTCTTACTTTGATTTTTCTGGAAGGTCTGAATTTTGCTACATATTTTCGTTAATGTAATGTACATTAAGCTATCTTCAATTTTAATCTTCAATTCAAATTAATTCACATCACTTACTGTTGAAAAGAAAGCAAAAAAAAAAAAAAAACAGAAATCATTTTCTGACAAAAAAATTTATTGTTCTCGAAGAAGCATTGCTAATTTCTTAAAAGCATTCCACAATGTCTAATTTGTACTTTTTACCTGTTTTATTATTATTAACCTGTTTCTTATTTACCTTACATATATTTTTAAATTTTTTTTTTTTATTCATGTGTATTTAGAAAGAAAAAAGAATTATCAAAACTGAAAAATCTCAGCGTATATAGCTTTTATCAAAAATTAATTCAAATTAGGTTCCCTTTCGCTTTTTATTCAAAACTCAAACTCACATTATATTTCAGACGTGATAACAAAAACATGCATAGATAATATATGTGTGTGTATTTTTATGTACGTGATACGTCTTTTTTTTTTTTTTACAATTATTTTTTGTATCTTATTTAAAAGAAAAAAAAAACAAACTTCAGACTCATCTATTGTACATGAAAATTAAAAAAAAAAAAAAAAGTCTGCATTATAATTCTTTTGAATACTTAATTCAAATGCTGAGTACGTTTTCCGCTCCAAAAACGGTTGCAGCAGTGGCCATGAAAATTCTTCAATATTTAGCTAAATGTTTTTTATATTTGTGTTTGTAATTTTCGTGTTAATATAAGAAGAAAACAAAAAGTGTTAAAAAATGTTAAAAGCAAGAATAACAACAACAACAAAAAAACTTTAAGTATATTTTTTTTTGTTTTTTTTTTTTTTTTTTAAATTTATTCTGAGTAGACTTTAGAATTTTTGTTAGAAAACCATTTTGATCCATCCTACAGTGAGACTTCACGTTCATTAACGCGTTCCATAGAATTCATTTCGTACCTTTACCTTTTTTTTAAATGGTTTTTGTTGTTGTTTTTTTTTTCTTGGGTTTCTAATTTTCCATACGTCTACTATTTAGTATTTTGTTGGGCTTTTATTTCTACGTAAATGTTGCTTTTTATACCTCTTATCTGAGTATTGTTTACAATTTTAATATAAAATTAGAAAAAAAAAAAAGTGCATTCAACCGTTTTGACTTTAACGATGTTTTAAATTTTTTTTTAAGCCGCATCGTTACTGCTTTTTCTTTGTGATTTTAGTCCTGATAGGTTTAGTGGATGTTTTTTTTTCTGTCACATACATATATATGCAGTATCTTCCAAATGGAGCTTGTACAGGGCGTTTTTGATATAACCTTGAAAAATGTTAAGGAGTATATTCTTGATATTTTGATCGATTATAGATTAAATTTCAGATTTTGGAGAATCGAAACACAGTTTTATTTGACAAATACATAGTCCTAAAGATTCTTTAAAAAAAATTTTCAGAGACAAATTGGCTTCAGTTTCTCCATATTTCAACCTTAAGTGAACTGTACAATTGCTAGCTAGGATCTCCTTCTTAAAGATCTTACTTAAGATTTCAAAAAGTCAAAAATACACCCTGTTTATAAACCTCTCTATTCTTCTTGTCTTCTCGAATATTCATTTTTTATTTTGAAATTTAATTTTGTCGTTTGCATACAAGTTCTAAAAAACTATAGAAAACCAGAAATTTTGTTGGTATAGTCACTAAAAATGCAAGAATACATTAAATGCATATCAGATGGATACAAAAAAAGGGTGGGTCGAGGGACATAGAAAAAGATAGTTTCTTTTTTTATTATTAGAAAATAAATTCAGATTTAAAATTAAAACGAAAAAAAAAAGAAGAAGAGTATTATAGTCATAGAGCGTCATCATTTGAGATGATGATCATGATGATGAGCACAAAGAAGACAAGAAAAGATTACAGTTTGTTATTTCAAAAAATAGTATCTAATAATTCCATGTTGAGATGAAAAAGATTCTTGTATGCCAAATGTAATGATGTTTTGGCCGTACAGAAAATGAGAAGGACAAGGGAAAAACACTGAAAGTGAAGAAAATATAAAATTAAATTAAATTATTCAAATGTAGAAAAATAAAAATAAAAATAAAGAAGAAGAAGAAGAATGAAAGACAAAAAGATTCTTATTTCTAGAAATGAAAAAAAAAAAAAAAACCAAATATGAAATATATGCACGATTCTTATAGATGATTCTTCTGTTTTAAGTTTTGAATTTAAATTGCATTTAATTGTTAGAGTTTAAAGTGGGGTTCATTGTAATGACAATGTGATTTCGTCATTTTTAAATTCATTTCATATTTCAAAAAAATTAATTTTGTATTTTTTTTAAAGTTGTATCTGATTATGTACAATTGAAAGAAAAAAGATACTTTTATTTTGACCACACGTTTATTTAAAGGAAAAAAAAAATAAAAATAACTTAAAGTGCATGCTCACTAGAAATACGTGATTAACATATTTTATGAGATGAATAACAATAAAGTCACATTTACATTTCGCTATCGAAATAAAAAAAGAATAAAAAAAAAATACAGTCTGTTGCATCTATATACGAATTTTTGTACATGTATGTGCACAGGAAGTTGATGGCGTTGTAATTTTTGATTGCGTTTAATGATCTTGATGATTTTAAAATGTTGCTGATGAATAAAGAAAGAAAGGGAGTTTTTGTAGACAATTTTTAAAAAAATGATATTGTAAAGTTTTCTGTATTTGGTTTTTTTGAAATTTTTTTTTTATTGCACATTAATTGAATTTTATTGTTGGTAATTTGGGAATTATAATTGCACAAATTGGGCGTTTTGTTTTCAAACTGATTGGGAAATTATGGGTGATAAGTATGAATGAGACGGATGATAAGGACGGAAAGTAAAAACCAAAAAAAAAAAAAATTATCTAGTGAGGGATTATAATTTTGTTTTATATTATGATAGAATTGAATCTAGTTCTCTTGTAAAAAAGCCGGCTTTTGAAATAAAAAGTTCAGTTTGGCACATCCGCGTTAATTTTTCAAAAATTGTCCTCCAGCATCGTGTAATCTAGTTTTGAAGAAAAATATCGCTTAAACTTTACATTACTAGAAGTGCTGGACTGTCTGGGCTAAAGCAAAAGATTTTTCTAGACCAAACCTTATGGCAAGTGAGAAGTTGTAGTGTATAATACTTTTTCGAAAGCGAAAATTCAAACGAAATATTTTTGTAGTTTAGAGACATTTTCACAAGAGAAAAAAAAGAAATTTCCATCGAAAACAAAAACAAAAAAAAAGCAATTTGACAATGTAAATTATTTAGTAATAATTCAAGACTTATGCTTGAAGTAGAGTGAGTTAGAGAAGGAGGCAGATAAAGATAAATAGCTTGATATATACTTTTTATAATTCGCCTCCCTATACAACGTTATCTTGAAAATGTTACTTTATCAGTGCATATAATCGTAGAAAATATTGACGGACATGTCTTGCACAACTTTCAGATAAATATTATTATTGTATTATTTAGCTTTTAAAACAAAACAAAAAATTATTGTAAACATGATTCGTATATACATTCTCTGAAGAAATTTCTTAAATATCTTTTAAGCATAATTCTTATCTTTTAGTTAAGGTTTTTTTTATTATGGCAAAAAGAAAAACACGAACCTAAAAAAAAAGCAAAAAAAAAATTTCTCCAGAGTAACGAGTCATTGTCTTCTCAAAAAAAAAAAAAAAACAAAAAAAAAATGATGATTGTAAAACAACTTTTATGTAGAGTGTTAATTTCAACACATGTGTACATTAATATTTATTTTGTTATCTAATGTTTTTTTTTTTACTTTATTTAACTTTTTTTTTTTTTTTTTTTTTTTTTTTTGAAATATAAGACATGTTTTATAAAATGTATTTTTTTATTTTATTGTTTCTAAGATTCTATTTGTAGATATAAAGATACATGTATTGTTATAGTAAAATTTTTGCTTGAATAAAGTAATTATATTTAAAAGAAGAAAAATAAAAAAAGATATTTCATATTATACTTATATGTCCTATGTAATTATAAACGTGTTTGAAGCATTAAAAGAGAAAAAATTCGAAAAAATAAAAAAAAAAATAAAAAACAAAAGAAAAAACCTGTCGAAATGCAATTTGATTACGTTTAATAGATATTCTATTATTTATATATACATATACATATGTATATTATGAGGTCTAAATACATACGAGTATTTATAGTCATATAAAAAGATAGTCAGCATGATCATTATAAAATATTAAAAAAGGATTGCGACCGCGCGACTTAACATTTTCTTTATTTTATGTTTTTTTTCTTCTTTCTTTCAAAAAAAAAAAAAAAAGCCATTTTTTCACCTTATCCAACCTGTTTTATCATCGACTATACGCAGCATAAATACATATATTTTTAAAAATAGAAAAGACAGTAACAAAGCAAAAAAAAAAAAAGCATAAAAGATATAAAAAAAAAATAGTCATATAGCCTAGCCTTTTTTTTATTAGAAGAAAAAAATTTATCTATTTTTAGTATATAACACAGACAATTATAAATATATAGTTACTTAGATACTTTTTTTTTTTTTTTTTGATTATCAAGTCTCACAAAAATGCAACATCACAAATAAAAAATTAAAAAATAAAAGAATCTAACTTCTAAAATAAAAATATTAAATTAACGATGAGACGATCTTAGTATTCTTCTTCCAATGCAACAAAATATCTAAAAAATTTATTTTAGATAAAAAAAAAAACTATCTAAACAGCAGAAAAGCATCCTTTCTAGAGATACATTTATATCCAAAATTAGGGTCGGGCCTCAGTCTAGTCATATATATATTCTGTATGTCTGTATATATAGCGTAATGTTGAGTTTGTGTATGTATATTATATGAAAAATGCTAAAAAGTTAACTTGAAATTTCTTAAGAACAACTTTGTTTTTGTTGCTTTTTTTTTCTTCTCCAATTTCCTCCTCTTTTCTTTTTCCTAATAAAATAGAATTTTTTTTTTCGTATCATTTGATAAATGCATTTCTTGTGCTGTGCTCGCATAAAAAACATGCGAGACTATGCGCGATTGTATATATTATATATTATATAGTACATGAGTGTATCTATTCTTGAATAATAAAAATATGCATTGCAGCATTTTTTGAAAACGTATTAGTGCGTGGGTCGTTAACCTACGAATTTCAGGGTCATATAGAAGTCAAACTAGATGAGTTTACAGAAAAATAAAAACATTTTAAAGAAATATCTATGTTGAAAAAAAAACAAATAACAACAACAAGAAAGAGAATTGTTTCACTCCAGTGCCAGTGCTATTTTGAGTATATATGATATATACAGAAACGTTAAGATACTTTCTCTTCTCTTCACGTACCCAATTGCTTCTTATTCCCTAAAATATAGCAATATGGAAGAATATGATACAAGTTATGCAGCAACATTTTTGCTCCAAAACTTTATCGAATAGAAATTATAAAAGGCAAGGCAAAAGATATCTTAAAATATAAAGTAGATACTATGTACTGTACATATGTATATAAAAGTATCTAAAGATACAAGCAAAACAAAATATCTTTTTTTTTTTTTTTAATATGAAAAGGCACAGCATCGCTTTTTATATTAAAAAATAAAAATGTTTTACTTGATTTAGGTATCGTTCGCATGTTATGTGCGTTTTTCACATTTCATTAATTTTCCAGTTTGGGTTGGGTTGGGATTTTTTTTTTTTATTTTTTTTTTTGATGATGAATTTTTTTGGATTGGGATCGAATAAAATATATACATATGTAATTTGGATATATATGAAGTGACTGTTGTTGTTGTTTTTGTTGTAAATTTTAAAGCCTTTTTTTTAATGCTCTCTTTTTTCTACTTGTTTGGCACCATTGCATTTTTAGTTTGTTTTTTTTTCTTCCTTTTTTGAAAGTGTGTGTTTGTGTGTATATATGTGACGTATATGTGTTGATGTTAGTTAGTATATATATATATTTTTCTAATCTATCTTTATTTGGTCTAGGCCTATGTACTTTTCATTTGATGGGTTTTTTATGTAGTTTTTTTTTTTTTTTTAGCAATATAAGGGGAATATATAAAAGTTAGAATGGGATAATACATACATATGTATGTATGTATATGAAAATGATTTGAAGTAAAAATATTTTTTAGGCCTTTTTGTTGTTGTTGTTGATATAATGCAAGAGAAGTGTACGTATGAGTAAAAATATTGAAGGGAATAAAAGACACAGGACTTTTATGTATATGTAGTGTTTATATGAAATGAAGTGGCATAAAATTTAAAGCCCTTTTTTATCTGTAAACTGTGTTCATATCACAAGAAAAATGAAAAAAGTAAATGAAAGTGAATGAAAACTATGAGAAATAAAAAATAGATAATATTTGAAGACAAACAGAGAAAGAAAGATGCAATTTGATAAGTTTATTTGGTTTTTAAAAAAAAAATTTTAAAATAATAAATGAGCGATTCATTGGGTTGTATGTAAGTTTTTTTTTTTTTTTTTGCCGGTTTACTGGTTAGTTGAATATTTATTGCTCGTATATAAAAATTTGTTAAGTTTTAGATTTTTCTTTAAAAAGAAACCAAAAATTCTAAATAACATAAGGAAAAATTATCATGTGTAACTGGATAATTTCATAAAATACAATTTGACAAAACAAGGAGAAAGTTTATTGATTTGTGCACACTAGAAAAAGATTTTCTAATAAAAATCACCCAAAAAAAAAAGGGAGTCTTAATATCTTAAAAAAATTGTTGAAAAATTTTTCCAAAATATTTTTTTTAACCAATTTTTCTGAGTATGAAAAAAAAAAATCAAATATGTATCTGATAACATTATCTAACAAACATATAATTCAAATATTGAATATGTGCACACAACATTCGAGCTACCTAAATTAAATTTTTTCGATAAAATGTTTTTTTTTGTCTTTCTAATGTTTTTTTTTTTTTTTCAAATCATTTCGTGTATGTATTTTAATTTTAAAGCCCTCAGGGTAAAAAAAAAAAAGATACTTAAATTATTATCTAAGTAGCTTGATTATATGACTATGAATAAAAATTACAAGAAAAGTATCTGTAGATAGAGCTGTTTGGTATTTAAAATCTTTGTTTTTCCAAAGTAAGATAAAATAAAAATGAAGGAGGAGGTGGTTATAGAGTGTTAGTTTTTGCGCTAAAGAAAACATAAAAAAAAAATTTTGTTATGTGTAAAAAATTTCGTATAAAGGTGCACATAAGCTTTTCAATAAATAAATTTTTTCGTAATTGACAAAAAAAAAAAAAACAAAAAAGACAAATGAAAAATAGATTTTCTCTGACGACATAATGGAATTTAAGAAAAATTAATTTGGAATGTTGAAATACTGTTGTTGTTTTTTTTTTTCTTGTATTTTGCAGAAAGTATCTATATTACTTAGGTATTTTTTGTTTTTCTCTTTGACTAGTTTAATGGTTTTGCTGTTTTTCTAATTTTTTTTTAAAATTGATTTTCTACTCTTGAGTTTATCTATAGAAAAACTTTCTACTATATTCGTGTCATTTTAAATAAAAAATTAAATAAATAAAAAAAAAAAAATTCAATTACAACCAAAAAAGTAAATTTGCTATGCTAAAATTTTATCTCTTTTATTTTTTCTTTGTGTAAAAAAAAAAATTTCACCTTGATTATAATTAATATACCTTATAATCATGTTCTATATATCTTCGATTATTCAAACATATACTCAATATATTTACTTAGATATGTATATATTTTTTTTCATGTCCATGACATACAAAAGTCATACTTTTCAGTTAAATTGAATATTATTAAAAAAAAAAAACAATTTTTTTTTTAAAAGCTCTTTGAATAATGACATGAATAATTTTTATGATTTTTTAAGAAGCAATAACATTCGTGTTTTTTTTTTCTCTGTGTACTTATTATTAACAGATACTTTTTTTTTTTATTATTGAAAATTAACAACATACCTACATGAATAGCAAATCAAACTGTAAACAACGTATATAGTAGTCGACGTGGTATGGTTTATTGCTTAATCGTATATATATTTTTTTAACATTTAAACATTTAATTTGCAATCGGGTATTTCGAATGAAAAATGAAGCTAAAAAGTAAAGAAGAAAACAAAAAAAAAAACAACATTCGAATAAATTTTGAAAAATTATGAAAATGAATAAAACTAACAAAAAATCGCCATTTTAATCGCAATGATGCGAGATATTTAGTTGTTTTTATTGTTGTTATTTTATTACATCGAGGTCTTTCGCATAAAAATTTTCAAAAAAAAAAAAAAAAAAAGAAATTCGGCCAACGGCCATCCTCATATGACCTCCATGATTGCATGATTTTGCCTTTACTTTATTATTATTTTTTTTTAAATACAAGTTTTTTTTTTTTTTTTTGCTTTGCCCTATGATATGATGCGGTCGCGGTGATGGTTTTGTGGTTCTCATTAAATTAATAACGTTGAAATGTGCTTGGCGATAATAAAAAAAAGCATTTTTTTTTTGATAGATACTATTTTTTGTTTCTGGAAACACAAAATTTTGTAAATAAAATATATGCAGAGAGACTAATACATGCATATTATAATTTTGGTATTAAATGTATCTTGTCATCAAGCATATAACTATGTATAACTGATTATGCATTATCATTGCTTTAGCTTGTTAGGCTGTTTATTGTTGTTGCTATTTTTTGTATATATGTATGTGACTAGTATTTACATGGCCCCCCAACTGCAATATATGTATTTTCAAATTTTTATGTTTTTTTTTTTGCTGACCACTTAAGGCTATTTCTATGTATACACAGAAAATGTATATACGAACAAATGATAAAATTTTTTTGAGTAGATACTTAACGTATGTACATACATAATTTGGTGTCAGCTAGCGCAAAATGTTGCGCCGTTTGTTGCGCAAGATAACATATGTACATATGAGTATAAAAAGTATCTATAGATTTTTGAACGTCTTGTTTTCAATTTTTACGAATCATATGCTGCTGCGTGCTGTGTTATAATAATATATTTTTTTTCTCTTTGCTGCAAAAACAAAAACAAAAAAAAAAAAAAAGAAATAAAATTCAATAGCCCACATAAGTATCTGAATATCTTTTTTTTTCTTGTATGAATAAGAAATATGAAAAAAAAAAGAAAAAAATAATAATATACACAAATTTAAGTACATTATTTAGTAAAAGAAAAAGTACCTATATCTAAAAGATATCTAAGCTACATACATATTACATATATGATTAAATACTCGTTTGTTGGAAGATACATTCTCTTAAAATCTTGACGTTTCCTCAATTTCTTCGTCGTTCATCTCCCCGAATACGAACACTAAAAGAAAGAAAGAAAAAAAAAACAAAAAAAAAAAAGAACATATGTTAAGTATTTTATGCATAATTCAGCATATATAAATTTATAAAGATACTTTTTTTTTTTTGGCTTCCAAATAGAAAAAAAAAAAAACAAGAAATATAGAAATATTTTTTGAAACGGCCAAATTGCGGTCATTTGGAGAAACAACAAAAAAAAAATTTTTTTAAAGTTGTTGGTTATTATTTTTTAATTTAATTTTTTTTTTTAAATTTGTTTGATGCGTTGGCAAAAATGAAATTTGATATTTTCAAAAATATTGTATGTATGTATTTTGTTGGAATAGAAATAAAATGACTTGATTTAAATTCGACATCCATGTATTATAACTGTTAATGTGTCTCGTATAGTATATGTATGTATATAGAAAGATAAAGATACATTAACACTCCGTTCAATCTTAAATTTTACCTACGCCAATCAATTTTAAGTATCAAAATGTTACATATTTTGACTCCTTGTAAAAGTATGTTCCCGTGGGACTAGAAAGCTGAAATTTGGCCATAATATTCCTTGAAGCCTCTAGTTTTATGTGAACTTTGAACGGTGAAGATCCGTTCACTAGGGCAAAAGTTATAGGGTAAAATACAAAACAAGTCATTTTTCGAAAAAAAAACTTTTTTTTCCCTTATATGGGGCCCTAAAAATTTCGTACCATGACCCTCAAAAAAAAAATGCATTTTAATTCTTGGACTATTTTCCGACCTATTGCATTTTATTTGACTCAAATTGGTGCAATACAGCCCGAGATATAAGAGTTCAAAGTTGAAAAGTCACATATTTTTCATACAAAAAATTTTTTATTTAAAAATTCAAAAATATTGAATTATTTTTTTTTTTTAATTTTTATATGGAAGAATATGTGACTTTCCAACTTTGAACTCTTATATCTCGGGCTGTATTGCACCAATTTGAGTCAAATAAAATGCAATAGGTCGGAAAATAGTCCAAGAATTAAAATGCATTCTTTTTTTGAGGGTCATGGTACGAAATTTTTAGGGCCCCATATAAGGGAAAAAAAAGTTTTTCTTCAAAAAATGACTTGTTTTGTATTTTACCCTATAACTTTTGCCCTAGTGAACGGATCTTCACCGTTCAAAGTTCACATAAAACTAGAGGCTTCAGGGAATATTATGGCCAAATTTCAGCTCCCTAGTCCCACGGGAACATACTTTTATAAGGAGTCAAAATATGTAACATTTTGATACCTAAAATTGATTGGCGTGACTTTTTTATTTAGCACTCTGTAACTCGTGCCCTGTTGCAGGGATCTTTTTGGTACCAAAGAGAGTTTTGTAGAAAATGACGAGCCCAACACTGTGCAGAAATTTCAAGTCAATCGGACCACAGGGTCCCGAGATATTCAACTTTGAAAACGGAATTTTGACGAAAACGGTCAGAAATTGAATGGAGTGTTAAGTATGTTGTCATTTTTGTTGGTTTTTTCATTTTGTTTTTTTTTTTGTTTTTTTTTTTCCAAAAAAAAATTGCTCATAATAGATACAGATATATGAACATACTATCTGTTTAAATATTATATTTATAACATGATTATTTATTAATATATTATTACATTATTGCATATTACTGTGAAAAGATAGCGCAGAAAAGTAGAGCATGATATTTGTATTTGTTGATATGATAGTCGTCGGCATACAAAAACCAAAAAAAAAAAAAACAAAAAAAATCACATACATATGTATATATTTTTTTTATATTTTGCTTATTTTTATTTATCTTGTAATAGTTTTTTTTTTATTTTATTTTGACTTGGCATAGAAACGAAAACAAAAAAAAATTTATTAAATAAAGCGAAAATTTCATAAAACAAATGAAACATTATTGTGAATTGTCTGGAGATAAAGTAATGTATTTATACAAGAAAATAATGAAAATTTAGAAAGACAAAAAAAAAAAGATACTTTTTGTACCAGATTAAAAAATTCGTGTTCTACGAAAAAAAAAAAAAAAAATGCGAGCAAAAATATCTCAGGTGAAAGTTATGAATCTGAAAGTATTGGAAATTATATCTAAAAAATAATAATAAGCAAAATGTCGACACACACACATACACACACACACACACAGATCACAAAATGCTAAAGAAAGTAACACAAATATTTTTTTTCAAAGTAACGGCAAATTTTTTCTTGAACAGCAGAAAAACAAAAAAAACGTGTTTGATGATGAGACTCATGAGAAAAAAAAATCCTTTTGCATAAATTAAATTTCCTTAATCAAAATTTAAAAAAAAAAAAAAAAACATGCTTTTGCATATATGCTGAAAAGGTGTTATTGTACATATCTTAAAATTGAATATCTTTTTAGATATGCAAATCTTATGATTATGTATTATTATTTTTTTTCGAGTTTCCTTACAGTAGTTTTTTTTTTTTTTTTTAATATTATTAACCCTTTCTTTCAACTAGAAAAATATTTTAAATTACTCTTGTTGTGTTGTCATCTGTGTAGTACCTTAACAGTTTTGTTAAAAGGATAACACGGAAACATGTTTTGCATACAACAATAACAAACCGTAATCAGATGTATATGCTACTTTTACAAAATAAAATATTTACGAACATACAGATACTCAAATGTACTTTCACTATTTAACATAAATTTTTTTATTTAAAGCAAAAATTTCTTTTATTTTTTTAAGAATGAAAAAAAAAAAAGTGAAAATGTGAAAATGATCCTTTTTATCCTTAACAGTTATAATGACAAGAGAAAAAGAGAGAATTTCAAAGACAACTTTTCCACTCTAATTTTTCTTCCTTTATTTTATTTTATTTTATTTTATTTATTTATTTTTTTTTTGGTATGCAAATTACATTTACGCATATGTGCTACACAAACTGTAAAATGTGTTGCAATTGAACTTTTCCTTCTTCATTTTTTTTTTTTAAATTTGAAAGAAGAGCCCTTTCTTTTATATTAACTATGAATTTTTATTTTTCCTTATATGCAAATTATATTTTGTCTCCTGCATATTATATATGCTTTTGTTATCATATGTACACATATGTATGTGTCGTTATGTGTGTGTGTTTGTGCATATATGCAATAACATAATCGTGGGAAAGAGTTTAACAATACTTCCTTTTGCACTTTAAAATTTTTGAAGAATTATTGTATTTTTTTTTTCTTCTTTTCTTCCTTCACAATTTTCTTCCTTGATTTGATTATCTTTTTTTTTTTTTTTTTTTTTTTTTTTTTGAATTTATAATTTTTTTTTTTTTGAATGTGATGCAAATCTTACTGATTTGAATAAAAGAATGATTTAATGACATTTAAAGAATTTAAATGCAACTTTTTTTTTTTTTTTAAATTCTTTTTATGCAAATTGGCATTTCAGGTATTAGAAGGATATTTGCGTATAATTTATGCTTGATTGATATTTAAATTTTTTTATGTGATCTTCTTCTTTTGGTTTGTTTTGTTGTTATAAGAAGTCCTGATATGCATTTTTTTTTTTTTATTTTTTGTTATTGATAAAAGGTCAATAAAATAAATTAAATGTGTTTTTTATTTGTGTTGCAATAAAGAACAAAATATATTTTTTTTTTCTCACGATAAGATCACGTTTACACATTTATTTTCAAGGTGTTCGAAAAAGGATAAAGAAATATTTGATGATACTTTATGTATATGTATATTTTCACTAATTTGCATAAATTCTTGCTAAAACGATTTATCGTGAATAAATTTCTATAAGGTTGAAAGGTAATGCAATTTGATTTTAGTGTTATAGGAATAGAAATATGTACACATATTTTTGGTTCCAGCTGTGGGATATTTGTATTTTGATCGTGAAGGGTAAAATATGTGTTCAACTGATAATTTTTTTGCTGCAAATACCTAGAAATGATAGTTAAATTAATTTTTTTAAATCGATTCTAATTATTTTTAGCTTTTAAAAGTCTCCGGTGTTTTTATCCTTTTTAATATTTTTTTTTTTTTTGAACACGTTTTCTTGAGTGTTTTTAATCATTTTTCTAACAAATTCTTACTTTAATAATTTTAAAGTTTATCTCAAAGAAAATCCAAAAGACAAAATGGAAGGATCTGCCTCCAATATGAAAAAAATACCAAAATATTTATGTACATTACACATAAATTCTAATGTCGCCCTTTCATTATAAAGAAAATAATATCCTGAAAATATTGAAACGTGTGCCACCCATTCTTATATGTAAGGAAGGAGGGTGCAAAATTTATATTTTTAAACGAATCACCTCACGTACAATTGATTCATACATATTTTCAATATATAAAGTCTTTTGCAATATTATCATCAACATCCCTTGCGTAATATTATATTTGCCTTTTTTTTTTTTTTAGTTATTCTTCTCTTCATTCTCGAGGGATTGTCAATATTTTGTATTGTTGCCATTTTTTTTTCTTCATCTTTTTGCGATATAAATACACGGTTTTGTACATAAGGGTAATGCACCCTTAAATAGCAAAAACAAAAAAAAAAAAAAAAAAATAGTAATAACCAAGTTAAAGTAATGCTTCTGCAGTAGCAATAATAAGATTTATCTAACTGTAAAAGTACAACCCTCCTGTGGATGATGATGACACGTTTTGCAATTTGATAATGATGATGCCGGAATCTAAATTCAATGTTTAATGATTTTTTTCTTATTCGAAAAGAGTGGGATTTTTTTGGAATGATGATGATGATGATATTATGAATGCAAATGGCAATTTTTTTGGTTTTTTTTTTACGAAATGGTCGTTAATACGTGGCATATTTAAAAAAATTATTAATCTACCGATTTCGAGAGAAAAGTTGCGATATTTTTTTTTATACTATCGCCTTTCATACTCGATTACCCAAAAAAAAAAAAAATGTTAAATACAAAAAAAAAAGATAAGAAAATCTATAAAAAAGCAAACTTTTTCTTCATCATTATGTTTTATTTTTATTTTTCACAAAATACAGTTATATGCAAATAAATTGAATAATTTAAAATTTAAAAAAAAAAAAAAAAAAAGACAACCAATTTAAAATTTTATTGAAATCTCGCGAAGAAATGAAGAGAAAAAGGTCGATGATTTAAAAAAAAAAAAAAAAAAAAACAAAAAACATTAAAAATTATGTTAATGCAATAAATTGCATTTTTGTTGGCTTGTAATGAGGAGAAATTTATTTATTTTTTTTTGCATTTTTTTCGTTTCTAAAAAAAAAAAAACAATAAAATAATGCTAACACGTTTCCTGTTCAAGCAGCTTATGTATACAGCTCGAATTTATAAGCTCTGGCTTAATTTTTTTCTTTCAAATAAAAATTAAAGTTATTTACATAAAAGGGAAATATTAGTTGATTTTATTTACACAATAAAAAAAAAAAAGAGCTTATAAATGTCTAAATTATGCCAAAATGTTATATGTGTTCGGGCATGTAAAGCTATTCATAAAGGCAAAAATTAACTAAATTACCAAGTCAAAAAAAAAAAAAAAAAAATACAGAAAAAAAATCAATCAAGCAACCAACCATGGATTTTACGCAATGAATATCCACAAACACAGGTAAATGTTTTTTTTTTTTTTAAATAATGAAGGCCCTTTCACCTGACACCGGTCACTATTAAATACAAAATAGATACATTGACCGTTGCTATTACTTTTGTTGTTGCTGTTTTATTGAAAGTGCGCGCAGATTAAGCGAGTATGCTAAAAAACAAGGGCCACTAAAAAAGGCAATATATTTAAAACAAAAAATTGTATAGCAATAGGTATATAGCGGCAGCACTTTACACCTTATATTCACCATATTGCATAGGTATAATATGTGTTTTTTTTTTGTTTGTATATATGTATGTACATGCCCACCTTTACCTTTATGCGTTTGTAAATTTAAACGGTGCGATCAAAAAATTGCTGATGTTGCTGAATATATTATATTATATTGGGTGCTGTGTGTGATATAGCAGCTTAGCAGCTATAAAAATATGCTGTTTTTCAGGTTGCGTTACGTTACGAGTTAGAAAAAAAATAATATGTACCTATTTGTACTTTGTATTGCGTTTTTTACGACACTTCGCTATTAACGAGGTTATGTGAACCTTGGGCAGATTTTTGTATTAAAAAAACTCCAAATTTTTCGATAGCCAAAGAAATATATAAAGACAGAAAAAAACATAGATACATATATTGACGATATATTTTTATAGGTCAGCTTACCAATACACATTTCTGCTGTGTTTATTGTTTTAAATGAAAGAGTCCAAAAATATTAGGCATAAATTAATTTTTTTTTTTTTTTTTTTTTTCAGATATTTTTTTTTTTTTGTATAAAATTTTTTAATGTTTTTCTGTGTTGTCTTTATGCGTATTTTTAAATAATAAATTTGTAATTTAATGGCTTTGCAAGAAATTTGAAATCTAGCGGTGAAATAGCATGTAAAATATATATCGCATGAATATATCGGTGAATGACTTCTCACTAGTAATGTGGAGGTTAACAAGTTTAACAATTTTTAGTTGGAAGTTTTTTTTTTCTTTTCTTTTTGCTGTTTTTAAAATGTAATTACTTTATTTGATTTGTTAATTTTTTCTTTCTAAGTAAATAATAATAGTTCATGCATATAATTTGACATTTAATGCATACATGTTGGAATTAAGAAAAGAAGCAGAAGAAAAAAAAAAGCCAAAATTATAAATGATTTAGCGTGTTATTGAGATGCTTTTATGCTATTGATGAAATTATCTAAAGCTTAGGTGTATGACTTACAGTCGGAGTTTTTTTAAGTATCAACACTAATAGCAGTACAATTATCTAAGATTAATGTTTAAAAAAATACGAATAATTATGACACGCTCTTACAAAGGGTAAAAAAATGTCAGATAAAACTGAAAATATTCAGCAACTCTTAAATCCTAAGTGTTTCTCCCACTTAATCTGTAGAAGTAAAATTATTGAGTAGAATAAAAAATAAAAGACAGGACTTAAATATTATCCTTGAGATCTGACAACACTTTTATATAATTTTATGCTCTACGTTGCGTTGTTTGAAGAATTCCATTTGAAAGTTAATTTTAAAAGGATACTTGGGAAATCAGTTACAACTTCCCATTTTTTTATGATTTTCAGGCATAAGTCGAAGATTTCGAGGTCAATTCGTAATTTCAGAAGTTTTGACACATCACTCATTATCTCTGTATCTGTTTGACACTTGTTAGAGCAAGATTCCACAAAGTTGGAAGCTTTCTTTTTAAGGATCTTAAAGACATATCAAGAGTCAAGGTCGGAGATATAATATATTTTTCGAATGAAACAGGATGGTTGTAAATATATTTTGCCCTTGTGTCAATCATTATCTCCCTAGAATTACTCTAGCCGTGGTATCAAAATGGCACTAAGTGCTAATTGGGTCTTTAGAAGAAGTTCCATAACTTTCACATCAACCAACCAACCAACCAAGATTTGTTTGTTTTTTTTTGTTTTCTTTATTTCATCCTTGATCCTCAAGAATAATTTAAATTTTCTGGCTTTCTAGTCTAGGCTTGGTCAATGTTCTATCTAGAAAAGTGATTTCAGACAATCATCTCAAGACTTCCAAGATTTTAGGAGCCAATACTTAATCATTTTAGCCACCTACAGAACTTTAATGTTCCTTGAAGCATTCTATTTTACTTTTAAATTTAAAAAGAACCGTCAAACTGAAAATTTCATTTAAACGAGATTGAATTGAATCTTTTGGTCTTTTTTAAATGATGTTTTTGTTTTCTATTGAGCGTGTAATTTTGAAATTTTGGCTAAAATTTCTTTAAAAAGTTGAATAAGCAACAAAAATATTGAATTTTCTAATAAAAATCTTTTATTTTTTTCTTTTCTCTTCAATTTACAAATGACGTATACATTTAAAAAGTGTCAATTTCCGTTCTTGAATGAGTGTATGTGAATGAATCATCATCATTGTATTAATTGAATGTAATGGAGTATGAAAAAAAAAAGAAAAAACATTTTCTTCAATTTTATCGCATTTAAATTTCTCTATAATTTATTTTGCCTTTTACTTTATTCTTTCTTTTTTTTTCTTTTTCAAAATAAAAAAAAAAAAGATTATGTGGTGCTAACAACAAATTGCTACTGAACTCCCAATCCTCAATCTTATCAAATTTGGCGATAAAATAATAGAAAAAAAAAGCGACAACTATTATGTACTTTCCCCACTCAAAATAAAATTTAGGAACGATCTATCTTAATGTGCGTGTACACACTTTTATACATTTAAATGCACTCTTATGTTGAAAAATAAAAAAAAACACAAGAAAAATAATAAAATAATCATATTAAAATTATACTTGAAAATTCCACTAACAATTTTTTAGTGCTAACTAGTTTTTTGAATTTTTTTTTCTATACAAAAAAAAAAATAACTAAAAAAAAAAGGCTTTGCTCCACTACAACTAAACTTAAATTTTTTATTAAACAACATCCCACACAAAATATCTTTTTTGTAGAAGCATTTATCGCGTCTCTTCTCATACTTTTATGCTATCCAACTAACTATAGATATATGTATATAATATTAAAAGCCCTTGGGTCTTAATGTATCTGTGCATTGATATTGCACAATTTTCTTAGTAAAAATTTTAGCTACATAATAAAATGTCAATGAACTCACATAGATTACACTCCGCTAGACGCGACTTTCATTATTGTACAGAAAAAAAAAAACATTTTTTTTTTGTCAACTTTTTTTGTTTTTTGTTTTTTTCAATTTGAAATTATGCTTTGCAAACGTACTAACTCAACGGCAATCATATATGTATATTCGTACGTCCACAGCTTTTTATATATAATAAAAAACGCAAAAAAAAGAAACAAAATTTGAGCTTTTCATGGTATTTTGTTGGGGCAAAAAAACGAAAAAACAAAAAAAAAAAGATCGCTGTTCACAGATACAATAACATCAGAGAGTATCTTTTGTGTATAATTTTAAATAATGCAATACAACAAAAAAATTAAAATTAATTCAAGTTCTTATTTTTAAATGTGATCAAAAATTGTTTTTGTTGGAGCAGCAACTTGGCAAACTTGTTTATGTGTACAAAAGGGCAAAAAGAGTCATGAAATTGGGCAAGGGGGGGAGGGGCAAATAACTAACGCACATTCACGACGACTTGGCAAAGTTGTTTTACAGATACAAGATACTCACATGAGAAGTGGTCGATGTCAAAAAGGGGGGCCTAGCAATAAATAGGACTGGCAAAGCAATCGCAATGATTAATAACTAGTCTAGCTAGTTTTTTTTTTTTTGCTTTTCTGCTGCTGTTAATACTACTAAGTTGCTTTTGTTCGCTATTCATTTCAACAATTTTTATTGTAAAGGGCTTTTTTTTTATTATTTCAAAGTTCATTTCATTTCGATTCTGTCACTTTAAAATATGCTATATAGATAGATTGTCACTGAGTGTGTGTTTGTATGTATTAGAAAATTTTTGCCACGTGCAATTATAATGCACAAACCAAATAGGGAGAAAGTAGGTTACACGCGCGCCATATTTGCTATGATGATGATATTAAAAATATTTTTTAAAAAAAAGTATTTATATATTTCTTATTAATTTTCTTTTTTTTTAAAAAATAATTTCTGTATCTATACTTTATATCTCTCATATATGTACTTTAAGCTGTTACAAAAAAAAAATAAAATAAATGATTGTCAGGCTACAATTAGAGCACATATAAATTTAATATGTAATGACTAAAGAAAGCCCTATGCCCTACACTCTAAGAGATCTGTGTGTATTATTTGTTATCGACAATTAACTAATGATATCAACAAAAAAAAAAACCAAATTCGTTGCCTAGAATTTAGAAAGAAAATAATAAAAAAATTAGCAAATAAACAAATACTCATGTTTTATAACACACATTACTTTGGTATATGTTTTGTGACAAAACTGACAAGATCTAATTTTTTTTCTTAATAGATATAGATATCTATCGTTTTTTTTTCTATACGTAAAATAGAGAGTTGTTTGTGTTTTTCAGCACAAAAAAAATTTTTTAGATGAAAAATAAAAGAGAAAAAAAAAAGAGAAGCGAATATTCAACAAAATTTAATCAGATGTTGAAATTACATATTTTCGCTGTTTTCGGGTCAATTTTTTTTTTTTTTTCATATGTTCATATGTATGTTATCAAAATGGTGGACGTATGGAATATTACCAACCATAAAAAAAAAAGTACAATAATTTAATCTTGTATTTATTTATTTAATTTTTTTTTTTGTTTAAACAAGAGAAAAACAAAAAAACAAAAAAAACAAGAATTGAACTGTGTATAAATTTGATTAGGTTGAAGATACCGAAATATATACAATATAATTGCGAAATTTGCTATATGTATATATGATAAACAGAAATCATAACAAATTTGTTGTAGATAACATTTACACACTTACATACATTTTTTTTAAGGGAATTTGAAATTGATTGGTGTTGTGTATATAGAAAGAAAAATAGATTTCATAAGATTGTTTTATTAATTTGTTTTTATGAATTTAAAATAATTTTTTTTTTTTGCGTTATTTTTAAAATTATATTAGAAAAATTGCAAAATTTGGCGCAGCTGTGGGATGTTATAGGAAAATACAAAACATTTTAAAACATAAATTATAAATTTAATTGTGAACTTTTATTTGCAAAAAAAAATTTTGGCGCAGCCGTGGGGTTTTACTCAAATATTTCACACAGTAAACAGATCTAAGATCTTAGATCTGCGAAAATTTAATATGACGCGTTTGAATTAGTCCGCATTCAATGCATTGATCGTTTATTATAGAATTTAATTTAGTGTAGGAGGTTTGAGTATTCTTCATCAATGATTAATTGGTAACTGAGAACAGCAAGCGACATGGCATTCGGTAGCTCAATGATTTAAGAGCATTACTCCGGCAAAGTAAAAGTTCCGTGGTTCGATTCCCGGCCGAGTCGAATGTCGTTTTTTCATGTTTTTCAGTTACTACATTAGTGAATTCATATATTTTCTTTATGAGTCATAAAGCCCAGGGTCATTCCACTTACCTCCCCCTTTTTTTTAGCACTGTGTTGAAGCGCATGGCTTATTATTTCATAAAGTTTGATTAGGGTTTTGTTCAGAGGAAACGATAAAAACTAAAGTCCTTATAATCATTAATGCTCCCATTGAGTCATTGACATTTTCATTGCGTTATTTATCTGAAATTTTTCTATTTAAAAAAAAAAAAAAAAAAAGCAAAATAAATCACCTGTGCTAACAAGAATTTCTGATATATCAATAACTAGCTATTTAGAAAAAAAAAAAAATTGTACACCAAGTAAAAGTCATTGAACCGCGATTTGTAGTTTATGTTTTGTGTTTTGTTTTTTTTTTTCTTCTATAATATCAATTTCATGTTCATGTTTATTTTATAATGTTTACCGGATTTTTCAATGATCCGCACACATTTATATTGCACACTAAATGACTCTGAAAAATGGTATATCTCTCTAACTATACAATATATAGCCAAATGTTTAAACAGTGTGCATTTTATCTAATTTAAACCCTCCACAAAAAAAAAAAAAAATAAAAATAATAAAATAAAAATTTTTTGTTCTATTTTGAGTTTCACTTTTTCCATGTCGTTTTTGCTTCTTTTTTTTTTCAAATTTAACGTACATAAAACATAAACATTATTTGCTTAAGACCTCCAAAATTTTCGTTCTTCTACATATATTATTTTTTAAATTTTTATTTTGATATCTATTTATTATTTTTCATTAGAAAACTACACACATGTATGTATGTAAATGCACATATGCACTGTATTTTTTTTCAACAAGAAGAAAAAAAAAAAACAAAACAAAACAAGAACATGAAGTCACAGTTGTTTTTTTTTTTTTGTTTTTTGTTTTCATGAAATGAGATATTTATGCTGAGTCTTAAAAATTGCCTTGAACGAAAAAAAAAATTATAATTTAAATTTTTGAAGGAGGAAAAAAAAAACCAAACAAATTCGATAAATTTTGAAAAGCAGAAATTGTTTTAAAATAAGAACAAAAAATTGCTTTTATTTAGCTTGAACGTTTTTTCTTCTTATTATTTTTCTTCTTCTTAATATTTGAGTGAGTGCAATGACTTTTTTGTAAATACATACTTCAATAATGTCTTATCAGCAAAATAATAAATTATTTGTATTTCTAGATTTTATTTTATTTTTTTTTTCCAGTATTTAATTTAAAAGCATTCATTTATCATCAACAAAAATGCATTCATATGTATGTGTGTTTTTCAATTTTAAAAATATTATATGAGGACTTTGCTGCACTACATAATCATATTTATGACAAATATTTTAAGTAAAAGGAAATTTAAAATGAAAATTACAAACAAAAAAACAAATTCATGTGTGAGAACACATAACCCATTCAAAATTCAATGAACTATGCTTTTTTTTCTGTGAGTTAACGAACTGTTATTGCGATATTTCTAGTTTCTAAATACGCATAGGATTTTCTTGAAGAAAAAAAAATTGAACGTTTACGCACAGAATATCCTGCAATGCACTTCTTATATTTCTTCTCTTCGAAATTTCAAGGAGTTGTAAGCATAAAATACTCGACAGGAAAATTACGATCCTTGCGAGGGTTGTTCTTTAAAAAAAAAAAAAAAAAGGAATAAAATTAACACTTCGTTCTATTTTAAATTTTACACCATCGAATCAATTTTAAGTATTAAAATGTTACATTTTTTGACTCCTTAGAAAAGTATGTTCCCGTGAAAGGTTTAATATTATATGAACTATGAAAATCCGTTCACAAGGGCAAAAGTTATGGGGTAAACTATTTTCTGACCTGGTGCATTTTATTTGACTCAAATCGGTGCAACACAGCCCGAGGTTGCAGAGTAACAGATCTTATTATAAATTTCGAAAAACATATAAAATGAACACAGAGGACGTGTGTTTTTGAAAATGTATGAAAATTATCAGTGCGCACTTTTCTATGTCGCTATCTGCACATTTTTTTTCGAGCACTGATGTAGGTGCCTGTGGTGCCGACACCACCGGCAGGCACATACTTTAGTGATCGAAGAAAATTCACAGGATCCCAAGGTACTCAGCATTGAAAACGAATTTTTGACGAAAACGGTCTAAAATAGAATGAAATGTTACACACATTCCAAATGCTCTGCTATTTCAGGAACATATTTTTTTGTGTAATTTCTTTGCATTGCAAAGCGTCTAAATTTTTAGAAAAAAAAAAAAAAAAAAAAAAAAAAAAGTGAAAAACAAAAACCAAGAAAAAATTAGGTTTTTGTCTTTGTTCCCACGCATGCGATTGTTGATAAAAATTTATGCGTAGTTTGTTTAAAAATTAAAAAAGAAGTGCAGGACGAGGATAGGATATATGCACATCAACAACCGTTGCAGATGTTAAGGGAATATTGTTGGAGTTTAGAAAATGTTTTTTTTTTTTTCATTTTTCAAAACATTTGCCATAGTCATGGAATATAAATAATATAATGTAAAGTATGTACTTATGTAAGGAGACTGTAAAATTTTTTGGCACTCTCTTATATAACACATTCAGCATTTCAATATTATTGACGAGGGTTCAGTAAACAATTTTTTAAAGAAAAAAAATATTTTTCTATTCCTGGAAGACATGTTACACATATGCAACAAGGTTAATGAACCTTTTCAAGTGGAATAGAATATTCGTTAAAAATGAAAAAAATGAAAAAAAAAAAAAAAAAGATAAAAATTTGTTATATATTTGTTTTAAGATATGGAAAAGCAAATTTTTTTTTCTTTTTCTGAAATTAAAGATGAAGCAAAGAGTAAATAGAAGAAAAAAATTTTTTTTCTTCAAAATGTCTTTTGGTAATTTTATATTCTCAAATGTTTTAAAGTTGAAAAACTGAGACCGTTCGTATCAATTTTTCAATACATTCTGTTTAATTTGCAACTGCTTAGACCAAAAATTTTCAAAATAAAATTTAATCACCCTATTTAGTTTTCCAACTGTGTCCCGAGTCTCAAACTAAACGGCATTACAATTACATACATATATGTACATATTTTGCTTTTATTGATTATAATTGGGACCATATGTTGGTGGCGCAGTCGATAATTCTCATAAAATAATTTCCAATAAAAAAAAAAAAATTCATTTTTGACAAATTTATGAGAATACTCGTAAAATGTATGCAATTTAATGAATTAGAGAATTTTTTTTTTGATAAATTAAATAGAATACAAATAATGCGATATTTCTTCAATTAAAAAAAAAAAAAAAAAAGTGCATAGAAAAATAAATTAGGGAAGTTCTGCATCTCTCATGCAACGCAAGAAAGAAAAAAACCCTCATAATAATCATTATTTTCTACTTTTTTTTTTTATTGTGTCAAAATAAATGACAGAATGTATAAAAACACAATCTAAAAAATAAAAAAGTGCGGGTTTCTACTTTTTTAATAATTTAAAATTCGTTGTTTTCTATTTTCTTCTTTTGTGTATGTCATTTTTCTGTGGGTACTACAAACACAACAACTAAATTTCATTTAAATTCTCTACTTACTTTTTTTTTTTTGCGCACCGGATAAATTATTTTGTATGATTTTTTTGACATATAAAATGAAAACGATAAAGAAAAAAAAATTTTTTTAATACACAGAACAAAAAAATTGATAAGATCTTTCAATGAAAATAAAATAGAGAAAGAGAAAAAAAAATTGAATGTCATTAATTTTAATTTTGAAAAATCATCAGGAGGATTGAATCTAGAATCTAAAAAAAATAAAAAATAAATAACACTAGGAAAGAAAGATAAAAAGCATATGGTTTGATGGGAATAAGTCATAATTATTAAGAAAGAAAAGAATTAGAAAAAAAACTAGTCGTTTTTTTTTGTGTTCCTTGTTTTTTTTTGGCAATTTAAAAATGTTTTTTAGTTGATAGTTTTTAAAAAAGGATATAATGGGTTTGAAGTGGTAGACACAAAGGGTAATTTTAAAAATGCAAGATCTTCTGGACGGACGATTCAAGGCAGAAATTATTTTCTTGTTGCAAAGTACCTAAAACGATAATCTGACATCTTGACATAAGAAATACTTAGAAAAAACTAATTTTTAAGCAACCGCCCTCATCGTATTTTGCAAAAATTTGCTTTTTTTGAAATCTCCATTTAAGTCATTTGCATTTCTGAAAGTACCCAAAGTTGAAGTTAGTAAAAGCAATTATTGGGTCTGGTTTTTTTTTGTTTAAAAAAAAAAAAATCTAATTTCTTGCAGGCTTCTTAGATTTTAGCAGTTTACGACAATTTGAGTAAAAACAACTTCCAGCGTCTGTGGACCATTAAAATCACACTTTTTTTTTCTTCTAATTTTAAAAGTGTTTATTGTTAAAGATCTCAAAAAAAAAGATACGAAAATTAGATTTAAATGTCAAATGAATTACGGCTTTGTTCAGCTTTCTATCTTCAACATTTCCTAATGGAAGTCTAGGCCCACGAACAAAAGAATAAAATAAAAAATAAAAATAAAAGAAAGATATTCTAAAGTAATTCTTAATTCAACCTAAATTTTATTTTGTGGATGCTGCTGGTTAAGTTAATTTTTTTTTTTGTCAATTGTAGGCGTTGAAAAACAAGCTAAAATCTCTTATTTCAAAGTGTGACACTACAACGCTAAATGTTGCAGTACCTACATACATAAAAAAAAACCAAAGAACTCTATCCTAATAAATTTAGATACTCGTACTTTTTCTTCTTCTATGTTTGTATAGCGATTCATTCAGTTAACAAACAAAATATCTTAAATTTGATCATCGTTCGTTGTTTAAAAAAAAAAAAAAGAAAGATAATATCAAGGGCACCTCATAGGTAAACCTGTTTACTATAATTTCTTTTTTTTTTTTTGCCTTCTTTGAAACCTTCTCCAAAAATAAAATATGAAAATTTTCTTCTTAAATCTTTCTAATAAAATTTCTACTTTATTTTTTAGTGTGTGGCTAACTTGTGGTGCATTTTGGATTTTGTTTTTTATTTTTTTTATTTTTTGGATTAAAAAGACAAAAAAAAATAAACATTGAAAATTATATTATTAAGGTTGTCTGATTTCATCCTCCTATAAGTCTAATTTTTATTTTTTTTTCATTATCAAATTTCGTCTTCCTTCTATTATTATTTTTTCTCTGTGTTTTTGTCATAGATATACTCGTCTGTAGATGCATATAAGGGATTGAACGGATTGAGGATAAATTTTATTTTATTTTCTTAAATTTTATTTTATTTTTTTTAAAGCTAGCAACTAGTTTTTAGACAAAATTTACAATTTTTTCTCATTTAAACACCACAGTATACCTCTCCAGCTTGTATGTGGTTGAATAGATTATTTAATTTTAATGTGGATGCCTGATTTGGAAAAAATTTAAAAAAATAAAAAAAAAAGTATATAATATCTTTTGGATGTCGAATATTGTTGTTGCAGTTATATGGTGCGGTGCGGTTCTATTTCATGAGATAAGAAAAATAAGCAAGATGCATGTAAAAAAAAAAAAAAAAAAGAAATCTTGAAAAAATTTAGGTCGACAACCGCTAAATGATTCAAAATTCAGACTGAATTCTAGAAATAAGATGCAAGTAAGCAAATGCTTAAACAACAACAACAACAATACAAGAACAACAGCATTAGCAGCAACATTATGGCTTCTCTATGATGATGATGATGATGATGATGATGATAAAAATGGAGTCGTAGAAGTGATCTGTTGAAAAAATAAAAATAAAAAAAATTTGGTTTTTTAAATTTTTTTCCTAAAATTCTTGACAGATTTATGCAACTTTACATGCGTGAAATAAAGAAGATTCTGTGTTTTTTTTTTTCATTGGTTTTATTTTACTTAATAAAATCCCTTGTCTGTCATTATTATAATTTTTTCTTTAGAATTTTTGATTTTGATCCCTTTTTCATTATCTGCATCTTCTTTTAACCCTTTTCCCTTGGATATTGTTTTTTTTTTTTTTTTTTTAACTAATCTAAAAATTATTTTTGTCGTTTTTATTACGCAGTGTGTACGTAATATCATCATTTCACCTGTGTATAATAAATGTTCCCACAATATTCATTCTCTCTGGTACGTTATATTTACCTGAGACTAAATTAAATTGAACAAGTGAAAAGATAGAGTTAATCGCATAAACCGCATTTTATAAAAAAAAAAAAAATCCTTTTTTCTAGATTCTTTTACGATCTAATAAATGCATTACGAACAATTTGTGTTAATATATGTATGTATGTACATAAAAATGGATTGTACATATGCGTGCGTAAAAATACCTATGTATGTTATTTAAAAATTTAAAATAAGAAAAAAAAATTTTGTTGATTGCATGATTTTGTACAGAGTTAAATTTTTCAGTATACATGGGAAAAAACGCAGATGATGATAAAGCCAATTTATTTTTTTTCTCGATTGAATTTAAATTTTAATCCTTTTTTGTAGCGGAATTTATTTTCATTTTTTTAATTTTTAATTTTTGTTTGATTATTTAAAAGTTTAGAAATAATGTTTGATCATGCGAAGATATTTTTTTTTTTTTACATCATATGTAAAAGGATCTTTTCAGAGCGGTTTCAGTGAATGTGGTGAATCATGATACGGATTAGTCAAATTTTAGATGTGGAACAGTGCTATAGCGTACTGAAATTATTTTAGAAAAAGTTTTTTTTTGAGCAATTTCAGATCAATTTCTTTCTTTCTTTTATATTTGTTTCTGTTAACGTACCACTTTTTGGTTCCAAAAACTTTTAATCAGCTTTTGTACGTCCTTAATCGGTTAACAGTTCAGAGAAGTCAAATAAATTTAGGTGGATACTGAAAATCAAGTCACATGTCAGCTCAACAAGTTACACAGCTCAAAATTAATCAAGTTATTTTCTTATGCAGTTATCCTCTTTTTTAGGCACAACAATCTAAGGTGAACTTTGACCTAGAGTTGCTCTGAACTTATTTGATTAAATTCGAACTATAAAGTTTTTCAATAGAGAACGAACTTGTCCAATGAATTAAAGTTGATTAAAAGCTGACTAGACCTATAACAGGAGAAGTTGATCCTGAGATCTTCAATATCAAAAGACAATTCTTTACCTATAATCCTCCAGCCAATGACATTTTAACAATTAATTCATCAAAATTTTCTAATCGATCAAATGAATGCTTACCTTTATTTTTCCAAAGAAAATTCATATCAAATAATCAGGATTCTACATACATATATATTTTTTAAGATTTTAAATTCTTCCCACACACATCACATCCAATATTAAAATTCAACCCTCCACACTGACCATTGGGAATTGCATTTAATTCTGATCCAACAGAGTCATCTATTATTACTATTTGTTTTTTTTTCTTCTTAGTTGGTCCTTTCTTTTTGCATTTTCCCACTATCTAAATTCAATATCAAAAAATGATAAATATTTTTGTTGTTTTTTTTTCCCTTTTGCAATAATTTTATGTATCTTTTTTATACGAGGTCCTTTTTTCAGGTAAAAATAATATTTTTTTTTTTCTATTTAATGCTTGCAGGACACATTTTATATAAGAATCCCTTTTTTTTTCGAATAATAGCAATAATACACACTTGTATCATATTGTGTGTAGCATAGAATAATAGAACCGTTTTTATTAAAGAAGAACCTGCTGCAAATAAATTTTATAGCTGAATTTTAAAAAGGAAAAAAAAAAAAACAAGAAAAAAAAAAAATATTCCCATTGTGTTATTATGTTTCGATTTTTGGATATCGTTTTAATATCCATCACCTGTTATATGCAATGTGTAAAATGTATATACAATGATGATGATAGTTTTGTTTTTTTTTTTTTTCGCTATAAAATTTATATATTATTATTATTACAGACAGGACCCTCATATTCTTTTATAATGTCCTTATAAAAAAAATTTATATTTCGATTTTAAAAAAAAAAAAATTTATTAATAATAATGCAACATTTTTGATACAAGAAAAAAAAGAAGTCAAATGCATTATATTTTGATATTCGTGGTATGTACACACAGCAAGGATCTTTTTTTTTTTTTCTCTTCCTTGAGAAATTTATTATTTATTAAATGCGAACAAAAAGTTGAAAAAATTTCTGTGTTTTGGTTTTTTTTTTTTGTATCCGCGAGATGTTTCTTTTTCTTGACTTTTTGTTGTTTTATTGTTTGTTACTTTTTTTTCTTCTTAGAGTGTATTCGCATTAAGAGTCCTTTGAACAAAAGAAGGCAAAAAAGAGAAATAATTCACATCTATAATAAAAGGATCAAATGATTTGATAACAAATTTATTATTTAAGTTTATTCTTTGATATTAAAAATGATGTTTTTTTTTTCTTCTTCTGTATAGCGGATTGTGTAAAATTTTGACTTTGTTACAAAAAAATTATATGAGGGAGAAGGTGTGTGTGTGTGTGTGTGTGTGTGTGTGTGTGTGTGTGTGTGTAAATGATTTTTTTTTTAAATTTTTTTTTTGGAACAAAGTGTGGGAAGATTTTTTTCTTAGAAATTGAAAGTGTGATTAAAATATAGAACAGGAATCAAAGACTTTTAGGATCTTTTGAGAGCAATTCTGTCACTATTAAGATGATTAAAATTCAAAAAGAAAAAAATTTTCGGACTGTTAAATTTGATTAAAACAAAATCCTTTTTTTCCTGTTTAATTTTTTTCGAAAATATTTGTACAAACTAAATTCATTGTCAATGCGAGGTTTTTCTAAGACATAGCTAATATATAAAAATATGTGAACCTTGTTTGGCGTATTAGTTCAATCACTCTAATGAACAGGTAAGATACAGTAATCGACAAGATCCTTTTTTTTAAAAATGATGACTGGGTTTCAAGGATCTCACTCGCTGAATTCGAAACTTATAGTAAAAATTGTGCGTCATATTAACTTTTATAAATAAAAAAGTTTTCGATTTTTCCTTGTTTTTTCGATTATTTTGTTTAAATGGACCTTTCTGTCTTTTACTCTTCTGAAAAGTTGTTAGGAATCTTTTTCCTTTTTACCCAAAAGTTTCGTTAAATTCCATACTATATTTTTAGAAAAATCATGACTATTTTTGAGGTCTTATATAATGTGGGACCTATTTTCAGGTTCAGTTTTATTAGCCCAATTAATGTGGTTTTCTAAAAAATTTTAATGAAAATTCACTCTTTCAGTAATTTATTATTACCTCACCGAACTGTAACCATGAAAATTGGAATGTAAAGGGGGAAGGAATGAAGGAACATTAAAGAAGATGAAAGTGCACTGTCAATAAATTCCAATTGATATACTCAAAAAACAACTAAAATTTCCCTTAAAGTTTTTTTTTCTCATTCCAAAATCAAAAAAAAAATCTCTTAAATTGCAAACTATTTTATGACTTTTTTAATGTTCCAATTTAAGCCTTCATGCACATTCAACCTTAATTTTGAAAATAAAAAAGCAATTATATTTTCGATATTTTTTGATGGTACATTCAAATAATCTCCAAAACGAATCGAATATGAAGTGACTAAACACTCAAATGTCCTTTTTACGAAATTGGATTTCATTTATTTTCCAATAAAAAAATGCCTTTTATTTTTTCATATTTTTCTTTTTTCTTTCATAAGTGGTTTGCAATTTTGAATAAAATTTCGAAATTGTAATATGGGTTAAAAATTTCCTCTTTTTTTTTTTGTATTATTTTTTTATGGTCAATTTTAATATTTTTCAGTTTATCAAAATTTATTGAAATTACCCACAATAATAATAATAATCTAGCAGAAAGTAATAACACGTTTATCCTTTTATTGACTTTTCTTTCCCTTTTTTTTGTTTTGTTTTTGTTTTTTCTTCAAATCTATGCCTTAGCCTTTAAATGGCTTTTGTTTTTCATATATGCAAAAAAAATATTAAGCTGATATGAATTTCAAGTGGTCAAAAAAAAAAAAAAAAAATTTCCTATAAATAAAAAGAAAGAAGTTGAAAGGGTTGAAGAAATATTTAAATAAAAAACCACTTTTTTTGAATAACAAAAAATTTGTGTGCAATTTAACTAAAATTTTAGATAATCCTTTTCTCGTTTTTTTTTTTGTTTTCTCGTCGAAATAAATTTTATTTTGCCTTTAAGTAATAATTTTTAATTTAAATTTGAATAATTTTAAATTAACGAAACATTTTTATGATGATATGAAAAAAAAAAAAATGAGATGTATTTATAAGGATTTAAAAGGATCTACAAACAAAAGAAAGATGTTACCCTTATAATGACGTACTTTAAATATACTCATAGAGAAGGAAAAGGCAACAAAAAGAAAACAATAATATGTCAGGCCCAGACACAAAGTAGTTTTACACACCAAAAAAGACAATTTTTGATTTTTGTTTTTTGTTTTTTTTTTGTTTTTTTTTTTCCTGTGAACAGACAAGAATTATTAAAAATAGACGAAGAGGGTCATCTTAAAATACATGCGGGTCCAAATTTTTTAAGGTGATTGCATGTCACGAAATACAAAATCTCTGCTGCTTAGTGTTTTTCTTGTTGTTGTTGTTGTTGCTGGTTTGTTGTTTGGAAATAAAAATAACATTGACAGATTCCTTTTTCCTTTTTATTTATTTGTTTGGGTTTTTTTTTCTTTCGTTTTTAAAAGGTAAAAATTCTATATTTCGCCTTATCGTTTTTCTATAAAATAAAGATTTTTTTTAACAGAGTAAATCTTATAGGGTCAATAACCGTGTTCTTTTTCAAGGTTAATTGAAAGACATTTACACCTGAAAATAAATTCGTTTTCAATAATATTCACTATTTTCTTTGGCAGGTATAAATTTTTTGTAGTTGTGAAAAAAAAAAAAAATAGATTTTATAGTCTTGATTTGTGTTTTTGTGTGAAGAAATGAATCACAAACAGAGGAATAATGTTTACGAAAATTGTTATTCATGTCCTTTTTTTTTGTTTGTAATGTCAAGGGATGTTGCACTTTCAATTTCAATTATTTGTTTTTAAAGGAATTTTGAGTCTACGAATTAGTTTTTAAAATTATTGTTTTCCGGATTCTTTGGATATTTACTGTGGAGTTTTTTTTTATTTTTAACTGAAAGAGGTCTCAGTTTAATGAAAAAGGTTTGAGGTACAGCAACAAAGTGACTTAAAGATTTTAATTTAAATTAAAGAATATAAACTCCTAAACGGGCTCATAAGTTTATTTTAAAAGAAATCCTTCTTTTAGAATTTTGTTTTCTCAAAAATAGAAGGAAATCTATAATGAATTTTTGTTTTAAAATCCAAATGGATTTTCAGGACATTTTACCAAACTTAATTTTAAATAGGTGACATTTGAATTTCAATCCACTTCAGATTCGAAAACATCACGGTTTTCTCTTCTTAAAAAAAAATTATTTTTCTCAATTAAGTTTTTTCAACATCCTTAAAACATCCTTCTAATAAAAAAAATTAATTTTTCCCTTTCACCTTAATTTCCTTTCCTTTAATTTTTTCTTGTTAACTTTTTCAAATAACAATTTTCTCAGAGTTGTCACCGGAAAAAGGATTTCAAGGGAGCACCAGTTTGCATTTGAATTTTAACCAACTGTTTATGTCTGTTAGTCCTTTTTTTTTTGTGTTCTCCAATCATTTGTTTTTTTTTTTCGTACGTACTTAAAAATTACTGCAATATGAAAAAAAAGAAGACACACAGTGTATGTAATTCAATGCAATTCAATGCAACATGGATGTGTTTTTTTTTTTTTTGACTCTTCTCGAATTTTTGAAAATAGACATCTTGCGGGTTATAAATGATTCAAAACATTTGTCTGATTGAAAAATTTTAAGATAGATTTTTTTTTGTTTTCTTATTAAAGCATACCTGGCACTTAATTTATTTATCATTTAGTTTGTATATTAAATTTGATTTTTTCCTGAAACATACAAAAAAACAAAAAACAATCTTCTTTCTACGGGTCTTCTTCTTACATCATAGTTAACATTATCACACCATGAATCCTTTACTTTTTTTTTTTTTTTTTGCTTTCTAAAATCCTTTGATTGGAAATAACATTTCCTTCACACATGTTATAATGTGTAAAATAATAGAAAATATATTCAAAATGTAATCATAGCATAAAAAGTTAAAAAGTTAAGAGGTTTTTTTTTTTTACTAGAGAGAAAGAAAAGAAAAAAAAAATGATAGACGCGAAAAAAAAAAACATTAAGGAAATTTTTTTTCTTTCTGTTTCACTAAAAATTTAGATAAATTCATCACTGCGCTTATACAACGATTTACGTACCCTTTCAATGTAATTTTCATTTCATTGGGCTCCATTTAACCGCACCTTTATTCAATAGATACTATAGACGTTATAAAAATGTTACGTATTAGCCCATTAGCACAAGATGATGTTGATGATGATGATGATGGTAAAGAGAAAAAAAAAATGATGATGTTGAAGACGTAAAGGAAAACAAAAACCATTAGATAAGAAAGAGTATACAAATTCATTTTTTTTTTTTTAAATGCAAAGGTAAATTATAGCAATGGCAATGAAAAAAAAAACAAGAAAACAAAAAAAAAAAAATTAGATACATCTGCGTGGGAATTAAAGTCATATGCAGACATTGTGCATATAAAGAAGATATATAAAAAAAATGTATAATAAATGCATCTGGTTTAAGAAGAAAAAAAAATCATTTTAATTGAGAAAAAAAAAAAAAAAAAGATGATAGAATGGGTTTTGATTATGTGGGCGAATTTATAACAATAGAATTTGGACTTTTTTTTTTACAATTTCGGCCTTTTTTTTTTTCTCGAATTATTTATTTAAAATTTATAAAAAATGATCAATAAATAAAGGATGAAGGATTTATGAAAGATGAAACCGCGCTAGCAAAGGTATACATATGTATGTATGTTTCTTTTAACGATGTATACTGATGACCATTTAGTTTACAGATGGACTCTGTTTAAACATTTTTTTTTTTTTTTTGAAAGTATTTTTAATTGGGTTTTCTTGTAAAGGATAACGAAAACAAAATGTGAGCATAAATTTTGATTAATTAAATCCTTTAGAGTCTAATTTAAGTAATACGGTTTAAAGACTAGATTTTAAATGTGAATTCATTTATTAACTCTGGGCTCAGTCAGATAAAGGATTTTTTCAACAAATTGCAGAACTTAAAATTAGTTTTTAGTGGAGTGAGAATTATGTAATGTATGTAAAAATGAAAAAAATAAAAAATAAAAAATACATTAAGTCTTCTGGCAATGCGCTTAAAAAATATTGAAGACTAAAAATAAATATATTCCATTAAAATTTAACACAATTAATATTTTTCATAGATAATTTTGTAAAACATTAAATGTAATTTTCATGATATAATTAAATTTATTGTTATATTTTTATTTCAATAAAATTACCACCCTATGAAATTACATACATATGTATATGTATGTATGTAATCGATAAAATAAAATATAAAACACACACATTTTGGCTATCAAATAAAAAAATCAACAAAAATATCTTTTTAGCTCGCATAATAGTCACAATAATAATGACACACATATGTCAGCTTTTTTTTTTTTTTTTTAATTTTTTGTTTTTTCTTACTTTTATTTTACTTTTTTTTCTAGTATATATTTTTTTTTTTTTTTTTTTGTTTAACATAAAAGCTCATCATTTTGCATGCGTGTTTCGAAATTACAATAAATAAAAAATTATTGTTTATTTATTAGAATATTAGTAGCCTGCCTAAAATTCTCATTATCCTTTTTTTTTTTTTTTAATCGAAAGAAATAAAAGAGTTAGGGTATTCTTTTTTAAAAGCAATTACATTAATTGCACAGTCAAAAAAAAATAAAAAAAGGACACAAAAATGTTTTAGAAATAAAAGTAGATAAATATGTATTTTCTATAATATAGAGTCCAAGTAGTCTTTTATTGTTTTTTTTTTTCTTCTTAAAAATCGTGTGGGTTGAGTATCTACATTAATAAAAAAAAAAAGATACAAAATGTGTGTAAATTATGTGACACACATGAAAAAGAAAAAAAATTTATATATGTTGTTGGTTTTTTTTTTCCATAAATATCAAAAATATCATTTTTATTGTAAATCATCAAAAAAAAAAAAAGGACATAATTTTTACACGCGGAATACACGTAAATAATATTGAAATGATATTTTACCAATTTTTTCAGATTGATTTTCATATACAATTTTTTAGGATTTAATAAATGCGGCTAATGGAAATTTTGTTGTTGTTGTTGTTGTTGTTTTATTTTCTTTTTATTTTTATTCACAAAAAAAAAAAACAAACGTATTGAATTGAAAAGAAAACAGAAAAAATATCCTAATTACTTAAATTGCATACATGAGTATTTAGTTTTTTTTTATTGTATTTATCTTTTATTTTTTTTATTATTTTTTTTTTTTAGTTTTTATTTTGTCTTTTTGTTTATGTGTCCTTTCAAAAAAGAAAAAATCATGGATTGACTAATTGTGTACGCAATGTACATACGCATATGTATACATATGCTATAGATAAATATCAAAATTGGTCTTGTTGTTTTGTGCTCTGTTATGGTATATAAATTAAAATTCATCAATTTTTGTATCTATCCAAACGTTTTGTGAGAATAAGGTGATTAAAAAGGTAATTCAAATTTTAGGATAAAATTTAAGAAAAAAAAAATAATAATGAAGTTCACTTTAAGACTGTATTGACATTTCAACACACACATAAAATCTCCTTGCACACGAAC
This sequence comes from Bombylius discolor, assembly GCA_939192795.1. Lineage (NCBI taxonomy): Eukaryota > Metazoa > Arthropoda > Insecta > Diptera > Bombyliidae > Bombylius > Bombylius discolor. The sequence continues at coordinate 5,859,440 of OW584242.1, forward strand.
TTTATTATAAATTCATTCTGACAAAATTTCTTTAACAGACTACGAGCTACACTCTGTATGGATCTTTATATTTTTCAAAGAGAGCCTTTTGAAGACTTCCAATTTCAAAATATGTATATTTTTTTAATATTCTCAAAACTAAATGAAATTTGAGATTTATGAAACTTCGAATTTTTAAATTCAATTTTCTTATTTTTATGAATTCGATAAGAAAATCAAAAAAAAACTATTGAAGTTAGTTGCCTCAAATAAACTAAATGTTTGCATTCAAAATTTTCGCAATTACAGCTTCTTTCTAATTTTTGTATATTTTTTTTTTTACAATATACTAAATTATTTTTCTATTTTTTTCAGGAAGATGGATGATCCGAAATCTCATACAACATTAAAGGACTCATATTTCATTGGGTTACTAGAAAAGGTAAGTAAGTATGTAATTATTTTCTTTAATTTTAGCATAAGTGAGTACAAAAATTCAAGTTTAGAGATAACGAATTGTAACCTTTTTTTTTTTTGTAAAATAAGATGAAAATTACTCCTTTGGTTCACCTATAATTTAATTAAAAATCGATTTCCGATAAATTTCAAAATTAATTAAGAACCCTAAAAAGTCCGTAGATTCTTATTCTTGTACTCCCAACTCCCAACATATTCCAACAACTCCCAACATATTCCATTTCACTTGTATAATGTGTTTTAAAATTTTTTCCAAATTTTTCTTTTCATTTGTGAAATTTTCAAGTTTTTTTTTTTTTAAATTTCTAAAAAGCCTTAAAAAAAATAAAAACGTCAATCTTTTAAATTTCAAATTTTGAAATTCTCAGATTACGTTTTTTTTTTTTGCTTTTTGCTCCAGGTGAGGCTCGAACTCACAACCCCGGCATTGCTCACTAATTATACTGTCTTATAAGTACCGTGCGCTAACCAATTGCGCCACTGGAGCTGTTGTCAATTAATCGTCAAATTATTTAATAGAACAGTAATTAGAATAAATGAAAAAAAAAAAAATTCGAATGTGTTCTTCTTTCTCTTTTCTTTTCAATTAAAAGCTGAAATTAATTAAACACCATGTACAATTTAATCGTATGGAAAATTTTAGTACATTTTTTGTTTTTCGGAAGCTTAAAATAAATAAGTTAGGCTTTTTCATATGTTTTGTTGTTGTTGTTTTTTGTTTTTTTTTTTGTTTTTTTTTTTTATCTTGATAAACTAATTAATTAATTTTTTTTTCAATTGTAAACATTCTTCTAATAAATAAGTGATGATTATGTAATTGATTTTTATATTTATTTGGTTTTTTTTTTTTTTTTTCGAAATATGTTATACGTTTTGGTTACTAACCCTTTTAGGTTTTTCAATTAAAATTTGCATTTTCATTATTTATACACTTTTATTTAGTTTGTCACAAAGGACTAGAAAAAGAACATTCAAATAAAAAAAAAAAATAATTAATTAACACATAATTTTCAAAATTAATTTTATTTTTATTTTCTTAATTCTTTTTTTTATTTTTCTTTTCAAAATTAAAAAACAAAAAGTCAAATTTCTTGGTAACATTAAATTATATTGATTCACCGTTATTTCTTTCTTTTTCTTTTTTTTTTTTTCATATAAAAAACAGAAAACATGCAAAATATTCTTTTTATAGAAAAAAAAAAACAACAAAATTAAATTCATGCACAAAATTGCATTTTCAATAATGCGGAATGCACATTATTATTAATTTGTTTTTTTTTTGTTATTGTTCCCGTGTTTTTTTTTTTTCGTGAGTAAATAACAATAAAAAGATACTGCAATTTCGAAGGACATCAAAGCAAAAAACATAAAAACAAAAAAAAAATGAACAGAGTCATTTTTCATGATTGGCACACAAAGAAAGCCCATTTTAGATATTATTAGCAGAATAATTGATTATATTATGAAGGACATGCAAAGTTAATATATCCTTTTGCATTTAAACATGATTGTCAGGTAAACCACAACACAATATCACCACTAGCTATTTTAAAATTATTAAAAAAAAAAAAAAAACAACAACATTAAACGCATTTAACTGGTAAATTGTTGATAATCTATGCACAATAATGTAATGTGGAAAAAAAAAAAAAAATTCGTGGCAGAAAATTTTTGCAGACAAATTAAAGTAATTGTTTTTTTTTTTTTTTAGTTTTTAATGTATACGTTCAAAGTTTAACCTGTAAAAGCTAGTTAAAAAAAAAAAAAAGGACATTTGAATGGACACATGTATTCATGAAATTGATTTTGAATTCGTGTACTGTTTGCAAAGATTTTAAGTTTTTGATATGAAAATAATTTTTTTTGCATGCAATTTGTTGTGTAGTTTTGTTGTATGTGTGATGTCATTTTCTGTTGTATGTATTCATTGAATTAAAAAAAAAAAAGTAGAAAAATATGGTCAATAGAAAATTATTGTACTACTTTGGATTATTAGGTTTTTTTTTTTTGAAAAATAGAAAAAAAAAAGAAAAAAGAATTTCGCGTGCAATATACGTTTCATGTTCCATCATTCTAAGTTTTTGTTTTATTTGTGTTTTTCTTCAAATAATGAAGCTTTATTTTTTTTTATCCATTTTTTTGCATTTGAAATTCATTTTTATAGGAAAAAAAAACCATATTTAAATGTGAAAAATTCATGAGGATTTGTGCATTGACTTAGCAAAAAAAAAAAAAATTATAGAAAAAATAGAAATAACGAAATTAAAAGACTTTTAATATTAAAAGGATATGCAACTTATTAAGGACAAAAAACTGCAATAAAATTTTATTTGAATTGTGTTAGGTGTAAAGGGTGTTTAGATGGATTGCGTCTGGAAAAAAATTTTGTAATCAAACGTTTTCTTTTAAAGCAAAGGACAAGTTGAATTAGGAAGAAGAAGGGTTAAGGTTTTTCAATGCTTTTTAATCGCTGAAAAAATTGGTTTATTCTCATGAGATTCCAAATTCAAGAATGGTCAATGAAATCCAAAGACAGGAAGAAATGGAGGAAATGTTTTCTTAAAGCAATGATTCTTTCTAGAAGTGTTGAGCCTTTAATGGGTGGATAGATAGAGAAACGTTGAACTACAAAGGTGACTGGAAAGGAGGCAATAGGAATGTTCATAGAAACTTTTCTTATATTTAAGGAAGACAAACACAGGACCAGAGCGTGTCTCGATAAATAAAGCTCAGCTGAAATGGCAACACTTTTTTTTCTGGCTAGTATGTCAACTTTGATCCTTTGTTAAAATATGAGAATTCTACTTTGACGATCTTGCAAGGAACTCTACTACATCTTTATGGTTTGTGAAAGGATTTCAGCGTCGTATTTCTTTGAAAATTTGAATATTTTTTTGTCTGTTAACATTTTCAAATGTAAAATTTGCCTTTAGCAGCACTCTGTACGATTTTTTTTTTTTCCTTTTACAAAAATGCAATACAAAATATGCATATCCTTTTGACCATTTAAAAAAAAATTGGCGACCATTTTTAGAACTGAATGTATGAGTGTATTTTTACATATACAAGAAAAAAAGCTATTCTTATTATTTTGTTGTTTATTGACTGAGAAATGTTGAACCAAAGAAAGACTTTTTTTTTGTTTTAAAATTTTCATTAATATTTGACGTTTTGCACGCAAGGTACTTTTTTTTTTTTACTTCTGTATTTCTTTTGAAAAGGTGAAAGAGGTTTTGATCACATGAAGTATGAAAAATTAGAATTTTTAAGAATTTGAATACACCAAGTTTTTAAAGGATTATTATTTTTATAAGAAAAAAATTTCATGAAATATATGCAAAATATTCATGTGAATGAATTTTTATTTTTATTATTTTGTTGAAATTCAAGAAATTATCAAAAAAAATCACTGGCTTTTTTGTATGAGGTAAGAAATTGTAATGAAATAAAGGTGAAAAACCATTAAAAAAAAAAATTATACATTAAACACTTTTTATTTGTCAAGGACTTTTTTTTCTCTAACAGAATTAAAATGTTTTAAAAGAAATGTGAGAAAAAAAGGTTCAAAAATTTCCAAGTAGATTCATTTAGATTTTATCGTTTTCACTTAACGGTAAATAGGCAAATTTATAGTTTTTTTCATTTAAACCCAAGTTTATTGTTGAAAAGTTCAAAGAATTCCTTTCTTTTTTCGTTCAGAGTACTTTTTGAAATTTTTTTTTTTTTTGCAGAAGTAATAATATGATCCGTAAGATATCTTTTAAGAGCTAGGGTATAGATTTATTACCTCATTCTCCAGGAAAATTTTTTAGACCATTTAGACAAAAACTCTGAAATGATAGGAAGCTAGAGGAGGCAAAGTCAAAGAGGTCGTAGAAAATTTTTATAATTCCTCCTTACACCCTTCAGTTTTTAAATAAAACATCCTGAAGGACAAACGACGATTTCTGTGTAATTTATAAGAACTTTATTGCTACACAAAGTTTGGACGGTTTGAGAGAAAAATCTAAGGTCTTGAAGGTTAGATAAAAAGTAATAAACTTGGGATATGTTTTAGGCATGTGCGAAGAATGAAGGAAATTACAAAAAATATAACTAAGCCAAAGAGGTAAAATGCCGACTGAAACATATTCAAATGATTAAGCATTAATGAGGAATAAGAATTTATAAACTACAAAAATGTAGAAGACAGGAAAGTATAATTTGCTTTCCTGTCAAGGTAACTTACTTCTGGCGAACATTAACTTCAAATAATTAAAAAAAAAGTGATTTTAATAATTCAAAAAGAAAATTTTGTAGAATTTCTAATGAAAAATTCATTAAAAATATAAGAAATTCCAAAAAAAAAAAAGGAAAAAAAATAAACAATAAAACAAACTAAGACAAATTAAAAAGTAATCATTAAAAATTCAATAAAAACAAATTAAAAAGTTTCAATTCAAAAAAAAAAAAAAAACAAAAACATTTTTTTTTTAAATATTTCATTTCGTATAATTTACATCATAATCAAAAATGTCCTTTTTTTGTGTGTGTTATAACCTACATTTTGTACTATTTTCACTTTTTCATTTTCCCTCCTTTATTATTTTTTTTTTTTCAAAGTGCAAATTAACAGTTTTTTAATATCTATTTCTAAATTTTCTTTTTACTTTCGATTTAGTTGTTTTTTTTTTTTTTTTTTTTTTTTTTGAAAACTTAATTTTCTTCTTATCTATAATTTACTGTTTTTTTTTTTTTGTTTTTCGTCTCAATTACAATAAATGCATAATTTTCTATTCTAACTAATTCTTTTTTTGTTTTAAATAGTTACCCCCCTAAAACTTTCTTTTTTATTGAATAATTTATATTTATAATGAATGTACGCATTTCGAAACTTAAAATAGAAAAAAAAAAAAAAGAAAAACAACCAAAATTTCAGAAGTTCTACAAATGGAACAGCCAATATGTTCCACTTTTTTTTTTTTGTGTCCAGAAAATCACTAGGTATAATACCGCAATCTATATACTCCACGGCACATTCAATACAAAATGTCAATTATATTATTAATAAATAAATAACCAAAAAAAAATTCCAAAAAAAAAAAAAAAAAGAAAAACATACTCAAAAGTACAGAAAAAAAAAGTAATTTAGTTTATCTTTGAAATTTTGAAGAAAAAAGAAAAAAAAAACGTTAAAATGACCATCAATTGGTTTACGAAAAAAACGCAATCCTCTAAAGATAGAATATACTCGTATATTCTGTTCCAAATTATATATACGCAATCCTGTTGCATATTAAATGAATTTTACATACCAAACTCATACCATCATCATCATCACCCACCCACCCATCCATTCACCCTTACATACATATGTGTGTGCATGTTATTATAGTTATGTGAATATCGAGAATAGGTAAATGAAAAATAAAAACAAAAAAATGCTAGCAATTCATTCACGCAAGAAAAACTAAGTGATTTCTAAATATTAATAGATAATATCCTCTTACTCCTTTTTTTTTTTCTCTTCAAAAGGTATTTACTTACATTGCGTAGCATATCACACACATTATATTATGTGTTGTATATTCAAAACGCGCTATGTATATCTAGTATAAATTTTATGTCCTGATTCTCAAACTATTATATTTAATTAGCCACAACTATCACCACAACCATCACCACCATCACCATCATCACCATCACTACTACCACCACAATACAGACTTCTTCATACTTTTCATTAAAAATTCCTCCCCCAAAAAAAAAAATGTTATTTTTTTTTTACAAAATAGATAGTAAAAGTGAGTCCTTGAATCGCAAAGCAAACCTCCTCATATCATTCTCAAAGGAATTATTATTATTATTACATATATGAACTCGTTCGTTCGTTTTTACAAGGTAATCATCATCATCATTATCCAAAAAAAAAAAAAAAAAAAAAAAAAAAACGAACAACAAACGAATTTTATGTACCATGGATTTGACCATTAAAGAACAACAACAAAATAATAGTCAAAAAAAAATAATTGTATTTTTTGTTCCAAAAAGCTTTTCTTATCAATAATTCATGTGTGACACACATGTTCTGCTAAAGTTTCTATTTGTTGATTTTTTGTGTATTTCATAAAATTTTCACTTGCACGCAATTTATTTCAATTTCGGCAATCGATTTCATTTTACTTTTTCATTTCTAATTTTTTTTTTTTTTTTTTAAGAACCCACTCCCACCCTCTAATTTGTAACTCATACCACCCATAAAATACATGTATGTACCTATATATTGGAATCAATCATCACCAAATAGCCAAAAAAAAAAAAAAAAGAAGGAAGAAGAAAAATAAATAATAAAGTAAAAACTTCAAAAATTGTAAAGACAAAATTTCACATTTTGATGTCCTTTTTTTTTTCTTTCTTTCTTTACTTTTTTGATTGTTTAATTTTTTGTTGTATTGTCATGATGATATTAGAGGATATATGTATGTATGTATATAGAGGATATAGCGGTATATTGAAACTTAAAATGTTCTGATAATTATATCTGTCCCACACAAAGTTTTTATTTTGTATGTTTTTTTTTTTTTACGTCAACCATACGTTTACTTTTGTGTGTTATAATAGTAATGTCCTTGTTTCCTGGCACCTATCAATCGCAATCTATAGCGTATTTTGTAATTACATATATGCTTTTTTGGAAATAACTAATTTTTGTTTTTTTTTTTTCTTCATTGTAATTGTATTATAGATACATACATATATGGACAATGGTTTCATGTGTTATATGTGCAACTCATACAAATGAAATCGAAAATATATTTAGCGCAGGAAAATATACCGTATGTTTTCAATTATATAAAAAAAAAAAAAAAAATTCATTAATTTTTAATAAGGAACACATAATTTCTATCTGTATTTTGTTGGAGGGGAGGGGGGTGGATAGAAAAATGAAATTTTTTTTTTTCGATAAATTGCGTATATTAGAATGAGGTAATTATGTGAAATTTTGTAATTTTCACCTTCCGTATAAAAATACTTCGATTTGGTGTGTGAAGAAAAAAAACAAAGTCCTTTTTGAATGGTGTTTTTTTTTTTTTCAATTGAAAAACAAAAGTTAGAGAAGATTTTCTGCCATTTTGTCAAAGCCCAAATTCAGTATTAGGGTATTACTGAAGATCCAATGTGGATCCCAGTAATAAGGGAATTACGCATCCCGAATCTAAGAGCTGGAATCTAATCTAATCCAAGAGTAGGGAAAACGATTGTAAGAAAAATTCAAGTAAAATTTTTAAGCGAAACAAAATTCAAAATTTAATGGTCTTTTCGAAATTTAAGGCAATCATAGGGTTAATGTAGTTTTTCCACAAAAATAAAAATTTATTCAAAATCAATTTTATTTTTTCAAATAAAATATTTTTCAGATTTAAAAAAAAAAATGTTTCACACAGGTAAAGATTAAGTGGGTGTGAAAGGATACAATATTAAAGCATGTCCTAACAGAAGAGAATAAATGAGACAGAGTTGCGTTTTAAAGTTTGAGAGTTAATTTGAAAAAAAGAAGAGAAGATATAAAGGTTTTGAAAATGGTCCTAATAGAAATTTTTTTCAAGTGGCATAAAACGTAGGTTCATTCATGTAAGGGTGATTGTTATCAAATTTCAGATTTTTCCAGGGAGTTAACCGGAATTAATTTCGACTCATTGTTTTTGTGTATAAAATTTATATTTACATATATGAATCTCCAAATTAAGGAAATTTGTCACAAGTATGAAGTATCATTCCACCATCATCATAATCACCCACCCACCAACCTAAATTCAATCACCTAATTTTCAAATTTTTTTTTAAATATACACAAAACAGAAATCAAAAAACCAACATGTTCTAAACAAAATATTCCCATTTTGTCCCTAAATTATGTTTCAACGGCGATCTAATAAAAATTTTAGAAACACGGTCAGATAATAAAAAATGTTTTCTGTAACTTTTAGGGAATTTAAAATATCTAGTGCACTTTTTTTAATGAGCCAGAAACTTAGAAGGGTCATTATTGCAGTTGGGTCTGTAGGGAATTTTTATGCTCAATATTAAAAATTAATTGAGTTTTTGTGTTGAAAAAATAGCTTTTTTTTGAGCAACAGAATTGAGAAAATGAGACGTTTATTTTGAAAGTGATTTAGAAGTCCATCTTGTTTCGTTTTCAAACGTTTTTAAGTGTTGTAATTTCTGTGGAACATCATCTGAAATTTTCATCAATTAATTTTTCATTAAAAGTGAACTCAAGTCAATCTCGGTTCAAATGGTTCAAAATTTGTCATGAATGGTCCATGTTTTAGTTTTGTTTTGGAAAAATTTATCATTTCCAGAACATGAAAAGAGTTCATAACGACACAGAAAAAAAAAATGAAACACATTGAGATTTTTTTTTTTTTTTGCACATTTAAGCAATTAATATTTTTTTTTTTTTGTTGTTTTTATTAAAAACTAAAATCTTCCTCTTAAATTTATTTATGTATATTTTGTTTTGTTTTTTTTTTATTACTTATGCACTTTTTTTGTTTTCTCAAAATCAATTATTTTTTTTTTATAATATAGAATTCACTTCTTTTAAATTTTTTGTATTTTTTTAAAAGAAAAAAAAAAAAAATATTGTGATGCGTTTTATTAATTTTTTTTTTTTTAGATATTTGTTTTTCTTCTTTTTGTTTATAATTATGCAACATTTATATATTAATAAACAAAATTAAAATATGGTTTTTTATTTTTTTTTTTTTTAATTATTCATTTAATATAATATATATATATATATATATTTTTTAATTATTTTAAATTTTTCATATGTAAATTATTTATTAAAATTTTTTTTTCTTGATATTAAAAAAAAACATACACATTGTATAATATTCTTAAAATTGTATTGTAAATAAAACAAAAGGGCGATATTCTCAAAATAAACAAGACAAGAAAATAAAAATCAGATAAATTGACAAAAAAAAAAAAAAAAAATATATTTTACTTAAATTTTTATTATTTTTTTTTTTTTAAATTTTAAATATCTTGTAAAATGTAGAAAAAAGAGGTGGTGTTTTTTTTTTCATTCTGTGATGGGAGAGAAGGGATAAGTGCAAATTTCAACATAGAAAAATGAGAATTCTTTAAAAAAATAGTAGTATTTTATTTTTTCTTCAAAAAAAAAAAATAATAATAATAATAATTGAAAAATAAAATAAAACTGATATTTTATATTAGATAAATGCAATTACAATAGTAAGTATTTTTTTTAGTTGTTGTTGTTTAATTTTATTGTGTTTTTTCATATGTAAAATATGTTGTTTTTTTTTTCAGTTATTTTTTTTTTTTAAATTTAATGAAAATTCATTGAGAGAGAGAGAAATAATAAAAAATAGAAACACCAAATTTACTTTTAAAAATAAAATTCTTAAATTGATTTTTTTTTTCTCTTGTTTTCGATATATATTTTTTTTCTTAAACTTTTTTAAAGAATTATATTAATTTATATATATGTATGTATATATTTATATATTCTTTTATTATTTTTTTTTTTTTTGTAAACATTTAACTTACCATATACAAGTATATTTATATATATATATATATATATTTTTTCAATTGTTTTTGTTCCTTTTTTTTTTTGTATTTTTTTTTTTTATACTTTTTACTGAAATAATAGCTAGATAATATATATTTATAGATTTTTTTTAAACATACTTTCTTCACATTATCTTCCTTTTTAACTCTCTTTTTTGTTTTTTTTACTTTGTGTTTATTCTTTTTTACGTATTTTCATGCGAATTTTGCAAGACGTTTTGTGAAAAATTCAATTTGATTCTTCAATATTTTGAAATTTTCTTTTAAAAATTCAATAAATCAAATTAATAACATATTTTTGTTCCCTTTGTTTTTTTTGAATCCAATGGTGGTGGTTTTTCATGCGATGAACGAGAGAATTTCACAATTTATCGACTGTAAATTATCCTTTTTCGTCACAATTTATTTTAAACAATATCTGTTCATTGAACAAAATCTGAGTTTGGTGCAACGTGTGACAGGGTGAAAAAAAAAAATTCTATCGTGTTTAAATTAAATTAACTAACTAGAGTGCTTTTCAATTTTTCATGGGAATCGTATTTTCGAAATTTGGTTTTTTAATCCGATTTTAAAAACTTGAGTTTTATCTTTAGTTGACTTTGACCATTTTCTACTGAATTTTTGTATTTTGAATTCAAATTGAATTTACGAATAACGTCTTTTTTCCAATGAAACACAAAGGGTGAAAAATTCGAAATTGTTTGTTGTTTGTTTTTTTTTTTCTTTCATATTAATTCTTTTTTTTTTCATAATTTTTCTTAATTTTAATTAGCTCAAAGCACAATCGATCCAGCTACTTATATTATGTAATTATTTATTTTCTTTCTTTCTTTTTAAATATAAATTAATCTTTAAGACAAAACAAAAAAATAACCAAAAAAAAATTGAAATCCAACAACAAATCGAAAATAAAAAGAAATAAATTTTCACATAGAAATTAAATAGACGACGAAAAACAAAAGACGAACGAACTAAAAATAAAGATAAAATTATGGAATGTTAGATTAAAAAGAGATGTGTAAATAAATTAGAAAAAAAAAAGTAGTTAAATTAAATTTAAAAAACAAAAAAAAAATAAATAGTTTAAAAAATAAAAAATAATAATTCATAAATATGAGCTTTTCAAGCTTTTTTTTGACAAAAAAAAAAAATATAAAAAAATTTTCATTTTACGTTTTTTTTTAAAAACTTTCTAAGGATATGAGAATTTAACATTTTTTTTTTCGAAGCTTTTTATAAAATTTTCATTTAAAATACAATGCAAAGCATAAAAATTTAAAATATTGATTCACGACAACAAAAATGATTTTTCTTTCGGTTTTTCATCTTTATTTTCATGTCTTTCTTTCTCTGTTTAAATTTAGAATTGTTGTTTTTGCAATTCCTTCAATATTTCAGATCTGTCTAGGTTTGACAATAAAAAACAAAAAGTTCCTTTTTAAAATCGTCCGAGTTTTCCTTTGTCTATTTTTCACTTTTACATTGAATTATCTACTTAAAATTTTCTGAAGCTACTTTTTAAAATCATTTTCGAAAAAAAAACAACCGTTATGAACCATTACTATTGAAAATATTTTCAAATATTTTTTTTTTTTAAGAAAAATGCTAGTATACCTTGTTTTCTGAGGCTTTTTAAAAATTTGTAATTTTTTTATTTTATAAATTTTCGTTTTTTTTTTCCTTTTTAGAATTTTTTTTTTAAAAGTTTTTCCTTCCATCTAAATAAAAATGATTGAAATATTGTTTAGTTTCGAATTTTTTTTTTTTTTTGTTTTCGAAAAAATTTTCAAATATTTTGTAGAATAAAATTTAATTAATATATGTATATTTTTTTGTAGTTGTTGTAAATTTGTATTGGATTAAATTTTAGCTTATAACATTATTGAACACTTTTTTAAGCTTAATTTTTTTCTTTTTAATTTAAATACATTTTGTTTTTTTTTTTTTTAAATTCATCTAATTTTATGTTACACAAAGAAATCCTTTTTTTTTAAAAAATTTTTTAAATAAATTAATTTTAATTATTGACGTTTAAATTTTAATCAATGAAATGTTTATCAAAGCTCCTTTTTTTTTTACATAAATTTATAATTTGTCCTTTAATAATTTTTTTTTAAAGATTTTTTTTTCTATTGTAAACATTTAAATTGTCGGTAAAAAGCAACAAGTTTTAGAAATACAAATTCAAAGTATAAGAAACATTATCCGTCTTTATTAAACAGGATTTTATTTTTCTTTTATATCATTTTTTTTTTTTTTTTTGTTTTTTTTTGTGTTTTGTTCGAAGTCCTGAGAATGTATTGAAATATTCTTTATCCTTAATAGTTTTTTTTTTTTTCATTTTCAAAATAAAAATTCGTTTGTATTATAAAAAAGGTTCACATTTATGCTTTTGTCTCTTTATATTTTGTCTGTTTTACTTTAAAAACTTATAAATTAAAAAAATAAAAAATAAAAAATTATAATTAAAAGGATTTAAAAAAAAAAGGATAAATTAAATTTATTGAGTTTGTTGTTGGATTTCAATTTTTTCAACTGTCATGTCTGGATTCATTGCTGTTGCCTCCTGTTGAAGAAAATCAAAAATGAAAAAAAACGTTTTAGAATATTTAAAAAAAACCAAAAAAAAAAAAAAAACATTTTTTGTTGTGGAAATTTTTTTTTTTTACCTGAATGGCTTCGGCTAAAGCTTTGTCATGATCGATCGGATCGCCATCAGATTGAATCGTTATCTTTTGTTCTACTCTTGTTTCAACTATTCCATCTCTTTCAGTTTTGTACTTAAAAAAAGAAAAATTGCGAAAATTTTACATTAAATTTTTTTGAATTTGTTTTTTGCAATAAAAAGTAGGATTAACTTTATTGTTTTTTTCGAAATAAAAGTAATTTTTATCAAAAAATTGGAATAAAAGTCAAAAAACTTTTAAACTTAGAAAACTTTGTTCTGGGATGACTAGGGAATTTTCGAAAATCGGTCTTTTTTTTTTAATTTTAAATAATATGTATAATGAAAATTTACCGTTATAGTTTCTACAGTTCTTGTTTTACTGCTTACAGTTTGCGATGAAACAATTTCACCATGTGCAGAATAACCAGGAGTCTCTTCACCAAGAACGACTCTTCTATGCTCAACTTGAGGGAATTCAGAGGTAGGTTGAGACTGCGTCTGAAAAAAATATTAATTGAAATTTTCAAAAAATTTGCGAAAACAATTTTTTCTTCTTCTTAATTTTTTTCTTTTGTAAAAAATTTAATTTTATCAGTCTTTTACCTCTCGTGTGCAAGAGACTAAAAGTTTCTACTTGAAAAACAAAATTAGATTTTGCGAAAAAAATTTTTAAAATGTCTAAACATTGAAAAAATTAATCAAGCATTTTCATTGTTAAAATGAATGCTTAAAAAAAATATATCTACTACCAAGTTTTTAATAGTATAAAATAACGGTAAAAAATTATTATTGTATTATTCATAAAATGAAAAAAAAACATGAATAAATGCGATTTAATACGGTGATTTTTTTTTTTTTTTTGTATAAAATGACAAACCTCATAGTATCCTGTAGTTGCAATTGAACTATCATATGGACCATCAATTGGTGTACCTGAATCTCCTGAACTAGTCGATGATACACTATCTCTTCTTTGGAACTAAAAAAACATATTTAAAATGCAGGCTAATTTCATGCATAAAACGTAACGAAAAAAAAAAAAAAACGTAACGAAAAAAAAACAAAATCCCAAAATAATAATGAAAAAATAAAACAAAAAGAACATGCAAACGTTTTATTTTATCGCACTTTTTTGAGTTCTTTTTGTCAAAATTTTCAAAAAAACAAAAATAAAAAAAAACATTTAACAAAAAAATTGATTTCCCGATATTTCTTTGATTTTATTTTTTTTTTTAAATACCTGATCACCACTTGTTACTGTTGCTGTTGTTTTAACTTCCTGTGTTACAACTCTTTGCTGTTGTTTAGTTGGATCAAGTGATCTTGTTGTTGCAACAGTTTTCTCTTCTAATTGTTCAGTTTTAGCTTTTTTACCTAAATCTTCATGTGTTGTTGCTGTACGTGTTGTAACTGCTGTTGCAGTCATATAAGCACCACTCGTATCATCACGTGGAGCATCAGCCTAATAGTTTATATTCGGTGGGGTGAGTGTAATAAACGGGTTTGTTTTTTTTTTTTTGTTAGAAAAAAAAATTAAAATTAACTTAAAATAAGAAAAAAAAAATACTAGTTTGTTTTTGCGAAAAAAAAAACTTGGATAGAAACAAGCAAAATATAACCAAGAGATTACCTTCACCGTATTTTTTGAAGCATTTTATGTAGCGACAGTATAATAGGCAAGTCGTATTGAGGAATTGCCTAAAAATTTTTAGGTAGTTTTTTTTTTTGGTATTTTTAGACGTACTTTTTAAGAAAGAGGCCTAAAACACTATTTTATAACATAGCTGTTTTTTCTGACTAGATATCAAAACATAAAAAAGCGTTCCTAAAAAATGCCAGGTTAAATTTTTCTCAATTGAATTGAATGTCGTTTTTCCACACAATGAAAAGCTCTGAGTTCAATAAACTTTGTTGTGTTCAATGAATTCTTCCAAAATCATTCCGAATTTAGAGAACGACGTTCAATTCAATTGCACAAAAAAATCTATGACATGTTGTTTTACATCATTTGTGTATTCTTCTATTTACTTTTTACAATTTAAAGAAGATCTACTCATCCACTAAAGATTTAAAGAACAAAGTACAGAAAATTATAAGCAAATATACAACTTATTCTACTTTCTGGTATATTTTCGTGCATTTTACTAAAAAAAATTTTCCTTTTAATTTACGAAATACTCACATCTAACTTGAATGTCTTACCCATAATTTTTTTTTTTTTTTTCAAAAAACACACATTTTTAACATTCAAATTAAAACAGCATAAAACACCAGCCATAAGAAATAAAATAAATTTAAAAAAAAAAAAATAAATTAAATGAAATTTCAACAAAAATTAAATGAGAAATTGATAAAAAAAAAAAAAAATGGTGAGTGAGAATGAATTAATGAAAATTTGCAAAATTAAAGCATTTAAAAAGCCATCACCAAACACATAGGAAACAAAATAAAACAAAAATAAAAAGAAAACAAAATGTTGGAAAAAAAAAAAATACAAATTTTGATCGTAGATTCTGTTATTTTTTGTTAGCACAAAAAAATAATCCTTTAAAATGAAATTAAAATGACAACAAGAACAAAAAACAAAAAATAAGCACCGACAAACAGAAACACAATACAAATTTTTCCACCTTAAAAATTACCTAAAGATTCCATTTTTTGTTTTTTTTTTTTAAATATTTTTAAATTTTTTTGAATTTAATCGATAAAAAATAAATAATTGAGAATTTTATTTTTATGTACCTTATGTTCCTGCGTCGAGAATGTAACTTCTCCAGTTCCCAAATTTCGTACTTCTTCTTCGACATTATGTGTAACACCTTCTTCATTTTTTGTTAATACTTGTTTTGTTGTTGTTTTAACAACAGTTGGTGCACCAGAATATTTACTAGTTGCACCAGTTGCTCCAGTTGCTGTTGTTGTACTAGTTACTTTTGCTGGTGTACCAGATTGCATTTCTTTAATATTTTCAGTATCATATTGTGCCATATCATCATCACTGCTTGCTTCTGAATCACGACGTAATGCACTTTTACCAACATGTTTAATACCCTCAAAGAATTGATCACGTGTTATTGGTACAGTTTCTTTAGTTACTGTTACTTCTTTACCAAAATGACTTGGATCAATTTGAGCATAATTTAATATTAATTTACCAGTTATTGGATCACGTACAGCTGTTGATGGATCAATATCACCAGTATTTGGATCAATATGACCATATTCAGTTTTAATACGACCAGTTATTGGATCAATTTCACCAGTTAATGTCATTGTTTGTGTAACTGTTGTTCTTGCACCAGCAACACGTGGATCATTTGGATCAACCTGTACAATTTCACCAGTTATTGGATCAACCATATTATAAACATAAACAGTTTTATTGAAGATTCTATTAATTCGACCACTTATTGGATCAATATCACATGTACTTGGATCAATTTCTTGTGGTCGTCCCCTTTCATCAGTTTTTTTAATTAAATAAATTTTAACTAATATAATACGACCTGTTTTTGGATCATAACGACCAACTTTTGTATAAATTTCACCACTATCTGGATCAACTTGTGTTGCAGCATATAAAGGTTCACCTGTTTGTGTATCAACATCACCAGTTGCTGTATATACTTTACCAGTTTCTGGTTCAATTTTTATTAAATTTGGATCAACTTTTGTTTGTTTTTTAATTTCATTAGATTTTGGTTCTAAATAACCATAAATTGTAATAACATAACCAGTTTTTGGATCAATATTACTTGAAGCATATAATGGTTCTTTTGTTTTTGGATCTTTACCACCAGTTGCAACCCATATTTGATTTGTTTTTGGATCAACAATTATATCTTTTTCAATTGATTTCTCTTGTGGTTTATTCGTTTTTGGATCAAGTCGAGTTTGAACAATTCGTAATGAAATAATACGTCCATAATCTTTATCAGCTTTTCCACTTTTTGGATTTATTTGATCTTTAAGAATTACTTGTCCAGTATGTGGATCAACTTTAATATCTTTAATAATAGTTTTACCATTCTTTGGATCAATTGATGTTACAGTTTGTTTAACTAAATCAATTTGACCATATTTTGTATCGATTTTATTTGTTTTTAAATCAATTTGACCAGCTGATGAATCAACATGTGCTGTTTTTGGATCAATTATTCCCTTTTTGTTATCATATTTACCACTGATTGCTGTTACTTCAACAATTGGATCAATTTGTTGTCCAACTTCAATTAATCGTCCTTGATTTGGATCAATTTTACCTGTTTTTGAATCTGGAACACCAATTAAAGTGATTTGACCAGTTTTAGGATCAACACTGACATTCTTTGATGTAACCATTTTTCCAGATTTTGGATCTTGAGTTTTAATTTCACCTGTTTTTGGATTTATTTCACCATATTTTGTATCAATTACACCAGTATTCAAATCTAATACACCAAGTGATAATTCAACTTCACCATTAACAGTATCAATTTTTTTTGTATTTGGATCAATACGACTTGTGATTACTGTTAATTCAACAATTGGATTCTCTTGTGGTGCTATGCATACAATTTGTCCCAAGTTATCATCAATTTTTCCAGTTTTTGGATCAGCAACACCGGTTGTAATATGTAGATTACCTGTTTTTGGATCAACATTACCTTTGTACACTTCATTTTTACCCGTTTTCGTATTCAATGCTTCAATTGTTCCATTCTTTGGATCGATTAAACCATATTTCGATTCGATTGTTCCCTTTTCTGGATCTAAAATTCCTGTAGAATGTTCGATTTCTCCCTGCTCAGCTAGGATACGTTTCGTTTTTGGATCAAATTTAGAAATGATCACCATAATCTTGACACGTTTCTTTTTAGGTTTTGCAGCAGCCGCAGCAGCAGCTATTCCTCCTTGTAATACAGCAGCAGGCACAAAAGCTGTGTCTGGTCCTGCTACACCTCCTTTCGAAGAATCTATGGGAGTAGCAGCAAATTTCACAGCTTCTGGAGTTCCAGCTTTCTTAGCACCAGCACCTGTAGTTGCTGCAATTGGTGTTGCCACAACTGGTTTTTGTTTGCTGTATCTTTCTGCTTCAAGGAAAGCAGCACTTGGATCAACTCCTTTAGATTCATCTCCAAGTGGCTTGTATGTTCCAGGTATACCAGATTGATAGGCTCTGCCTGTACTGGGTGAATACGATTTTCCATGAATATCTGATATCGGTGTTGCTGTATGTTGTCCTGCTGGTGTCATTAATTTAGCTTTTGTTCTTGGCGATAAATTACCTTCTTTCAATAATTTCTCTTTTGTTTTTGGTGAAAGTTCACCTTTTTCTAATTTAGCACGTGTCTTTGGTGACAATTCACCATATTTTAGTTTTTGAGCTTGCTCTTTAAGATGATCCTCTTCACCTGGAGCATAATTAAATGCTAAACCCATTGCACGTTTTTGTTGTGAAGTTGGACTTAATTGTTCAGCATATTCTTGATCTTTTCTTGATTTATTTGGATCTTGATCATAACGGAAACCACCAGTTGTATAACTTTTACGTGTTGGACTTATTTCTGAATCATTTTCAGAATATTCATATGGACGTGTAAAACTTTTCTCATCGGTTTTTTGTTTTTTATTACTATCTTTTTCTGGTGATGATTCAACAGTTTCAGCAATAGCAACAGCAATTTTACGTTTATCACCTTTACCAGGTGAACCTTTATCTTTTTTCTTATCTTTATCTTTATCCTTTTCTTTATCTTTTAATTCTTTCTCTTTAGATGGTGATGATTTCTCTTTTGGTGGTGTTTTATCTTTTGATTTTCGACCAGATGAGAATATGCCTCCCACCTTTTGAGATTAGTGCAGAATCAAAAATTTGTTGATTTTTGTTGAATTTTGAATTTTGTTGATTTAAAGAAAAAAAAATGGAAAAAAAAAATGAAAAGAAAAAAAAAACAGAAATAATAAGAAAATATAATAAAAAAAATTAACACAAGAGCAACAAAAAAAAAAAAAACGAATAAATTCACTTAAAATTTACAAAATCTTATTCTTACTTAAAAACTAAAGAAATTATGAGAAAAAAAAAACAAATAATTTAATATAAAAAAAAAATGAAGAGGACAAAATTTTCAATTAAAAAAAAATTTCAAATTTATACAAATTACTGCAACAATTCTCTGGGGTGTAGTGCATATCCTGTGGGGTTTTTATTTTAAATTTAATTTGTTTTTTTTTTTTTTTTTTTCAAATTCAAATAAAAAAATTGTAAATTATACTTGATTATCCAGTGGAAGAATTAATTAGAAAAAATTCAAATTAAAACTTTTTTTTTTTTTTTTTTTTGATAAATAAAATAAGGATTTGCTAGACTAGCTATACTTTGTATTTAAAAAAAAAAAAGGTTTTTCTGCTCTATCATGAAATCAAATTTAATGCATTTTTTTGAATTTTCCGTTTTAAACATTAAAAACTTACCACACGTTTACCAGTTGGTGTCTTTTGTTGTTCATCCTTCTTGAAGGTGTCATTTGCTGCAGCATCAGCATCATTGCCTAAATTTTGAAAGAAAACAACAATATTTTTATAACCGTCAAATGAGTTTTTTTTTTTTTTTTTAAATAAAATCCTACCATTAACAATATCAGCTTCTTTTCGTCCTTTTTCATCTTTTAATTTATCTTTTTCTTTTTCTTTATCCTTCTTTGATTTATCAAGAATTGGAAGTACAGCAACTCCTCCAATTGGTTTCTATAATATTATTTTGAATATTTAATTAGAAAAATCATTCAGGAATCTTTTTTAATTTTTTTTTTTTAAATTTAAATTTTCAAAAAAAAAAAAAAAAAAAAAAAAATGATGTGACGTAAATAAAAATTTGAATTTTGTTAGTGAAAAATAAAACATGCAAAAGTGTTATATAAAAAAATTATGAAACATCAAAAAAATGAAACATGAAAATGTTTGTTTTGTATTTTTTTTTCTTTTCAACAAGAATTTTTACACAAAATATTTATAAAAAAAAAAAAATACCAAAAGTTCAAAAGAAAAAAAAACTGATGTGAAAAAACGGAAGTTAAAATGAAAATTTAATAAAAATGAAATTTTTCAAATCCCCTAAACGTTGAAAAGGCTTAAAATAAAAACAAACTGTGTGGCTACAGGATTAACCACAAAGACTGTGTTTCTTCGAAGTAATTTAAATCTAGCGAAAAGTTTGAATAGCTTTCGAATTAAAAATTAATCTTTGTTCCGTTATATAAATTCGAATGTGAATTTGAAAAACTTAGCGAAAAAAATATTTTTATTTTATTGTAAAATTCAAATCTTTGTGAATTTTTATTATAAGCCTTTTAGTTTTTTTATTTTCAAATGTGAAATGAATTTGAAAAAAATGAAGGTGCTTTTTGAATGAAATAACGGTTAATTTTTATTTTAAAAAAAGCTGTACAACAAAATTTTTTTTGTTAGTTTGTTTTTGTTTACAAAAATTCTCATTCAAAAAATGCTATTTCACATCTTGATCGAAACGATTTTAAAGATTCTATATATTTTTTTTTAATTTTCGAAAAACATTTTCGAAATTTTCCATGATAATTAAATGATTTATACAAAAAGCAAATCGAAACATTAAAAAATCAAGCTTTTGACATTTATTAAAAATTATAATTTTAAAATTATCCTTTTTTTAAACAGGATTTATATATATATGTATTTTCGAAAAATATAGAAGGGGAGGAATTCAATTTATTTAGAAATTACGAAAAATAAATTTATAAAAGCAATAAGCTAATGATTAAAATCAAGCAAAAATTTTTAAAACATTTAAGATTTATTTTGTTTCTAAATAAGAATAAAAAAAGGGATAACAATTTTTAAGGGAAACAATAAAAATTCAAACAAAAATTCACGACATAGGTACGAAATATTACGTTGGTGTGTTAGTTTTATGTTTTTCAAAATAAAAAATCAAAATAATTTACAAGTTTTTTTTTTTTTTTTTGTTGATAAAACAATAATACAGTAAGAAAATTTTTTTTAAAAAAAATTATTAAAGAAAAAGAACAAATTAGAAGCATTTACTTTATCAACCTGTTCAGCAACAACACTAGCCCCTTTCGTTTCGTATTCGCCTTCTAATGAACTCTGTGATGATGCTGAAGCTGTACCAGTGCTTGATTCTCGCTTCAGCTAAATATTTTGTATTTTTTTGTTTTGTTTTTATGTTTGTTTGTTTGTTTGTTGTTTTTTTTTCATTAATAATAAAAACAAAATAAACACAACACGTTTTGCATCAATTAATTAATTAGGTAATTTGTTAGTAACGGAATTTTTTTTTTTTTTAAATAATGTAATTGAAAAAAGAAAAACAGAAAAAAAAATAAAAGTTAGTTACAAAACTTTGAAGTTAAAAAAAAATAATAAAAATTGATTAATGAGAAATCAAGAAAAAAAAACTATAACACCGAAAAAAAAAATGTAAACCAAAATAATTTTTTGAAAAAATAAAAATTTCAACAATTTTTAAATTAAAATTTAAAGAATAATAATTGTGATTGGTAATTGAAAAAGAATGATGTAATGATTACACCATGCATTATTTGAACTTAACTAAGGCTATTTGATTTTCTATATTCGAATTTCTGGTTCGGAAAGTGTAAGCAAACTTTAATGTCATTGGGCTTTGATGTTATAGTACCACAGCTGTCAGATAGTATTTCGAAAAACAAGTTTAAATCGAACTAGTGTATAGAATACAAAAAATTCGTAATTACATTAACTGTACAAAGGTCTTAAGTTCGAATGATATATATTGACAAAGAATTGAATAAATTCGAAAAATAATAAAAAAAATTCTTCTTCATCTCAAAATCAATCGATCGAAATATTTAATACCTGTTTGTTTGAATTTCAGAATTTTCGAAATTCGAAATTTTGAAATTTTCAAATATAATAGTTCGGAATAAATAAAAAAGAAGTCCGTAATTTTATTGAACAGTTGCCCAGGAAACTCCAAATAATTGACAATTATTACGAAAATTAATTTTCGAAAATTTAAAAAAACAAAAAAAATAAATACAAAACCTCTATGAAACTTCATTAACGGTAGAACGAAACTTCTGAGATACATTATTTTTTTTTCCTTTTGCATTAATGAGCTTTCATCAGTTTCACTTTAATTCAGAAAATAATAAATTACAATAGTTAAATTCATTGTTGTTGTTGATGTTGTTTTTCATGCTGAACATGAATTAAAATTATTAAATTTTTTTTTATAAAAACACGCATTTAATTTTTCTGTATAATTAAGACAATGTAATTATATTTACTTTGTTTTTGTAGTCAATATCAGTTTTCTCATTATAAAAAAGGCGAAAAAAAAAAAACAAGTACATACAGGAAAAAAAAAGAAAAAAAGATTTCATTACACATATGAAATGTGAATTATGTCATTAAGAGTACGTTACAATTTTCACATCACATACTTTACTATTTTCCTATTTTCATTTTCATTTTCATTTTTTTCTTTATTTTATTTTATTTTATTTTTTTTTTTTTTTGCGTATAAATTTCCCACATTAATAATTACACAACAACAAATAATTGTTCACATTCATATCATTAAAATGAAATTACATCATTCTTCTTCACCACCACCATCACCTTTTTTTTAAACACCTTTCCCATTTCCGTTTAATTTTTTCCTCTTTTTTTTTTTTATAATATATATATTTTTTTTTTTTTGCAATTCCCATTTATATGATGAAATTATTATCATCATGCAAAAAAAAAAAAAATGAATGAAAAAAAAAAACAAGAAAGAAAAAAAAAATGAAACTTAAACTAATTACCTTTTCTTTTTTATCCTTTTTAAGTGGACTCCTTGCATGTCGTGGTGAATCCAATTCTGGTATATGTTCTGGTGGATGAGACATTGTATGTCGTTTATTTGCGGCTTCACGTTCTTTTTCTTTTTCAGCTAATGCCAATGCTTTTGATATGAAAAAAAAATAAATAAATAAATAAATTATGAAAAATTATATTTTTCGTTTCCCTTTTTTTTTTTTTGTGTTTTGAAAAATTCACACATACCATCCATACTTCTGCTTGTTAAACGATTACCAGTTAAACTTCTATCAAATTGTGGTGCTGGACGATCTACAGGATTTTTACGACTTTCATATAATGTTCTACCACTATAACGAAATTTTGAACCAAGTCTTGGGAATAAACCAGTTTTTGGTGCTGGTTCTGGTGTCATTAAACGAAAGAATGTATGATGTTCAACACATGATTTCCATAATTTTTTAGCAGAACGATGATTTTGTAATTTAAAACCTATTGTTGATTCATATTGATCAAAATCACCAGGACGGATTTTTATATAAAAATTATGACGTTTATATGATATTTTTAATATTTTTGGCCATGCAAAACGATTTATTTGTAATCTGAAAGAAATTTTTTTTAAGAAAATTCTTTCTTTTGGAAATTTAATTAAAATTTTTCAAAAGTTTTAAAGGTCCAAAAAGTAATTTCGCTGAAAATTGTTATTTTGAAATATCATAATTCCTGAATGAGTGGGAATAGAGAGATAGCCAAAGGCTTTTCCAGAAGCTTGTTAAATCAAGTATGATTCTGTAGTGTATTATGAAAGGACGACAGGATGGTCTTGAAGAGCTTTGACAATTTTTAACAATAAAACGGCTAATCTGGGACTCCTATTACACATCCTGTGTCTTATTTTTGTTCGTCTCGAAAAATCATGACTTTTAAGTTGTGGTAATTTTTTCAAATTCTAATTTTAAGTTGAAGGAAAGAAAATCTCGCTTTTTGAGATTACAAAAAATTCACATAGGAAGTACGAAATATTTTTAAAAATCTTTAAGGACCCTTTTGAACTTTACTTACTTGTCTCGATATACAAGAATTCCCGATGCACATACACCCAATAAAATATCAACACCTTCAGAATCTTTAGCTGGATGTAAATCAACACCATACATAAGTATTTTCTTTGCATTCTCTAAGTAATGCAATTCAGCTTCAGCTGGTGTTTGTCCTCTGCAATTTAAAAAAAAAAAAAAAATTCGCATTAGATTTTCATTCTTTTTTTTTTTTCTTTTTTAAATAAAAAAATTCCCTTACTTATGTGTCTTATGAAGATCCATAACTTTTTCTTCTAATTCTGGAGTTTGATTTGGTGCGATACGAAAATCTTTCAAATAACTCCGATCTTTCATTTCATGTGAATCATAATCACCTAATTGTGATTGTACCAAATATGAACCCAATAATGCATGTGTTACAAATGAACATGGTAAACGTCCTTCTAATATATCATTACGTACTTGTAAACATAAATGATAACGTGTTATATCTTCTTGTAATTGTGCTGGTTCTGGTGGATAAAATTTAACAGCAAATTGTAGCACCCATGGATCTGATTTAAAAAATTTTGTTACTGGTTTATCTAAATCTAACCATACACGTGGATCTGATGGTGTTGGATATAATAAACCAAAATAATCTTTTTCTAATATATCTAAACCAGCACAAATTGCATTTAATAAATCTTTTCCTTTGGCTTTTCTCTAAAAAAAAAAAAAAAATGTGAAAATTAAAAAAAACAAAACAAAGAAAAATTAATTAAAAACAAAACAAAGATTAGAAGACAACAACAACAAAAAATTAATTTAAAGATTTTAATTATTAAGAAAAAAAAAATACTTATGAGGAAGTATCTACATCTTTTTTTTTTCTTCCTCTTAATAAATTATCAATTCGTGATTTGTTAATTCACAACGGCTTTTTTTTTTTGAATTTTTTTGAAAAATGAAAAATTACACTTTCACCAAATCGTGTAATAATCAATTTTCTTTTTTTGTTTCGATAAGTTTTTTTTTTTCCAGTTTTAATTTTCTTATGATTTAATCAAGTCTCATTGTTATTTCATTGTTGTTGTTATTTTTTTTCTTTCTCTTTTGTTTTACCGTATTGAATATTATAATTAATTTTCATATTGTTGTTGTTAAATTTTTTTTTTAAATAAATTAATTTCACTTACATCAATGGTTACATCTAAAATGGATCCATCAAGTAATGTTATACGAGCCAATGCAGCTCTACCTGTTGTCTGTGATGCTGGCTTCTTTTTTGATGGTGTATCATTTGTTGCTTGAGCTGATGGTGATGTTTCAGCTGGTGGATGAGCTGTTGGTGTTTTTGTTTCAGCTGGCATTTTTGTGATTTTATTTTTTATTTTTTTTTAAACTTTCGTTTTATTATTTAATTTTGTTTATTTTCAATGTTGTTTGTTTATTTTTAATTTCTATTCAATAATAATCGTTTATTTCGATCTGAAAGTATAAAAAGAAAAAAAAAAACGAAATGAATAATGCGTAATTTTTATTAATCATATGAATTTTTTTTTAAAAAAAAAACAATTTCAAGTGGCGTTTTAATTTTGATTTGAATTCTTTTTGAATTTTAAAGTCAAGGAAATAAAATGTTTTTTTTTTTCTCCTCAATATTTCTTGATAAGAGCATGACCGTGAATGTGAATCATAGCAATTTTGTGCTTTTGTGTAGGTTTCAAGTATTCGAAGATTTGAATTTCATAATTTCGTTCACAAAACAGAAAAAAAAAACATTTTCAAGCATAGAGTTCATCTCAGTCAAAAGAAAGAAAGCTTACGCATAACAAATGATTATCCTTTACCGGATTGAAGCAGTTTTCGAACTTTCCTTTAAATTTTGTTAAAGCTCAAGTTTTCAAGTTGACGAATTCACCTAAAAGGTCTTCAAGATAAATCTTTATTCTCTTATTTCCATCGAATGCATGTAATGAAAGACGAGATATGACAGCGTAAATTTCATTCTTGTTCATAGAACGATTAAGTCAATTTAAGTCAAAATAAATAAATTACAATTGGACTTTAAAAATAAGCTTACTGTAAAAGGTTGCATAAGTTAGCTTTCGTTAAGTTCGTTAAATTTCCAGATTCCATTAATGAAGGAAGAAGGAGATTCTACGGTTAGTCTATATGATCAGAAAAATTTTCGTTAGGCTTCTGAGATTAATTTGAACACACACTAAAGCAATGTACGGTTTCAATATTAATCCTAGGAGTCGTTCATAAGGTTCTAAAGGTTATCAACTTCCATACATACATTCACTCTTAGAACAATTTAATACTTTAAATGAAAAAAAAAGGCACAAATTACAAGTTTGCAAAAAAAAAAAAAATTATTAAAAAGACTTTTATTGTTTCTTATCAACGAAACAATTGAAATTGATATCCCTCACTTTTATGCCCTGTCTTTGTTTTTAATGAAATCATCAACAAAAACTATCTTGAAATATGTATCTTAAACTCACATAATTTATGATTTTCTTTGTTTTATTCTACTAATGGTCATTGTGGCACTCTTATGGTGTGGTCAGTTACAATCTTTAAAGTTCTTTTTGCTTTTTGAATATATAATTGAACTTCCTTATTTTTCATTTTTTATTTTATTACTGATTTTTTTTTTTAATACAATTTTCTGTTTGTGTTGATATTTTTTTATTATCAACAAGTACTATGACTTATATTATGTTTTCGAAATTGTTTGTTGTAAGAAATGAAACGATTAAAAAAAAAGTGAAAAAAAAAAAATATGATAAAATAATAAAAACAAACAAGATGGTATGTGTGTGGAAAATAACATTAAAAATGAAAATCTTATCTAAATAACACATTTTTTTATTACATAGGATTTAAAAAGAGAAAAAAAAAAAGATTTGTTCGTTGTTTTGTTTTGGTTTTTTGTTTTAAATAGTGTTTTTTTTTTTTTTTTTTTTTTTTTTTTTTTTTTGTTTAATTTAAAACATTTAATGGCTTCTCTGTTGACTTATCTATATTAACTAACGACTGCTGTGTTAATTTCGTTGCATTTTGCTTGATGAAACAAGAAAAAAACAAACGAAAGAACATATGTACATATATGTATATGTATACCAAATGCATCAGATTAACCGTAAATTTAATTATAACGCATTAATCTAATTCTGTGTTTTTTTTTATATTTTTTATTCTTAATTTATTATTTTATATATGTATATACAAAAAGTTTAAATTAATGTTTTGCTAAGATAAAGCTGCTGTTTGTTAGAATAATTTGTATATATATTTTTTTTAATGTGTTTAGTATGTTAGTGTGTGTGTTTGGTTTATATGTATATGCTTTACTTTCCTGTTGGTGTTATATTTAAAACTTATACATATATATTTTTACTAAAGAAAATTCTGCAATTTATTACACATTTCAAAGATTTTGGATTTTGTTTTTTCTTTCTATTTTGTTCTTAATGTTTTATTTTTTTTACTACTATTTTTTTTTTATTTTTTATATTTTTAAATTAAATAGATTAAAAATGATTGTAAAAAAATGCACTTTATATGTGATAAATTAACCAAAAGATATACTTAAAGTAAATAAAGAATAAAAGAACAACAATTTTTTAATACATGATTTTATACTTGCAATAAATTTTATATATTTTTTTTAATTTTTTTATTTTATTTTATTTCGTTTTTTTTTTTCTTCAATGCTTTAAAATTTAAGTGTAAGCACAATTTTTATGCCGGCTATTACGCCAAGCCTTTAATTTTTTTTTCATACAATTTTTTTTTTTTACGATATCTATCGGCGATATAATAAAAAAGAAATATAATATATATTTTTTTTAAATGAAAGTACGCGATAATTTTTACTTTGAACTTTCAAACAGACAACATTATAAAAGCAAACAAAATTTTAAAAAAGGAAAATAAAAATAAATTAAAGATAAAAATAGACATAGAGTCCGAGTGGGTGGGTGGGCTATATAATAATGATGATGTTGTTGGTGATTATGATGATGATTTTTTTTTTAAAAAAGAAATTTTATTGAAAGAGAAAAAATAAATTTTTTTTTTTTAAATATTTTTATTCATCGAAAGTGAAGGCATAAATAAATTTTTGATTATTTTCACTTTGGAAAATTTTTTATCTTTTCATTTTCATAATAAAAAGACGGAAGTAAATACGTCTGGAAAATGTTTATGTTTTTGATATTAAATTTCAAAAAAAAAAAAAAAAAAAATCTTTTGAAAAGTCGTTAAATTTATTACTTAATTTTTTAAAGTAAACAAAATGATTGAAAACTTAGTAAACAAAATTTTATTTGAAAAGAAAAAGAAACCAAAAGATACTTGAAAGTTCATTGGAAGGTCTTGCGAATGTTTCAAAAATTAGAGAAAAAATTTGAATATTTTCTAATAAGTCAAAATCACACTATTCTGTTAAAATTTACCCTCTGATTTTTTTTTTTATATTTTTCTTAAAAGTTTCCATAAAGCACCCTGTTGTAATATGCCCTAAAAAAAATTCAAATAATCATATTTTTCTTCTGGAGAACAATGTAAGCCTATATTGTGTATGAAATAAACCACATTGTGTATAAGAGTATTTAGGATACAGTATTTCATTTTTATGTTTTTTTTTTTTTTTTAGAGAATTTTCAATTTTAATTATATCCAGACTTTATTATTTACCACACAGACGATAAACCATCTCATCCAGAATCATTAAAAATGCTTTTTTTTTTTTGTTTTCAAAATAAATATTTACAAGAGATTCTTATATGGAAAATAGAATAGAATAGAAAATGAGATAAAATGACTATGATGTTGAAAAATGAAAGAATGTGTATTTCAATTTTTGTTTTTTTTTTTTTTTTTGCTGTTTTGTTAGACGAGTAGAATAAAAATCATAAAATATTTAATACTATACTCACATACAACATTTTAGTTTAGATTTCAGAAGCCAAAAAGATACAAACAATAAAAAGGTTTAACTAAGATTAAACAAAGAAAAAAAAAAAAACATTTGCTGGCCCAAATCCAAGATTTTTTTTTATGTATTTTCTTGCTCTTTTGAAAATAAAATCAAATTATGAAAACTGAAAATGAATAGATTCGTTTCGTATGATTTTTTTTTTTTTTTTTGATGAATTTTCAGGAAACATTTTGAAAAATAACTTTGTTAAAAAAATTTTATTTTATTTTACCTAATTTTTTTACTAAAAAAAAAATAAAAAAATATTTTAAAATTTTGTTTTTCAATCGCATATATTTTTCCAAGTGAATGTCCTTTTTTAACTCTCATTTGTTTTTTTTTTTATTACTCGTCTTTACATGAATTAAAATCCATTTATGGAATTAAAAAACAAAGAGGAACAGTGTGGTAGTAGGCTATAATTACGAAATGGCACCACATTGTTTTTTTTTTAATTATTTGTTTTCTTGTTGTTTTTTTTTTCTCATTTAATGATTTCTGGGTTTTCCACTTTACAAAAAAAAAAAAGCTCTATAGAAATATTTTACTAACCATTGAGTAATTTTTATTCATTTAATACCTTTTTTCTACTATTTTATTTCTCGTCCTGAATTGTATTTTCAAACTTATGAAAAAATTTAAAAAAAAATAAAACCGGAAATCCTGATATTTATCAGTTAAAATTATATTTTTCCATACAATTGCATATTAGCAGGCGCCTATCAGCTTAAATGTCACATACACGAATGTATTTTTTTCCATGTGTGTGTAAGTGCATGCAGAAAAATCATATATGTATGAAAAACGGATAAGTAATTTTCTTTTAGCCTTTTTAGTAATTTCCCTTTCTTTCTTTTTTTTTTAAATGTTCTCTTTCTCTTTTTGTTATTTTTATGGGAAACGTAAGAAATGTGAGAAATGAAAGCCGGCTTTTTTTTTTTGTTAATGAGTTGCGTGACATAATTATTTACCGTGGAGAGACTACAAAGTATTGAAGCGGTGATATATTATTTAATTCTAAACAACAACAAAAAAAAAAGAGTACAAAAGAAAGGTAGTGAAATTAAGGTGTGCTTTGTACATTGAAAAATAAAAAAAAAACGACAGAAAATTAGAATTCATCAGCAAAAATACAAATGTGAATTGAAAAAAAAAAAGTTCTTTGCTTCTTTTTTTTTGTTCTTTTGTTTTTATTCCTTCTAAATGGAATGTAGATTTTGTATATTTGCAATGCATGGCAACAATAATGCGCTATCATTGGCATCGAAATGAATTTTTCTTGTTGAAAGGATAATGGGAGAAGGAAAAATACAAGGATAGTGAATGTCGTGTTGACAATATTTGAAAAAGTTCGAGGAAAATTAAATAGCTTTGAATTTTTTTTTAAAAGTTCGTTGGCTTTTATTCTAATCTATTCCACATATGTATACGGGTGATGGGTGATGGGTGGTGCACTATAATAAAATTGTGTTGTTTTATACATGAAAAATTGAAATACAATAAAATAGTGAGAATATCTACATTCTTTATTGTCTTTTAGATTTTTTATGGTTTTTGTTCTCATGAAAAAAAAAAATGATACAACCAGTTTTTTTTTTTTGTTCTTTTTAAAAAAAAAATCTCAAATAAATTCAAGAAAACACATGAAAAATTCTTAATTATTCATTAAAAATGCGTATTTACACGCAGATTATAGGAATAGTAAAGTAAAAAAAACTACCATAAGCCAGTTTTTTATGTTGAAATTTAGTCATTGCTCTCGTACAAGCAAAATAAATAAAAAACTTTAGAAAAAGAAAGACTATAAACACACTTTCAAGAAAACAAAAGGTAACAAAAGACAATATAAAATGACAATCAAACAATCCAAGATTCAAAAAAAAAATAAAAATAAAAAAAATAAAAAAAATAAGGTGGTATTTAAAAAAGAAAATTATATTTTTTCACACTTGAAATAAAATTCACGTTATGCATCGTTAATTTAATATGAAAATAAAATCCAGTAAAACAGAATGTTGAAGAGGGGGGAGGGAAACAGATTTCACTTGTATATTTTTTTTTCTTCTTTAATTTCTTTTATAAAATTTTTTTTCTGTTGTTATTTTATTTTTTTTTGCTTTCTTAAATCTTCAATTTGACATCAAATAAATGTTGGTTAATGTAGAAAATTATCCAACCTACGACAATGATTTTTGCAAAATTTTCATCTTCCATTTTTGCAATTATCAAAATTGGAAATGTTTTTTTTTTGAAAGAGATAAATATCCCACACACTTAAAGAATATTAAAGAACATTTTATCTAAAAATAAAATAAATTTTTTTTTAAGCTGCGAAATTTATATTTTGTGTGAAACCCACACACCTTAATTTTGCTTTGAAAAACCTTTTAGGTTAAATTTAAAATAAACAAATTAAAATTAATGAGATGTTTTTATGAGAATTAAGTATATGTAGGTAGGTAGGTATGTACGTGATTTATTTTCAGTCAATATAAACAGTTAGGCTTTATTCTTTGTGATACATTCATACAATTTGTTCTTCTTTTCGAGAATAAAATAATATCCTCAATTTAATTTCTAAATAGAATTTTTTTTTTTTGTGATAAGAATCTTCGAAGACAAAGTAGGTACCCACCCTCAAAAATTCACATTATCGTACTAAATTTTTCCTATTTTTTCTATGTAATTTATTTTATATCCTTGATACGAAAAGATACAAAAAAAAAATCATGTAACCAATCAATCGTTAAAAAAATACAAAAACAAAAATCTATACAAACACCAACATTATCGGTCAATGTCAGATTTTCCTTGACAAAAACAAAAAGAAAGTTCTTCTGTGACCTTCATCATTTTCAGTTTCATTTTTGTATCTTACAAAATTTTAACAATAATAAAAAAAAATCTTTCATGTTGGAAGCATCTATTCGAGTATATTTTGGAAAGTTATTTAAAATTTGAATACAAAAACAATAAAGGGCCATGATATGCAAATCTAAGATTCTTGTAAACCAAAAGAATTTAAACCATTTTTTTTTTTTTTTGTTCCTACATAGAGATCAATTTCCTTGTTCACAATCAAAATTTACGGTATTAAAAGACCATGACGAATAACTAAAACTATCTAAACATATGAAAAAACTAGATGAAAAAAAAAAAAAAACATGTAAGACAAACGATAAAATTTTTCGAAAACATTTCATTTTAGAACAAACGCTAGAATGATTTCAAATCAATTTTTATGTGATTGTCATGGTTTTTTTTTCAGTTCTTTTTTCCTTCCTTCCCTTTTACAAAAAAAAAATATATATATGTCTGTACATATATACAATAAGTAGGCTCAATTTAAAATTGTCGTCGTAGGCATTTTATTCAGATTTTTTTTTTCTCCATGAGATGTAAAAAAAAGTGTCATTTTTATCTAAAAATTTTTTTTTGTTTTACGTAACACACTTGACTGCTTCATGGTTTTGTTTTATCTATTGTATGACTACTTTTGTAACGAATCGAATGAGAGTAACACAAAAACAAAACAAAAACATTGGAAAATATGTATCTTTTTTCACGAGATAATAAATAAAAAACTGAAAAAAAAATATTCAAAAGAGAAATGGGAAAATGAAGTGATTTTGTGTTTTTGTTTTTGTTTTTTTTTTTTTTACTAAAAAGAAATTTTAGAAAAAAAAAAAACTTTATCAAATTTCAATTTCAATTTTTTTTTCTGTCGTGAATAAAATTTTCACGGTTCGATTATTAAAAATTATTAAAAATTTTTGTTGTTTTTTGCTTAGAAAAAAAAGATAAGTACCAAAACGAAAAAAAAAAAACCTTAACAGACATTATGATTATGGTTTTACTTCCTTGTTTACACCTTAAATACTTGGAAACAAGTTTGTTTTGTTTTTTTTGTTAACAAGTTGATAATTTGAAAACACTTGGATGAATAACCTCATGATTATGTTAACTAACGAGAAAAAAAATGTATTGACACTTAATTTTTTATTTTCTCAGTTTTTCAATATTGTAATAAAGCAGGTTAAAATTTTTAGGTTCTGAATTTTATATAAAGGTCACCATACGAAGGATCTTTTCGAAATTTGGAATTTGAACAACAGCTCAGTTTGGTCGATTAAAAAGTATTTCATGAAAAAAAGAAATACTTTATGAATTTTCTACCAAAAAGGTCCTAGTAAGATCCTTTTCGTTTTAAGTGTTTCACTTCAAAACCAAGGATACTTTATTCACATCTAATTGAGATAATTTAGAAAGTCGATATTTAAAAATAAAATCAAAAAAAAAAAAAAAAAAGATTACTTAACAAAAACTAAACGAATTTTCCACGATTCAAAAAAAAATAAGTTTCACACAAATTGAATTAGGTGCCTAAAAATTAGGTGTAAAAAAAAATCAAATGTTTAACCGTCGAAAACGCTTCAAACAAAAAAAAAAGTCCCAATAAGGACAACGAACTTTCAAGCCCGAATTTTTAAACGCTATCCAAATAAACGTTTATTTTTAAACGTAGTGTGTTTCTATTTCCTATCCCATTCACCCTTTCTAACCCACTAGACTAATTGTCTCAAAAACACCCTGCGGGTTGTTACATAAGCTATGAGTCATTATTTCCTCGAAAACATGTCAATCTTGACAGTTGATGTTAAAGGAAAGAGCTTATTTTTGCCCGCCATTTAGAAGTATCGAGCCAATCAAAATGCGCAAAATTTTCAGTTTTTCTAATTATTTTGTTTCAAAGGAGTCTCTAGTAAGGACGGACGCGATCGGGATAACTGGTGAGAAAATTTTTTTACGTGAAAATTAGTGAAAGTGAAAGTTTAAAAATATGAAATTTCGGTCCATTAAGAAACAAAGAATAAAAATGCAATTTCAAATCTTCGATATTACAACAAAGAAATTTTTTTATATTGTTTTTAATTAATGAACCTGTGTGTTTGATTAGCAAGAAAAATTGATTACTTGTTTACAAGTATCTTACAAGATAAAATTAGTCATCGAACGAAAATACAAAAACAGATCTTTTTTTTTTTCTAATCAAACTATGACTAATTGTTTACTACATCAGTCAAATAATCACCCTGTCCAGTTTTTTCTCTCGTTCAAGTGTTTCTAATTTTTTTCATTTTTATTTTGTTTCGCATATTTTGAATTCCTAAGCAATATATTTTTATTTTTAATTTATGGTAATTCTCTGATATGGTAGACTAGAGCTGATTTGGTATAAAATTTGAAAGATGTATTTTTCGCTTGATTGGTGACCAAAAAAGTCGTGACATAAAATTCACATGAAATTTAAATTAGAAATTAACACTTTCTATAATTTAACTGTCCAAATTGATTATTGAGATTAATTTTCAATAGAAAGTGACGTAGTAGACGTTTTTATCTCTATTGGAAAATTCGTTTATGCTTGGCGATCCATCATTTGTAATTTAAATGCTTCAAATTGTCGTTTTTTTTTAAAAATAGGCCACATGATTTGCTTAACTTGGCTTGTTAATCGTGTTCAAAGATAATAACTTTCTTGTGTTTGATTGATTTGGTACGAAGTTTCAATTATCGATGTCGGTAACTGAAGGGAAAGATCTGCTCAAAATAACAAAAATCGATACTTTTGTTCAAAGACATGTGAATGGGATTATTCACACCCCGTTCCCTTTAAATTATATTCGATCATTTTCATCTTCCAAAAATGTAAAACTGACCTCGAAACCAAAAAGATTTCAATTATTTCGCTAGTTTTTCCCATAAAAATGAAATTAAAATTTTTTTAAAAATAAATTTTTAATTATTTACCCATTGTTTTTAAATTAAATTTTAATAAAGAAGGAATTCATTATGAAATTATGATTTTTTTCTTTTGCTCATAATTATTTTATCATTTTTTAAAAGGAAATTCGTCATCAGCTGTTCTGTTTAAATAACAATATCTATTGAATTTCCGTTTAAGCAGAAAAACATACGAACTCCAAAAAAAAAATTATTATTTTTATAAATTATTATTGCACAATTTTATTGTACAACAACAACAAAACATAATTTTATTATCACGATAAAATTGTATTTGTAAAAAAAAAAAAACAAATAAAATAAAATAAATTTCAATGGCATTAATTTTGTGTATTTTATTTTTATACACAATACAAAAAAGTGGGAGTTATGTACAAAACTTCCATTAAACAGCAATTTCATCGGCTCCATCAGATCCATATAGTGAAGAGTAGGGTGGTTACTTTTAATGTTTTTTTTTTTTCTCTTAAATTATTTTTTTTTTTTTTTAATATTAAAGAGACCGGGTGACCTCTCTACTTGTTCTGGTTTATTATGTTGTGATAATATAAGCGATTATGTCATCATCACAAACTTTAATAAAAATGAACAAGAAAAACAAAATTCGATACACACATATTTCATGTACATATGTATATCTACATGGCATATATAGAATGTTTGTATCTAAAAACATTAGCTGATTAAATGACCGGTGAAAAAAAAAATTTTTTTTTTTAATATAGAAAAAAAAAGAATGATAATAAAAAAAAAGAGTAAAAAAAAAAACCAGAAAGAAAAAGTATATAATGGTGATAAATTCAATTTATTCAATGAAATGTTGTAAAAACTATGTACATACATATCTATATAGGTAACATACAAGTATACGTAAACTATTATATTATAAAATATAATGTAGAACATACAAATGTATCTTCTCTAAAATAAAATGTGATGTTGTCATTTTGTATTGGTATTTACTTTTAATAAAATTAAAAAAAAAAAATGAGAAAAATAAAAAAAAAATAGCAAACAGTGGTCATCACATCATAGTATGTATCCGTCATTTAGCAAAATTTAAATGATGATGTCAAGCTTAAAAATCTAAAAAAAAAAATAATAATAAAAAAATAAGAGAAAAAATTGATTTCTAAAGAAATTAATGTATCTATCCTTCATTTCTCACTTTGAATTTAAATCTGATAGGATGTGATGGAATGTCTTTTAAACTCATACTGTTTTATTTTGTTTGTAAGTATTATTTTTTTTCTATCATAGAAGGAAAAAAAAAGACATTAATTGATTAAATTCAATGTGATATTAAAGATACAGAGCATAATCTGGATTATCTATGAACAGTGTAACCAATTGGTCAAATGTATAAATCAAAGTTATGACTAAAAATATTATACAATGGTGCCTAAAAGTCAGTGGTTCTGTAAAAGCAATTAACCTTCTACATCTACATCACAAAAAGTAGTTCTCATTTTTGACATTTGACCTCTTAAAATATCTTTTTAATGTTTAACGAAAGAAATATAGGGTTATAAATTTAAAAGTTCAAGGTTCTATGTATTAACAATTTGTGCCAAATTAAATTTTTCAATTTTTTTTAAAAGGAAATTTTTAATCTGAAAAAAAAAAATAATAAAATAAATAAATAAATAAATAACAAAAAGCTAACTGTTTTTCAGTATTTTCAAATTGACAACCCAAATCATCTGAATTCTTTGGAGGATTTAGCAAAGACAAACATTGTTTTAGAAGACTAATTTGGCATATACATACATTTTTAAAGGGATAGTGGGTTAAAGGACACAGTTTGATTTTTGACTCTTTGAAGGACAAATTCATCATGATAAATTTGAAAAAGGGATTAAAAAAATTTTATGATTCAAAAAATGGACTAAATTTGTCAAAAAAAAAAAAAAAAAATTCATGGTTCAATTTTTCCTTTTTTTTTGTTTGTGTTTTTGTTTTGTTTTTGTTGTTTGAATGTCTAAATTGGCATCACTAGTAAGATATCAAAAGGATAGAGGATGAAGTTATAAAAAAAAAAAAAACTTTAATCTGACATTATGAACTCTGATAGATTCTGACAGAGAATTTTTATTTTATATTTTTTTGATGTGTACCGATATACGTTCTAAAACTTATCCATTTCATATGTGAGTAAATGTGTGTGTGTGTGTGTACATGTATGTATGTATAAATTAAAAGTGAGTAGGATGAAGTTATTTTCAATTAAATTTGAAAAAAAAAAAAAAACTATTAATAGATAAAGTTTATGTATGATGTACGTACAACAAATACTACATATATGAATAAAAAATTTAATTATTCATTTAATTTGAAATTTTTTATTCATTTAAAACTTTACTAGAGATACACATATGAAAAACTTACATAGACTTGTACACATAAGATATAATTGATATTCGTGATAATTTGTCTATCAAAATTGTCAGTATGATGATGATATTATATCATATGTGTTTACTAGAACAGATTGAATAAATAATACATGTATATATGTGCACATACATATGTATATTTGACTATTAAATAAAATTTTTAAGTATTTCACAGTAAATGTACATCATATGTGTAATTTATATATATCTCTCTCTCTCTTTTTTTTTTTTTAAATTAAGAAATAATGAAATTAGATAACAAAACAACTAAATAATTGCAAAATATTATACCTATCATATTAGATTGAAGAGAATTAAATTAAAAGATGTGAAAAAATAAAAATGGAAAGTTTAAATTGACGTTTTTTTTTTTTTTTTAAATAGAAAAATGAATGAATGGCAAATTTGCATATATGTATGTTAAACGGATTAAAAAAAAAAAATAAAAATAAAAGATAGATTGAAATTTAAATAAGATGCAATTTTTAACACAATTGTGGTAATTTAAATCTTTTGAAAGATTAATTTTTATTTTTCTCATAATATGCGTGTGTAATTTCTTAATAAAAAAATGTTTATTAAATTATTTATTCGCTAAAATATATATATTTCTTTTTTAAATTTAAATTTGAAAAATTTACGTTTATTTTGAGAAAAAATAAATTAATGGTAAAATTTATATGAAAGATAAATAAAATTTTTAGCTTTATACATATGTGTGGCTTAGTCTAGACAGGAAAGTGTTTTAGGGCATATGATGTGTATATGTGAATTTTGTTTTGTTTTTTAGAATGAAACAGTTGAATAAGTAATATAAAAATGTTCATGGTTTTGTTTTTAAAGCCAATCTCATATGTATATCACCCATTATTCAAAAGTATTTTCAGTGTAATTTAAATTGAAAAAAGTTTACAGTAAAATTAAACCGAATATCCTGAAGGTAAATTTTAGTTTTTGTTATTTGAGATAAAATATAATTTTTTTTATTTGATTTTTTAAATAATAGATCGTATCCCGCCTAACACTAACAGGCGTATGTGGTGGCAGAATTTGAGTTCTCAACAAACTTTAGCACATACAACCAAGATTTAGTAGTAGTAGTAGTAGCAGTAGTAGAAGAAGAAAGAAAAATGAACCATAAATAGGAGCAGTTCCAGTACCAAATTTTTTAAAAATTGTTTTTTTATTCTAACACTGCAGATCAAAAAACAATTGGTGGTTTACAATTTATGCAAAACTCTAGCTGAATTTAATACAATACAGGAATACATCACGAAAACTCAATAATTATTTTGAGCCAGGATTTCTTTCAAATATCCTTCAGTTGTAACGAATCCTTTTCTCTAATTTTTGATATTTTTTCACATTTTTATCAAATTTATTTTTACAAATTTTCATCATCTTCTACATCTTACTTATTATGTGAAAATTCACAAAAAAAATTACATTTCTCTTAATTTAGAATTTTCAAAACCTACACAAATTAAATTCAACAATAAAACAAATATACAATGATTTTAGTTCCAAATAAAAATTTAATTAAATCAAAAAAAAAAAGAAAAAAAGAAAAATCCAAAACAAATATCTAACCCTACACAAAATATACTTTTCAATCTGATACAGTATACTTACGCCTACTTTTTGTTAATCATTATAAGTTAAATGTATTGTAATCAACCAAAAATAATTAATCCATACCTTTCTCCTCCTTTCAATCTGAAAATAAAAAAAAAAACAAAATAAAATAAAAATATATTTTTTTTAGTCATTGTTTTGTTTGTTTTTTTTCCCTTCAATATCTTTTAAAAAAATATATATAAAAAAGGTAAAGTATCTAAATCTATAATTTTCACTTTGTAATCAATTTTTTTGTTTCATCTCGATATTTACATAAATTTACAACAATGTAAGATATTTATAATTTTTACTCTTTTTTTTTTGTTTTTTTTTATTTCAAATCATTGCGCTTCGAAGAAAAGATACTTTGACTTTATCACATTGTTTAAATTTTTTTTTTAATTTCATATTTTCTTAATCAAATAATTTATTGTTTTTGTTATGTATTTTGTTTTTCGTTTTTCTAAGCTTTGTTTTATTTGTTTAGTTTTAGTATTAATTTTTTCACATTCAGTCATCCATTAAAGTTAGATAACAATGGAAATTCATAAAAAAAGCCATAAAAAAAAAATTGTTAAATGTTATGAAAGCTTTTATTAACTGATAGTTGTGTTTTTGTTGTTTTGTTTTTTTTTAAATTCAATATCAGTTTTGATCATAGTTAATTTTAGAAATTCAACATAACAAAATTATAAATTTTTCATTTTTTGCTTTTGTTTTTGTTGCATTTTGATTGACTTTTTTTTTATACAATATTTTTAAAAGAAGAAAAAAAGCTTAACACTTTTAAGGTAAAAAAAAACCATTATAAAACCGGTTTTAAATTATGACAGTATTTGGTGTAAAAAAAAAAAATCTCGTGATACTTTGATATTTTCTATTTTCAAATGGAAAATCAAATTTAGATACAATGAATCCAAAAATGATGGTAACGAACTTGAAACAAAAATACTTTAAATAATAAATTTGTATAATTAAGCATAGAGCATGCGCATAAAGCACAAATACACAATTTTATTATAGATTCAAAAATTAAGAAAATTTTCTTTAAGATAAAAACATAACTATTTTTTTTTCTCTTCTTCTTCTTCTTAAATAAACCGTTATAAAACTTATGAAAAGATATTAGATACTTTAGATAAACATTTTATATTAAGAAAAAGAAAATCTTTTTTTTGTTTTTAATAGATGAATTTAATAGGTGACAAAACTTAAAAAGAAATTCACAGCCGGTTGTTGAAAATAAAGAGGAAAAAAAAAGACAAAGAATTTTTTATAGAACGTAAAGAAAATGCATATACGTACTTATATAATAAACAGAAACACACACAACCTATTAGCTCATTTATATACATAGATACATCGAGTACATACATAAAACATACTGTTAAACTTTCTATTAAAAACGTGATTAAAGCTAACGCCTTTTGAACGAGTATATAACCGCATTAAGAAAAAATGTTACCTTTTTATATAAGTACACAAGAATTTATTTGTTGGAAGAAAAGAAAAAAGTATATAATGTGTGCAAGTTAATGACACCTATATCAGCAGTAGTACATATTTTTTTTATTTTTTTTTTTTTATATATGTTAACAAACTTTCATAGGTATTTAGTAATAT
The DNA here is from genome assembly GCA_939192795.1 of Bombylius discolor. Lineage (NCBI taxonomy): Eukaryota > Metazoa > Arthropoda > Insecta > Diptera > Bombyliidae > Bombylius > Bombylius discolor. The sequence goes on from OW584242.1 coordinate 5,899,433, forward strand.
AAATAATCACAGGTAGATTATACAGAATAGATAGGTGTGTATATACATATAATGGAATAGATACATTTTAACAGTATATTATTATTGTATCTGTATCTATTTTTGTACTTCACCTTTCCTTATACAATATTCAAGTTTACGGTTATGAAAAGTGTCTAAGAGTCATATAGTGAATTGCTTGTATTTTATTAACCTTTTATATAAAACAAAACGAAAAAAAAAAAAAAAAATGAAGAAAAGATATTCAGATATATCATGTATGCATGCATGCACACATGCTTTTTTAAGGTGTTCATATTCAAAAATATTTTTTTTTTAGTATTTAAAATACAACATAGAGACATTGTCATCATCATCATCATCGTCGTCATCGTCATCATCGTTAAATCGTGAATTATATGAGAATGAAAGTTTACAATAATGCCATTGTTCTTTGTGTTTGTGTTTTTTTTTTCCTTTTAAAATTCTTTTATTCTTATGTAAATTAAAAAGTCAAAATATTCGAATATAATATGAAATATATACATTTGTACCTTCTTGGATAAATTTTATAAGAATCTATTCTGATTTTATTCATGTGGATTTTTGATTTTTTCGTTGTTTTTTTTTTTTTTCATCATCATCACCTGAAAAGACCGTTCCTTTTTTCAAATACAAAACACGCCCGTATCTTAACTATTTTTTTTAATTTTTTCAAACATTTATTTTTTAATTCGTGACCATGTTAAATCGATAATGTAAAGGTAAGAAAAATCAAAAGCGTTAAGTAACGACGAATGGATGATTTTTTTTGTTGTTTATATTCGTTTATCCATTCAGCTTATTTTCTTCAAAGATAGAAAATCTGTATTGGTTTCAAGATTAAAAAAAAAAAGATACTAAGAAGATAAAAGAACGTTCAGTTTCATGGAAACTAGAACTTACTATTTAGTCAGTTAGTTAACAGAAAATATATACAGGCAATATTTATGTGATATGCCTAACAGCTAAAAAAAAAAAAAACAACGTAGATTCTCATTAAATTAGCACTTATTGCAAAAAAAAAAAAAAAAAAATTTTAATTTAGAAATTTAGAAAATTGAACGCATGAAAGGCATATTTAATTAGATCAAATTGTCTAGAAAATTAAAACGGGAAGAAAATATAAAAACAAAAACTGATTAACTGTTATAGCCAAAAGGAAAATATTTACGCTAATTTCCTTTTAAGAGTATATTTTTTTCTTTCTTCCTGATTTTAAGTACTTCCTTTAGAAATATTCTATTTTCCGGTTATCCTACGTATAAAAATATTTATTTTCAAATTCACATTATTTGTAATTTGCAAGAAGAAAAAAAAAAATGAAAAAAAAAATGAAAAAAAAATGTTGTAAACAGTAAGGCAACATTCTTTCACGTTTATCTTTTTTTTTTTTCTATTCTTTTTTTTTACAACGGAAATACACATAACTTTTTTGTTGTAAAATATTTATGAGTAAGTAATAATTTATTTTTGGATTACATAAATTTGAAACTTGTATATGAAAGAAAACAAACAACGCTTCAATTCTAAAAAAAAATTAAAAAAATAATCTACTAATGTTTGCGTTTGTGATCACATTTTTCCATTCTAGAAAAAGTATATTCTTCCGGTGGGGTTTGGAGTTTGAAATTTAAAAAAAAAAAATATTATTTGGAAGATTTTTATTAAATAAACGACGTTTTCAAATCTGAAGGAAGAGTCTTAGAAAATGAGGAAATCTTCTGAATTCAAAACTAATTCAAATTTTAAATTGAAAATGCCTTCAAAATCAATTCAGCATCTTCAACTTTTCCAAATTTAATGAAATTCCGTATATGAAAAATCTTCTTTAATTTTTTTTTTTTATTTTCTTAGAAAATCCGGATAATTTAATACGTAAAATAATATTAGCAATTTTCGTTCATTCGAAATTATTTTTTAATTAAATTTTAATAAATTTAATTATAACTTTTCAATATCTAAGAATTTTTATAATTCAAATTATTTCGTGTATTTTAAAAATTAAATAAAATCACGAGAAGAAAAATTATTAAAATTTAATTTGACAAAAAAAAAAACAAAACAAAAAATTGACTTTGAAATTAGATGTGTCATGTCAGTCATTTATAAAAAATTCACATGAAATAAACGATGAGATAAAAATTTTTCAAATAATTTATTTATAATTTATAAGTGCCTACCCCTTCATTACAATTTAGAAAGATATCTCGAAAAATTAAAAAAATAAAAAAATAGGTAGGAATTGAAATTTTTAAACGTAATTTTAACAAATGAATAATTTTTTTTTTTTTTTTTTTGCTAAAATTATCTATCAAATTAAATTTCTGAAATATTCACAAAAAAACAAAAATTTACTTAAAATTATTAATGATGTTAAATTACTCAAATATTATCAAAAAAGATATTTAACGTTTAAATTATGAGAGATATTTTATTTTATTTGTAAAAAAAAATAAAAAATAAAAATATGTATAAAGAAGGGAGAACATGGAATATACATATATTTTTTTTTTTTGATTGTAAAAATGTAAAATAAGGGAAAATATGTAACATTCAAGTTCAAAGTCAAAATGTTAAACAAAAAGTAAATTAGATAAATGCCCTAAAATATTTAAGAAATTTAATAATAAAAAAAAAAAAGATTCTTGAAAATGATGTTTAGTAACGAAATATTTTTTTAAATTGAATTTATTAAGAATTTTGTGACTCAGAAAAAAAAAATGTTGTTCATGTAAACGGTGTAATCGAAGTACCTAACTACCTCTGGAAATTTCATGATTATTTGGAAAAAAAAAAAAAATACATATACATATAGCTTATTTGCTTAAGGGCTTTTATGTATCTGTAAATCTTAAGATATTCAACCTTTTTGAAATAATATACTTTTGTACCATATCATCCATCCATCTCTTCCCACTATAACGCATACAGTTTTTCTTTTTTTTTTCTTAAAAGTGTGTCAAAGCCTGAAGCTATTTTTGTTTTTCCAAATCTTATTTATTATACCGAATTTTCAAAAAAAATTTTCGCACAGATCTACGCACGATTGCTTCATTTTCAACGTCGAATTTTTCCGATAATTGAAAATTTCATTCTTTTTTTTTTTTTCAAAATTTAGAAAGTTTGGCCGACCGAATAATATTGTCCCAATTTCAATCCATCTGTATGATAAACCTTTCCTCCTTTCACATAAACAAATTTGTCTCTTAATGACACTAATGGAGATAATTTTACATTTTATTTGTACTATTTTTTTGTATAAAGGCCCCATTAAACTGACACAAATAATTAACAGCAATTAAATAACTTGCGTGCAAATAATTTCATAAAACATGAAAAAAAAAAGACAAAACAATTTGTTTTTTTTTTTAAATTTTTTTTGAAAGTCAGCAGTGTACCTTATTTTAGTGTGTATGTGTAGTCGATTTAAAAAAACACAACAACAAAAAATCTATGTTTTAAATTTTTCATTTACATAGTAGCAGATTTCACTTTAATCGAGAATCAATCATTTATTGCAACAATTCATGCAGAACGAGATTCATTCATAAAGAAACTTTTAATTTATTTTTGTTTTTTGAAAAAAAAAAAAAATAATAATAATAATAATAATAATACCGATTTTTAATATCTTTTCTTTTATTTTTATTTGAAAAAAAAAATAAAGAATAAAATTTTAATGATTAAAAAAAAAAAATACAATAAACATGAAAATCTAAAAATAATATATAATTTTAATTTAAAAAAAAAAAAAATTAATGTGTCAATAAAAAATTGCAATATATACAATGTGACCTCGAACTAGTAAATCGTTAGATGATTAGATATTGTATATGCTCACTTAAGATTCAGATACTAAGCTACTGTTATATTTTGTTTTTGTTTTTTTTTTTTTCAAAAAATAATTTTCATTTTTGTGAATGTCTCATTGCACACCATATAAATATCTTATCGAATTAAATATCACATGTAATTTCTCGTATTTATTTTATTTTATTCTATTGAAAATATTATTATTATAGAAATTGCAAGGGTATCTATACAGTGTATACTTGAAAATTATTCAATTCAAATTAGGGTAATAATATCAGTTTCGAACCAGAACACCATTTGCGAGCTCTTTAGATTCTTAAAAAACACACGAACGAATAGGTTCCTTTCTGCTTTTTCTTTTAAATAGTTTTTATGACAAAAGAACGAGGTAGAGAGTACCTAAATTTCAACTAGGCTGCTCTATAAATAACGAAGATACGAAAAAAAAACCTAATTTTTCAACTTAAACCCTTTTGAGCTTCTTCCAAGTTCATTACCCATTTCAAATGTGAACTTCAAACTGATACTTTTACCCTAAATGATAAAACCGTGAAATATTGTGAGAAATAAAAGTAAAATATAGGGGTTTACATTATTCATGTGCCACTAATAAAAGTATCTTTTAAGTGAGAAACAAACAAAATATTAAAAACAAAAATGATGTAAACATGCAAAAAAAAAAAAAAAGTTCTGAAGTCACGAATTTAAAATTACATTACTTCATAAAAATGTATTTTTAGTTAATAAGATGTGATTAGTCATTAGATTATATATTAGATATTAGACAATAATTATTTTTTTCTTTTTTTTTTTTTCAGATATTTAAATCGTCTGATTGCATAAACAGGTGAGTTTAGTAATTTTTATAAAATGAATTTGTAGTTAATTTTTGAAATCAAATCTATACTCTATAATTCGTGAAAGCATTATCTGTAACTAAATTACTTTTATTATTTTAATTTATTTGTTTTTATATGATTTTTTAAAAAGATATTCAAGGTACAAAGTCAGATATATCGTTATTATTATTTTTCTATCCTTGTTGAAACAATCACAAGCCAATGTGGAGCCTGTTTTTTTGTTTTCATTTCCAATGAAAGTTTATTTTTTGATTACATCATTTTTTATTCTTTCATCATCATCATCATTATTTTTCAAGTGACTCACAGATATACTTTTTGTTTTCGAGTAATTTAAACAGGATTCACTTGAAATGTTTTTCTTTGCTTTTTTTTTTTTTCCGATTAAGGAAAACATAAAAAATTTAAGAAACAAAAACAAAGAAAAAAAAACATCAAAAAAATGTAATTAGGATAATCAGAGCATGAAAAAGAATAAAGAAAAGAAGGAAATTACACTTATATATTTTTTTTTTCCAAATTGCATACCCACGACGAATAGAAAGAAGTCAAGAATATAATACGACTTATTAATCGTCTTTGCCATTGATGTTGGATTCATTCCAATTTTCTTTGATGTTTTTTTTGTTGTTGTTGTTGTTGTTGTTTTTCTGTTTTGCAATGCAAGTGCATGTAAAAAGAAGAAGAAAAAATAATCAAAAATTGCAATAATTTTTCATTTTTCACTGTTTTTTTTTTCCTTCTTTCTATTCTTATCCTTTTTTTTGCAAATTCACCACAAACAATTATTAAGTGCCATTATATCGGACATGCACCCCATTTTTCAATGAGATACTTATTTTCCATTGCATTCTATATTGAAATAATCAATATTACAATGAAAAAAATTTAACAGAAAAAAAAATCTACATAGAAGAGAGAACAAAAAAAAAAAAAGATAGAATTTCATTTATCAAGAAAAGTACACTCGGAACAGAAAAAAAAAATCAAAATAAAGTGCATAAGTAATAATAAATTGATTCAATAATCATTGAAATTATTTGTACAAGAAAAAAAAAAAAAGTATAAGTAGAAAAGAACATTAGCTGTATTCTGGGTACTTTGTGTATTCTAAAAGAAAATATTCTTTATCATATACTACAATATATTGCATACATATGTATCTTGTTCTAGAAAAGATATTGATGATGCTTCTTCTTCTTTTCCAGTATATAACTAACCAATGAGTTCAAGATACAATTATATTCTGTAATAAAATTTATCAGATCAACTGATCTAGCTTTTTCTTTTTTTTCTTCTCTTAATTTTACAATTATTTTTTTTTTGCTTGTGTACGTATATGTGAATAATTTTTGTACCAATATGTAAAGTATCTTTTCTCCTTTCTTTACATTTTTTCTTTTATTCTTTTTATTTTTTATTTTTTTTATTTTAATAAAAATGATGATGAATAAGACGACAATGCTATTATTATTACGACACTTTGAGGTCAATGTTTTAACGAGTCATTTATATACACACACTCTAAAAATAAAGGGTGTTTCTTCAGTAAATTTTTTAAATGAAAAGTTAAAAAATTATAAATTTCTAGATTTCATTTAAGAAACAGTTGAAGGAGGGTTTAAGAAAAACTATTTTTATTTGTGAAGGTGAAAAAAATATTCTATAAGACGTATTAAGATGACCGAGTGATAGAGCATTGATCCAAAAAATTCTGAGGTTTTAGTCATTCGTTTGGAAAGAATGAGTAACAATTCTTTAGAATTGTGTATGTGAGTTAACTGTAGTCACTTCAGCTCTTTTAAGTGAAATAAATTCAGTTTTCTAGAAACAAAATTGTAGTTCACAATCCACGTAAAATTTGAAGCTCATATAGAATATCTAGAAAATTTAAGTTAACTTGATGATCGGTAGATTGTGAGTAAAGTTGTTGTTAAAGACTAACTTTTGGTCAGAAAATTTTCTCTATTGTTTTTTCTAACTTTAAGGCGCTTTTTAATCGTCAAAAAAAAAAAAAAAAAATTGAATTACCCTATTTTTGTACCACACTCAAAATACAATAACTTTTCTACATAAAAACTTAATGTACAAATTATAGATTGTCTTTTAAACACGTTTTCTATCATAGAATAAATACTTCGTTTTTTTTTTCTTCAAAAAAAAAAAAAAAAAAAAGAAATGGAAAAAATATGTTCGAGAGAAAAAAAAATTAATAAAAAAAAGTAGGTGGTTCAGGAGGATTAAAAAAACCTTTAGATTAGATTGACATGACAATGATTATGTTTGAATAAAAATTTTTTATTGATTTTTTATTAATGAATAAAATCAAATAAAAAGTGGAAAAAAAAAATTACAGAATAAGTGAAATTATTATTAGTATCTTTTTTTTTATTCCACTAAAGATACATTTACGGTTGCATTGAGACTTTTTTTTCTTCTTTTTTTTTTTTAAATTTTATTTAATTAAGTAAAATGGTACATAATTATTTTAAGATAATTTTTTTTATTACCTGTATAACACATGTGCCGTATATATTATTTTTATTGTATGTATGCCACAGCCGCATCACAGTCAATCAATTGTCATTAAATTTATTGGACCATTTTAAAAAATACCGTAAATGGGTGAAAGTCACGACAAAAAAAAATTAAATAAAAAATAAAGAAATATGATAATCGGATTTAAAATGCATGAAGTACCAGAAAAAAAATATTAAAGAGAAATGAACAAAAAAAAAATAACTATAAAATCTAATTTGTTTTTGAATCGAAAACAAAAAAGGAATTAATGATTTTTTTGTTTTTTATTAATTATTTTAATCAAGAAATTCAACAACAACAAAAAAATTCCAAATGCCCCTTAAAAGGCGGCAATTTTATTCAAAATGCCAACTTTCGAAAAATGCATTGTCATTTAAAATTAATAAAAATTTAATAAATTGATTAAAATGAAAAAAAAAAAAAAGACTTTCTAGAAATTTGAAAATTTTGTTTTTAAGTTTTTATTTTTTTTTATTTTTCCAAATAAGAACCACAAAAATTATTTCACAAAAATAATCAAAGCAAATTTCTTATCTGCTTGTATTTTTTTTTTTTTTAAATAAAAACAAATATGATTCATTGCGAATATATGTATTTACATTAGGTTGACATGAGAAAGTTTTAGATACTCAGTCAGCACATATATGTATGTATAGCCCACACTCATGATAAATCATATATTGTGTTTTTTCTTATCAACTTTTTTGCATTCATTTTATTTTTTCTTCTTCTTATCATATTCTATTCTTTATCAGTTTTTTCTCGTATCTTACGTAATAATTAAAATCCATTTAATTCTTTATTTACGTAAAAGTGAAAAAAAAAAAAATCCTCTTTCAAAATTAAATGATAACAAAATTTCAAGTTTATAAATATTTTTTCTTCTTCTTTTTTTGTGTGTACCTAAGCTTTGTGAAAATTAATTTTGTTTACATGCTTGAAAGGAAAAAAATAAAATAAAATCAGAAAAAAAATGTAATATAAAAATTTTGAAATGAAATTATTATTAAAATCAAATGTAAACAAAAAGCTGTTCAGAAAAAAAAAAATATCTAACATTTAAATTCTTTTCAAATAATAAACACAAGATTTAATTCAATTAAAAAAGGTCAAAAAGTTATAATATGTATTTAATTTTAAAAAAAAAAAATTTAAGCATCAGAAAATCATATTTACACTTTTTCAAATTTCAATATGCGTGTTCACGACGAGGTACTTATGATATCTAAAAAACTTTTTACAAAGTTATTCGATTGTATTCATGGTTGAAAAACGAAGAAATCTATTCTAATACACCTGTCTTGTGAAACTTTTTAGGATTTTCTTTAAAAAAAAAAAAAATAAAAAAAAATAAAAAAAAAGAAAATAAAAAAAAATAAAAAAAAAAAAATAAAAAAAATCGGTCAAAGACAAGTTACAAAACAATCAAAGCAAATTTTAAATTCTAAAAAAAATTTAAGTCCTGATTGATGAGCTACAAAGTAAGGATATCTTATTAGTAATAACGCTGGTTGGTAAAAAGTTAGGGAAAATTATAAGGGTGAAGAATGAAATGTTGGTGGATGCAACCGAAAATGGAAAAACAACCGTTGGTGGATCGTTACTTCAACTCAATCAATTTTCACTGGAATACATTTTTATAATCAGATCCTATGTGACATCACACGATATCCTGAAAGATTTTTTTTTTAAAGAAAAAATTTAAAATCTGCCAGAAGAAATGAAAAAAGAAAAAAAATTTGGTGGTGAATACACCTGTTAGGACTGAATTAATTTTAATTGCTTGTTTTGCTTTGTGGTATTTTGGATTATTTATCAATAATAATTTGAAACAAAATACAGAACACCACATTTTTTTCACCATTCTATAAATTTGTTTTCCATAATCCAAAAAATAAATTATATTGATTTAAGCAAATAACAGATAACGAATAAAAATATGTTTTAGAGATAAAGTTTTATTTTAAAATCATGTTTTTTTTTTTTTTTTGTAATTCTATTTTTGATATTAACTCAATTTCTTCAGTTTTATTGTCATTACCAAGAAAAATATCGATATTTCAGAAGTTTTTAAAATGCATAGATAATTTAAGGTGATTAATTTGAAATTTTATATTTTAATTTTTTTTTTTTTTGTTGATAAGAACCTACCTACTTACATGCGAACATGTTAGTTCATATTTTTAAAGAAGCCCCTTAAACATAATTCCTTATTTTTTTTTTTTCATGAGACTAACAGAATACAAGGATGAGTGAACATCAAAACACGAGCGACCTGATAAAATGTTTTCCTTGTGTCAAAAATCAATAAATTTTTATTACTTTGAAATTTAAGGACCTCTTACAAAAAGACAGAAATACAATTTTCAAAGAACTGTCAAAAAAAAAAAGTATCAAATTAATCAATTAAAATCATTATGCTTCCACTTAAAAGGCACTTTTAATGAATTTTTTTTCGTAAATTAAATTACTAAATGGTTTCCCTGTTTTTTAATATTTTTATTTAACACTTGATATCCTTAAAACGTATTCTTTACAATGCATGTTTTTTTTTTTCAAATCCCTTAAAATAAATTGCTTCAAATTAATTCTTATTTGATGTGCCACACATGAACTTGACAAAAACACAATTTCAGAACTTTATTCAAGTTTGCCAATTTTTTTAATTATGTAATTTAATAATTTTTTTTTTTGAAAATAATTTCGAATATTCGAAAATAGTTTTTAAAAAGTTCGAAATATTTTTTCCACAAAATTTCGAATAGAAAAAAATTTTGTCATAATTGCTTTTCTCGATTAGTTTCAAAATATGTAATTGTTTTTCAAAATTCCAGATCTTCTACACAACATTTTTTTTTTTCGTTAAGTTCGGCTTTTTTATTGTAATTTTCTAAATGTATCTTTTGTAAAAAATAAATTTAGCGAAAGAATAGCTTTTCGAAGATGTACTAGGTATTGGCACACGGCATTAATATTCCATTCAGAAGATATCACAAATTGTTTCGATTTTATTAAGTCATAAAGTTACAGTTAATAACTTACAAAATTTATATTTTTAACAAATGACTAACACTTATATGCTGCCATATTTACAAATTCTTGTAATTCATGCGAATTTCTTGTAATTTTTATACATACATTGGCATGCATGTAGAGTATGTGTCATATATATAAAATAAAATAACATTACGTGAATATTTTATATTTTAATAATTTTTTACAATATAGAGAAATTCAACTCTCTCATTTATTATTTTTTCGTTTTTTTATTTCATTTACATATGGGGAATTCCATTTTGTAACGGGTGTGACATGCTGACTCTTAAATATTGAAAACTCGTAGAGCAATTGCACTCTGATTAAACTTAAATGTTCCTAATATGCCCTCTAGTGAAAGCAAACGACGGCTACGATAAAACAGAAAAATTCAAATATTCTTAATCAGAATCGTCACTTTAGTAGCGTAACGGGTGTGACGCTGAAGATTTTGAATTTCACGGATTTTCGTCTATTTCACTGAATATCATAAAATTTTCATATAAACAATTCCAAAAATTATTTTTAATTATATTGTAGAAACTTGAAAGAATCTTTTGGAAAAATTTGACGAGGAACAATGCAATACTTTTTTCATAATTAAAAAAAAGAAATGTAACGGGTGTGACATATTTTGTAACGGGTGTGACAGCGAAACGAATTTCTACTGATAAGTAGCAAACATTTTGTTTTTAATACTGTTCCTCATCGTGATATCGTAAATAATTTAAAACTAGATACACCAAAAATTGATATATACTTATCTCTACCAGCTTTATTAATATTAATTTTAAGGAAAAAAGTGGTCGATTTGCGTGGAATTCTCCATATACATACATATATGTATATATTTTTTTGTTTTTTTGTGACACAAATAAACAAACATTAATTCATATTACTTTTTTACTGAATTCTTTCTCTTTTGTAAAGAAAATATTTGTGTTGTAACATTGTTAACAGCAACAACAGAAATATTTTCTTAAAATGTTTGTTGTGTATGTTATTATTTTTTTATTTAAAATAAAATTAATGTTCATAATAAAAAAAAAAATGAAAAAAAAAATTTAAAAAAAATTCAAGAAGACATGAATTTCCGGGAAATATCGATTACATTTTTTTTTTGTATCAAAAAGGGTAAATTGTACATGTACAAAAAAAAATGTTTTATTTATCATTTTTTGTGCCTTTTTTTTTTACTTTTTCTTGCCATTTTGTGATAATTTTGAACGAAAAAAAAAAATGTGAAATATATTCGGTCATTATCAATTCTTTTTCCAAAAAAAAAAAAAAAAAAACAATATAATAAAAAAAATAAATGTACAAATATATTATATTGCAAAATTTCCAAATTAAATTATTGCAAGCTGTTGCCTTGTTGACTTTTCTTAAGTTATTTTGTATAAATTGACTTTTTTTTTTTTTTTTTTATTGTATTTAAATATAAAATACATAAGAATAACAAGTGAATAGAATTTGTGATGATTTCAACATTCATAAGATATATTTTTTTTTTTTGTGTTTTCCGAATAAAATTCATGCTATTTCATTGCTGCTGCTTAACTTGAGTTTATTTTTTATATTTCGTCTTTTTTTTGTTTGTTTTTAATGTTTTGTTTTTATTGTTTTAAAAGCATAAACTCTTTGAAATATCTAGTATTCCATCTTTTATCATAATTGAGTTTAAATTTTAAATATTTTTTTGGCATTTATTCAAAATTTTCTTGAATTGTTTTTTTTTCTTCTTATTAGATTTCTTTTTTTTTTTTCTTGTTTTTTTTTTTTCTTTCACAACGCCAATGCATAATTTTCATATAACACATATTTGCCGATGTTTGGTATTTGTGCGATTAAAAAATGTGGTTTATTTTTTTTTTTTTCATAATGTTAATAGCTGATAGTCTGATATGAAAAATTTTAAAATAAAATAAAAGATTATATATTTTTGATTGCGTATTGAAAAAATATTAAATATTTGCTTTTTGGTATAATGTAAGGCTAAAGTGTCAATAAAGGTTTACTTTTTCATAGATATACATATTTTAAAATTTTCTCTAAATACAAGATGAAGATACTGATTTTTCTTGGTCACACAATAACTTAGGCCTTTATTTTTTCAACCTTACAGAGAGATTCGTTTGGAAATTACACGATAAAATGTATTAAAAAAAAAAAAAAAAAAATCATCTGACCGTAAAAGTACCAAATTTTCACGTCTAACACCCTTCAAAACCACCTTCTAAATATGTATCTTCATCATCTTTTTAATGTAATTTCACTCTGATTAGTTTCTTATAATTTTTTTGTTTTTCATCACTTATCTTCATTCACATCAAATTATCTTTAATACATTAAAGAAAAATATCTTATTCTTTTTATTTTGAAAAGATACTGAAATTCTTGATGCTTGTTTATAATTTCTCAATAACTCGTTCACCAAAAAATATTTGTTGATGACATCATACTTTCAATAATCTTGTTTTTTCAAAAAGAGATACAAAAATTAATTTGTACAAGTTTCTTTTTTTTTTTTTTTCGTTTTTGGACATGTCTGTCAATACTAATGAATCAAAACATGACTTTCGATTTTAATTAATTTCGCTTTTTATTTATTTATTTATTTTTTGATTTTTTTTTTTTTTTGATTTTTTTTTTAATAAAAAGCTTTTGATTTTATTCACCTTTTTTTTTTTTTAATAAAAATATTTCGTTGAAGAATCAATTTTTTAAATTCATTTTAAAAGCTGACCAATTTAGTTTTAAATTTATTTTTGAAAATTTTTTTATCGTATTTGCATTTTTTTTTCTTTTTTTTTTCAATTTATTTTTATATTTTTTGGAACTATTTGTAGTGTAGTGTGTGTATGAAAATGATTTCGATTATATATGTTGTTTAAGATTGTTTTGGAATTTAATATTATTTTTAGCATTTGTTATATTTTCTACTGACACAGTATATTCTTTTATTGATCACATACAAACAAATTGTATAATATGTTCTACATTATATGAATCCACACAAAATATATTCTATTATTTGATAAATTAATGCTTGTTCTAAATAAAATCATATAAATATACAGGGTGTTTGGAATTGTGATAAAATTGTCTTCCAAACGATTAGAAACATTTTGAATTTTATTACGATTCAGAAAAATGGATCTATTCCTTAAGAAATTTTCCATTTATTGAACTTTATCTTTTCTCAATAGTTAGTGTTAATTTTTAGTTTCGAAAATATCCTTAAATCGACCCAGGATGTTTTTAAAAGATGTATGGTCTTAAAAAACCAGAAAAGGGTGTTAGGCCTTTGGCGTTGGTAATCTTTTCAGATAAGCCTAAAGATATTGTGCTTAAAATTGACATGGAGTGAGTGGGTGGTATTGAAGAACACGAATAGCTTATGTCCGGAAAAATTTTAGTAGACCATATTGAATGAAGCATAAGTTTTTTAAAAAAAATTGTTTAGCCAAAAAAAGGAACAGGAATTATTTTCTTTCAACTTTTTCTTTTCTTAATTCAATGAGCCTAAAATATCGTTTATATTCTTCAATTAAAAAAAAAAAAAAAAACAAAGCTATATGAACTTTGGCATGATTTCAATACATACATATGTATCTTTTTTTTCTTGTAAATTTATTTTTTCACACTTTTTTCATACAATCTTCTGGCACACATTATCTTAAACAGATTCAAGACCTTTTCACCTCGATAAATCAATCAAGAATGTATTATCAGAATTTGAAAATAAACACCCTTTCACACATGAAATAACATTATTATTATTATGATTATTAGAGGCTATCTGTTTAGTGTGTATGATGATGACGGCCTCAACAAAATACCAATTCGATAACAACAACAACAAAAAAATGTTATTTTTGTTTCACAATCAAAACTTATGCTATTCAGCGTACCAAATAAAAAAAAATAAAAATAAATTAAAATTTATGTTATTAGACACATGTTGGTTGGAAATTTCACACAAATTTTAAAATATCCGTCGAATTTATAAAAAAAAAAAAAAAGAAAAAGAAATAAAAATTATTTTTATATATATTTTTTTTTTTTTAGATTTTTCTAAAAATTGTAAAAACAACAACAACAACAAAATTCTAGACGTAATTACTTTCGAAAATAAATATTCACGAAAAAACAAAAATCAAAAAAAAAAAAAAAATTTAAAAATAAATTTAAAAATATAAACAAAATTATTTATTAGGTTAACAGTTAACACACAAAAAAAAAAAAGAAATATTCTATTAAATATTCATTTATTAATTTAATTTGGAGAAACATGATGTTCTTGGCCTCTTTGGCATTTTTCTTTTTCTTTCAGTGCGTCTTAGGTATGGTTTTTATCTTAATCAAAGACTAAAAAAAAGATTCTATTAAAAATTAATTAAAATTTCGGTGTATGTGTACTGGACTGGTTGAGAATAAATATAATTTCATAATTCGATTGTTGTTTGTTGTTTTTTTTTTTTTTTCACGTTCTCATCAAACAGAATAAATTCGAAAAAAGAACAAAATTACGCTTACGGTGGGAGGAGGGCGTATGAAGCTGAAGAAAAATATCTTACTACATTCAGTAGTAAAAAAAAAAAAAAAAAAAGAATTTTGGGGTGGTAATATAAATAATTGTGATATAATATTTGTAATTTAATTGACTTTAATCAAAGCAAATGAGACGTTTGTTTTTTATGATGATGATGATGATGACGAATTGGTCAAGAGACGGATAGTATAGCTGCGACTTATCACGATTGTTATAATGATGATGATGTCAGCATCTTAAATTACTATTGTTTTCGTAAGTGTTTTTGTAAGTTTTTTCGTTAAAATTTCATTCATGAAGAAAATTTACAATTCCTTCAACAACTAAAAAAAAAAAAACCAATATAAACCTGCAATTTTATTGTTGTTTTTATTTAAATTTCATTTTAATTACTTCAATTTGAAACGACACAAAAAACATTCTCAAAAAAGAAAACATCAAAAAAAAAAAAAAAAAAAAGCAAAAGTAATTTTTAAAAAAATTTCATTTTTTCTGAGTAATTCAATTATACAATACCTTTACGACCTACATAATTAAAAATAAAATAATTAATTTAGCTTACACATAGACTCAAATTACAATTTCAGTTGAATTTGTATAATATATGGAACCATCTCTACATTAATTTATGAAGTCATTAAGAAACAATTTTTAATTTTCATATAATGAGTAATGGTAATAAATTTTAACAATAGCAACAACAATATACCGTACACATCATACATATACCTTTTAGAATTTATGATTCGTTCATTTATAATTGAATTTCAAGTACATACTTATATGTTTATTGAAAATTTTTTGAACCATAGTACATACATATTCGTTATTACATAAAAAAAAAAAAATATGCAAGTACATGATTTGAATTACAGTCGTAGAGAAATACACACACACAATTATTTTAATGCATGTGTATACTTGAGTTTTTAATTAAATTTAATTTGCATTAAAAAATGAAACTTTTAGCAAAAATAGTCGTCTTTTTTTTCAATCAATCAATTTTGCTATTTGTGGAGAAATATTGAAAGTAATTTTATACTGTTTTTTTTTTTTGTAAATTCCTTTCCAAATTTGTCATTTAAATGTGACAGTCAGGTTTTTTTTTTTTTTTGGTTTTAATCGAATTAAATCTTTTAAATTAAAATTAAGTAAATTGATGCTAAATTAGTGTCAGAATAATAGAAGGGGTCTAGCTTGTAAAATTACTTAACAAAAAATAAACGAATTTTCCACAATTCAAAAAAAAAAAAGTTTCACACAAATTAAATTAGGTGTCTCCATTTAAATTTCAAAAAAAATCAAATGTTTAACCGTCGAAAAAGCTTCAAACAAAAAAAAGTCCCAATAAGGACAACGAACTTTCAAGCCCGAATTTTTAAACGCTATCCAAATAAACGTTTATTTTTAAACATAGTGTGTTTCTATTTCCTATCCCATTCACCCTTTCTAACCCACTAGACTAATTGTCTCAAAAACACCCTTCAGGTTGTTACATAAGCTATAAGTTATTATTTCCTCGAAAACATGTCAATCTTGACAGTTGATGTTAAAGGAAAGAGCTTATTTTTGCCCGCCATTTAGAAGTATCGAGCCAATCAAAATGCGCAAAATTTTCAGTTTTTCTAATTATTTTGTTTCAAAGGAGTCTCTAGTAAGGACGGACGCGATCGGGATAACTGGTGAGAAAATTTTTTTACGTGAAAATTAGTGAAAGTGAAAGTTTAAAAATATGAAATTTCGGTCCATTAAGAAACAAAGAATAAAAGTGAGACTTCAAAAATATGAAAATCAAGTGAGAAAGGGTTTTTTTCAAGAAAATAAAATCTGTACGTTATCAGTTGTAGTGAAGGTGTTTAATTTGCAAGCAGAGAAAGTGAATAGTTGAAGTTGAATTTTTGTGAAAATTAGTTAAGTCGGAAGTTTAAAAATAACAAATTTCAGTGTAATAAAAAGAAGAAAATAAAAGTGTAATTTCAAAAATGTGAAAATTTAGTGAGAAATGGCCTTTTAGAGAAAATAAAAATTTGTGCATTAGTGAAAGTGGAGGAGTGTTAAATTTTTGTGCAAGAAAAAAAAAAGTAGTTGAAGAAAAATTTATAGAAAAGTGTAGAATAAAAGTGTAGTAGAGCTGTTGGAAAAGTACCAGACTGCTCATCATTCGGTAAGTGATTATCTGAATCTCTATTGATTTTCTAATAGAAGTAAGAATCGGGTCGGCAAATCAAAAACAGCAACAAATTGATGGCTTATTTGTGCATTCAGCAACATCAAGCGGTTTATGAATTTGGTGTCGATAAATAAAATTTATATGAGCGATTTATAGGTGATGCAAGTATGCAACAAACAATTCGTATTGACTAAATACTTCTGAGTTTCTTATGGCTGAATTTTGAATTTGAGTTTAAGGAAGTTGAAAGAAAAATGCCATATTTCTATTCTTGTTCTTTTGTTAATTTGTTTTTTGCTTCTTCTACATTACATTTTTTTTTATTATTATATTTTTTTCCCAACAAAATACAAAGTCAATTTTCTAGTTCATCTACACATCCTTAGTTTACGCCTCATAAAATCCCACAAAACTTTTCATCTTTTTTCACCGTAGTTGTCTTCTACTTCTGCATAATAACGGTCTTAAATTCATTCAAGTTCAATTTCAAATCTTCTCATCTAAGTATTTCATATAAAATATGAAAATCTTATGAAAAATGGTCATGATCTTATTGGACATTTTCATTTCATATTATTTCAGGTTGTTTAACTTGTGAAATGTCTATGATAACGTATCACACGATGTAAAGAAAAATAGAAAAAATGAAGCAAAAAAAAAAAAAAAAATTAAAAACTGTATCTCATTTTTAAATCTAATGTAGCTTTACAATTTTGTTGTAAAAACGTAGTTAATTTACGTACAGTAGATGCAACATAAATCATAGATGAAGAAATACTGTTTTTTTTCTTTTTTACTCTGACATTTTTTGAATCTTATTATGATTTATTAGACATGATATGAAAAATATACAACACATTGTAGGTAAACTCTTTTTATATACATATGTACGTACGTACATTCACATAGCAACATTCTATTCTGTCTGTTTATATTCAATTTCAAAATAGCTAGATAATAATTTCAAGCCACTCAATCTACTTATTACACATCTACTTCTTCTGCTAAGTAATATGAGATATCGTCAACAACAATAAAAAAAAGTAGTATGTAGGCATAATTTCTACTTCAGAAATTCAAATGAAATTATTTTAAATTACATAGTTTATTTTAACATTCACAGCAATTGTCGGAAAATGTTATGCAAAACGATGATAGTCGTTCAACACATGTATATGTAGAAGATTTTATGATTTCATGGAAGGAGGATTTCGGATTTCCGATAGGAAAAATCTCCTACAAAATATACTTTATTTGGTAAAAATTTGTCGCCTTAGACAAATGTTTTGTTTGCCTTTCTTCAGGTTCTGCAACAAACTTTTCGATTTTTCTTCCATCAGAAACCATTTGTGGAAGACCTTTTAAAGAGCATCCTGTTGAAATTTCAAAAATTCTGCTCCCATGTGAACATAAATTTTCTACAACACATTTATAACCCTTTTTTGTTGATTCACTGTTTTTTTTTTTTGTTTTTTTTTTTTGTCATCTTTGTTTGCAAGGATCTCTTTCGTTTTCAGGAAAGTAACAAAAAAAAATATTCTATGCAAATTTAAAGAAAAATTGGTGGCCTATTTGATTCCCAAGATATTCAAATTTTCTGGTAAAAATTCCTTCCAAAACGTATCATTATTGCTTTGAGTGTTAATTGAACTGTGTAAACATAAATTATGTAGTGTATGAGATACGTGAAAATATTCTGTTCTTTATATGTTTCTTGTAAGAATCATGCAACACGCATAATATTGTACACATGTATGTATGTAAATAAATTTTCCATTTATAGAAGGTTATCGACCCAATAATTTTATTATCAGAATATCTCTTGAGTTTTTTTTTCGTTTCGTTCAAAAAGTAATAATAGAAGAAATTTATCTTTCAATACCCTCTCTTTTGGAAATGATGGATTACAGAAAACAAAGAAAACAATAAATAGGGTCAAATCGATATTTTCCTCTATTTAAGTATTCCCCTCATACAATACAATCCCAACTCCCACTATCAACAGGGGTATTGAGTTTTAAAATTTCACAAAAAAAAAAAAAGTTCGCACACTAAGAATGCCAAAAAAAGGAAATATGTAATACAGGAGTAAAAAAAATTAATATGAGACAATAATGTAGATTGTGTCACAAATATATTTTCTTGACATTTTTTTGCTTTCAAGTAATTTTTTAATAAAAAAAAAAATGACTCTTATACCTACGGAAAAATTTTTTGCGTGTATGTATATTTTTAGATATGACTTTGTACAGTCATATATCCTAAATTTGTCGTGTTGTAGGGTATACATATGTGTATATCATTTTGCCTATACAAAATAATAATAATAATAATATAAATTTTTCCCTTAATGCTTGAATGATTTAATGATTAATTACGGACTTTTTGCAAGAAAAAAAAGTTTAATTTTTCTTCAATATTCGGTTAATAAAGTTACAAAAATAATAAACACGAAATTATTTTTGTTTTCGTGATATGGAAAAACTTGTGTCACATTTATTTACTTTATTTTTATTTTTATTTTATTTTTTTCCTTTTTTTTTTCTCATATTAATAATATACTATTTTATATAACGGTAAATCATTTTTGTTTATAGAAGCAACAAATTTGAAATATGTATGTACATATTAGAATTTTCTTTCATAGTAAAAAAGAAAAAAAAGATGAAAATACTGATAAGGTAGTGTGTGAAGTGAGATTTTGTGTTTTAAAAGAAAATAAGGATATTATTTTTTTTTCTTTTTTTTTTTTTAATTTTTTTTTTCCTAATAAAGATTTTAAAGCGTGTGCCCAGTAAATGAAAAGAAGAACGTAATAAAATTATAATATTAAAAATAATATCAATTTTCTCTTTTTTATTTTTCCTTTTTATTTTATTTTTTTGGGGAAAATATAAGTTTTCAAAATTAAAACGAAATAATATGACGTACATAGGTAGTTAACATAAAAAATAATAGAAAAAAAAAAATTGAAAAAAGGATATTTTTATCATAATATAGTGAAATATGAAACTTTAGATGTAAAAAGGAAGAAATTTTTTTTTTTCCAATAATAGATTTTCTCAAACTTTTCTTCTCCTGTTCTTTTTTTTTTTTTTTTTGCTTTCTTGTTTTTCCTAAAATAATTTTCTTGTTTAGTTCAGAGAATAAACAAAAAAACACAAAAAAAAAAAAAATAAAATAAAATCCTAGAGGGACTTTGTGATATAATTGAAATTATATTCGCAATTCGAATTGAGTTTTATTTTATTTTTGTAAAAAAACCAAAAAACAAAAAACGTAAAAAAGAAAATTGAAAAATAAAAAAGGAAGAAAAGCACAAATAAAAAAAAAATTAGGAAATGTATCTGACTTTGAAATGACATACATAAGATACATACCCACCTACCATCGATCAAGACCTACCATGACGTTGTTTTTAATTTTCCCATCATTATCATAATTTGAATAAAAAACAACTGACCTTCATCACAGTATCTCATACAGTTACAGTTTATCTTTTATCTTATATACATTTTTTTTTTTTTGTCTATTGTTGTATCTTTAATGTCTTTTTTTTTTATTATGCCTTTTATTTAGGGTGGTGGTTTTGATTAGTACTGATATATATACATAATAAAATCATAAAATATAATATTATTTTGAAAAAAATGTAATTTTATACCATATGTAGCCAGACAGACTGTGCTTAGAAATACATATCTTCTTTATTTTTTTTTTCTTCTTTTAAATAAATTCGATTTTATTCAAAAGTTGATATCTATCTTTTGCATATATGTACATACATATGTAAGTGTTTTGTGTTCTTTATAGAAAATAAATTCATTATTTAATATTATCATCACCTTCAAGTTTTCTCGAACCAACCTATCAAGTCAAATTTGTTTAAAATGCACCACAATTTATGTCTCAAGAGTTTTTTTTTTTTTTGTTTTTGCATATTCAAATAGGTTTTTTTTTTTTTTGTTGTTGATTTCTGTTAAAGAGAAATATCAAGATTCAAGTTTCTATTTTAATTTAAAAACCACATGAATAAAAAAAAAAAAAAGTCAGAAATCAACCGACTATAAAATACGAAAACCACAATTTTATTTCACCTGAAATTCACCTGAGAATGTTATACAAAAAAAAAAAAAAATAAATAAATAAATAAATAAATATAAATAAAAATCAAAATATGGTGAAAAATCAAGAAAAATCGTATTATTTTTAAATAAATAGTGATTCTTTTTCGAACAAAAAAAAAAAACCAAGAAAAAAAAAATGCAGATAACAAAAATAAAAATAAGAATTATTTTCTCTTGTGAAGCTAACTAGCAAGTAACTTAAAGTCAGCATGTATCTTTTTTTTTTTTTTTAAAAAAAAAAATGTTTTTCTGTTTTGTTGTAATGTAGGCCAATGTATGTTAGCTCGTTATGAGATGCTTATTATGGTGACTACAGGTGTGGAACCCAAAATGAATGAAATAAAAGTAACTGAACACAAAAAAAAAAAAAATAAGAAGCTTGAATTAAAAATATATAAAATAAAAATATATAAACTAACTGTGCAATCGTTAGGTACAAGTTAAACAAAATAGGTAGTATATAGTAGCAAAACATTAATAAAATGAAATGCCTAAACACAGATTTTAAGTTCAAAACTTATAATTTTCAAACAAAATGTCATTTTATAACTATACTAATATTACAGTACATATACATACAGGTAAGATAATGTATGTATGTATGTACTTATATGCCACAGGTGCAGCAGTAAAGTAGCAATATAAAAATACAGACGTCGTCGATGTTGAAGATAATAATGATGATGGTAATTTAACTGTGGATAGTAGTTTTTTTTTATTTTTCTTTTCTAAAAATTTTTACTGCTAATCATGCAATTTTTGTAAACATTGTCATGGAAAAAAAAAATACTGGAGAAATTTCTAAAAAAAAGAAGAAAAAAAAAGAAATAAAAGATATAGAAAACTAAATAAATGTTATGGTAATATAATAAATACATAAATAAGATACCAATTATTATGATTATTACATATTTTTTTATGGAAGCAGCAAGTAGGTAGTATTATAGTTTTAAAAAAAAAATAAATATTTTCTGACATTTGACCTAAATTCTTTATTGATGACGCCATATATAATAACTTCTCTTTAAAAAAAAAAAAAAAAAAGTATAAAAAAAAGGCAGCATGAACATAAAAACACAGTAAAATAAACACAATGTATCTGAGATACAACTACAAAAACAAGTAACTATTTGTATTTATATGTATGTATGATATACATATATCTACTGAAACCGATATTCAATACGTATTCTTTTTTTTAAAAAAACACAAATTTATTAATGCACGTATTCACTCTATAAAAAGCACGTTAACTTTAGATACAGAGGAGAATGAAAAAAAAAAAAAAAGATGTATTCATTTTGGGACTGGGGGATTGATATAATGGAATATAGATAGATAGATAGGAGGTGAAGTGATGTGTCTACGAAAAATAAAGATATCAAAGATATATGTACGTATAGAAGCTTCCAATACTATCTTATTAAATGAAAAAGTAATATTGATAGTCTCATGAATTTTGACTCTAACTTGACTCTGGGGAGCCTCCCAAAAAACCCCCAATAAAAGCATCATCATCACATAACGATTGATAATCAAGATGACGATATAGAATATTTTATTCATAGTGAAACTTTTCTATCTTTCTTACTTTTTATTATTATTTTTTTTTTTTAAAGAAAATAATAAGATACAATTTTTCTTACCTTCTTCCGAAAAATAAAACTTTAAATCCACTCTAAAGTACTCAGATACTTTAATCCCAATAACAACAACAACAAAATTTTAGTTAAGAAATTTTTTTTTCTTTGTTCGTTTTTGTCCACAAAACTAAATTTATTTGGAACACCTTTTCAATATTTTTATAACTTATTTTTTTCAAAATTTCTGTTTTGTATTTTGTTTAGTCGATATACTTGTATCTCTAGATACTCCTTAAATAATAAAATAATAAACACAATTATTAAAACATTCACGGCATACAATAAACTTATGAAAACAATAAGAAAAAAAGGAAAAAAGAAAATGAAGAGTTTAAAGTAATCAGTTAAAGATACAAAAATATAAAATATCTCATTCAATAAAAGTTGATATCCACTCTCAAATAAAAAAAAAAAAAATTATTATTGACTCTGACAAACTATGTGATTTTATTTATTTATTTTTTTTTTTTAAGTTACTTTGTAAAAGATTCCATAAAATTGAAACACAAAATTGAAAAACCTTGTCACTTTAAATTTTTTTTCTTTCTCTTTTTTTTTTTTTAGATTTTTTAATTTTGTGAAGGAAAAAAACAATTTCCTAAACTTTTGAAATGTTGTGTTTCCTACAACAACACAATCACAATAATGAGCACATTTTTTTTCAAACAAATTTTTTCTGTTATTCTGCTTTTCTCTAAAATATTCAACTTTGAAAATAAAAGATACTTTTATAAAAATATAGATACAAAAAAAAAAAAAACAAACAGTGTGTATACAAAATTTCTTAGAGTCGAGATGGAACTTTAAAAGAAATAATGTTCCGATGTTATCCACACGAATAAGAGACTCGAACTGAAAACTTGATGGAAATTATATTTTCATACAAAAATATGTACTCAATAAAAATTATATTTTTGAGCAACCAAGTAAAGCAAAAGCAAAATATGAAGTAAAACGAACAAGAGGCAACAACTTTGGGGCTTGGGAGTTGAATTGGGAGGCTTTTTTATTTTACTCAATAACGACGACGACGACAACGACGATCAGATCTTTTGTGTAGATTTATTTGAAATCTAAAAAGTTATAGGGTTTGAGATTGGGGGGCCTTTTTGTATCATATGTACGTACATACTTTCAATTTAACTAGTTTTTAGTGGGGAAATGAATATTTATCTCTTCATAATGAAACTTTTCAGTTTTCATATACATATGTATGTATGTACATATTTAGTAGGTATATGTAAATATCTATTTTTATTTAAATATTATTGTTGTTGCTGTTTTTATTTTAAATGAATGTTATTTCACATTTATTTAATGTTCATACGTTCATTATGAAGCTATTGGATGAAAAGTTGTTCTACAGGCAGTTAAAATAGCCGTTAAGCGTGCGTGAAGCAATTGTAAGCTTTATGTTTTTTCTTGAAACTAAAAAAAAAAAACAATCATCATTTTAAGAAATAGAAAATGAATAAATAAAAAACATATTATTGTAAGTAGGTTTTTGTGTTGTTAGTTGGTTTTTAATTTTGTATCTTAAATAAAGACCAACAAAAAATGTTTGTTGAGAAACTATGTATTGTTGTTTAAAATTTAGATTGGCTTCTACTAGTCGTTTTTTTTTCTTCAAATTGATTCTCGAAAATGAAATATGTATACATATTTATACGGGTTCATGGTCAAGAGGATGTTAGTAATTTTGTTAAAAATTATTTCCTTTTGATACAAAAAAGATTTAAATTGAACATGAATAGAATCAGGTGAGAAATTTTGTTTTCATCATGTTTTTTGGTCTTTTAGATTTTTCAAGTATATATTTTTTTGAAAACTTGAAATCCTTTAGAGAAAGTGACGTCATTTTTTATTTTTTGAAGAAAACATTTTCTTTTCAAACCCAGTCATCTTCCTTAAATAGAAAAAATTGAAAAATTTATTAGATTTGTTGAAAGAGTTCATTAAAAAAGATGAGATATTATGATATCGCCCACACAAATATGGAATTGCAATTTTCAGCTTGTAGGAAAGACTGTATGAATCATTTTCATTTTTTTTTTTTTAAAAAAAAAGGAAATTAGCTAACGTATCTTGAAGCTTGCATTTAATTCAATTTCAATGAAGAGACGTTCAATTTAAAAAAGGTATCAACAATTAATGAAGAATCAAACACAGTCTGTTGCTCCCTAAATTGTGAATCAAACAAACTTATTCAAAAAATTTTCTATGCAAAAAGAAGAAAAAAAAACAATAGCAAAGTGAAATTGAAAAAAAAAATGTACGATTTCCATGGAAACTTCGATAATGTGACGTGCAATACACAAAATACAAAAATCCATACAGGTACAAGGTATCGTTTCACTTTTTTTTTTTTTTGAATAATAAATTGCATTTTATTGTAATTTAATTTTGACCACACCTTTATACAATCTAAATTTTTGAAAAATAAAAACTAGGTAATAATATTTTTAATTAACGTGTTTGACACGTAATGTAAATAAAAATAAAAAATTTGCTCACCGTTTGCTTATGTGTACACACACTGTATGTCAAAGCACTATGGAAGCAACGAAAAAAAAAAATGCTTTTTTTTTGTGAATATTTGATGATGCACCACAAAAGAAAAAAATATTGTGTTTTTTTTCTATGTTTTCACTCTTTTTAATTTAATTAAAATACAATTAAATTTTTTCTAAATTTTAAAAGGAATTTAATTCCCATAATTTACAGTTTATTTAAAAATGTTTGTATGTTTTTTATTTTAAAAAATGCACTATTTTTATTTTGCAATAAACAAAAACAAAATGCACTCTTCTTCTATACTACACGCCTTTTAAAAAAAAATTAAATAAACGCCATCATCATGACGTAATTAAAATTGAAATAATTTGTGATTGTGAATTAAATAAATCACGGTAGAATGGAAATATAAATAAAGGTGATGGCGGTGATAAAGTAAATAGGTAAGTATCGATAAATCGAAATGTATGAATTGATTCTTTTTTTTTATTATTTTAAATTTTTGTTTTTTGGTTTTAATTAAAAATTTTTTTGTATTTTTGACTTTTCTGGTTCAATTTAAAAGTGGAATAACAAAAAAAAAAAAAAAAACTGGGACTAAATTGTGAATACAGGATACAAGTTTGCCATGATGTGCCAAACCAGAACATTTCGACCTTTAGTTGTAGAGCTTAGGGTGAGCGATCTTCCACATTTCTCGTATGTCCTTTGTCCAACTGCTCTTCAATAATTTAATTTTTCAAAATAAATTTATTATTTTTCATGATACATCTTTTACCGTTTAATTTTTCATTTCAAAAGTCGAAAATTAAAGTAAAAACAATTCTTCCACAATTTAGTTAAAAATCGAATCTGCTATCTTTGACAAAAAGCAGTAGATTATATAAATTATGTTGTTGAAAAAAATCAGGATGGAATCACTGTTTTTACTTCGAATTTTCTTTCGCTTTCTTCTTTTTTCTTTTCGTGGTTACTTTTAACTTTATGCGTTTGCTTTGCATCCGTTCGCCATATTGAATATTTTTCTGAAGAAAACTGACGACGTGAAGAAGTCCGTCATTCATTTGTGTCGAGGACTTAGAAAAAAAAATATTGTTTTTTTTCGCATTTAATTTATTATTTCATAGTTAAATTATCTTCTAGAGAAACGTTAAGTTTGATTTAAAATAAAAATGGGAGTTGATATTATTCCAATTTCACCTGGTGACGGTAAGCTTTTTGATTAAGAATTTTCATATAAAAAATTCAGCTTAAATTTCTTATTCAAAAATTGCTTCTTTTTTTTTTTTTTTGGTTTTGTGTTTTACCATGTGCATGTGGTGTTTATTGAAAATAGGAAAAAAAAAACGTGTTTCTTTCGAAATAAATTATAATTCTTATTTGTAAATATTATTATAGGAAGCACTTTTCCAAAGAATGGACAAACTGCTGTTGTCCATTATACCGGTACACTTCAAAATGGTGAAGTATTTGATTCATCACGTACCCGTGGTAAACCATTCCGTTTTACTGTTGGACAAGGTGAAGTTATACGTGGATGGGATGAAGGTGTTGCTAAATTATCAGTTGGACAAAGAGCTAAATTAGTATGCTCACCAGATTATGCATATGGTAGCCGTGGTCATCCTGGAATTATACCACCAAATGCAACATTAACATTTGATGTTGAACTATTAAAAGTTGAATAATTTTATTTTTTTTTCTTAATTTTTTTTTTCTCGTCTACTACATACACCAACAGAAACATTTTTTTTTTTTTATAAAACTAATTATTTAAAAAAAAAAAAAAAATTAAGAAAAGAAGAAAATTGTAATTGTAATAACCAAAAACTACCAAATGAAAGCCTTTTTATTATTTTTTATTTTTTTAAACTAAAGAAAACTACAAAACAAACTAATAAATGAATGTGTAATCTGTCGCTGCCGGATTACATTTTTAAATTTTCATCTTAAAAAAATTTTTGTAATTTTGTTGAATTATTAATTAAATAGCAGCAATTTTTTTAATTTTTTTTTTTACTTAAATTCTATCTTTTTAAAGAGAGAGAGAAAAAAAAAAATGAAAAGAAAATAAATAAATAAGAAAACTAGTTAATTACCTAATTATCGAATAATTTTGTGTAGGTATTTTGATTACATTTGTAAATTTGTCATATTTGTTTTTTTTTTTAAAAAATTTTTTAGTATTAGATAACAGATTAAATGGATACAGAACACTTTTTTTTTTTTGTTTTTGAAAACTATTTTTTTTTTTTGTCTTGAGAATATTGTCCAAAATCTTATTGGGTTTCTTAGACTTGAAATAATCTCAAAGATTCAATGGCTAAAATTACAAGACAAAAAAAAAAAAATGAGTACTTTTTAAATTATACAATTTTATTAAACAGAAAACTTATTGCATTTATTAATGAAAATGTACCAATTTAATTAATTTAAAAAAAAATAAAAATACAATATTTATAGTAAAATAAAAATTATAATTGCATTTCCGAACAAATTTTCTTGATATCGGATTGTATTTACAAAAAAAAATAAATAAATAAATAATAAAGCCAACAAATAACAGAAGAAAAATATAACTTAAAAATCAGTACTTTGGGTTGTTTTTTGTTTTTTTTTTCTTTTCTTGATCATAAATTATTTATTGCAGTTTTTTTTTACACTTCCTGTTTGTTTTTCCTCATTCAAACAATATGTTCGTAATTTTTATTTCCTAATTAGATTTTTCTAATGGAAATAAACAAAAAAAAACAAATGATATTGAAAAGCGCAAGTCAAATACAATTTAAAAATTGAAATAAATTTGATGAGGATGATGATGAAAAAAAGGGGTGTATAGAAGGAAGAGAAGAGGCAAAAAAAAAAAAAAACGGTATCGATTTACAATTAAATGTTATCCCTTTTATTTTTCTTAATAAAAGACGATAGTTGTTTTCATTCAAAGTTTCAGAATTGATGGGGATGGAATATAATCCGTTACAAATTTGAAATGAATTGTTGTAATATAAAAGCCAAGGGCGGTGAATTTCAGTGAGATAACTGTTAAGGTTTATTTTTTTGCCTTTTTTCAATAAAATTTAAATCAAAAAGGAAGAGATTAAAGCAAGCAATTTTTCAATAAAGGTAGTAAAGTATTAAACACTTCTGCTTGTGAATTTTCTGGAAAACGAAAGATTAATGTCCTTAAGCTTTAAATGTTTAAGACTGGCCAATAGGTAAATCAGCTTCAGCTAGTAGTCATAGGTCTTGAAATAACTAATGAGACAAAATGTGTTCCTGATGATATTAAATATCTTAGATTCAACATGTTGAATATCGAAACGACCGCATTGTCTGATTGATTGCCAAAATCTAATTGGTTCTAAGATTTATCATTGAACACTTCTAAAATTACAAAGCACATTCAATGAAAATTTTAAAAAGTATTGACTTTTTTTTTTGTTTTTCTTTCAAATTTGAAACACTTCTAATTATTGAATCTTTAAAATTTCGCATTTAAATTTTTATTTATTTTTAAAAAATGTCTGGTTTAGGAATTTATCATTCAAGAAATGCTTTTATAAATTTTGTTAATGATTATACGCGTATTAATTCAAGTCGAAATGTTCCTAGAAAAATTTTATTAAAAGAATCATCAAAATTATGGAAAGAAATGTCTAAAGATAAAAAATGTCAATATCGTATTGATGCAAAAAATGTTGAATATATTTATTACAGTCATAATAAAAAATTAAATGAACTTTTAAAATTATTAAGAAGATTAAATGATTCGTGTAATCAAAAACCTGGTGAAACATTGAAAAAAATCTCTATAAATCTTCAAAATTGGAAAGAGGATATACTTGATGAATTATAAGAATAATCAAAGGATTACAATGGACTTTATTTTGTGAAAAATATAATAATTTGTAATTTTTGTGTTTTTTTAAGTGTATTTTGTAAAATTCCAATACAATTCAATTTTTTTCTAAAAACAACATTTTCTTCTTTTTTCGTTTATAATTTAAAAACTTACAGAAGAACAAAAAAAAAAAAAAATAAGTCCTATTCAAAAATGTTATATGCAACGGTAACTAGACGTTCCAGTTGGATATAACATTTTTGATTAGACTCAATACAATATTAAATGCCAACAACAATAAATCCTAACTATATTCTAAAAGAAAATGATTTAAAATGTGATAAAGCGATAAAATCGAATACTTTTTTTTTTTTTAATTTTTTGTAACACAACGCTTTTTTTATGTTGAAAAAAGAAAAATCTTTCGTTTTCCTTTTCAGTAAAAGAACAATTCTGGAAAACTTGATTCATAAATTGGTTTTGTATTTTGCATTAAATTTTTCGTTTCACTTTGTTGATTTATTTGCCTTTCGACTGCTAGTGAATTAAAGAGATCATTGAGGCGGTTTTGAATGACTTCATGCTAAAAATAAAATAAGAGAACAAAGATTAATTTTTGGAATTAATTGTATGGACTATTAAGGCCTTCTAGAAAATTTTCAAACGGTCGGAAGTTACAGAAATTCAGGATTAACAACATGTATTTTCTTTGAATTTTTTTCTGAGGTTCTTATGGCTGAATTCTTGCAAACAAGGATCATTACAAAATTTCCAGAAAGCCAAGTCGTTTTTTAAATTTATTTTTGTTGGTACCTTTGGTTCTGTTTTACGAACCAAATCATCAAAATCACTTTCACGAAATGTTTTAACAATTTGCATTTGTTTTTCTCGTTGTTCACGTTTTGCTGATTCTGTTGGTTCAGCTAATGCTCTTTTCATTGCATCAAAGTTTAATTCAGGAGCAAGAGTTTTCTAAAAAAAAAAAAAAAAAAAAAATAAAAAAAAAAAAAAAAAAGATGTAATTGATCGAGAATTAAATTTGATAAATTGAACGTCTTTTTTTTCTTCAAAGAACACATACCCTGCAAATGCCTGGAGAACTGTTCACACTATCCGCATCGTTGTTATATGCTGACAAATCGGCTGAACTATTTCTTGTAGTCATTGTGCTTGCTGAAATTTTAGAAAAAAATTATTAAAAGAAATTTTGAACATAAAAAATGAACTATTCAGCTTTAAGAAAATATTCGCTGAATAAATTATAATTGTTCTTCTTTTTTTTTTTTTAAATTAATATTAACCTGCTTCAACCCATGAATGACGATGAGCTGGATTATCTACTTGATTCAATGAATATGGTATTCCTGTTTGTACTCTACTAAATTCCATTCCAGCACTTTGTAAGCATTCAGATATTGCCATTTTATCAATCATTAAATGTGGTAAACTTAAATTATATTTTTGAGTATTTTTCTTTGCATCTAATAATGGTGGTAATAAATATAAAGCTTCTTCTTTACGTGCATCAATAACTTTTTGTGCATATTCCATGATATTATTGATTCCTGTTACACGGCTCAAAAGACAAAGTAATGTAATTGCAATTGTATGCAACGAACATTTATGAATTGTTCCAATTTCATTTGATGTTATTGCAACTTGCTGAATACCCAAAATGAAAAGTATAAATTCTTGAACAGTTTCACTGCATACCATTTCAACGATCATTAGAGCAGCTGTATTGTAACTGGAAGCAATTGCATCAATACGATCTGATAAGACCATTCCATCGATTAAAGCTTGCATTATATTAGCACCGTATTTGTGCGTGAAAATTATATCAGATCTTGATGGTGCTTCTAATGATAATGTACTGTATGGCTTTATTGTTACATTGCTCAAGATTCCTTGATTTTGATGACGATCCAAAAGTGCCTGGAAGATTTGCATAACTATAATTCTTGTTGGTACATGTGGTGCACGAGCCATTTTCAACAGAGGTTGAAGGAATGATGCCGGGAAGGCTTTCTCAAATGACTGAGTTCTGTATTGAGTTCCAACTTTCAATAAACTTTTCAATAAAATGTTTTGTAACATTTGATCACCCTTTGTCATTTTTGATAAATCAGGAACGGTGTTCATAATGAACAACATTATTTCAATTTTCTGATAATCTGGATGATGATTTGCAAATTCACCCAATGCATTGATCAGAGCTTCTTGATATTGACTTTCTTCTGGTGTTATTTCTGTTGTAGTGCTTACACTTGTTCTTAAATGTGTAAGTAAATTATTGATAATATCCAATGCTGAAGGACCAACACTTTCTCCGGCAGCAATCGCAATAATTTTTGATAGAACAACAGCAAGTGAAGTACGTGTCTTTGGGGAAGACTTTAAATTATTGTCCAAATGTTGCATTAAAGTTTCAACCACAGTATATGAATATTGTGGTTGAATTGAGATCATCACAACACGGAAAGTGTGGATTGCAAATTGATTTGGAACCCATAATTCGTGACGATCTAAATGACTGTAAATAATTTTCATAAGAATTTTTTTAATTCATAGAAACTTATTTAACTTACGTTAAAAGTGGCTTAAGTACTGATCGAATGTGTCCAAATGATGCTCTACTGACCAATTCTCTAAGAACAGCTTCAGCTAATACTGGTGGGGAAGTTGGTGTTGCTTCTTCATTTGTTACCAATGGACCAGTCTTAATTTACAAAAAAAAAATCTTTTAGAATCTAAACTGGGTTAAGGACATTTGAAAAACTTTTCTTACTTGCATGTTGAAAAGTAACGATGGTACAATTTTCTCCATATGTTGTCGTTCCCAAATATTTTCGACTAGATCATCGGAAACAGTTTTTCTTATGACACCTTGTAAACCTTTTATACCAGCTAAACGTATACTATCACGTAACTCAATATTATCATGATTACCATGACACATTGAAGAGAATTTCGATATGAAGAAATCATATCTTCTGTGATATGATGGAGTATCTTCCTCAATGTTGGCAAATTTTACAAACTACAAAAAAAAAATATGTAAAGAATAATTAATTAGTCACGCGATAGTTCATAGTACATGACATCATCCCTTACCGAATTTGTAGCCATAATTTGAAGTTGTGGATTACTATCTTCTAATAATTTTTGTATCATTCTTAAAAAGGATTCAACAAAAAGATTTAAAGTTTGTGCATGACATGCTTGTAACAATAAATCCATTGCTTCCATTGCAATCTCAACAAATCTGTGAAAATAAACAAACAAACAACAACACCAAAAATCAATAATCCGGTTTCCTTTTTTGTGCATAAGAAAAAAAAATTTTTTTTTTTTTGGAGAATTTTTGAAAATTACTTGTATCTTTTTCGGTTAATATCTTTTGTTGCCTTCTGATATAAATATTCACCAATTCGATCTAATTTATCTGGTGAACTTAATGAATAAAATGTTAATTTTTCCATATTCGATTTAACAAGACCATCTTCAGGATTCTCTGGGAATATATTGTCGACTAGTCTTTTGTAACGGGGTCGAAGTGCAGAACAGCAACCACAACAACCTGAAAAAAGAAAAGAAAAAAACAAAATAGAATTTAAATTTTAAAATTAAAAAATTAGCTACTTTTTCAGGATAATTTAAATACCTGGCATTTTAAAGGAATTTTTCTTGGAAAAAACGTAGTGAGAATGGTCAGTTACTTAAACTGTTGGATAGTGAAAAGTGGGTGTAGAGAGGATAATTATTGTGACTGCTGATATTGAAAAATAATTGTTTGACTGCTTTGATGACGAATAATTTGTTTTTGTTTTGTTTTTTCTGTATGCTGTAAAATTTTGCAGGTGAAGTAAATGTCAAAAAAAGTGAAGCAAAATGATTGAAAATCACAGGCGGTTTTGGATGGGGGTCACTTATGGTTAATTAATTTAAATTTGATTATCTTGTGGATTTGAAGGTTTTTTTTAGAGATTTTTTCTTGTGTGATGACTTCCTTGGAAAAGTGTTCATTTTTCTTTATCGAAGAATGTGATAAAAAGAAAAACGCAGAGAAAAATATATGTTTTTTGATTGAAAAACGGTCATTGTGAAGTAAAATTTTTTCTAAGCGAAACGGTTGTTGTCCTTGATTAAGTATTTCTGTAAAGTAATACAGATGGCTCGTGTTGAAGTAAGGTTTGAAAAAAAAAGTAACTGAAATTTTTAAAATTCAAATGTGAAAATGATTTTAAGGTGATTTAAAAAAAATAATTTTTACAGATTTTTTAATTTTTATTTCCAAATGTAATTTACTTGAAATGCAAAATCGTCTGTTGAAATTCCTGGGTGTAAGGAATAAGAAAGTTCCAGATTGGAAAAGTAGTTTGTGCTCTTTAAGATCTGATAAACAAACTAAACAGTAATTCCTTTTTCGAAGGATTATTTTGCTTAAAACTGTGTAAAAAGTCTGTCTTTTTTTTTCTTCTTGGAATAAACATTTACTTCCTTTGGAATTTTTTTTTACAAGGCGATATGTGGGATTTTGCTTTAAAAACAATGATAAAAATCCATAAAATTGAAACTTTTGAAGGTTATATGAGTATCCTTAGAATATTTGAAGGATAAGAGTCTTAGTCTTCAAGCTTTTCATTACCCAGTTTTTTTTTAATTTCTTTAGAATTTAAGCACCTTAAAAAATACATATTATGAAACGTAGATACTTAGTGTAAAATTCCTTTTAACATGTTTTCATTTTATTGATCAAAGATTTAAACTAAAAAAATTTTTTACTAAAACAACGAAATGAAAAAAAAAAAACAAATTTTATATTTTAATGTCCTGTATGAGAAAATTTAATTTCCCATCATCAACATCAGAATTCATTATCCTCAATCAATAGAGAAATAAAAAACAAACAAACAAAAAACAACATTGTACAATTTTGAATTTTAAAATTTAATTAAACGAAAAAATGTAAACAATTTTTTCTCCACTATATGAACTTATGCGTATACGTACTTTTCGTTATTACATCTTTGTGTGTGTGTGTGGGTGGGTATAATCTCATCAATTGAATTTTGATTTAAGAATATTTTTGTTTTGTTTTTTTTTTAGCAAACAAGTTTTTGCATAAAAGGAAAAATATATATAAAATATAATTTTTAATTTTTTATTTAGTTTCTATTTTATGGCTACTTCATTTTTTTTTTGTTTGTTTTTGTTTTCTGTTTTGTAATTCATTATTTGAACAAAATTTCCATTAATGTACTTTTATCGTTTTATCATTATTATTATTATTTTTTTTTTCAATAAAAACAATCTGTTTTATATTTTTTTGGTTTTGTTTGAATATTTTTGATTTTTTTTTATAATTTTTTATTTATTTTTTTTCAAAAATGTATCTTTGTTTTTTTAATAATCTGAGTTAAATGTGAGGGAGGATAATGTTTTTCAGGAAATAAAAAAATTAAAGAAAAAAATAAAAACTACCGAACATTTAAATATTTTATTGTGAAATTAAATTTTTATATGTGAAAGGTACATACATATATACCCTCTTTTTATTTTTATTTATTTAACTGGGTCACGGACAAAATAATGAGTTCAAGTGAAGGTTTTGTATTGAAAGTAAAAGAAAACGTCTTTTTATTTCCTTTTTTTTTTTGATTTTACGAAAAAAAATGTACACTCAAGTAAATAATCGAATATTCATCAAAGAAAGAGGAAACAGAAAAAAAAAAGTACAAAAATAACAAAATTCAGAGGATATTAATCAAAAACGGAATTTTGTCCTTCAAAGTCCTTCATTGATGTAATTGAATAATAAACGAGAAATTCATGCGAAAAATACGAAATTGATTTTTTTTTTTTTTTTTTGACAAAAGGACGAAGAAAATAGAATTAAAAAAGATTCATACAACGAAATAATGTGATGGTATTGAACTGAAAAAAAAAAAAAGATTTAACAATTTAGGCTATCATGTCCAGTAAAAATATCAATTTTCTAATGAAAAGCTCAAATATTATTTGCTTAACTTGCGATGCTTCCAGAATGTTTAAGGAAGTACACTGATGTGGGCGGTAGTAAAAGGTTATATTAATTTTGTTTTTCCAAAAAAGGAAAATATTTCTATAAAATTCTGTTAAATAGAGAGGAAAATTTAAAAAGCAGTTGACATTTACGAATTTTAGATGAAAATAAATTTTATTAATTTGATCCTTAAAATGAAAAGGATTTAGATTATTTAATTAATTCTAAAATAAAAATTCAAACTGTTTTAATTATGTTTGACAGGATATTAGTTATGTATGTAAATGGATTACCTTCAAAGTTATCAGAACAATAATGAATCACAAAAAGGATAAAAAACACTAATTTTTGTGAGGCGACAATTATTTATTTTTTGTTTTTTTTTTTTTTTTTTTTTTTTTTCAATTTCTCAATTATCCTTTTATTTTTTCTCTACAAATTTTCGACAGAAACGACTGGAGTGAGATAACATTTGACATTTATTTTTCATTTAAAATTTCGAGAAAAATTGCAAAAAAAAAAAAAAAAAAAAAAAATAGTCGCCAAAATACTTCACATACAACCACTGCAATATCTCATTCTGTAGAAGAAAAAAGAAAAAATTGTAATGCAAAAATCGAGACAATTGGCGACACACTTATCGCACAATTAAGTATCTTCGTTATTTTTCTTCCTTGTGTGCTACTTTTAAATTTTTAACCACTATGGTAGAGGTGCATCATTGATGAGTACTTTTGGGGTGGTTTTTGGTGGTGTCATGTCTACAATTTAATTTTTACTTCAATTTTAGGTCACTAACTTACATTACAATGTGATAACTGTTCTATGCATTATGTGCAATATTGTAGTATCTATAGTAAAAGTAGATGAAAGTGGTAGGTGAATGTTTTTGCTTTTTCAGGTCAAAAGTTTCTTGTGTTTTTTTTAATTTTTTATAGTTTGTAAGTAAATGATATAATTGGTATCGTTTATAGAAATCATTCGGCCTAAATACAGGGTGTTTTAATCGTACTTCAGAGACTTAAATATATATTAAATATTTTTACTCTCAAATTGGTCTAGGGGCTCAAAGTCCTAAGTCGAATTTTGTTTTATGAAAAACACGGTTAATTTTTAAGTTTTAATTCAAACTGGATGATCATTTTAACTAACAGTTTTTTTTAATTTTTTTTTTACAGGTGATCCTCTCATAACGTCATCATGTGCCTCTCAGAAAAAGCCGCTCCGGTAAGTTTTATTTCAATATTTTTAGGATAGTATTCACCAACAAGGTTTTAAACTTATACACCAATCGAGTTTAGATTCGATTTTTAAAGCGAACAGGTGAATTAGAAAATTCGAAATTCAATTAAATTTGTATTAATCTTAATTTTAATTGGAAATTAATTTAAATTCAAATCTCGTTGGTGAATACCGTCCTTAAATTGAAATTTCAATTTTTAGAATATGATATTTTTAAAACACGGCATAGACTCGTACTTGAAGTATTGTCTAAAATGATTACCATGTTAGACAAGGGTTACGTGTTCGATTTTATCATATTTTTTTTCTTCACGTTATCAATTTCAAGTAGGTTTCCATTGATAAAATAATCAATATTGAGTTCATTTTAAGTATTTGAAGATAAAATTAAAATAACCGTTAGGGTTAGATATTTTTAGAAAGTATTTTTAGAAAGTGTAGACGAGACTTTACAATTAATTACCTCGGAAAAAATACAACATAAATTTTCTTTCCGTCATTTTATTCACCTGTTATAACTTTGTAACAGTCATAAATCAATTTACGCGTCTTTTGTGTGTCCACAACAATAAAGGTTATGGCGCCGATTGAAGTGTCATAAGTTTTAATTCTTATGAGAAATTCTCAATTCTCAGTTCTAGACAAATAAACATTAGGTGTTTTTTTTTTTTTTTTCTATTTTCTATAATCAACTAATAAGATTCAATTTTTTTCTTTGTCTTTGAAGAAAAAAAATTACAGTATGGACAATTGTTTATTGATTTTTGTTCTAACCGTTGAAAATAAAAGTAATAAAAACAATAATAAATGAAGGAAAATAGAGAAATTTATTATTATTGATAGCTTTTTTGTTTTTGTTTTTTTGTAAATAATATATGATAGTATATATGTACTTACATCCTGGATCCGTACATTTTTGTACGACCGTTTCAACAAATTCCGGAAGTTCTACAGGTTCAAAACAGCACTTTATCATTGACATATCACTTAACAAATTATTATTACTTTTGTTTTTTTTTTGTTTTTTTCTTTTTTAATTTCAAATTTAAATTACACAATAAATTCAATTGCATTCAATAAACAAATTGAGCTAGTGAATTTTTTTTTTATATAAAAAAAAATATTTTTTCTTCTTTATTTATTTATCGTGAATTTTTTGATTTGTTTTACTTTTGCTTTGTTTTGATAAAAGTACAATTGTTTTTTTTTTTACAGTTTATTAATCATTAATTATTTTTTTTTCCAATATTTTTTTTTCCAATATATGTTTTTTTTTTAATGTTTTCGGATTGGGAACAAATTTTAAAGGTGTGTAACGATGTACATATAGTATATTTATTCGACCGACACTTTGATTAATTGATTGTATTTAAAATTTATCTTCGATTTGCAAATTATTGCTATTAAATATTTAATTTTGTTTTTTCTCTTGTATGTATCAAGAGAGTAGCTCACGTAAACACAAAAAAAAAAATAGCCGAATAAACAAATCGAGAACAAGCCAGAACTGAGAAAAAATCAAAACTAAAACGATTTTATTTTGAATTGTTTTTTTTTCTTCTTCTGAATGTCGAAAGTCAAAATGTGTATTGAATTTTTTGGTTTTGTTTTTTTTTGTTTTTTTGTTTTTGTCTTTTGAAAGGAGATTTTTTTAATTCATGTACGAATAATTAATAACAGCCAAAATAAAATATCATGTACGTATAACGTATATGTATAAATATTGAACGGTATCAGTTTCAGCAGATATTCAGTGTTTTTGATTATTGGATCGTCGGGTGGAATTATAACTGTCAGAATAAAATCAGTCCAAAATTAATCTCAACATTTTCAAGGTCATTTTAATTATTTGGCGTTTTTTTTTGTTGTGTTAATTGAAATTTTTTATTTCGGTTATTTTTATTTTTAGTAAATAAACAGTAATTGCACGTGATTATTTATTTTCAAATTGATTTTCAAAGCACAGAAGTTTTTAGATTAATTTTTATGTAACATTTTTTTTTTCTGTGATTTTTTCTTCTTCTGTGATATGACACTTTCTGTTTTGTTGATATTCACAAAAAAAAAAAAATTATCAATTGCACTCGGTGTCACAAAATACCCGTTGTTGTTTTGTGTCACTAATTACACTTCAAATCATCCTCGTCATTTATGTTTTTTAAAATTTTTTACATTACGTTGATCATAAAACAATTTTATACAATAACAACAATAAAAAATATCTGTACCTATATATGCATATAATTTCACATCAGTATCAGTAGATTATTATTAAAATTAATACCTGTCTAATACATCTCGATGACAAATGAAGATAATAAATGAATTTTTCTGATGAATAATACACCTTTGTTTTTTGTTTTTTTTTTTGTGTTTTGTGTGTTTATTTTTTTTTTTTTAAGTTGTCTCGTCCTATTAAGTCATTTGTAGATATAAAATCTGAATTTGTTAATTACAGTTACTCAAAAAGATATGATAATTATTACACACATATAATGATATTTATTTTTCTAATATGTTAAGGCAAAAAAAAAAAAAAAAAGAATATTAAAATATGTACAATTTGAAAAATTTATGTGTTCATATAATAGTATATTGATGATATAAGTATACACAATGAGGGAATTCTATGTAATATTTCTTTTTGAAATTTTGTATTTCTAACTAACAAATTATGTATCTTTTTTTGTTGTTGTTTTGTTTTTCCGTTTTTAGTTTTCGTGTCTGCTAGACTAATATTTTATTTTGATTGTATTTTTCATTGAATCATCTAAAATTAACAAATATATACTATGTATGTATGTACACAAAATCTAACTACAAAAATAATGTATTATACAATAATCACATGTAATACATTATATAGGTACTTTTTTTTTTTTTTTCTCGTTATTTATGCAACAGACACCAGTCAGCATCATATAAATTTATCATTTGTATTAAATTCAGTATATACACTTGATGGTAGCATAGAATTAAATTTAAAGAATATATTTCTCTAAAATTTTTAATTTTTTTTTTTTTTATCTGTTTTAAAATTTTTAATTAGATACTGACATTTCGTGAACTTTTAACAGAAATTACATATATGAAACTCATTTAGAACATTCTTGTTTTTTTTTTTTGCTATTAAATTTTTTTTTTTTTTTTAAATTTGTATAACAGGCACGTACGAATTCTTCTACTTTATGTGTTTTCACTTAAAATGATGCTGACTTTTACTCTTGAATAGATAAATAAAAAATATAAAAAAAACGTGTCCTTCCCAATAAAAACCACCCTTTTATATTTTTCGTTTGGTTCTTTCTTTCCTTCTTTTGAAAATGTTAATTCACAAAACAAAACAAAAAAAAAAAACACAAGCAAAATAGAAAATAATCAAAATTTTATATTCGATTTTGAAATTAACTTCTATTTTTTAATTTGAATTTTTTTCTATATATTTTTTTTTTTTTAAACTTTTTTCAAATTAAAAATAAATTGTTTGTATTGAAACTATATGGAACAGAACATAATAAAACGTTGGAAACGACACCAAAGACGCGACTAATATAAATATGTGAATTTTTTTTTTGTGTTGTTATTTAATATATGAACGGACACAATAAACTTTAACAAAACACACAAACAAAAAAGATGAAGCTATGTACATATATTATGAAAATTGTGGAAATTGTAAGGCTTCTTTTGAAAATTATTGGAAATGGAATTTAATTTTATGGTTTTTTTTTTTTATTTTCTGTTGCTTTTTTGGAACATGCGCGAGAAAAATTTTTCACATGGTTATGTTTTAGTATATTGGAAAAGTAAAGGAATTTTGTTATATTGGAAATTCTGTTACATAGAGACAAGAGAAGAAAAATTTTTTTAGCCGTGGGATTTGAAAGTGATGTAAGTTTTCGGAATTATTGACTGTTGACTTTAAGACTGTTCTGAAGTTTTTAAGGTTTTTTATTTCAATTTCCGCTTAATTTTAATATCATTACCACACTAGGAATATAGTTCCTAAAGAATCATTGTCTCTTTCAGAATTTTTTATATTTGTTTCTACTCGCAAATTTTTACTCCATATTTTCTATTCTAAGAGTTCAAATATAGTTAGAAACATCATGCTTTCAATATTTTCTTGATTTGTTAATCGGTCTAATTTCTTTTTGATTGGACTTACAACATTTTTTTCACGACTTTTGAATTTTTCATTCTAACTGAAGTTTTCGATCATCTAGAATCTTTTCTTCCACAAATGTTAAATTCTTTGTGGCTTTACAGAGATTTCTACATGCTTGTAGGAATTTTATAACTCCTAAATTTTTCAATAGAAGAAAAAGATTAGATTAATAGACTTAAATCACTTTCATGAAAAATAACTCATACGAAGGATACAAGAGACGAATAGGATAATTTGATTACCAAAGGGTAAGAGAAAGGGGTTAATTGTTCTTATAGTGTTACAAAAAATTTAAATGATGTTTTTTTATTTTTTTTAGTCCTTTTTCTTGGTTGTCATTTTTGTTGGATTATTGATAAAGTGTTAATTTATGGATGTTATGTGGGTTATAACGATACTATTGGATAGTCGTTTAAATTACAATTTAATTATTAAGTCTAATGAACTTGTTCAAGGAGAAAAAGAACTAATAAAAGGGGAGAAAATTGTATTCTTATAGAAGAAAGCAAAGAAATTGTATTGAAATTTATTTTTATGGTGATTGATTTACAGATTTGGATTAAAGCCAATGTAAACATTAAAAAAAAAAAACATTATTGAATGTAAATTAGATTGTAACTAGTCATTTTTAGAAATTGAATTATTTTAATGCTAATTTACTCGATAAAATCGGAAATTGATTTTTTTTTTTGTGAACATCGGAAATTGAATGAAGATTTTGATTGAATTTTTTCTTCAACAAAATCGAATTTGGATCACCGAAAATGATGTAGAGTGAGTGAGGGAGGATTAATTTTCAATATAAATTTCATTTTCTTGATTTTTCTTCAACTGTTATTAGGGGCATTTCATTCCAATAGTTCATATGCTTGTAAGTTTCCGAAATGAAAAGTGACCTCCAAAATGTTAATTTAAAAAAAATATATATCAAAATATAGACGTCGATTCACACGATTCCCTATTAAAACACAATCTCTTCATATGAATTCCCTTATCATGGAAATTGAATAAAACCTACAGGAAAGTCCCCTAAAAATATTAACTTTATTACAGACGAAAAAAAAAAAAAAAATTCAGATTATAGGTCATTGGAAATTTGTTTGGAAGTAAAATTGTATTTTAATTTAATTTTAATGCCACCCACCCACAAGTAAATCTAATTAAAAATTTTAATTTGTGGTTGAAAGTTTTTTAATAAAATAGTTTTTGTTTTTATTATTATTTTAGGTAGAGGGAGGAGTTGGATGGATTTCTTGTGCTGTCTTCAAATGGGACGGTTTTTCTTGGAAAATGTAAGTAAGGAAAAAAAGAGCTTTTATTTTAGAGCAACAATTTTATATAGTTGTAGATTTTTTTTTTTTCATTGTTGTTGTTGGTTTATTTGTAATTGTAACATTGTAGCCATCAGCTGTGTTGATGACTATTATATCATAATGATGATGGCATATAGTTATTACACACACATTCAGTGAAAATAATGTGTATAGTATATATTTAGGACGATTTATTATTTATATACTTTACCATTGACCTTGATTTGATGTAAATCTTATAAATGAGGACGAGAAAATAGATTATTTTTTCTCGAATTAAAAAGATGTGGGGGTATTTTTAGAACTTTATTTTATGATATTTTTTCAGAATACAGTGTACGTACTGTGGATGTTGGAGAAATAGTATTTTTGAAGAAAAAACTATTTTTAGAGTGTTTTAGCGATTTATAGAGGGGGTAAGTATGTATGACAGAAAAAATGGTCAAGAAACCTTGAAGTTAATTTGAAGAGGTTGTGGATAAATTTGAGTCGGCGGACCATCGAATAGGAAAGAGAGCAAGAGGGTTAATTACTTGGTAGTTTTTTAAAAATCGAAGTTTGTTGAAATTTGAAAGTTACCTTTAAGTTGTTAGCTCTTTTTTTCATTAAAAACCTTGGGTGTGAAATTTTAAAATCAGAGTGTGAAGGAAAATCTAATGTTTGAAGAAAAATGTGTGTTCCTTGTCTGACAACGGCTCA
Organism: Bombylius discolor; assembly: GCA_939192795.1. Lineage (NCBI taxonomy): Eukaryota > Metazoa > Arthropoda > Insecta > Diptera > Bombyliidae > Bombylius > Bombylius discolor. Next base: position 5,942,001 of record OW584242.1, read on the forward strand.
GAAAACTTTTCAATATTGAATTTTTGGCTTTTAAATTTTGTTTTTTATGTTAAGATTTTTTTTTTTTTAAATCCAGAAAATGCATTTTTCAAAGAACTTTAGTATAGCTACTAAAAATTTTATTCTTTAAGATTCCTGAAAAAAAAAAAATTTTTAGGGTTTTGACGATCTTTTAAAAAAATCAATGAAAACAAAAAATCTGTTTTTTCTTCACTATGCCAGACGATGTATACATTTTACACTACAAATATTTGATATTGAAAAAAGTTACATTAAAGGTGATACGTTCATTGTCCTTTTTTTTTTTAAAAAAAAATTTCTTTATATACATTAGTTGTTACTTGTTCATTCCAAAAATGGTTATTCGTGTGGTGTATTTTCGAATGAAAATACAATGAACTTGTCATTTCGTATTTCAAATTTAACAAAGTTTAATTCGAAATTGAATTTGAAAATATTAAAGAAAAAAAGAATGAATGAACAAGAGTGTAGGTGTGGATAAAAAGAAGACGATTTTGGCAGTCAATGTTAAAATTTAAAAAAAAAAAAAAATTAAAAACTAAAAGTGAACAAAGAGCATGAATGGAATATGTAATGAGATATTGATTATATACATGTATCTTTTTAGGGTGAGAATTTGTTTAGATCAAAAGATTCAAAAAAAAAAAAAAAAATCGAAATTGTACATGCAAAATGATGATTTATGAATTCAATGTAAGAAATTTTTAAGAATAGATTTTGTAAAGTCATTATAAATTTGTTATTTTTGGTAATGTGAAAATCATTATTTTAAGCATTGTGTTATTGTGTTCTAGTTCCTTTTTCTTTTTTTTTTTACGAGAACAATAATACAATTTAGAACGACCGATTGATTTGTTGATGATTGGGTTGAAATTTTAATTGGTAACGAAATTCTCAAGTCATTAAGACGAGTTCAAATTAGAAGATTTTATTGGAAATATGTATTTTTTTTTTACAAAATGATATTGGCTTCAAATCAAAAGGATAAAATAAGGCTCGCAGTATGAAAAGTATGTACATAGTTTTGAAAAAAAGATATGAATGTGTATTTTTAAAATAAAAAAAGTGAATTAGCAGAAAATATAGAAAATTTCATGTCAAAAGGGACTAGGAATTTTTTCGTAAGAAAGTATTTCTTGGAAAATAAATAAATAAATTATTATCTTTTTTTTTTTTTTTTTTGTACGCGTAAAGTTATCGTTTCAGAGCTTGAAAAAAAAGTATAATTTCATTTTGTTCAAAAACACAAGCTTTTAGACATATTTTCAAGTTTCTTTAACCCACAATTTCTGATTTTGGACATTTGTTGAATTATCTTTCTAGGATAATTTTTTATTTTTAATTATTATTTCTGAATTTGTCGAAGCAGTCTTCAAAATTTGATTTCTAATTTAAAAAATTCATAACACAGTTTTTGAAGAAAAGAAAAATTTTCAAAATAATCTTAGAGCACAGAGCAGATACATATAGAATAGATTGTCATTGCTTAGAGTATCCTTGTAATATAGAAAACTCTCTGGCACTTGTTCTTTCCTTTCAAGTAAAAAAAGAATATAATTCTAAATTCCTTCCGGTTTCAATATTTATTACGCATCAAAAATAAATTCTAATTTTGTTATTTTAAATTAAATTTTTTAATCACAATTCAATGAATACAAACCGAATATGATAATCAATATGACGTATATGATTCCATTTGAAAATTTAATAAATTTACCTACGTCACAAAACAATTACGAAAAAATTGATTCATTAAATTTTGAGATTAAAAAAAAAAAAAAAGAATGTGAATAAACTCATTTAGTTTTTCTGTAAGATATTTTATAGTTTAATTAAAAAAAATATTCTTATTTTTCTACAAATTTATAGACCACCACCAATTTGCTACTTAATTTAAAAAAAAAAAAAAATTCAAAATTATTAAAATGTATTTTTAGTCACGTATGTATATAATTTAACCCCTTTTTGTTAATCATTATCATCATTATTTTCTACTGTATTTAAAAACTCCTACATTATATGCACAAATTTGTACTTTTGTGTAATACCACTTACCATTATAGGTAAGGACTAAAATAGAAAAAAAAAAAAATAAAAAATAAAAGATACACATATGTATGTATGTACTCATCTCGTATATTTATTGTTAATTCATTGAACAATCATGTATTTTTCTTTTACAAAATCTAATGACGTTTGTATGAATACCGTTATCATTATTTTATTTCTATTTTATTTAATAAAATCTTGAACGAATTCAAATTATCTCATTATTCAAAGAAGAGAAGAAGAAAAAAATACATAAAAAGGAGAAAATTGTTCATCATATATGTGAAATTAACTTCCGACAAATAAAAAGTACCTTGGACTTATTATAAGGTCTTGTTTAACTTTAAAAATATATATATATACATACATATATATACTATATATATGTAAATACTTCATCATATGATCCCCATATGAATTTGTATTATACATATACATACTTCTTATTATTATTAACCACTTCCACATTAGATCATTTCATTTCATGTTTGTCAGGTACATATATGTATTATACATATGTTTGTACATATGTAATATGTATGTAAATGAATTGAGTGGTTGTTTTTGCCGCAAATATTAAAGAAGAAGAAAATTCACGGAAATCTAGGTTGTCTACCTATTTGTTTTGTTTTTCTTTCTTTCATATTTTCAATTCAAAATAGCACCTATGGGCATGATATATTCGATTGTACCCTAGTATCTAGTTAGTAATAATACAAAATAACTACTTCATATACTATATGTATCTTTATGTTATATTAGTACATATATGTACATACATATGTATGTATTATATTTTACTAATTTACTAAATGCAGATGTTTTCATTTTGAATTATTGCGATTATTGTTGTTGTTGTACTACTACAAAAAGAAAAAAAAAAATGAAAAATTTGTGTACCAGCAAAAAGAAGAAAATTATAATTGCATTGAAATTATATTTATTTTCCTAGTGTGTTATATACGATTAAGATAAATCTATATTTGGTGATTATATATACCTACATATATGTATCTATAAATACATATGTATGTACTATGTAGATATATAGATATAAACGGTTAACTTTAATGACGTCATTAGTCATATGAACTATTTTATCGAGTAATTATTTACCTTGAAGGTGGTCAAAGACCATGTTTGTATGACCATAAACAGTACGATTGATATATACAACAATAATAATAATAACAACAACAACAACAACAACAACAAAATAAGAAACACTTTAATGTTTTTTTTTTTTTTTGAAATTTATTTATTTAATTTTAAATCTCGCTGATCAAGTGAAGAATAGTAAATGATCGAATAAAAATTTTATAAAAATAAGAAAATATGAGCTGTTAAAATGTGAGTAGGAATAATAATAATAAAATGAAAAATATATTTATATGCGAAAACACACATAAGTCAATATGTGTTCGTTCATATACATATGATATGTGTATATGATGACAATGTCCTCAAACCAATATGAATATGAGCCTTTATACACAGCTATACATTTCTACCCACTCTTAATACTTTTTACCTGTACAAATTAAATTTAACTTCATATTCAAAATTCTAATAAAATTTTTTTTTGTTTTAAATTTTTGTAATATCTTAAGAAAATTTGGATTTGATCAAAAAGTAAGTAACAATTTTTTTTTTTTTTTCATTACTACTGTTCTATATCATCTAGAAAATAAAAAGATACTACAGATATTGTGAACTGATGACTAGATTCAAAATCTGTATTTTTGTTTTACCAAAAAGAAAAAAAAACAAAAATTTTACTTTTTCTGTAATTCTCTTATACTTAATAAAATCTTTTATATACTTATGTATGTATATATGTATAGTATCTAGTATCTGATGGTGATCGAACCAATTTAGAATAAAATAAATAAAAGACGAGAACAAAAAAACAACAAGCCAAGTAGCTAAAAACCAAAAAAAAAAAAAAAAAAAAAAGAATGACAAAAAAAAAAAAAAAGAAACTTGACAGTGTTCTTATAAGTCACCATCGCACACATATTATAATACCTGCCTGAATTAAAAAGTGTAGGTGTTACATACCGTTCAAGAATTGAGTGGTTTTTAGATTAAAATTGACTGTTGAATTGTAAGTGGGTATGTTTGATTTGAAAATTTTATATTGAGATAAAAACAAGGAAAAAAAAAAAACCATCAGAAAATTACATTATAAGAGATGTTACATATAAAATTCAATACAAGGAAAAAAAAAAAAATCTGAAAAATGAAAAAAAAAAAAAAAATAGTATCTGGAAAGTTTGTTGTACATGCATTTTTATTGCACCACAACGGAGATACAACATTATAATTTGGTTTATTATTACCAATTCTAGATGACAAGTTTTTCAATTTGTATTTGTAATTTACAAAAAAAAAAAAAAAATGAAAAATGAAAAAGAAAAACAAGCAAACATGTATTAAAAATTTCTTATATGACGATATCAGTTTATCTTTCTGGTTTTTTTTTTTTCCTTCAAAATTTTTTTAGTTTTATTCTCCTTCTTTCGCTTGTTGAAGTTTCATTTATTATTATGATGATAATTTCTTAAAATTGCTACAATAAAGTTAATTTAATTGAAAACTACATAAATCATTTTATAATTACATCATCATCATTATCGTTTATGTGTTAAATTTAAAAATATAGAAAAATATTAAATTTCTTTCGATGAGATTTTGAAAAAAAAAAAAAAAAAATGGGAGAAAAATAAAACAAAAAAAAAGATATTTTATTGGGAAAAATTAGAAAATTTATTATGCAAGTTGAGAAAAAAAAGTTGTTGTAAGATTAAATTACATTTAATCTTGTGTTGAGGTTGAAGATGTACTAAAATTGATAATTTAGAAGGTTTTTATAAGAAAATATTTCGATTGCATTTTAAAAAAATAAATTATGTATTTTTAAACTAACAACTTTGTACTGTAACGAATCACAGTGGTATCTCAGCACACTGTGGAAAATAAAGGAAAGGAAATGCTTGGGAAATTTATTTTCCAAAATTTAACTTTTTAACACTTTATTCTATTTTATGCCGTTTTCGTGAAAAATCCATTTTCAAAGTTGGACCCACAGGCATAGGCATCGCGTGTCCTAAACACAAAATATATATGTATACATTTTTTTCAGCCTTTATTTTGTAATCTTTCAAATTTCAGACACATTGGCAAAAATCGAAACTCCATGAACTTGAAAATCATTATTCATGTATGTACCTTACATCCTTTATTCAAAGCTGCACACTCCCTTTTATATTTTCCTGTTTTTTTTTTTAACTTTTTTATTTTCTCAATTGCCATAAGTGAAATGCAACATTGTATGTAAAAACAAAAAAAAAACAAAAAAAAAACAAAAAAAACTAATGCGCTTTAAAGTATAAATTTAAATTTACAATATGAATCGATTTTATGCATGATCACAATTTGTATGATTTACAATCAAGATTAATAAATTATCCTGGAGGTCCATTAGAGAATATGATATTGAAGCAAAATCATATATTTTCATGTGTGCGCACACATACACACATATGTATGTGTTCCCTGCGAAACCAATAAAAACCGTACAATTTAAAATAAATAAAAGCAAATTATCATTGAATTTTATTTTTCGCAAACAAAAAAAATACATAATAATACCGATTTTCTCTTCTTTGAAAACATAAAATCAAATAAAGATATCATGTGTGTGTTTTTCGATAACAAAAATTAAAAAAAAAAAAATGTGTTTTTCAATTATGTTTTTTGTTTTTTAATTTCAATTTCCATTTTCAAATAATATTGATAGTGACAATGAAAATTTAAGATAGCTAACACATCACAGATAACATAAATTAATTTTTTTTTCTCTCTATGATTTGTATCTTGATGTCATTTTGAAAAAAAAAAAAAAAAAAAAAAAAACGGAAAAAAAATTGCATTTAGATATTTTTAGTCAGTATAAAAATACACACAGTGCATAATGTAATTTTTATGCATTACACATTACCATCTTTGCGGTGTTATTTAGTTCTTTTGTTTTTTTTTTGTGGTACAAAAATTTTAAAGTAAATACGTTACATGTATGCATTAAAAAATTCTATACGAACAGATAATACGCATTCAATGGTGGTGTGCAGAATAAAAGAAAAATGAAAAAAAAAAAAAAAAACAAAAAAACAAAAATCTATCAAAATGGAATTACATATATATAAATTGCAACATGTTCATATGTATATGTAACTAATGTATAAGACCTGTTTTTTTTAAAATGAGATATGTTTTTTTGTTTTTTCATTTTTTATATATTTTTTTTTATTTTTTGTTACATTAAGTATATATTTACTTGATGCGCCCACGCTCAGTAGCTCAGGCGTGTGACTACATCGTGTTATGCATTCAAAAATATGTACAAGATATCAGGGCAAGGGCAATTGTACCAATTGCTCTGCATTTTGATATTGTAACAACTGTTCTATGTAAAGTACTTTATAAATGATGAAAAACAAAATACAACAACAAAAATAAATAAAATCATTTTTTATTTGATGCAAATGAAATCTACTTCACACCACACGGTATTTTATGTAGAGTGTACTTTAATGCAATAGATACACGTAGAGTATGTCTACTTTAGATATGTATGATACTTTTAGAATGAAATCTAGGATTAAGAATAAAAAATAAGAGATAATCTTTTTTGTTGTTGTTGTTGTTGTAGTTGTTGTTGTTGTTTTTGTTGTTTTAAATAAAGATGATGGAGATGTAAAATGTTAAAAACATATAAAATGAAAAATGTTTGCATTCCTAAAATTACTTTTCTTCTGCAACACTTTAAAAAAAAAAAAAAACAAAATAGCAAGGAAAAAAAAAAAAAAAGAATCTTTTTAGGTATGCTAGGATGTCATTAATTATATGCGTGTACAAGTTATAATAGGTATATATATGTATATACAAAAAGTGCATCATGAATGTTGATGATGATGATGACGACGACCACAAAAGTAACACCTAAATGATAATAAAAAATAATAGTAATAATAATATTCATAGATTATGAGATTCTTTTTTTATTTATTTTTTATTTTTTTATTTTTTAATAATTTTTATAGAATGTGTCCATCTGGTTAATATTTGTATAAAGTAGAAAAGGATTATGTAACGTATACACAATCAAATTTAATAGTACATCAAGAGTACATTGATTTCTGAAAAAAATGAGGTATGAGAGTATTAGTCTATCAAACCCTCAACATGACTTGCACAGAACTCCATGAAAAGTGGAAAAATCTACTGAAAACTGATAGAAATATTGGGAGAAAAAAATGATTTTTTGAGATTTTTTCCAAGAAAGCAAATTATGCACTTGAGCCCACAGCAATGTTTCGACACGGCTCTCACAGGGCTGCAAAATGTAACAACGGTGATTTAAAATCTAAAGATGGATGAAGTTAATGTCCGATTGGTTCAATTAAAGAGTATTTGTATATTTAGTAATTAGTTTTTGATAAATGAATAGAGTGAGCCTGAGTGTGTCAAAATCTCTCAAAATATTCTCATCGAATTTTAGTGAGAATTCTATCTAATAGTGAACGGGTACCTTAAAAGGAGATTGCATATATAAACAGATAAAACTAAGAAATGATTTGGATTGTTTAGGGACTACTTTTTTTCACTTTTTATTATTTTATTTTTTTTAAGATTAAATTTAAAAATCAAATGATTACTGAAATTGTTTAGTTTTAATTCTACGAGCTTTTACACATACATACATACATACATGCATGTAATTTTCTGCTGATTATAATGATGATGCTCTTTAAAGGTGTGATGCCCTTTTTTTTAACATCTTAGAAAAATATGTTATAAAAAAAAAAAACTTTAAAGAATTTCGTAGGGAAAAAAAGTGAAGAAACGCAAGATAAAAAATATTTAAATTATTTAAAATCCAGTTTTTATTATTTTGTTGTTGTTGTTATAATGTAAATATAATTTAGAAGCAATTATTGCATTTATATTTTCACACTTAATAAAATTAACAAAAATATGCTGCAATTAAATAGATAAAAAAAAAATATTTAAAAATAACAAAAAAAAAAAAAGATGAAAAATTTATTAAAAAACTGTAATTTGAATATTTTAGATATTTTTTTTTTTTGGTTTGTTTTTAATTAAATTTGTTGTTTTTTTTTTTAATCCCTGGTTTTTTTATTTTTTTTATTTTTTGCACCTTTTAAAACTAATTTTCGTCGTATTCTTTTTTTTTTTTCTTTCAATTTATGATACATTTCATAGATAGAAAGAAGTAGGTGTGATGTGGTGGACTCTAATAATCATGTTTTCGGTTGCCTAGCATATAAAAAGACAAGGAACAAACAATAAAAACGAAGAACTACCAAAGGATCTTAAGAACACACTTTATTTAGTAGAGAGAGAGAGAGAGAGAAAAGATACATGGCACATATACAGACTTTGGGGCATCATCATCATCGTTCTATCGAATGTAGATATTAGTTTTTTTGTTTTTTGTTTTTCTATAGATTTTGTTTTTTCACCTTCTGGCAGATCACTTATTATTATTATATTTTTTTTTCTTCTTAATTTTTTGTTTTTTTTTATATTTAAAATAAAAGTTGTTGGATACATGTTCCCTGCTGCCACTTTGCACTCTTAAACAAGTTGTCGGCATTCTTTTTAGATTTTTACGATATATCTAGGATTTTTCTAAGCGCATACATTCTGGAGATGTATCCATCCAGATTGTGTTTATACAGATACACATATGTATATACGAGTATACTTACATATGTATATGTATGTATATTGTGCGTTATATCACAAGGCATAACTTGCATTAATTTTTTTTTTTCTTTTTTGATTTCTTTTTTTGTTTTCACTGAATTATCCCGGGACAACCTGTTTTCATAGCGATAAACATTTGTTTTCGCAATTGTATTCAACTATGATATTTATTATTATTAGTTTTTTTTTGTTTTTTGTTTTTGTGTTATTTTTACTAGAATCCTTATTATTATATTATTATTTTTTTTTTTTTTTGCTCTCCGGATAGTTACACTTGTACGATGTGTTTTATTTTTGTTTTTCCTCTTGTGTTTTTGGAATTTCATTTTCATATAATTTGTTTTTCAAACTTTTTTTTTTTTTTTCTAGAAAAAATAATATTTTTTTTTTCTTAGATATCCAGTAGAAAACAAGTATGGAATAAAATATTTAAAAAAAAAAACAACTAATGTTTGCATATTTTCATTTGTTTTTGACATTTTATGTACATATATATGTATGTACGTACATTCATACGTATTTCTGATTTTCACACACAAAAAAATTATTCAGGTGTTTCAAATTTTCATGTTATTTTGGCTTTTTTGTTTTTTTTTTTTTTAAAGAAACTAGAAATTATATTTTGAATTTTATTTCATTGGATTGAGAAAAATAAAAAACACGTAATTTTAATAATTTTAAGACTAGTTAGTATATCACATCCTTTCTAAGCTATAATTTAATAATCAAATTTTTTTTATATACATACATATATATTTTTTTCAGGACTAATTGGTGGTTATTGCTCCAAAAAGATGTGGGATTGTATGAAAGTGCGGTAAGTGTTTTTTTGTTTTATTTTATTTTTTATATTTTCTATTGATCCTTTTTTTTTAAAAAAAAATCACAACATTTTGCATTTTATCTAAAAAAAAAAAATCCTTTTAGAATTCTTGAAAACAGTTTTGAAAATTTTTCTCCACACAAATGCAATGAATTGTCGTTATTTTTAAATATGAAAAAAAAAAAAAAATTGTAGAAATTACGAGAAGGTCCAGAGGTAAAAAACAATTTGTTTATCAAGTAAACAGTCTTAAAAATTAGAGATAAAACACAGTCAAACAACAAAAAAACCTAAAATAAATCATGAGAAAAAATACTATCAAAATTTCTCGTAATTGTATTTTTTTTTTCTCGAAACGCAACCACAAATGACACCACAAACAATTAAGAAAAAATTTTCCATTTAATTTAATCTTGCCTAATTAATCAAAGTACAGGTGTCTGTGTGTACTTGTTAATCAAATACTTTTCAAGAGACAAATTTTCTCTTGAATCAAACTTTAAATATTATCTGATGGATATTACCTGTTAATCAATCACTTAAAATTTTAAAGAAATTAAAATAAAAATTGCTAAGCTGAATAGAAATACAGACAGAGAGAAATTTTCTTTAAAAATATTTCACTTTCTTTTCAAAAACACTACATATAAGCTTAAAACGACTATCAGATGGAAAAATTGAAAAACAAAATAGTAATAACAATAAAAAGTCAGTGTCGTGGTTAAAAAAAAAAAAATTTGAAAAAGTGTACGAAAGTTTAAGACCCAGAAAAATCAAGAGGAGAAATTTCTATTAAGCCATTCAAAAAAGTTTGTGCTTTTTTTTATATTGTTGTTGAAACTTTCATAAATTTCAATTTTATTACAAACAGGTACACTATGGAATATAACGATAAATTTTTCTTAAATTCAACAATAAATGTGTTACAGGTGAGAAAAGCTTTTTATTCACCTTTGTTTTTTTTTTTCCTTTACGAAAAGTTGCTATCTTTTTTTGTTGTTTTGTTTTGTTTTGAGAAAAAACTTTAAATTATTGTTGATAGTTTTTATTTTTGTTTATATAAAACTTATTTTAAATTGTTATTATTGTTTTTAACTGTGATTATCGTTGTTATTGTTGTATTAAAAAAGAGTTGAATACCTTGGTCGAATATAATTTTTTTTTTCTCTGTAAAGGTGCTATACATGTTTTTTTTTTTTTTTTGTATACAGAAACATTGTTGTTGTTGTTGTTGGAATGATAGATAGATATATCGATACATGTACGGTGAATATGTGAAACATATATTTAAAAAAAAAAAAAAGACCTTTAACCAACTCTCTATATAGATAGTAAGTTTTTTGTAAAGTAATATTTGTTTGCTGATCTCAGGTGAATGTTGTGTGGGCTGTTTGCGCAGCAGCACAGTCTCAAAGAAGTTGTGGTCGCGTTAAGCCGATAAAGTCGCGAGTTTTATTTTTTTTAAAAATTATTTTTTTATTCAAGTATATTTTTTGAAAATTTAGTACTTTTCCTTTTTTTTTTAAAAAAAAAAAATTATCGTAATTTCTTGAATAATTTAAGGTTTCCTAATATATTTTTTTCTGTCTTTGTAAAAACTTATCTGTTATCTTTTTCAACATTTTTATTTTAAATGTTTTTTTTTTTTTTTGCAAATTTAGACTAGTGCGCAGAATTTTTTGAATATGCAAATTTAATTTTTTAACGTAAAAATTGAAAGTTTTTCATGTGATCGTTTTTTATTTATTTTTTTTTTAAAGTAACTATATCATCATCATAATTTAATTTGTATCTATATTAAGTGAAAATATCTGAAGTGTAGTGTTTGTAATAAAAATAAATAACATTTAATTTTCAATTTAAAATAGAAAAAAAAAATGAAAAATTACAATAAATTATGCCATTTATTGAATGGGATATGTTGAATTATCTTTTATCTTTTTTTTTCTATTTAATTTAAAATGCAAGTTGTAATGGTATTTCGGGTTTTTTTTTTTATTATTCATAAATGTCTGGATGTGTGATATATTAGATCGAAATCAAACGAGATATTACATTATGTATATTTAAATTATATTCAAGATACTTTATTAAAATAAAAAAATTAAAAAAGATTGTACAATATTATATTATATGACCTCAGGATGCTGAGGTTATAATCTAAACGATATCTTGAAATGCGAGTGAAAATTACGCAACATTTAATAATCATATAAAAAATAAAATGAAAGATAGAAAAAAAAGAAAGAAAAAAACTGAACTTATGGTTTTTCGTTTAGTTACTTTTTTTTTTTTTAAATCTTTTCTAAATATTATACGTATCTCTAGTATATATTGCTTTTGTGCATTCGAAGAAAAGAAAAATAGAAAACTTAACAGATTTTTTTTTCTACATTTCGTATCTATTTCTGTCTCGTAGTTTTTTTTTTTTACTTTCGTAAATATTAACTTTTAAAAGACAAAAAAAAAAAAAAAACAAACGAACTTATTTCTAATCGCATAATTTTTGATATGAAAACCGCATTTTATAGATGTGTGTGTATTTTATAAGATTAATCTTTTAGATAAAATTTTTCTTTTTCAAAAAAAAAAAAAGTTTAAATTTATATTTATCTATTAGATAATAAAAATTTTCATTAGAAAATTCAAAATTGTTTTACCATTTCTTTTTATTTTGGCAGATTTTGAAATATTTTTTAAGATTTTTTATAGCGATTTTTTTTTTTTTTTGGTTTTAGTTTCTAAAATTAACGTTATAGAAGAAGTAACCTTTCCGCCTTTCATCTTTTAATTTTTTCATAATTTTTTTCTTTTTCGCTGGCTTGCTATTAGATAATAACTTCTTCAGAAAAATATTTTATTTTAGAAACTTAAAAGTTGTCGTTTTTTTTTTTTTTTTTAAGTATATGTATATACATATATATATATATTTTTTTTCGAAGTACGAATGCACAATAATGCACCAAGCCTATAGCTAACTGCAAAAAATAATAATCCATAATCTTTCGTGTTATGTATATGAATGATGATCCTCATTTGAAAAATTATCATCAACTGTCATCAATTTTTTTTTTTTTGCTTGTTTCTAAACAGTTTTTATGGAATAGTGCAGGGTGCATTTATTTCGTCATACATACATATATATTTTGTTTTTTGTTTTTTTTTCTCTTTAACTTCGTATTGAAAACGATGATTGAATAAAATGCACTTTAAGCATCATAATTAATTTGCATTGAAGATATTTGATGTATCTAATGTCATTTTTCATTTTATTTTTAAATAAATTATGTTGATAGAGAAAAAAAAAAAAATAGCAGTGAAATTTATTTTCCGTAAAAAAAAAAAAAAATAAATTTAATTTCAATTTAATAACAACAACAAAGTTTTAAAACTTTTGACAGCTATAATTTGCATTACAAAATGCATTTATTTTACCTTTTTATTTTTTAACGTTATATGTTTAACATGTTAAAGCTTAAGTTTATTCGTTAATAAAAACAAAAATACATACATACATATATATTTTATGTATTTGATCGATATGAGATCATTTTTCTCACATAAAGCTATCTCGAGAATATCATATTACATTTTTAAATAATTTCGTAATACGAAATCACAACAAAAAAAAAATCACATACAAAAAAAAAATTGTTTTTGTTTTTTATTGAAGAAAGAAAAAAAATAAAATAAAAAATAAAATAGTTGTTTACGTAAAAATGATTTTATTGAAAAGATATAATTTCGTTACATTATGACTTTATGATATGTATGTTGTTTTTTTTTTGTTTTTTTTTCGGTTATATGAATTTCGAATTTTGTTTATCTGAAAATTACCATTTTTAGTCAAGTTATTTAGGTGAATTTTTTTTTCTCTCTATTTTTAAAGAAAATTATAGAGATAACGAAAAATTGTGACAGAATTGAATTTTTTTTTTTGTTTTTCGGAAAAATGAAGAAAATATTCAAGCAAGAAAAAAACAATTTTGTGGAAAATTGTGAAATATTAGGGGGTTGGAGAAATAGTTTAAATTTGACATAGAATTTTAATGAAATGTTTCTGATAGAAAAAAAAAAAAAAGAATTTCTAAAATTTATAAACGTGTTTTTTGTGAGTTTTTCTTAATTTTCAAATGAATTTTCAAATTTAAACTGAGAAAGAAAATAAAAGTCCTCTTTTTATTATGGAAAAAAAACTTTTTAACTTTAAAAGTTCTCTTTGGGAAATATCCTTGAAAAAAAAACTTTTAACATTTTTTTTCTATCATACAAGTGCTTTTTTAAAAGCAAATTAGTCTCCAAATCTAGATCGTTGAAAAATACAATAAGAATATTGTAAAGATTTTTTTCCTTGGGAAAATCTGAGATTTTTTTGAAATAAATCAAGGATATTTTTTCATATTACATAATAAAATTATCATTTTCAAAAATACTTGAATTCAAAAATTGTCAATGTTGAAAAAACTCCTCCGAACACATTCCAAAAAAAAAAACAAATTTCGAAATCCTAACAACTAGATCATTTCAAAATCTTTTTAATTGTGCTTCAATTTTGTGATTGATAGACTTTTTAGGTTCATTGACATTCTTTTCATACACGTGACACAAATGCATAAATAATCATCACAACTTGAAACTTTTGCACCTTGTATAACTATTTTGAAATAAAATTATTCAGAAGAAGAAAAAAAAAATCGTTCAGCTCAATTACGCGATTGTTTTTTTTTTCTTTGCAAATTAAATAATTGTAAAAAATTAACCATAAAATATTTTCGATATTTATCTTGTTTTTTTTTTTTTTTTTTTTTAATCGAAAAAAAAAAACATAGTGAAAGAATTACACAAAAGTGAATGATCTTAAGTTAAAACTAAAACATATCAATAAAAGAAAAAAAACAAAACAGCAAATTGAACACATAATTAACCCCAAAAAAAAAAAAAAAAGCATATAATAAATAAAAATTGGAAAAATTATTCATATTGTTATTACGCTGTTATGGATCATTAAGAAATCGATAATTCTGAATAATTTAAATTTAATTTTTTTTTTGTTCATATCGATGATTGGATAATTAGATAAAATTTTTATTTAATTTTTTTGTTGTTTTGTTTTGTTTTTCGAGTTTTACATTACAAAAAAATAAAAAAAACAACAAAATTAAAAGCTGTGTGGAAAAAAAAAAAATTTATAAAAGTGATTTTCTACTCATCATCATCATAATTTTATGCTTACGACAAGAATGATTAAGCAATTTTAATTTAAAAAAAAATTTTTTTTGCAACAACTTTATTTTTCCAGTAATTTTTTTTCTATTTTGAAAAAAAAAAAAAAAAAATTAAAAAAAAAGTAAAATATATATTCACAACAATCATCATCAACATATTAATTGAATTTTATAATTTTTATGAGGTAAGTTGAATAACAAAAAAAAAAAAAAAAAATCTAAAATTATTATCATTTTATTTCAAAAGATACTTTTAACTTTTTTTTTTTTTTTCAATAAAAAAATTATTTGTTTTGTAGTTTTTTTTTTTTTAATTAGAAATATTTTTGTAACAAAAAATGATAATAATAATAAAAAAATAAATAATTTCTAACTGTGTATAGAATACTTGCTATATCTATTGATTAACAAAAATTGTGTAAAATTATACAAGATACAAACACAAACATATTGTATAGTTATTGTGTAGAATAACAATTACAATAATTAAAAAAAAATAAATAAATAAATAAATAAAAATCTAATT
The DNA here is from genome assembly GCA_939192795.1 of Bombylius discolor. Lineage (NCBI taxonomy): Eukaryota > Metazoa > Arthropoda > Insecta > Diptera > Bombyliidae > Bombylius > Bombylius discolor. The sequence continues at coordinate 5,957,440 of OW584242.1, forward strand.
TGCCTAATAAATTGCTGTATTGTAACAAATTTGTTTATGTAATTTAAAAAAAAAAAAATAATAATAATAATACTTAATTTTTGTAATGTATCTATAGATATTCTAAACAAATAACAGTTTTATTAACCTTTTTTTCTTTTCTAAATAAAAAACAAAAATCATATAATAAAATATTAATATAAAAAAAAAATCGTAATAATAATCGCCTTATTGAAATTAGAAAAAAAAAATACATATTTTGAAAATGACACAGAGAACAAAAATGTTGCGTTGGTGGACAATTTAGCTATTGTATCTAGATTTTTGCTTGAACAATTGGTATTTTATGTTATTGACTTTTAATAAAACAAAAAAAAATAAGAATAAGGACACAAAAAAAAAATTTATTCCAAATTGGGCTTTTTAAAGGAACCTGTATTTTTAAGATTGATTTTTAAAATTTTTTCAGGGTTACCAAGAAATATTTTTTAAATAGAAGAAATTTAATAAGGAGAAATTTTTTTTTTGTTTCCTAGACAAAAAGCGGAGTGAGTTTCTTTTATGGAAATTTTTCAAATACCTATTTTTTAATTTGAAATTTTAAAAAATCAAAACGTTTTAATTTTGATCGGAAAAGGATAGTCGTAATCATACTTAGTAAAAAAAAAAATGAACGTACTCAGATTTTAAAAGTCTTCAATTAATCCTTTAGCGCATGATTAAAATTTTTGAAATTTTCCAAAAGAGCTTTGACTTCTCTCGATTTTTTTTTAACAAAATATTAAAGTTTTTCAATTTTAAATTCTAAAACGCCAATGCCACCATTATACAGATTTCTTGTTTATTCTCTTTTTCTGTTTTTCTTCATTCCCTTCCTTTTCTGTCTCTTCTTCTTTTCACTACTATACAATCTAGGATGCCATACGGACCTACTCAAATATTTTGAAGTATGTATTTTTTTCAAATAATTCTCCATGTGCACATAAAGTTTTACGTAAATTACAAACCATATGCCCTGTCGGTGTAGAATTTTTGTCTATTCAAAAAGTTAATCAACAATTTCCTTTCATTGTAATTCAGTTTCATAATAAAATTTTGCTGTGAAATTCTAATACTTGGTAACCCTGATCATATATTATATACATGATTTTTAAATTGCTTCTATGACAATAATAAGATAAGTCTACAAAATTGATTGCTATTTAACTGATTTTTTTAAAATAATGCTCTAAGTACTTTTAGTTTTTAGCTAATCGTTACGCCATATTATGTAGTACATCATGTAGATTTACACCTACGATTAATGTAACAAATTAACGATTTATAATACATGAACAACATTGTTTTATTTATTGTTATTGTTGTTGTTATGTTTATTTTTTTTCCTCAAGCTTTTTTTTTCTCTCAATCTTCTCGTATGAAACTTCATTCTTCATTCTTTCATTTGATTTTGTTCTCTTATAAAAATTCATTAAAAATTCAGCTTATTTATTACTTCTTCTTCTTTGTTTTTTTTTCCTTGTTATTTTTTTTTTGTTTAACACAAGCATCAATTAAAAAATTTATTTTAAATTTAAAACAAAAAAAAAAACATAACTTTTGCTTCTAATATGTAATCGTTAGGTGATGAAGTTACATACAGCGAATTATTTTCAAACATACATGGAAAAAGGCCTTGACTTTTGATGGCATAAAAGTAGAAGAGATCAACTTTAAAAAAAAAAAAAAAAAAAAAAACAGTGACTAAAATATTTTTGACATGTAGATTAGCATTTTTATTGCTTAATCTTTATGATGATGATTATGATCATCATCATCATCATCTTCATCATGATGTCTTTCAAAATGTGCAACAAACATTCTTCATTATTTTTTTATTTTTTATTTTTTTATTTTTTTTTTAAGATAAATATCAAACACATCAAATAAAGTAATATCATTGAAATGTAGCTATATTTCTGATTTGTTGTTGTTTAAAATTTTAGAAAGAAAAAAAATATATTCACTTTTTATAGATAGAAGGAATTATGGCTCTTTTTTTTTTTATTTGGTTTGTTTTCAAATTTTGAATGTCATTTCCGTTTGATTTTTGAAAAAAAAAAAAAAAAAAAAAAAACAAATTAAATTGCAATGGAAAAAGTAAAAACCAAAAAAATGTATGTGAATCATATTTTAGAAAATTTTTTCATAGATTTTTAATTTGTAATTTGTAATTTTTTTTTCTTGTTTTCTTGTTTAAGAATGAATGAATTTTAATTTTTGGCGAAAAGAAAAAACACAAAAATTAATTTATTGCGTTATTTTTAGATCGAAAAATATATTTTTACCGGAAATTCTTGTTTATACAAAAAAAAAAAAAAAGCAATTTTTTAATACAATTTTTGTTCAAGGTTTCAATTAAAACAAGGTTTTAATGAAGATTTTTTTTTTGTTGTTTTAAACGTTTTTATGTGTGCTTTTTAAATTGAAAATGAATGCCACTGTTGTTAATTGTTTTTGTTTTTTTTTTTTTTTCGAAATTAAAGGTTTTCATTTCTATTTAAACGAGTGAATAACTGTTTTTTTTGTTGTTTTTTTTAAAGTGTGAGAAAAAATATAATTGAAATATGAAAAATTATTTTTAATTGTTGGGTATCATGAATAAAAAAAACGATAAAATTAATTGTAGGAATTTAGAAATTATGCGCCTTTATGTTTTTAAAGTGCTAATTAATTTTTGTGTTTACTTGTTTTAGTTTTTTTTTTTTTTTTTTTTTTTTGGTTAGAAGGCGGAAATAGAATTAATTTGGTTTTGTAAACTAAGGAATATTCACATTTTTTTTTTTTTTTCGTAATTGTTTGTTCAATTCTAGCTTCTTTCAGGGTTAGGCTAAATTCGAATTGATGGGCGTAAATCGTTAACAAGAAGCATCGCAATTAAAATTATCTTCGATTTGGAAAATTCAAATTTTCGTTTCCTCGTAAAATAAATGCTTTAGAATGTCTAATTAGACCTCATGATTTTTAATTAAATGTCCAACTTGAATCATCTTTTCATCTTTCACTTGTATTTTTGGCTAAATTTTCTGGAAAACTTCAAAAGAAATGCTCACTCAAATTTTTTCTATAGTGGTCTTCTTCATCCTGATGTATTTGTTTCTTTGTCAAGCACAAAAATATCTTAGATTGAAAGGTACTTTAATTTCAGCATTAATATAAAATTATCCTTAAATTTAATTTCTTTTGAAAATTCAAGTTCAAATCATTTAAAATCACGTGCACAAAAACAAAAACAAAAATCTAATAATTATCCAAAAGCCACAATTATAGAAAAAATTTTCCACTTTTTAATTTAGAAGTCATGGACATGGTCGCATTTAATCATTTCAAACGAACAATTTTTATTCAATTGCATGCATTTAATATGCGTTTAATTTCCAACAAAACAATATATAATTGCAAGTTAATCATTAAAATCTCATTAAAATTATAAATTTATCATTATGAATGACATTCAATTAATTTAATACGAAAAATATAGAAAATTTTTTTTTTCTCGAAAATACTTTCAAACAAAATGGAAAAAAATACAACACAAAAAAACATAAAAATCTAAGTAAGTGGGTCCATTATGCAATTTTTTGTCGAATTTTAAGAAAAGATCAAAAATTAGATAAAATATAGATATTTTTATGTTTTTGGTAAGTGACATTCAATAAAAAAAAAATATTAAAAAGCAAAAACCGGCAGGTAAAACAAATTTTTTAGAAAGATAGTTAATTAAGTTATTTTCTAGGTTGTTTGTTTTTTATTGACATTTTTTGTTTTTTTTTTGTTTTTGTGTTTTTCTCTTTTTAATTATACAAAATTTATGACAAAAACAAATTGTTTGTTTCAAATTAATTTGTCAAAGGTATTTAAGTTACAAGATTTTTGAATTAATTAAAAAGATAAGAGTTTTTAATAGGGTAAAGGTGCATATTGTAGTCGATAGTTTATATTTTCTAAAGTTATTTTTTAAATATTTTTTCTTGGTTTTAATGAAAAACTGCGAAATAACGAAGGAAAGGGATAAATTTCAAAATTTATTAGAAATTGTTTCAAAATTATCTGGCATAGATAAAGTTAGTATTTTTTCTAAAAAGCCTGGCCTAAATCTTGAAAGAAATTTGAACAGAATTTAAAAGTAAAAGTACAAAATATTTTTGTTAAGAAATAAATTGTTGATGGACGATTGATTTTCTATTCAAATGACTTTTGATTTTATTTAAACAGACAGTGGGTGCGAAAATTATGCAATCGCTTTGATTTATTCGAAAAGAAATAAAAAGTTTCAAATATCTTTGATTGATTTATTGAGAAAGTATCAAATTTTGTTTCTAACCTCCTCCCTCAAATGTTGATGCCTTTAAATTTATTCTTCTAAAATTTCCAAGTTATATGATACTTATACTTTCTTTTTTTTTTTTAAATGGATTCTAATATGTATAAAAAAAATAGCCTAATTTTTTATTTTTATTTTATAAGGTCCATGACAAAAAAAAAAAAATTTCATGGGACCCGGTAACGGACGAGTTTAAGGTATAAAAACTAATTATGTCGCCCTACTGACAAAAAGAAACCTTTTTTTTTTGTTTTTTTTTCTTCAATTTTTATGCAAATTTGTTAAAATTAATATCTTAATTTGCTACCTAAATCTTGTTCTTTAAGAACTGAAAAACTCTGAAGTTTTTTCTTGTAGAAATGAAAAATATCTAAAGTTAAAATATTACCATAAATGTAATCCTACACCTTTTAACTACTGGTCATTCATACACATATTTTTTTTTTTTTTTTTTTGTAATGAAAAAAAAAAACCATAAATAAAAAATGAACTTGTTTAGCTAGTTTTTTTTTTTTGTTGTTTTTTTCGTTTCGTTTTTTAGTTAAAAAATAATATGCGTGTACTCCTCTCATATTTCAAATGATATAAATTTAAATTAATTTTTTTTTTTTTTAAACACAATATTTAATGTCAAATTAAAAAGATGTATACAACGAAAATTATTTTTAATTAACTTAGGAACACGAAAAAAAAAAAATATTTTTATTATGAATTAACTGCCACACTTTTTGTGTTTTTGTTTTAATTTTGTGAAGAAGAAAAAAAAAAAATCCATCAAATTCGTTAATATCTCACGAAATGATAATTACTGAGAGTGAGGAAAAAAAAAACAAGCTACTGCTCATTAAATAGAAAAAATACATCATAAAGATGAGATTTTTTTTTGAAGAAAAAAAAATAAATACTACACTTTTCTGTCTTTTTTGTTTTTTTTTTTTGACATGTAAGGTCAAATAATTGAACTAATTACATTGCCCACATATTAATAAATTGTAGCATACATGAAATAAAAACCTATCGAATATAAAATACATATAAGATGCTTTTATAAAAATGAATCAATAATGATGGATGACTTTAAAATGTGTATCTGTTGTTTTTTTTTTAATGATATTTTCACTTTTTTTTCTATAGAAAAAAAAAAAACCATCATCAGGGTCAAATTATATATTTCATCATAAAATTAAGAAACAATTTACAAGCTAAAAATTCATTAAAAGATTGATTTTCTTATAGTTTAACCTTCTGTAAAAAAAAGTATCTTGTTTTTTTTTTTTTTTTTGAGATAATAAAAGTATCATATGTTTGGAAATGAATATATGGTGAATGATATAGAAAATTATGTTTTTAAAAATAAAAGAAAAAAACAATCAAAATGATTGTATTATTTAAGATTGAGATGAACCTAAATATCTAAAGAAGCTTTTATTTAATTATAGGCGCTGAGTTTGTTGTTTTTACTTGAAAGAGGTGATTTTAGATTTCGAAATATTAAAATATAATCCTTTTTATCTTGGAAGTTACTTCTACTTTTTCTTTTTTTCGTTCAATCTTTAACACAGAGAGCGAGCTACAAAATCAATAAAAAAATAAGAATGCATTTTTTAGCTGAAAAAGGATAATTTTTTTTCTTTTTCAATTGCTGTTCGAAGCCTACTTGTAACAAGTCGTAGTGTAAAATTTCGAAATCAGTTTTTTATGTTCAATGATGACTTAATCTCACAATTGGAAGTTTAATCACAGTTAATTCAACCCCAAAATAAAAAACGGCTTTTGAAATTTAACTAAATCTTTCGAAAAGGATTTTCTCCTTGAAGAGTTCTTAGAAATTGTAACGTTATCCTTAACTTAAGATTCAAAATCGTAAGCAAAGTTTCTGACCCTATATTTCGTACAGATTTTACACGAACCAGACTTTTTTTTTCTTTCCGTCAAATTTGTTACGAAACCAGTTTTTTTTTTCTTTTTTTTTTTTTCTCTTAACCCTATTTTTCCTTCAGATGTTCCAAAAAACAAGGATGTTCTTCTCATTTTCTATGTCATCTCATTCACGTAATTTTCAAGGTCGCATGAGAAACGGAATTTTAAAATTTTTTAGCCTTTAAAAAGTGTTAATGTTAATAATTTTATTTATTTATTTCATTTAATGTTTTTTTTTTTAAATTTTTTTTTAAATATTTCTCTGATTAACATGACCTTTTCCATTATGTACAAAAACAATTATCAAATTTTTTATATTTGAATTGACAATTATTTTTTAATAGTGGGCACACAACACATCACTCATATCATAAATTTGTTACAAATTTTCAAAAAAAAAAAAAAAAAAAAACAAATATATTATTTAAGTGTTTTTTTTTTAAATTCATTTTTAATATTAAAAATTATGTTTAAAGTTGTGTGCTTTTTATGTTGACAAATTTAGTAATACAAGGTAAACTGCACGAACTCACATATTTGTCGTTGTTGTTACTATTTTTTTTTTTTTTTTTTTTTTGATAATTATTCATTAAAAATAGTCATGCTATTTTGTCATTTGTTTTGTCCACCTCGTTTTTTTTTTATTTTTCTCGATTATTTACTTATTTGTTTGTTTTTTTTTTTCTTTTTCTTTTTATGATATTAAAATACACAAAAATTATGTATAACTTGATAATGGCTTTATGAGATCATTACACATGAATTGTGTGTAAATATCACAAAAAAAAAAAAAAAAAGATTGTATATTTATTGTTTTACCTTATAAAAATCATCCATTCTTTAAAAAGACAAAAAAAAAAAAAAAGTGATGAATGAAGAAAACTTGACCTAAATCAGTTTATTAAATTTACAAAATTCAATGGATTGAATATCAACCACTTTTTGATTTTATTTTTTGTCTCATTTTCTTTTTTTTTTTTTTAATTTTTTTTATGAATTTATAAATTTTACGAAGGCGTTCGCAAGGAATCACAATAATAAGAAAAATTATCTTATGAACAACGGATGTAATAAATTTAAGAATTAAGTATGTGAGATTTTTCTATGGTAATAATTTAAAAATTCGATAAATCTGTCATTTTTGTTTCGTTTTTTCTTATTAAATTCGAATAAAAAATTGCAGTTGACATTATCATGTAATTTTGTGGAAATAAAAAAAAAAAAAAAAAAAATAGGAGAAAGTTTCAAATATCGAGAACCGGAACACTATGGTGCATATGTTTCTATATATTCTTGAACTTCATCTAGATTTGTTCAGGGATATGAGAAAAAATTCAAAGTTGAACTTTTACCTTTCCTTTTATCTTCATTTAAATTTTTCTAACAATTCCAAATACGTTTTGAAAAAGTATTTCAAACCCTTTGACTTTATAAAAACTTTCTTCACTTTCTTTTCAATATTTTTCATTGCTTTCTTAAATTAAAATAACGATAAAAATTATTCAATAATAAAAAAAAAACCACATTTTAAATATCATCCATAATAGAAGTACCTTTCAAGGACTAAGTGCATTTTATTCAACAGCAAAAAAATATATATATATTTCAAATGAAAATGAAGATTTCTCGCAAGAGATGATTACCTCATACTTCAAACAAAAAATAAATAAATAAAATAAAATACAAGAGTGATATAAAAGATCAACCTTTTTTTTTTATAATACCTGTTGCACTCTCAAAAAATATTTCAATTTCCAGTTAAAAACCATAAAAATACCAAAGATAGTTTTAATGTTTTTTTTTTTTTTCTCCCTACAATCAACTTAATACTCTATTAAAAGCATGTTACATAGCTATGTGTGTTGTGTTGATTGCAATGTGCGCTATAAATGCACCAAACAAAGAAATCTTTTACCATATAGATGCTTTTTAATTCTTCTATTTTTATTTTATTTTTTGTTGTATTCAATCTATACAACATCAAAAAAAAAAAAAAAAAATTAGAAAAAAAAAAAGTAACGAACTGTAGTTACGTTTTAAATAACAAGTTCACCTTCCGGAATCGAAAAATCGGTTCATTCCAATCAACATCTTTCTAATACTTTACAATGAATTTGCAAACACATACATTTACATACCACAATACCAAGCTAGCTAGATAGATATATGAAATCATACATTAAATGTATTTAAAAGATAGTTGAAAAATTTAAACATTTATCTAACAAACAAAAAAAAAAATATATTCTATTGCTGAAAATAATGTTCAATGTGCAATGTAATTCAACTATTATATTCTTTGTTGCATTTTTTTTTTTACTTTAAATTTTTTAGTATGTTTTTTTTTTTTTGTTTTTAGATGATTTTTGTCTTCCTTGTGATATTTGTTGTTATGTATCGAAATATGTATATTCCTTTTGTCTTCATTTTGCAATATGATGCTGCTGTTGTTGCAGTTGCACTGTTACTATGCTTCTGCTGTAATTTCAGCACATCTTTTTTTTTTTTTTTTTTTGTCTTTTTTCACTTCAATGCTTTTCGATAAAAGAAATATCTTTCATGAAATAAAAAAAAAAAAGGAAAAGAAAATATTGTTATATATTTAGTATATAAAATACCAAAGATACTAGATTATAATATTGGTCTAATACTCACATCATCATCATCATCATCATCATCGTATACAAAAAACATGATTCCGCAATTATAATTCATTTTGAACTATCGACCCTTTAACGATATTGCTGATGATGTTCCAATATAATGATGATGATGATGATGATGATGATGATGACGATCCGATTGCTCTACAATAATATAGTGAATCTATAATATACTTTTTTTGTTTTTTTTTTTTTAGTACATCATTTTTGTGTATAGATATTATATTCATTACTTGAAGAGTATTGCAATTCTGTTGCAAGTCTTCTTCTTATAGTCAATAGATTCACCTGTTGACTTCTTCCCATCACCTTACTTAAAAACAAAAAAAAAAAAAAAAAAAGAACAAAAAACAAAAAAAAAGAACAAAAAACAAAAAACAAAACAAAAAAAAAATCCAAAATAAAATAAGGTTTACTTGTCAGATTTAATGTATGACGGTCTATATTTTTCAAATTGCAATCATTTTTACCTTTCTGTTGTTGTTGTTTTCATTTTTTTTTTTTTTTTTTGCAAAAATCTATAACATATCCTTCTTGTTATATAGCTGTATTTCATATACAAGAATGTTGTTGTTGTTATTGTTGTACATCTGATTTTATAAGAATTTTTTTTTCTTCTTTGTATAAAAACCTACATTTAATTATAAATCTAGAATGCAATGTAGGTAGTTAGATACTTGAAAAGATTATAAACAAAACAAAAAAAAAGATACATTTTGGATTGAATTACTGGAAAAAAAAAATGATTCACTTTGAAGCGCTTTTTATTTTATTTTATTTTTTTTCCCCTTTTTCTTCTTCAACTACATTTTACTTTGATCTCGATTTAAAAAATAAAAGCAAACTAACATAAAAAAATGTTGAAAAACTTGGAAAAATCTCTCGCCATTAGAACTGAATGATGATTAGAAAATTTTAAGTAGGTGCGGGCTTACACATCAGGTGGATAGAATATTATAGTGTATATTGTGAAATATAAGATACAAGGTAAAAAGAGGGTTGTATAAAGGTTTTATTACTTTGTTGTTGTTGTTGTTGGTTTTTGACATTGTCATCATCATCATCATCATCATACACGCCAGCGATCGCAAATTTTCAAGTTTATAAAATATTTTAAATTATGATTAGACAATGAAAAATATTATTATATGTATAATTTCATGTGAACAGGGTGTTTTTTTTTTTTTTTTTTTTTTTTTTTTGAATAGAAAAACAATTTTCGTTTCAAAGATAATTCAAAGAAAGGTGTATTTTTAAAGATGGAAATTGAAACACTTTTGTTGCGAGCTTCTTTTATGGTTGAATTTGTAATCTATTTTTCATGTTGTTTTAACAATGAATTATTTTTATGAATTTCTTTGGAGCGGTTTTGAAAAAAGCTCGCTTGGTAAAACATTGTTTACTCTATGGCGGTTTTTTTGTGGAAGGTTTTAGGACACACCCAAGCGACTTCAGATTTTCAAGTTTTCTCTTAACATTAAAAGCTCGAAATTTCTGAGAATGAGATTCACATTAGAAAGCTTAAAATATTTTAAATTTGTATAAACGGTCAAAAATTAGTCAGATGACACTAAAAAATTTTTCAACGCAAAAATTCTGATTTATTTTTAAGTGATATTTTGTATTCATGTTCTTAGGAGATCAAAATACATGTTTTTCCTTCGAAATTCCTAATACAGCTTCTTAGCTTTTCATCATTTTCGTCAATTGTTTTTGTAACATCCTATATTTTCAAAAATAAAATTTATTAAACATGATCATTTATTTAAAATCGCATTTATCAAATGCACTAAAAAAATTGATTAGAAAAAATATTTTAATCAAAAAATGTTAAAAAAATAGTCAAAATGAATAAATTAGTAAAATGTAAGTGAACGTAAAAAAAGTAATCACAAAAACGTTTTCAACAAGAGCTTCTATCACTTGAATACACCTAAAATATAATACAGTGAAAATATGCTAAATGCAAAAATTAAAAAAAAAAAAAAACAGCAGCACACCAACTCTAAAAATCAACAGAATAAAAAGTGCTATTATTTCACCTGTATGTATATAACACCTTTATACATATATACGTCGTCTAATATTCATGTGAGTGAATGGTTATTATACCATTTTTCCGTGAAACATTTACGAACGAACAAGTCGATTATATTTTTTCTCCAATATCACATTTGTGTATATTTTTTTCTTCTACTATATAATTAACCTGATGTTTTTGTTTTCTCCATTTTTTTTTTTTTTTTTTTTTGCAAATGTATTCATATACGGTGCTGACATGTGACAATTTTTTTTATTTATTATATTATTATACAGATACTTTACTGTCTTTTTTTTATTTCAATTTTTTTTAGAAATGTATGAGTGTGAATCAATTTATATATTTTATTTAGCTTATTTACATAAAATACAAATACAATATCTTGTCGGTATCTTTTTTTCTTTTTTTTGTGTTTTTTTAAAATAAAAAATACAATATTCATTTATGTATTTTTTTTCTCAATAAAAAAAAAAATGATGTCATCATTGTAAAAATAATAAAATTATAATTTTAAAACATTTTTGAAAAAAAATTCACAACAAATATCGGTATTAGAGAAATTTATTATGATGGGATGCAAAAACAAATCTATCTTTGAATAGATTTAAGCTTGTAAAAAAAAAAAAACACTATGTAAAAAAGAAGAAGATACTTTAAAAAAAAAAAGTCGTGAGAATGATTCTAAAAATACAATTATTTTAATAAATAAGTATCAATGTTATCTTTCAATCAATATATTGAGAGAAAAAAAAAATTTATCAGTATAGTAAAAACCTTTAATAAACTCAATATTTTATTGTATTTAAAAAAAAAAAAAATTATGGAAAAAAAAAATAATAAAAATCGAATTCTAATAAATAAAAAATAAAACAATAAAAAAGAAACGTGAATTGTTTTTATAATAAAAAATTAAAAGGTGAAGAAACGGAAAATTCATATCAATTAGCATAATTACATTTTTAAACTTTAAAAAAAGATACATCTAATGGCAAAAAAACCGAACAACAACAAAAATAACAAGAAATTTATAAAAATAATAATAAAGACATGAAAATTGTTATTTAAAAGATAAAGATTAAAATTCAATTTAACAATAATCATTAAATTATTATTATTTTTTTGTTTTTTTTTGTAATAAATTTTAAAGTCATAAATAAAATTTGGATTTATTGTGCAATTCAAAAAGTCCAAAGAAGAAGATAAAAAATAAAGAAAATATAAAAGATTTTATTGTAACTAATTTTGCCTTGTTGTTATGTTTTTTTTTTCTCTTGAAGAAGTTTTTTTATAAGAAAATGCTGTTGTTTTATTGCTAAATGATAAAAAAAAAAATTTTAGCAGAAAAAAAAAATATTTCAAATTAAAAAAGATAAAATAGAAAAGCATAAAAAATAAATTAGGTTAACCTGATAAATTGATTTTTAAAAATTAAATAAAATAATAAAAATATTTTAAATAAAAAATTCTATGAAAATAGATCGAATTTTATGTGTTCCATTAAAAAACAAGTATTAATTTAGTCGAGAAGTTCGATAAGAATTTTTCAAAAATTAATTTTTATTTTTCGTTAATTTAAAAATCAAGGTTACCTATTTTTTTTTTGTTCAAAAAGCTCAAATGTTTAACAGTATTATTCCATTATTTTTAAAACGGCCTACATCGTCAAGATAATTTTGAAATTTTGTTTTTTATTTTTCTTAATAAAATCAACTCATAATGACAGAAACGTGCCGAGAAATCCTCAGTTTAGTGTTTCATCTTTTGTCATATTTGACTTTTATGAAAAGCAGTAGTAAATTTCCTTTAGATGTCCTTAATGGGTTTCTAAACAATTCAGAAGAAAACCTATTGAATCTTAAATGTTACTATTGAATATGAAAAGGTAAAAAGTGTCCTTAAACTTCATCATATCCTTTTTACCTAAAAATCAAAAAAAAATTCAGTATTAACACTTTTTAAGATGAAAAAAACAAAATTTTAATATTTGGTTTATTTTTGTTACATAAAAGATACACACTTTCTTACAAATAAACAAGTGTACATTTTGGGAAAACAACAAATTAAAATTTTAAAGAAATAAAAGTAGGAGTAAATTGCATAAAAAATACCATGTAGGTTGTAATAGTTGATAAAATCTGTTAAGAAAAAAAAAATTAATTAAAAAATTTAAAATGAAAAAAAAAAAAAAACCAACCCCAATCAGCACAAAACAATTCAGAGTATAAAGTCCTTTTGCACTGAATGAAATTTCCTGATGTAATACTTGAAGTGAAAAATTTTCAATCTAAAATTATAAAAAACAAAAATCAAAACAATTTTTCATGATTGTTTTTTTTTTTTCAAATTAATTTTTACCTGTGATGATAGAGTTAAATTTTCAACATCCCATTTAATGTTATGAATTAAATAGGGGAGTTTTTGAGCCTTTTTTTAATATGAAAATGAAAAAAATTTAAAAAATAAATAATAATAAAAACTAGGGTACTTTCAAAAATGCAAGTATGCTTTTTTGCGTGACATTAAATGTGCTAGATGTGTTAGATGACCTTTAAACATGCTTTGATTTGATTACAAATCTGTAATTTGTTAGTTACTTCAATTTTTAGTGGGTGCTGCCGTTCATTCATTCATGAAAATTATATGAAACTTTTAAGGATAGCTTAAATTTTTTGTTTTTGAAAATTTCCTTGACAGATTTATCGTTCTTGTTTTTGTTCTTGTAAAGTTGATGATCAAGAAAAAGTGATAGACTTTTTTTTTTTAGTCACATTCAATTTAGAACCAAAGTTGTAACACCACTAATGTCAGATCTGATCAGTTTTTAGCTCCATTTTTTTCATTTTTTGCTTCATTTTTATTAATTGAGAATGAACTATTCAATTGAATGTTTGTCTGTCTACTTTGAAAGTTAATTTTTTTTTTGGACACAAAAACCATACAAATTTCTTGCATTTTTAAATTTACCCGATATTAGAAGGAAATTACTTACACTATCTAGACAATCCTGAACAGAATTCAATGTAATATACAGTGATAGAGCAGGATTAATTATTGTTACCTTATACACTCCTAAAAAACAAAAAAAAGAGAAGTAAAGAAAAAGAAAAGAAGAAGAGAAGTAATTTTGTTTTTCATAATAATAATTAAATTTTAATTTAAAAAAATAAAAAAGTGTTACCATAAGTGCTTGTATTAGCAAAATTTTATATGATAATTTAAAAATTTTGGTAAAATTAATAAAAATACAATTAAATTACAAATAAAAAATAATAAAAATTTATAAAAATAATTTTGATATTCTTTAAAATTTAATAAAATTTTATTCATATTTAAATTAGATGATATTTTTATAATTTTATATAAATTCTAAAATTTTATATGAAATTTTCGTAAACATAATGTTTCAAAAAGTATTATAAAATATGTAAATAATATACCGTAAAGTTTTAAAAAATCAGCTATGTAACTTACTACAGTTACATTATATAAAATTTTACTATTATATATATTTGTAATTATAATAATTATTAGAAGAATTATTGAATGTATTATAGTTGGTAATACATATTTTATTGATAATAATTTTGATGAATATGGTAACATTCCAAAAAAACTTAATATATTCAAATTGATATTTATTAATCTATTATTTGTTGAAATATTCATAATTATTGTTATGTTTGTTTTTTTTAGAGGAAATGCTTTGTTTGTTTAACGATAGAAGAGAAAATAAAAAATGAATTAAATTATACAATTGTTACGGATTTTATTTGAGTATATAGAAGAGACCATAACTTATAATATAATTAAGAATTTAAAGCAATTAACTGGAATGAATTGTGTTTTTTTTTTCATTAATAAAAAAAATATATACATAGGTATATATTATATATATGATGCGATCTATTTTTAATAATAACTTTAATTTAAAAAATTGAAATTTTATCGATTTTTTCACCAACCACCACCCCCACAACATGATCTTGTTGTTTATAATAATTTTGTAATTAACGTAATTTATTTTTATGAAATTTTTATTATTTAAAAGACTTTCAAGGATTCTATGATAAGTTGGGTAGGTGGCTGCAGTGGGCTACATTACAATATGAAAAGGTTATTTAATTGTTATAAAGGTGTTTTACACCTTGTGTGAAACTAAGAAGTTGAAAGGTCAAAACATTTTTCTTTAAGAACCATCTCGAAAATTTATTCAGAAATTTACAATCAATGTACTTTTATTAGCTATGTTCGAAAGTGAACTTCATCATTTTCGAATTTGATTAATTAGTTTGAAATTTTGAACACCAATTTTAAATTTCAAGAAAATTAAATTTAAATCACTTTTTGAATTTTGAGAATTTTGGAACATCGGCGACGAAAGCAGATTTCCCGTGACTAAACCTAAGTTCAAATGTTATAAATTTGAAGTAAGGATAGGACCAAGAATGTGTGTGCAAATTTCATAAAAATTCATTCTCAAGAAATAATGTTCTTTAGGGTGATAAAAATCGTAATGTTTGTGTGAAAATAAACACCTTTAAATTTTCCTTTGTTTTTTTTTTAATAATAAAAACTTTTCAAATATTTACTTTTCTCAAATTACACTACAAAAAAGATTGTCTTGTTTCAATCTAAAAGAGTAAAAAGTTTATTTTACAAACCATACAATACGAGTAAATAATAAAATTTGGTTTTTTATGCTTGTTAATTTTGTCTTTATTTATTTATCGTAAAAATACAATTTATTTTTTTTTTTTTTTGTTTGAATAAATTTTATCTATTTCGCTAAACAGGATTAAAAAAAAATATATGATGTCATTGAATTCCAGAAAACAAATTTATTATTCATTATTTTCTTAAGAATTTCAAACACCTGAAATTAGGAAGAAAAAAAAAAAAACAAAATTTACACAATAAAAGTTATTGTTTTTTTTTTTTTCGTAAATTTATTTTGTTTTGTTATTCAGTTCAGAAAAAAAATATATATATTCGCATGTATGCAAATAATATTGAACCCATATACCAAAAATATAATATTTGTTAGCTTATCAGTTTATATCTTTTGACACCTTACGAAAAAAAAAACAAAGTAAATTCTTTATTATGATTCATTGGATAGAATTTTAATAATAATAAACAAGCTTTTAAAATAATAATTTAAAATAATTTTTGTTGACAATACAATAATATAAATTTTGTATTAATGCTATAATATATCGAATTAAAACAGAAGCGAAGAAAAAAAAAACAATAAGAAAAATATATGAAATCAGAAAAGTTAATATGTATTTTTATCTTGTATCTTTGTATCTTTTTTTTTTTGTAAAAATATTCGTAATAAAAAAAATACCCAATCGATAAAACTATCAATTCAAGGTTAAATTTAATTTAATAAAATTATAAAAAAAAAAGGAAGAAAAAAAGAAACTGTTGAAGAAAAAGGAATAAATATAGAGAATGTAATTTTTTTTTTTAATGATTTCTCATAATAATAATCATAATTTTTAAGTTCATATTTTTATGTGCAATATCACATACCACACACACACATATACTGGTTTTCCTTTTTTAAGTATCATATTTATTCATATTATGATTTTTTTTATTTAATAATATTTCAACAAAGCCTTTCATTATTTAGAAAAAAAAAAAAAAAAAACCAGTTCATTTTTTATGTTGAAGAAAAAATCAGAAAATAGTATCTTTTTATAGCACAACTATTTTATACTATGTATAAAACAACCAGCAGCAGCAGTATAACATGTAAGAACTATGTACCTATTTGTACATACAATACACAGTTAATTTTTTGATACTTTTCATAGATAATAACTTAACAAAACAAATTCCTTGCAATACTTTTTTTTTTCTGCTTAAAAAAAAAAAATACCAGAAAGTAAAACAGAAAAACGAAATTTTTTTTTTTTTTTCTTTTTTTTTTTTAAAAAGCAGCAGTGGCAGTTTAGTAGTCAGCCCATAAAACTCAAACATGAAATGAAAGTTGGACAATAAAAATGTACCTGTTGCCATACATTTAGAAAAATCACAGAGAGATCACAAAAACACTTCCTTTTTAATCTTTTTTCAATACCAAAAAAAAAAAAAAAAAAGAAATCTAGTATCTTTACAGATTTTGCTTAAATACCGTGTATCTTTTTTTTTCCTCAATCAATTTTTGACTTTTTTTTAATCGTTAAATGATAATTTTTAATAAAATGTGCGTACACTTGAAAATGTTGAGGAAAAAAAAATAGCAGAAAAAAAAAAACATTAAAATTATAATAAATTTACACTTGTCTGTCTTTATGCATTTTGTGGGAAGGAATCTGATAACTTGTTTTAAATTACTTTCTACATGGACACTTGTATCGTTTTTTTCTTTCTACACTTTTTTTTTTGTGTTGTACTCTTAGATACATCGTCATCATAAACATCCAATGAAAAATATCTTTTTTTTTTTTTTAAATACTCATAAAAACTTGAAAAGAAAAAAACAAAAAAAATAACAACTAAAATTTTCATATTCGAAAAGTCGTCGTTTTTAATGTCAGATACAATTATTAATTGATAGGTTTATTATTCATAATTATTAAATTATTGCTATTACAATGTAACTAATCGTTTTTGCATGCCCTCTGTATGTGTAGTAATTAGTCAATTGCTTCAATTATTGTTATTCTCTGTTGTAATAGTAATAAAAAATATTAAAAAAAAAAAAAAATAAATAAATAAAAAAACAAAAAACAAAATAGTATATAATAACCTCCCATAGTTTAGATATATATATATTATAAAAGATACAAAGATATATTAGATACAAGAATACACATGTTAAGTTTTATGTTGTAGGTATCTGATTTTTTATTTTTTTTTTTTTAAATTCTCCTCTTCAAAGTATCTTTAAAATATGTTTTATATACGAATATATTATTTCTACACACAATGGAATTTCATAAACTATCAGAATTTATGTTTCAGAGCAAAAACAAAAAAAAAAAAAACAAAAAAAAAACTATCTGAACTTTAAACTGTTTTTTTTCTTCTTTTTTTCTTCTTCTTAAAGGAAAAAAAAAACCACATAACTATTATGGCTTATATACTCAGAATTTCTATTTAATACAAATAAAAAATTAATAATAATTGTTATGCTGTGTTATTTTTATTTGTACTCTGGATAAAAATTATTAATGCATATTATTTTTACAACATATTTTTCAAGGGTAAAAATCTCTTTTTGTATTTTAATCGTGTGCTATTATATGTACAAAAAGATACAAACACATAAAGAAAAATACTATTAAGAAAAACAAAAACCGAGACATTTATATTTACTAAAGTAACAGCTTATAAACTTCAAAAAAGTTACGTGTAAGATCTATAAAAATATATATTTATTATTATAGATGGTTTTTTTTTTTGCATTTTAGTTTTTTGTATTTGCAAAACATGAATGCAATTACAAAACTTTTTAATTTATAACTTTACAAGTGCGAAAGCAACAATTCAATGTCAATATGCAATTCTCTCTGAGCAATGTGGTTTTATTTTACAATTGTTTTTTTTTTTCCTATGTTGTTTTAAACAATGCACTTTTGTTTTTTTTTTTTGTTTGCTTTTGCTTTTTGTAAATTTAGAGTAAAAAATATTATTATTGAATTAAAAGGATCAAAAATAAGTTTAGTACAAGATTCTAGAAGGTCGAACTATATTTTGGTTTAGTCGGAAAGAGAAAATGAATAGAGAAAATGGGTGAGAGATTTAAACCAACTTTTCCTTGTATTCGATGGACAGGATCACTTTCGGGAATTTAAGGAACTATCTTGTTTTCTTCAAATGGTTTCTTAAAAACATTATGAATTGGATTTCTGGCTGCCCTGTGAATTGATAAAATTTCCAAAAGTGCTCCACCATTATTGGAAAAAGTTTTCAAAACGATTTTGAGATTCTTGAAGAAAGAACCATGTTTTATTCCGTAAAGGTAACTCTTGAATTTATTCATATCAATTTTTTAGGTTATGTTTTTTTTATGTTAAAAACGATTTTCAAAACTTGGTTAGACTAAATAATACCTTGAAATTGAATAAAAGGTTCGATTTTTAATTTCGAAAAAATTCTTAGTTCTTCTATAGTTCCCTGTTATGTGAATTTGAAGAATTTTTTTTCACTTTAGAAGAAAATCGAAAGACATTTATAAAAGCACCGAATAACGAAAAGAGAGCCGATTTCTGAGTTTTTACTTTCTGAAGTTTTTTAATAAAAAGACTTCAAGTATCTTTCTTTTTCGATCTTTATCAAAAACAGATACAATTACTTTTCACGCTTTACTTTTTCTACTAAATTGTGTTCTAGTGAAATTGTATCTTTTTTCTTAAATTCACACATACCTTTTTTCCACAATCAACATTTATTTAGAAAAAACACACTAGTCTACATATTTTTTTCTTTAGTTTAGAATATTTACGATTACTGCATTCATTACATATGTATCTCTCGTTTAATCTATGAAGGTTATATGTGCACTCATTACACTTGAATGTAACCAGCTGTCATACTGAATTAATAAAATTACAAATAACGCGTTTTTTTTTTTCTTCAATTTTTTTTTTTTTCACAATTAAAAAAAAAAATAAAATGAATACATGCGAGAATGTATTGCTTCACAGAAAGTGAAAAAGAATTATTGCACAATACGCTAGTCTGACATTTTTCAATTTTATTTTTTTCATATTATTTTTTAATTGTGTCCAAGGAAACTAAGAATGAAAGAAAACAAAAACAAAAAATATTAACAGCCATAAAAGGAAAATGGGACGAGATTTATAAAGCTCTCATAACTTGGCTGGTGGTATAAATGATGATGATGATGATCATGGCTACAAGAAAAATGAAGATGATTCATTCATATCTTTTATATCTGTTAAATAAGATTTATTTATGATTATCCTAATAAAACTAAAAAACGGCAAAAAAAAAAAAATTTCAACAGAATGATAAAAAAAAAAGTATCTATAAAGCATTAAAATTGTTATTTTTTTTTTCTTTCTACAAGATTACAAAGCTTGTACCTTTGATATTTTTGAATTGTTGGCATCATCAAGAAGCACCAGTTGACCATGTGCATGCTTTAAAAAGACCAATGACTTTTTTTGTTGTAATATGTTGTTTTTATTATTATTATTATTATTGTTGTTGCTTTTTTATTCTTTCTGTATACTATTTTGAAAATCACATAAATGGATCTTACAACATCTTTTCAATCCTAACATCATCATCATCATCATCATCTTCAGAATGATTGTCATCATTATTAACAGCAGCAACAGCAACAGTTCATGGCATTAAATTTTAGTTGTATAACAAAGGTGAATTAAAGGATTTTTTTTTTGTAATCTTCAAGGAAAAAAAAACAACCTTTGAACAACAAAGAAGTTATTTAAGAATTAAAAACATTTTTTGTTTTCTTCAGTTGTTCTAAAATCTTTTTCGTTTATTATCTCAGCATGTGTGTGTGTGTGTATGTGTGTATGTATGTTTGTGCTGTATTGAACGCATTAAATATTTCTTATAAATATAATAATAATTTAGTTTGGCTCACTTTTCCTTGATATCATGAGTTCTACGTTTCAAAGAAAAAATTACAAAAAACAAATCAAAAAAAAATATATACATATATAGTTTATATACAACATTTTATAGTAGATACATAGATTGATGTCGACACTCTATACACCTTACTGACAAGGTTTCTATGTCTCTTTAGATACTACCACATAATCAAGATGATTATTATTATTATTATTAATATTATATGCTATACCTATTGCTGCCGACACCACTAAACAACTAAATATATTATTTCTATATAACAAAACAACCACAAAATGTATCTTTAAACTTCTAACGAAAGATACATTAAATGGAAAATTTAAAAAAAATGAAAAAATTAAATAAGCCAGAACATCTAACTTTTAACAACTATCATACCCACAATATTGCATGTAAGTAGTACGTATTCTATCCAAGAAAATCATACAAAAAACAAAAAAAAACAACTTCACTTTTAATATGAAAGATACAAAAAAATTTATGTGTAGTAGGATGTTTTTGTTTTTTTTTTCTTCTTCTTCGAAAACTAAAAAAAAAAAAATTAAAAAAAAAAACATTTGTTGTTTGATATGCTGAAAGACTGAAAGTGGTTTGCTTGTTAAAGTCTTTTGATCGACGTTTAATGAGATTTTAATTGAAATTGTCGTACATTACGACGATGGTAATTTTTCAACATTATATTATTCGAAAAAAAAAAAAAAAACAGATAGAAAAAAAAACAATCTACATGCAGATAAAATGACGTGTGATGAAAATGAAAAACATAAAAGTTACACATATTGAAAATAGGGTGAGATAGGTTAGGTGGTTAGGAGGAAAATTAAAGAAAAAAAACAAAAAAGTGGAGAAAAAACAAACAAACAAACATGAAATAAAGTGAAGATGTTGTTTTGCGTGTTGACTTGTGTATATCTACATATAAAAAAAAAGATACATATAATATAAAGACATTATAAAATAGGTTTAGAGATCACTGCAACACACAATACACAAAACTATCATCATCATTATTATTATTATTATCATCACAGTGAAAATTAACATAAAACTACAAGAAAAACATGAAGAACATTGAAAAAAACAAAAAACAAAAAGAATCTAAAGAAGAAGAAAAAATGATGAGAAGAACTCGTAACTTGAATTTCATGCAAAATATCTTGAAAAAAAAAAAAAAAAAAATTTATTATGATGAGTTAGTATGAAAATCATGAATAAAAATAACAACAACAACAACAACAAAGTATATTTTATGAAAAATAAACAAGTGTGTCTAAGCATTTTATTTTAATATTTCTTTATTTTTCATTTTAACGCTTTGAAGATGCTGAAAGTGAAACCGAACGCTCTTAAGTCTTAACTAAAAATTTTTATAAATGATGATAATGATGATCAGCAAGCAAAGAATCATCATCATCATCATCAACAACAACAACTACAAAATATCAAGAGGCATTCAACATTTAAAAGAATCTGAATTTAAAAAAAAAAAATTTAAAGCTTTTTTTCTAAAAAAAAAAAATAATAATTTCAGATCCGGATCCACATAACAGCAATAATCAGATCCTCTCTAGAGGATATGCATATAAGATATGGCTTCTTTTAAAAAAAATATAAGTATAAGTAGATCTTTCAGAGTACGTGTATAATTAATTTTGTGTGTACCAAAAAAAAAAAATTTAAATAAAGTATGTCCTTTTTTGTTGTTGTTGTTTTTATTTTTTCTGTTTTCAATCTTATCTGCTGATGATGATAATGTCGGTTAGTTGAAAAAATTATGTATGCTAATTGAGTTTTATTATTGGGGTGGAAATGTTAAACATAATGTTTGTGCTAACAAGAAATTCTTAAAGAAAAAAATAAATTAAATAAAAAATAGAAGAAGCAGAACATTAAAAAAAAAAACAAAAATTACACGGTGAATATTATTTTTATTACCATAAACAACTTTTGATTTGAAGCCTAAAGCAAAAAGTTTTAGAGAAGAAACATATAAGAGATAAGAATTTTTAGATACTTTTAGGTTTTTTTTTTTTACATTTACAAGAAATTCTATTGTATTGAATTTTTATAAAAAATATATCTGTAATAAAAAAAATGCAACAAAATTTATTGAAAATAAATTGAAGGAAGGGAAGAAAAAAAATAAATACTGGAGGTTTATTGAATATTGTTTAATTGTGTATAGTTGTGGGGGTCAAAGAAGATAAGGATAAAAAAGGAGGATACAATTTT
The DNA here is from genome assembly GCA_939192795.1 of Bombylius discolor. Classification (NCBI taxonomy): domain Eukaryota; kingdom Metazoa; phylum Arthropoda; class Insecta; order Diptera; family Bombyliidae; genus Bombylius; species Bombylius discolor. Next base: position 5,980,244 of record OW584242.1, read on the forward strand.
TTTTTCTTTTTTTTTTTAAGGTTTATTTTAATCTAATATCTTTGAAGATATGAAATAAGAGTAAAAATACTTTTAAGGATTCTAGCAAAAACAGAAAATAATTCAAATTAATTTCGGAATTTTATAACTAAGTGAAATTTCATGAGAAAACCACACCTTTAAAATTGAATATGTTTTTTTTGTTTTTAGAATACTATCTTTTAATGTTATCTTAAAATTTATTAATATGTATGAGGTATATTCTAAGATAAAATATATCAGTCGAGATATTCAAAATTAAAATTATAGGTACATAATATATATATGTTTTTTTTAAACGAAAATTATTTTTTTTTTTTTAAAAAAAAAAAAGCGTAATTTAAATTCATAATGCGTAGAATTGTATTGATTTTTAAAAGAACAAAACAAAAGAGGTACAAATATTTTTAAGTATCTATTAATTCTGAATTAAGTGGATAAAATAGATAATAAAAAATTATATAAAAAAAAACAACAAAATAACACTTAAATTATGTATATTTGAATACAAAATTTTATTCAAAACGAAAAAAAAAAATAAGAAAAAAAGAAAACAACAAAATTAAAATTCTAAATTCGAATTTAAGTGAAATTTAAATTGAATTGAAAAATTTTATTCGAATTTTATTATTCATCAGATAAACTAGAATTACTTATTAGTGTGTTGCTATACGAATTTTAGATATTTTTGCTTGTTTTCTTTTTGTCTGCTGACTAATTTAAGATCAATTGTTTTAAAAATAATAATTCAGAAAAATTTATCGAAATACATAATTCCAATAAAATCTTGACATATAAGAAAGCTTCGAATGCTTTGGGTCTTCAGGATTAAAAGTTCCTATATATATATATGTATATATATTTTTTTTTTCGTAATTTATTATGTGTGACCGCAATTTTTTCAGATGAAAAAGCAAAATTTAAATTCAATTCTCGTTTCGCTTACGTATGCCACGTTTTCGGCTATTTTATGTTTCATGAAAATTTTTTATTCTTTTAGGTTCCGTAATAATTTTCTTCAAAAGGGTTATCTTGTAAATCAATCAGATTTTTTTTTAATTTTTAACTTTTTTTTTTTTTTTTAATTTAGTGATGTACCTTCAGTACACGCGTGTTGTCGCTGGTAGCACAGAATTGGGCCAATGAAATCTTGTTTAATCCAAATTGAATACTGGAGTTTAAAAAAGCCAGTGCTATAGAACTAGAAATTTGTAATACTAACGATTTTTCTATCGATTTTCCTTTGAATTAACTGAATCTTGGTTTACCTGTATTTCAACTGCACTCCATCTCCCAAGTTTTTTCCCAAGAGAAGATTTGGCTCCAACATCTTGAAGGCCACTTAAGAAAAAAAAATGTCTTTTGGATAATTTTGCTGAATATTTATTTGTCCTTTCTTCCAATGTCTTTAAGTTCTCACTTGAACTTTCGTACGCTTTCTGGTTTATCCTTTTTCAATGACCAAACTTTACAGCAATTTTTTTTTCTCCAGTAATTTCAGGAATTGAAAGTCACATTCCAGTCACAATTGAACTTTGGTATTTTTTACATAAAAAAAAAAAAACATTGTTATAATTTTTCTCCACATTTTTCTATTGTTGATTGATGATAATTTGATTCATCATTAATTATAACTAAAACATTTCCTTTTTGATTTTATAACGACCGATTTAAAAATTTCTTAGAATAAAAAAAAATTAGAAAATGAAATTAGTCACTATGACATACTAACATCCATCGAATTATATTTACATAATATACTTTATACTTTTCTTTCTTCATTTGAATTATAATAGTGTACAATTAAATTGCATATTTTAAATTCCAATTAAATTTCTTTAACACAAAAACACATTACTCAACTATAAAGTAAATCATCATCATTCAATAATTTTTTTGTTTAAAATCTACAATTTTTTTTTTCCTTTGTTAAAATAAACAGAAAAAAGTGAAATGAACATTTTTTTTTATTTTCCTTTCTGTTCCCATTTAGAAAAAAAAAAAAAACAGAAAATTACAAAAAAATTATGAGAATCTTTTATTCATAGATTACAACAGGAAATTATTAAAAAAAAAAAAACAAAACAAAAACAACAACAAAATAAATAGTAAAAGCATGAAATTAATACAAAAACAAAAGTAAAAACAACAAGTATGTTACCTATATAATGTGTTTAATAGAAAAGATATAATATATGTAGGTACATATGTATATACCATTCTAAAAACCTCGAGAATTTTTAATAAAATAATAATGTAAAAATTCACTATATTGTTCCTTGAAATATATTTCCTAGATTATTTTTTTTTTTTCCACCAAAGAAAACACGAAATAAAAAAAAAAAATAAATAAAACTTAATCAACACGAGTACATCACTTACAGAAAGAAAAAAAAAAATAACATCAACATGAAAAAGAAAAAAGATACATACAAAGTAATAAACTTAATTATTTTTTCACAATTAATTAAAATTACTCGTTTATATGGAACGTAAGAGCATATTATAAAAATTGGAAAGGCGATAAAATAAAAAATAAAAAATAAAAAATAAAAACAAGAAATAAAAAATTGTAAATAAAAGCTGAAAGATTACAACATGAAAGATACAAAGTTCATAGGTACAATTGAGATAGTTTTATATAAAAAGTTTTTCATAGATAATTATATTTGGTTCTGTACATTTGTATATATGTACATAATATGTATAGGTAAAGATACACTCGTGTATGTATATTATAATTTAATAAAATATAAATTTTTTAATGAAGATGCCAACTAGATTACAATGATGGCGCATACATATTAAATTCATTTCATCTCATATACAAACTGTACATATATATATAAACATACGTGCATATGTATGTATATGTATATAACATACAACAAAACCGACCGCCACATCATTATTATCAACAATTTTATATTTTTTTTCCTCTGTTCTGTTTTTTTTTTCCTTCTCTGCATACAATTTTTTTTTTTTAATTCTCCCGTAGGGAAAATTATTGTTTTATGATAATAATAAAAAACAAAAGTTTTTCTAGTTTCTTATTATTTTCTATCTTTTTTTTTTTATTATTATTTTATTTTCATTGAGCATACACTTTTTTCTTTGCATCAAAAAAAAAAAAAAAATCACTACATATCTGCTGTACCTATAACATTATGTGCCATACATGTATACATACATATTTACATAGATATATTCTTGAAAAGTTAATTCGTTCTTTGCCATGGTTATGCTACGCTTTTTATTTAACAAACAAAAAAAAAAAAAGAGAAAATTTTTCACATACTTTTAATTTAGTATACCTAATAGGTGTACCAGGTAAAGAGCAAATGTCGGCACAGTAGTGGCAATGCAATTGTATCTAATCAAGAATGACCTTGAAAAATCTTTGTGATAATATAATCTCTAATATATACGTATGTATATGCTTCGCCCCATTGCACATAACTATAAACATTCTTTTACTTTCATTCACATTTTCAAATTAATATGATAACTTTTCTCATATTGGCCTTTCAAAGATGGAAAATATTCTACTTGTACAAAGGTAAATTTTATGTAGAAAAAAAAAAACAGATTGAAAAACAACTTTTAAAAGTATGCTAGTTAGTCTAGGTAAAATTCTAAGTATCTATCTACATATCTTTAGTATCTTTAATATTTCTGGTAGGTATTTACATAAAAGTACGTAGAATGAAAAAAAAAACAGGCTTTTAAAAGAGCAGATGTTCCAACTGTTTGAAAACATATCTCATCTAATTTTGTGCCTAGTTAATGTACAATATAACCTCCATTTGGATCATCATCATGATCATCATACATGCATTTAGTTTTCTGTAACAACAACATAATGACTATGTTTTCATACCAATTGAACAAGCCGGAACATTATAACAAGAATCAGAACAGAATTTTGTTTTTTTTTTTTAAAGACCATCGAAGAGTCAGTAAAACTACACAATAATCAACAACTATATAGTACATATAAGTACATATGTAGGTACATACTGTGTGTGACCGTATGTGATAGAGGTTAATTGCATTGATTGCACTCATCAGTGATCGTATTTACTCAATACGTCTGTTCAATGGTTTTTTATAATAATTTCTTATTGTACATATGTATGTACTCACATTGTGCACTATATGTATGTACATATGTATGTATATATGTAATATCCAATAAAATACCACCAACAATTTATCCATTTTGGACTATGATTTCGATGATCCTGATGATTAAGATGATGATGGGCTTTTTGTTTTAAAGTAAAAGTGATGCGAATTCGAAATGCAATATGCGGTATTCTTCAAGCAGTAAGTGTAGATGTCTGATAAAACATAAATGTATCTAAAATACTTAATAGTTTAGATCAAACTTCCAAAATATGTGGCACATAGAGAATGGTTTGACTTCCTAACAAATTTTGCTTGAACTTAAGGATTTGTATATACGAAAGAAAGAAAACGTGTTAGGGAAGAGTGTTTATAAACAATTTTCTAGCTTTTATGTGAAACAAAATTTTAGAATTTAGAGGAAATAAATTTTATTACATATTTCGAAATTTTTATGTAAATTTCGAAATTTCGAAATTTTCTTGTGAAACATTTTTGAAACTTTATTTATCTTTTAATTAATAATTCGTTTAATTTTTGTTTACCCAAAATAATTATTCGAATTAGAACTTCAATTGAAAGTTCTCCTTTCGGAAGTTTTACCCTTTATTGAATTTTTCTGTATTTTCCTTTTCTATAAATCGTCTTAATTCTATCAAATCTTAACTCAAAGCCCTATATTTTCAGTTATTTTTTCCACATATCACATAGTTGTTTTATTTTTCTGCTTGTTTTTTGTTTTTTAATTTCATTTAGCATGATCATTTTTTAGTTATAGTACCCTTCTGTGTATATATTTTTAAGGAGGTATCCTTGCAATTGTAAACACATATTAAGGTGTAATAACCATAAAATTGGCTCCTCTGAATCTTTTTTATTTTCATTATTTCTTTTTATTTATTTTTTTTTTTTTTAAATTTAAGATTATATGCACTTATCAGGCTCTATGAATATATGGTTAGAGATTTTAAGTATGTAAGTACATGTTTAAGCCCTACGGTGGTAAAAACGTAAATCGAAAAACGATGTGGCTATTTTACACTATATAACTACATACATATATACATTTGTATGTTTATATATGTATGATAGGGTAATGTGTAACCTATACAACAAGCAAAAGTAGCAGCATAATTCTCCTCTAACAAAGCAGCACAACAATTTGTGAAAGATCGAAACACAAATTAAGTCAATAGGCAAAGGGCGGATATGAATTTTATTCTATATAATGTGCAATTGTTGGATGTAAGTACATTAAATGCATTTGTATATAGTGTACATCAGGCGCATAAGATACATACACTTTTATGTATCAATAATAATAATAATATACATATACTATATATAAAAAAAATACTTGTCTCGATTAAAACCTATTTCTTGAAAGATGCGGTGCGATGAATAACATATATCTTTGATATATAAAAAAAAAATTAAAATTTTTAAAAAAAAAAAAAAAACAACAACAAATGGTAAAGAATTTAGAAATTTAGATGTGGGGTTGTGCTATATACTAGAAGAAAATAAAAATAACAACAAAATATTTATAGATACATACATATTGTATGTATGTACAAGATTTTGTCGGCTCGTTTTACCTTTTTATCTTAAAGGTAACTTGTTGGCGAATTATTATCTTCTTCACTTTGTTGTATCATATTTGCTATTTGTGTTTTAATTTTTTTTTTTTAATACATAGTTAATAAGAGATTCCCGAATAAATACAACAACAACAACAACAACAAAAATTGAAAATTAAAACGAAAAAAAAAAAACAACATAGCTATACAAAATATTTTGTAATTTTCTTTGAAAAAGGGTTTTACTTCAATACACAAAGATAATTTGAAAGATTCTGAGATTTTTATTATTGTTTTTTTTTTCTTCATTTATTAAAAAAAAAAAAAAGCAATGAATTGGTTTTTTTTATTTTTTGTTCTTTGGTTTTTTTTAATTTATATTTCTTATACGTTAGCCAATTCTTTTTTATTCAATCTTAAATTTTTAATAGGTACATATACACAATGACGAAATCTTTTATGTACCTATATTTACTTGCGTCCAGGTGAAAAAATTATCTTGTACGCAATAAATATTGAAAAATTTTACATTTTTTAAATAATAATTGAAATTTAATTGTATTTGAAAAACTCAAGACAAAACACTAACGTTTGTGTTAAAAAAAAAAAAAAAATAAATAAAAATTCATCAAAAGTGATCATCGGTTGGAATCCATTCACATCATTGAAATAGAAAAGAATTTAAATACTTATTTTCACGTTGTTTTTATTACTTCATCGCCATCTATCAGTTAATCTTAAATTTTTTGTATTACATCACATCACCACCACCCAACCCAACATCAAAAATAATATGTCGCTTATAATAATTGTGAATCAATTATATCGGGTAATAATTAATAAATGATTCGCAGAATCCAAATGATCTTCCATTAAAAAAAAGAAGAAAGAAGAAATTAGCAGTCAAGATGGGATCGTTTGTTTTAGTTGTGCGGACATTAAAAAGCTTCTTCTTTTTTTTTTTTTTTTTTTTTTTTTGTAATTTCGTGTTCTTTTTCTAAATAAATTTTATTGAAAAACAATTAAGAAGAAAACTTTAAAATAACGGAAAATAGTAAAATTTGTAAAGTGAAAGTAAAGATACGTGTACAAAAAATGAAATTTTCGGTAATGATGAAAAAATGACTCCGCTTTTTAAAATTGCATTGTCGTGTTATATTGGGCCCTTTTGAGACTCCTATGAAAAAGTTAGAAAAAGATTAAAGTTTTTATATTGTTGTTGTTGCGTTTGGTTTGATTTTGTTCAATTTCGTTCATTTTGTTGTATTTTAAAAATGATTGGGCGAATCTTTTTTTCAAATTTAATTTTCAAGTTATTTGTATGAAATGGATTCCATTTGATGGCTTTTGATAAAAGGAAAAAAAAAGGTAAGTGAAGGATTTTTTTTTGTTGGTTAAAATGTGAATTTTTAAATCGTATTTTTTAAGATTTTTCACATGAACAAAATTAATTTAATGATATATGTAAGTGGAAATTTGTTGATATCCTGGCCAAATTTTATTATATGAGAACATAGTTTTTGAGGAAAAATGAAAATTCTGTCAACAAATTTAGACATTCTTGTGTTCATGAAGTTTTTTTTTTTTTTAGAGAAAGAACGTAACTGTTAAAATGAAAAAATATTATTCTTTTTTTTCGTCTTGATTTTCACAAATATTAGCTAACATTCAATTATTACATATTTAAAAACTGTAAAATTTATTTCTTTTTTTCCCAAAAAAAAAAAAAACGGAGAGTTTTCAATTAAAAATATATTTGTTAATCGTATTGTGCGGTACAAAATGATTATAGTTTTCTCTAAAATCTTTGCCCATTTAATTTCTATATCTGTCCAATTTTTCACATTATGTTAAACCCTTTAAAAATCTTTAAAACGCCCTTTCAACAATTAAAATTAATTGCAAAAATAAAAATATACATAATTTATTTTATTGTATTTTTTTTTTTTCTAAAAAATTCATCACCTTATCCAGATATGAAAAAAATTAATATATGGTGGGTTTTGAAAATAAAAAAAAAGAATATGTGATACCTATAAAAAATTAATTTAAAAATTTTCAATAAAAGGAAACTTGATAACGAAACAACACATCAAAAGAAGAAGAAAAAAAAATGTTTTATTAAAATTAATATTATTCCACCCACTGAAAATAACATAATAAAAAAAATTGAAAAAAAATTATTATTAATATGCGGTTAAATCATGTAACATCTAATAAATTAGATAATGGTGCGATCAATGAATCTTAATTTTATCTATTTTTTTTTCTTGTATATATAGAGAATTAGTCAATATGTGAATGAAAATTTTTTTTTTTATATATATATGTATATATTTTTGTATGTTGTAAGAAAAGAATTTTCTAAACCAGTAGGGTGTACACCTCCAATTATTATTTTTGATTTTTTTTTTTTCCTTCTCAAAATTATATAATTAATCATATCCAAGCCCTGATATTTGTCTAAAATTCTGCATTTTTATAATTATCATCATCATCATCATTATTCAAAGAATTTCATCATCAAAAAAAAAAAAAACAAAAAAAACGAAATAATTTCTAAGAATCACACATAAGAATATCATGATTTATTTTTCTTGTTATTTTTTAAAATTTTTCATTTCTACTTTTTTTCTCAGCAATTTCAAACAGAAAATACATAATTACAAAAAAAAAAAAAAAAATTGAAAAATAGAAAATACTTAAAAGAAAAATTACAATCAATTAAAAATTTTAAATAAAAAGAAATCAATTATTTGCGGGGTAATTTTAACGGAAATACCTATACCAAAAGTTAAGATGAATATTTATTTTTCTAGATACTTTACTGTTAATTCTGATGGAATTGTATCTGAAATAATTGTTTTTCAGCCTATTTAACGGTATTTTGTTGTTATCTTCTTTTTTTTTTTTGTAAAACAATTACTATTAAATTTTTTTTTTTTTTGTTTTTTTAAATTCACTCTTCGCAAATTGCGGTCTAGACAATCCATTAGCACAGCTATTTTCGACTTATTTGTTTTTTTTTCTTCTGGAATGAAATTCTTTTTTTTCTAAAACAGAAAAATTAATTTTATTTTTTATTTTTTTCTTAATTAAAAAAAAAAAAAAATTAAAAAAAACTACTTTATTTAATGGAAAACAAAAACTAGAAAAAAAAATATAAAGCACAGTTATTGTGTAATAATAATAAGAAGAAAAAAAATATAATTGATAAATTTTCGGTGTCAAAAGGTGTCAAACAGTATGTGCTCTATGATTAATCATCATATCATATCGTGAACCTATGAAAAAACGTTACAAATGTTTGCGAAAAAAAACCAAAAAAAAAAAATTTTTTTTTTCTAATAAATGATTTATATTTCGGAACTTCAAATACTACAGAAAAAAAAAAAAAACGTTAGATGAAAAAAAAAAATCATGAGAAAATTTTTTTGCTTTGAATAAAAGAAGCACATTACCGCTGAGAAAAATAATTTATTTCTTTTCAGTAGCTTGTCAAATGATTTAAATCGAAATTTGACCCTCTACTTCATTGGGAGAACAGAAGAACAAAAAAAAAAAAAAAGGTAGACAAAATAAGAAAAACAAAATGTTGATTGTTTTTTTTAAGGATTGATCAATAAATCCAAATCAACTTAAGATAACATTGTCAAATTTAATATTCATTAATAGAGTGAAGTGTTGAAATATTAAAAAAAATAAAAATAAAAGAAAAAAAGAATGATATCTTTGATGAATGAAGTTCGTCGCTTAAATCTTTTGTTTTTTTGATACTGATAGGTATGTATGTTGAATTATGATTTGAATCTTTGATAAAAATTTAAACAATTTGATTACTTTTTTTTTTTTTGTAATTGTTTGAATGTGAAACAGGTAAATGATTTTGAAAAAAAATTTTGCAAGTACACAATTCTTTAAAAAAACAAAAAAAAAAAAAAAAAAAAGACAAAGAACAAAACAAAAATTTATTTTATTTTTAATTTATGACATTTTACCTTCAATATGACAAGTACACATACTTGAAAAAAAAAAAAACCTAATAAGAAAAATTCTTCTCATTCTTGTGTGAATATTTTCTTAGTTGTTACATAATTCAAAAAATTGTTATTTAATTTTTTATAGGTATACATACAAGAAGAAAATGTCAAAAGTTACAAAAATTATAAATATAGAAAATTTCAGAAGAGCATAAAAACAAAAAAGAAGAAAAAGAATTGAAAAATTCTTATGAAATATTATATAATCGTTCACTTGTTTTTTTCTTTTTTTTTTTTTTTCTTAAAGTCTTTACCATTCAGTTCTTTTTTTTTTTATTTTCATATTGTTCAATGAGAGATGAGATATTTTTACAGAAGTATGCAAAAATGAATTATGACAATTGTACCTGTCAAATAAAAACGTGCACCTTTATAGACACGTTTTGTTAAAAAATATCTCTTAAAACAAGAAAAAAAAAAATAAATAAATAAATAAATAAATAAATTTTTATTATCTTTTGTATGAGTAGTATGTCATTTTGTTTGTATGTTTTTGAGGGGTTTTTTTTTCTTCTCCAATGTGTTTTAAAAATATTGAGATTTCTGTTTTCTTTTTTTCTTCCATATTTACATTTTTCTCAGCATTTTATTTTATTTTTATTTTTTTTTTTTTCCTATTTTTTCACTTCTTGATGATATATACTGTAAGCGTTTTATGGTCTATCAGACATGAAATAAATTCATAAAAAAATGATTTACAAAAAAAAAAAATATTGTTTTAGAAAAAAAAAAACAAAAAAAAATCAAATTAACAAGAAAAAAATAACAAAGAGAGAAAAATTAAAGAAGCATAACACATATAATAACATGATTTTATATGTGAGAAATATGTAATTTCAAAGTAATTTTCTAAACACAGAATTTTTAAATACAGGAAATATCAAAAACAAAATTTTATTTTATTGCAATTTTTTGTTTTCATCTCGTAATTTTGCAATTTTTATATTTGTTTTTTGTTTTTTTCTTTCTTATTTTTTTCACATATAAATTATTAAAATGTTCGTGTTATGAAATTATTAAGAAATAAAATTTTTTAGTTTTTCTTTTTTTTTTTTTTTTGACTTTAGAATTTAAATATCATATTTAACGTATTATTTTGTTTTTTTTTTTTTTTTTAGACCAAATTATTAACACAGATGACTGATTTCATTTTTAGGGATTTTCAAGAAAAAAAATCAGTACCTATAATTTTTCTTAAAAAAAAAAAAATTAATAAAGAAACTTTTCCTAAACGTTTTCTAAGAAAGAAAAAATTGTTCTGTTTATCTGTTTATTCGTCTATATGAATTTACCTTTTGAAATCTTGCATTTGAGTTATTCTAAATCGTGTGTCACAAATACGTTCAGATAAAATCATTAGTTTGAATCATGTTTGACATCAATGACCCCTACTTCAATATATATATTATATCTATAACTCTCCCTGAAAAAAACAAAAAAAAAAAATAAAATTTAATTTACTTCAGATTTTATTTTTCACTCACAAAAAACAAAAATTACTAAATTAATTAATAATATATACTTTAAATGATTTTTTTTTTTTTTCACAATTGATTTTTATAAACATTATTATCAATATTATTGCATATACGAGTATGTATATGTATGTTAAAATTATGCAACCTAATTTATTTTATTCTCATGAAAATCCTATACAATTTTTTTTTAAATTTTTAAATGTATTATATTTCCTATACATTGCATTCCATAAATAACAATTCAATTAATTTTTTTTCTAAATACATTATATTCTACCTATATGTACAATATATTGAAATTAACAAATCAGTGATATTGTAAAAATTAATTTTTTATTATTTATCTTATCTTACAGAAAATTTATATTTTTCTCTACTATATTGTTTAGTTTCTTAGAAAAAAAAAAAAAAAATAAGAAAAATCCGTGACAACATAGTTTTTCCAAGTATACAATATAAATATATACATATTATTCATTCTTTGTATCTCACACCTTAGTTATATAGTTTTTCTAGTTTTTATTATTTTTTTTTTTTCTTATTTTGTATAATAGCTTTATTTTCTAATGAAAATAAATAGTAAATAAATCTAATCTCCATTTCCTTGAACTCTTTTTTTTTAAATAGTACGATTATTTCTTTTTTTTTTTTTTTTTAACTATTTTTTATTACGATTTTACTTTAAAAATGCTTATCTCACACAGTTATGTGCAATATTAATTTGTATACAATAAATCTGACAGCAGAATATGAAAAGCAAAAAAAAAAAATGTACATTTTAAGTTTAAAAATTCATGCAATTATTAATTATTCCTTGATCGTGATTATCCACCTTTTTTGGTTAAAAAAAGAGGCTAAGTCATAAAAAATAAGGTACACATTTGCTTGGTGTATTAACCACCATGTAGAGTTTTTTTTTTTTTTTCTTCAGTCGTAAAAATTAGTAATTTTTTTTTTTTTTTATAGTACAAAACTATTTTATCTACAAATTCTGATTATTATTATATTATTATTGAAATTCATACTCAATATACTGGAAAATATATTTAAAAATGAGAAGAAAAAAAAAAACAAAACGACAAGAAAACAAAACAAAACAATTATTAACTGCCACTGTTGTCACATTATTCCGAGTTATTTTGTGAGTTAAAGCAAAATTAAATGAAATGCAATAAAATTAATTCTGAAAAAAAAATAATAATAATAATGATAAAAATACTACATTTTAACCCTTTCGTTAAACTTAAGTTAATTTATGATTCGATTTTTAATAATACTTTTGGTACTTTTCTGTTTAACTTACATTACAGATAAGCCTAAGAAATTCCATCACAATTTTAAGTTTGTTATCAACCCAAAACCGAAATGTGGTGGTTTACATTTCACGTAAAACTGTCGGTTTGCATATATGATATAATATAAAATTCAATCGAGCAATCTCAAATAGGACAAAGTTCACTTCGAATTGTACAAAAGAAAAGAAAATAATATCTTTCTGTCATCTTTCTTCACTTTCTCATACGAGTATGTACATCTATGTATGTTTTTCAGATAAAGTGTGATAAAATAAAACGAATTTTATCAACAAAAGCCTTTAAAAAAAATCAATTTTCACAAAAAAGGCTACAAATAACTCTAAATACAACACAAGGGGGTTAAACGACGAGCAAAATACAATTAACGCCTATGAAAATTAAAAAAGCAAACTTTAACAACAACAACAACAACAAAAAAATAGCTAAAAATTTTTAAGGTGTGCTTTATTGTCCAGCAATTCTCATAATCAAAAACGATATCCAATCTTAAAAACTAAAAAAAAAAAATAAAAAATTTATATGAAAAAAGTACCCAGAATCATGCAATTTTTAAAAGGAAACAAAAGATACATATATTTAACAAATAAATTTATTTAAATGTTTTTTTTTTCTATTTTTTTTTCTCATTTATTTATTTAAATAAATTCATTAAGTTTACAAAATTCCATATAATTTTCAACTTGTAATGTGAAATATATATGGTGGTGCCCTTACCACCTAACTCTTTCCTCTTCTTTCTCGATTAATCCACCTTATTCTCATTACATTTAGTTTTCTTGTTACAGAGTACACAACAAAATGGTTATAATACCTAAATTAAATTTATTAGATTTTTTAAATATAGTATATATTTTTTTTTTTTCGGTGGAAACTCTCAAGTCCAATTCTTGCACGAATTTGGCATTAAAAGTAGATTGTTTTTTTTTTTTTTAATCATCGTCACAATAATGTAGTAGATACTTTGCGATGATATTTAGTTGGGTGGATTTGGATTTATTATGTGATATTCTATTGAATTAATTTTTATTTTTATTTTAATTCATGTTTTTTTTTTAGTTCGCACAATTTAATAAACATTTTTTTTTGAGAAAAACAAGTCAATGAATTAACGCGCATTTCAATATATGTACGTAAACTTGCAAACTTCAAAAACAAAAAAATTTGTTTGTCACGAGGGACATGCATAATAATAATATTTTGATAGAAGTTCATTTTAAATTTTATTCGCGTATCTTTTGTTTTTATATATAAAATTTTTTTTTTCTTGCTGTTGCTGCTTTTTTTTTTTTTTCATTTTTTTTTTTCTTGTGTGTCTCTTTGAAAATGCAGTTAAAATTGTTAAAGTATCTTTAAAGCACATATGTGCTGCCTGCAACAAATTATATTTTATATTGAATTGTTAGTTAATGTATTATATGTGTTTTTTTTATTTCTTCTTTTTTACCTTTTTAAACTGCATTATTATTTCATTTTGTATTGTATTATGTGTTATTTCGCTAATGGACAATTTTATAATCTCAAATAAAAAAAAAACAAAAAATAAATAATTTTGTTTTTATATTAAAAACGTGAGTTCATGTTATAATACTCATCGATGCATATTAAAAAAAAAAAAAAAAATCATACAAATCAACTAGCTGAAAATTTTCATGTCATTACATGTAGTTTAATTCTCAATTTTTATACTTGAAAGTACTTAATGATTTTTTCTTTCTTTTATTTTTATTTTTTTTTTCCACTTTAATTCTTTTAATGTACTTATTTAAATAAACAATAATTGTCCACGTCTGATAAATGCATATAAAGGGTGATTCAAGAAATAAAATACATCATAACTAAAAGTTTGAAGCAATTGAAAAAAAAAAAAAAAAAAAAAAAATTAAAATTATTTAAATACCGCAAATGTTTATTTTTTTTTGTTTTCTAAAATTACCACCCCAATAGCTAACTAATTCCAAGGAAGAAAATGAAAAAAAACTTTTCTATTGAAAAAAGTCCTAGAGCCAGTTTCATTCGTTCCTTTTCCAGCTTATTTAGAGTCTTGGCTCATCGAACTTAACTTGAGTTCTGATGAATTATTTTTGTGTCTGTTCTTTGACATATGTATAATAATTCCTTACTTGATTTGAATAAGATATTTTTATCCTTATAAATTGACGTAGTCAGACACCTTAACTAAATCATCCTGTATAATTTTCATGTATATATTATAAATATCCTGATATTATAAAATCCGTATCTAAAAAGATACTTGTTAACTTTGAAAATATAAAATAATATGCAAACGTGAAAGATTTTAATCGATTTTTTTTTCTCTCTGGGTAATTCTCAATTACAAAGCATCATATATACCAAGACAATATTTAGAATGTTTTACAAATAATAAAATAATAATCGTATAGATAGAAAATTATTTCAACTAAACGAATCGAATCAGAAAAGATATTTTTTTAAAAAAAAAAAAAAAAAGATTGTACATGTTCTGTAACACTATTCTACAAAAGATTTGAAAAAAAAAAAAAAAAAAAAAAAAACGTGTATATCAAGTGTGACAATAAATGACTTGCTCTATTTTTTTTTTTTTTTTCATTTTTAATTTTATATAATCATTGGAAAATGTACCTTTGTTTTGTTAAGCTCTTATTTTTTTTTCTTTCTTTTTTCTCCTGTTATAATTTTTCAATATTTCGTGATATGCTATAATAAATGCCATAGTGAAAACAACAAGTACACACACATAAAAAAAAAAAAAACAAAAAGGAACTCATATAACAATGAGAAAAAAAGAAAATATTATAGATTATATTATTATTAAATAAACATTTGTAGAGAAAAAATGAAAAATCAGTGCAAATAATATAAAAATATATTGTATCTTGTATTTTTTTTTATTATTGAAAAAAAGTGAATGCGCCATAAGATAGAGAAAAATCTTCAACATACAAAAAAAAAAAAAAAACCAGATCAGTCAGTCAATTTTTATAAGGCAGTCAGTATCTATGTTTTGTATATATGAGTTTTTTTTTTCATCTTATATATATCTGTTAAAAAAATTAAATATCTATGCCATAAATACTATGTAGATATAGTATGTTGTTTTAAATTTATAATATGAAAAGTAATTTTCTGTAAATTACGAACCTGATACAAGCAGATTATTATACTCTATTGAATCATGATTATGCACCTTTAGATCACTTTTACACTTTTTTTAAAAAACAATATATCTTGTGAATATGCGGCAATATATAGATTGTGTAGCTCTGTTGGTAGATATTTTGTACGGTTAATGTATTTTATGTATAGAAAAATAATTGTAAACATATTGACTGACTGACTGACTGATCTTTTGACTGTATAATGTATATATACGATAACACAGGGTGAAATTAATTTTGTGAATAAAAAAAAAAAACAATATTTAGTGGATAAAACTAAAAACAGTTGATTTTCGAATTCTGCAGGATCCTTTTTTTTTTTTTAACCAGAGAAAAAGTTAGAAGAGAAAATCATAGGAGAAAAGAATAGTACGAATTTGTACGAAAAGAAGTTGTTTTTGAAAAGGTTTCCAGGAAACAGTTCAAAGCATCTTATTGTGGATTTTGCCCTTTCAGTTTTCTAGTTACAGTTTTGATTAATAAAATTTTAGGTGATTAAAGGAAAATTTAATGATTTTAATTTTAAAAAAAAAACACAAATTTCTTCAGGTAAAGGTTGCTTTTTTAACGAATTTTCTAATTATTTTAAAAGTTTTCCCATTTTAAAGGAAAAGGATCTT
The DNA here is from genome assembly GCA_939192795.1 of Bombylius discolor. NCBI lineage: Eukaryota > Metazoa > Arthropoda > Insecta > Diptera > Bombyliidae > Bombylius > Bombylius discolor. Next base: position 5,996,582 of record OW584242.1, read on the forward strand.
CTACGACAAGAAGATTATACATTTTATTTAGAATCTTAGAATTTTCAAATGAATTAGATACACCTTGTACTTTAAAAAATTACAAAATACTCCTATTAAACTTTGGTAATTGTAGACTTTTATCTATTTCTATACTAAAGGTCTACTATCAAATTCAGACAAAAGAAGAAGATGAGTTCGGGTACTACATCAGTTGAAAAAAAAACTATCTTAAAGTTACAGGGAAGGCAAATATGATATTATAGTTAAAGTTGTATATTGCAAGCCGATTGATTAAATTATAGCTATAAATATATACCAATATTTTTGTATTTACTTTGAAATTGCTGATCTAATTTGTATTTTTGCCATTATTTTTTTTTCTTTAGATGCTTTATTTGCCGTTAACTTTACCTTCGAATAATTTACTGAATGGCGAATATATTTTACAAAAAAAAATTCAAATCGATTTAATGAAAAAAAAAAAAAAAAACATCAATTTGTAGGCTGTTCCATAGTACAAGTTACTTTTAAATTACCTTACAGGTAAATTATACAAATATATGTATGTGCTAGACGTATTTGTATTATTATAGTTACATTGTGACTACATTTTAAATAAATACCACTTCAATAAAATAAAATTGAAAAAAAAAAAATACTATACCGTGCACCTTATAATATTTTCTTTTTTTTATTTCGAGGTTGTTTTTGTGGTATGTATTATGATACTTTTAAAGGTATTTTTTTTTTCGATTATTATTATTATTTTTATAAGTGGGTGATAATATCTTTTCTTCGTCTGTTTTTTTTTTTTCTTTCTTTCTTTCTTGTTTCTAAAAATTATAAGGTACAAATAATATCATTATTATTGTTGATTGTTTTGTAGAGAGAGAGAAAAAAAAACAAAAAACTAATATTGAAAAATAATTTTCAAAAAAAAATTTTTCAATTGAATTGAAAAATAATTTAGGGTATTTTGTTAATTTAAAAATTTTTCATTAAAAAAAAAAAAAAAAAATTAGTAAATTTAGAATGATGACGAAAGTGCGAAACGGTGTTTTTAAATGTTTTTCATTGTTATACAAATTTTTCAAATACATAAAATGAAAAAACGTGAAATATTTAAATGTCGATTATAATAAAAAAAATACAAAAAATGATGATAGTGTTAAAATTATAACATCATGTAACTTAAGAAGATTGTGGAGGTAAGACCATAATTTTTTTTTTTTTTTCATTCATTAGAAAAACGTTAAAAATTTTGAAAAATATTTAATAAAAACAAATTATTGTCAAAATTAGAAATTACAAAAATCAATATATTTTTTTACATACTATATATGTAGAAAAAAAACATTGATAAAATGTAGGTTGAGAGTGTTTGCTGAAGTCATTTGTTAAACTACTTGTTTATTTTTTTTTCTTTTGAAAAAAATAATAATAATAATAATGAATTAATGGTGTTGCATAAATTGATAAAATAAATTATTTTTTGATTGCAATATAAAATGTAGGTGGAACGAAATTTTTTAATATTTTTGTTATTGAATTTTAAATTTACATTTCACTTTGTAGATTTTTTAAAATTTTATTTTTCTCTTCACTATTGAAACTGTGCTTTGTGCATGAAAAAAAAATTTTTTTTATTTATGAGAAGTTTGAGTAAGTTATGCAGGAGTTTAAAAAAATACTTCCCCTCTTCCGTATTTCTAACAAAGAAATTTGAAAAGTAGCTGTCAAACTATTCAGGTTTGTCAAAAAATAACGAAGAAATTGACAGAATTAAATTGTGGAATTTGATTTTTCTAAAACTAAAAAACATATACGTACATGTACATACATTTAAAAAAAAATCATTTTGAAAGCTTTTAACAGCTTCAGCTTTGTCCAGAAAACCTATGTTCATAATTTCAAACAGATCGCTCAATATATAACGGAGATATTATGATATCATGAATGAACGATTTCTCTAAATTTCCATAAAGTTGAGGTTAGTTGAAGTTCTCGTAGTTTTTTTTTTTAAATACTGATTTTTCTCGTGTGTGAGGTGGGAATTTTGTTACATAAAGAATGAAAATTTTGTATTTTATTTGGTTGACTTGACTTTAATTAGGCTCTAGCTGTACGGGTAAGTCGTCTTTAAGTAGGCGCCTCGAGTAGACATCTGTAATAAGCGCCGTATGGAGAATTTCGGATAGAGCTTTTGTCGAAAACTTTGGAAGAAAAAGTATTTTCGAAAATTCGAAATTTTTTTCTTCGTAAATTCAAAAACATTTTTGTAGAAGATCCCTACACTGAAAAAATGAAAGAGGTTTTAGTGAGAAATTAAAAATTTTATTTCAGTATCAGGATCAGAGTTTATTAATATTGGTTTTATACACACATGTATGATATTTCATATTAGTCTAATTTTTTTTTTTTTTAATAATTTAACCGAACATCAATCTCGTTTAACAAAAAACCATCAAAATCATTTTTTTAATCACATGTTTAACAATAATATTTCTTATGCATGAATTGTAACTAATTGATGGCAAAATTTTTTATAAATAAAAGAAATTCATCGAAATAATGTCTTTAATAAATTAAATAACCAGAACTTTGTAATATAATTCTTGAAAATTAAATGAAATTAAACTGTGGACTGTGAATGTTCTCACAACAACTTACAACAAAGTTAAAAAAAAAAAACGATGGATCTGTGACTTAACATCGCTAATAATTGCTGACATCTTTGTAATTTTTTCCTGTTTAATTTTTTTTTTTTTCTAACCAAATCTGTGTTACAAAAATTATTGTGACCAAAACAATCAAAAATCATAAAATTTTTCTAATTTACAGATTCCACAGATAAACCAAAATTCACACACAAAACAAATATGAAAAATTTTTTGGTAATAAAAACATATTTTTTCTGATCACCTGTGAAATTTTTTTATTTGGCTGAAAAAATTTAAAAAAAAAATAATAATAAAAATAAAAAAGAAAAGGAAGAAATGTTTAAAAACATGCTGAGGAGAATAAAAATTTTGTGACCATCGGATATAAAGATCTCATCATAATTTTTCATACAAAAGAGTGCTTTTTAAAAGAGTGCACTAAATAAATTTAAAAAAAAAAATAAATAAATAAAATAAATATTAAAAAAAAAAATTAAGTGTTTTGAAAAAGTGAAAACGATAATATGGAAATTGGAGTACAAAGAACTGATTCACAAAAACTTCAACAACAATCAAATGGACCTAGAGTATCATTTAATAGGGATGTACACGTGAAAAGGATCGGTTAGTCAAACAATTTTTTCTCTTCTACATTTGCTAATCTCAAATTAATTTTTTTATTTTTTTTTTAAATTTAAGATTTAACATAGAAATAGGTCCAGATTTTTTTTTTGTTTTTTACTAAAATTTAAATAATTTTTTTAGATTTTTACACTAACTGTTTTTTTATTTTTCAAAAATAAAAAAATTTAAAATTTTCCACAATTCATAGAATTTTTTTTTAATTACAAGATAATTGGCTTGTCTGTCTGAATAATAAAATTTTTGAATTTAGCTTATTTCTTATCTTGTCGCTTTGTTTAAATTACTTCTCATACTTAATTAATTTCGATCTTAATTTAAGTTTTTTTTTAGAATAATAAAAAATATTTACAAAAAAAAACAGCAAATATTTAAATAACCCTTATAACCTTCAGAGAGTAGAATCATAAAATTTGAATCTGATTGTAATAAAATAAAATATATACAGAAAAAAAATATTTTTAAGATAAATAAAAACGCGAATTTTATTCTACAACAGAAAAAAAAATAAACAAGCCTTAATTCAGACGCCTACAAAGTCTTAATTTTTGTTTTTGTTTTTTTTTTTTTCGTCAAAATAACAAAATCTCGCCGACTACAACAGGTTCTTTATGAGATTTTTTTAATGTGTTTTATTTTTTATGATTATGTTTTTTATTATTATTTTTTCTTTAAATCACGAAAACAATAAACAATTCATACACATGAATTTCGGTTTTGTGTTACAAAAATATTTTCTAAAAAAAAAATAGGAATTTTAAAAAGTCAAGAATGTTAAACTGATTCACAGAAATTAATCCCATTTTTTTTTTTTAACAAATAACATAAGTGGAAATTATTCAGTGTAGAAATTTAAAGTCATAATCTCAAAATGACATGAGATGAAAAAATTGAAAAGATAAAAGTTAAGTTAAGCGCATAAAATTCAGCATCTTAGTTTCCAATGAAAAAAAAAAAAAAAGGGATAGCACGTGCCGGAAAAAACATCCTTCTTCAAAATTAAACAAAAAAACATTAAAAAAATTAATTTTAAAACAGTTAGAGTAGCTTTTCAGAAATTCTTTTTAAATTTTCAAATATTCAAAAGACTTATTCGATATTTTTTTGACAATTTTTTAGATTTTTAAGTCAAATTTTTTTCTTTCTATTTATTAAACTTATTGAGCTGTTGTGAGAAAAAAACAGTTTACTTTCCAAACTAAGTTCCAGTAAACCATTAAGAAACTCACAAGGCTTAAAAAAATCATTTTTGTTAAACAAAATCAAGTAAAGGTGGAATCCAATAAATTCCCTTTTTTAAATGTTTTTTTTTTCTAGTTTAAAGGAGTGGAAAAGACTAGCTTCATATTATTTTTTTTTTTTAAATTTATTATTATTCTTTTGATTTGTCACGAAATAGTATGCGACAATCTACAATATCAGGAACACAAAATAACAATATGGAGGAGAAGAAAAAAAACTAAACTTGAAAAGATACATAACACCATTTACCTGACATCATATTTAACATGACAAGAGATTACCTGTAGTTTTTTTTTTTTTTGTTATTTGTTATTTGTTGTTATTCATTATAAACACAGCAGCTTAGAGTACAAAACTTGAAAAATGAAAAAAAAAAAAAAATGAAGTCTGATTGTGAAAATATAAAAAATGAGATTGGAAAAAGAGCAGAAGTAAGAAAAAAAAAATTATAATACAGAAAAACATAAAAAAAAATAGGTATATACTCGTATATAGAAAAAAAAATAAAATAAAAATAAAAAGTTAACATGATACACTAAAATGAATGGGGTATGGTATGCAACTCACCTTGACAAGGTTATTTCGTTTTTTATATACAATTTCATTTTTTTTTTTTTTTTACATTTTGTATATTTTTTTTAAATATAAAAGACGTTTACAATAATCTTAAATAGATACAGATACGTGTATTTATAGTGATCGATTCATTTTCCATTTTAACAACTAAAAACGAAGAAAAAAGAAAAAAAATGTATGTCTGAATCTAAAGTAGCAATAATAAAAAATAACAAGGAATATATATTTATTTTTTTCATAAGTACAAAAATATCATCAACAATAATAACAACACAACACATAAAAAAATAGCATAAAAACTAGTATATATGTATTTAATAGCAAGCAGAGCAAAAGTAATATAGTGCATATATAAGTAAAAAAGCAAAAGTGATATGTCACTGATATTTAAATGGAGAGACACTGAATAAAAACAAAAAAACAAAAAAACAAAAAAAAAACAAATTGAATAAAATACGTTAAAAAAAATATATATATATAGAAAATAAATTATAAGAATATTTTACAAGATTGTTGACAGAGATGAATTAGGTTAACAAAAAAAAAAAAAACAAAAAAAAAAATTAAATACCTGAAAATATTTCATTTATTAAAAGAAGAATAAATAATGAGGAAAAATAAAAGATAACAAGAAATTAAAAAAAAAAATAAATAATCTGAAGAAAAAAAAAATTCAAAAAAAAATAAAAGATTCTTAAAATAAAAATTTCAAATTCGCTACTGTCATTATTTTATCACTTCATGTTTATTCTTTTGACATTTGTGTCAACAGATACAAATTTTTTTTTTTGTATCTGGCTTTTGGCATTTTTATTTCAAGAGAATTTTTGAAACATTTTTAAGACATTTTTAAGGATATTTTCTTAAATTTTCCGTTTAATTGAAAGATCCTGAGAGTAGCTACACAAATAGTACTAGGAATGGTTTTTTTTTTTTTGAAAATTTACACAAAAGGATATTTAGTTTATTACTGATACGAAATCAGTTCAAATATTGAATTCAATTTAACTGACATCAAATCAATAAATTCTCAGTTTGCTTTATTGAGTTTCTTATTCATCATCATTATCAACCATTATCGGCACAATTGAATAAAGCAAGTTTTTCTAGATCTAATTCAATTCTTTAATTATATAAAAAAGATTCTTTATTTTGTTTAGCATAACAAATCGATTTTTAATAAGACAAGCTATTTTAATAAAAGACACAAAAGATTTATTTGCTTGCTTTATATTAAAAAAAAAACACATAATTAAATTTATTTGTTAAATTTTTTTTTTTTTTTGTTTGTTCGTCTTTTTCGATTATTTTTATGTTTTTTTCCTTTTGACCAATTAACAATATATTTTCAAACAAAACATAACATTTTTACTAAAATAATCATTTAAGAAGGTAGTTACCTATATATTCATATGTGATGTTCTTGAATCGATAGCATTACACCTGAATGACCTTTAAGAATAATAATAATCACCCATTGTGTGTGTTTTGAACATTTAAAAAAAACAAAATTACAAAAGAGAGGAAAAAAAAAATGAACGAAAAGAAAATTAAACAGGCCCCATGACGCATTATTGTAATTTCGAAAAGTAAAAAAAAAAAAAATTAAATTAAATAAAAATTACAATTTATTTGACCGGTCTTTTGTGTGTGTGTGTGTGTGTGTTTTTCTTTTATAATTTTCAAAATCAATTAGCTAAAAACCAGTACCATTTTTTTAAATTTTTTTTTTCAAATTATCTGTGATAACAATAAGGATAATGATGATGATGCTGGTGGGGTGGTGATGATGGTGTTAAAGAATTGATGTTTATTTCATAAAAGGTGATGATAATGACGACAATGAACAACAACAAAAAAAAATATAATTTATATTCATTATTGAACACAGAAAAGATTGATAAACTTAAAAAAGAAAATGAAAAACACAAAGCAAAAAAAAAAAATAATAATTCTAAATTCACTTTTAAAAATTCTTAATTATGATGAGAATACTGAGATGAGATTAAGATACATATGTATGTATTTCTTATTCTCTTGTGTGTGTGTGTTCTGTGGCATGAGAAAAAAACATAAAAAACATTAGTTATAGATTTTTGATTAATGACTTCTGTCTATGTATTTTATTTTTATTTTTTTTTTATCGAATTTAATTCGATTTTTATCATTTCAAAAGCAAAACAAAACAAAAAATTCATCTGTTTAAATAAATATAACGTAGACAGAATAGAGATACATGTCAAAGATTGTGTATCGTACACGTATAAATGATGACATGCATGTGAAATGTGAATTGCAATTTTTTTTTATATTGAAAAAAAAAAAAATTTATGCATGATTTAAATTGTTCTATAAATTCGTTAAATTGAAAAATAAAAAGTAAAAGTGTAATTTTGATTAAAAACGTTAAAGATTTATTTAAATAATTGTCCACTTTGTTATTTTATTTTGTGTTTTAAAAAAATGTGGATGACATTGAAAAATATCTTGATAGGTGTTCTTGTTTTTAATTAATTATAAGGGCATTCTTGAAATGTTTCTAGACTTGAAAAAAAAAAATATATGTGAAAAAAAATTTAAAATAAGTGAAAAATAATTTTAAAAAATAAAAAAGTTTTAATAATAAAAAAAAAAAAATGACGAGTACAATTTAAGTAGTTTGTTGGGTGGAACAAGGAAAGCACTTTCTCATTTTTATAGAATTTTACAATCTATTCCGTAAAACTTTAACCCACGGTTCAAAATATATATTTTTTGTTGATTTGCTAAAGAAAACCGTCTGAAAATTTAAAATTGAAGAAAAATTCATGTGATGAGTTCCTCTATTGAAGTGAAATCAAAGACAAGAAAGTGTTTATTTTCGAAATTTAAAGGTTTTTAAATTTAATTCAAGAAAATTCAATAATTATTTATTAATTTGTTAGTTTTAGCGAGAAATTCACAAGCCATGTCATGGTTCATCTGAAGAAATTACTATCTTTGAAAAAAAACTAAATTTTGTTCTCATCTTTGCGCTCTATACTTAGTTACAAAAAAATCGTTAACAAACATTTTAGTTATAAGGAAGTATTTAATTTAGTTGTCATCAAAATTTCGCCATCATACCGTGTAATTGATTATTTAAAGTATGTATGTAAGTAAAAATGAATATCTATCTATGTACATTTAGTATTTTCTATTTTCTATGACAATTACCTTGATTGACATGCGTTTAAATAATTTACAAGCCATTGAACTTTATTTTCAAGACTTAATTTGTAATTATTTCAATTCAAATGCGCGAGGGTTGTATAACAACAACAAAATTAGAAAAAAAATAAACTCTATTTAATTTCCTCATATTCTAATTTTTTAAATTTAAAATACAATTTACTGTCAAGAAAAACTTATTATCTTTTTTTTTTCTCTATATCATTTCAAAATTCATTTCCAGCAATTAGTGAATGTGCAAAAAGTTTTTTTCTACTTTAATAAGTAAATGACAAGAGACAAACAGCAGCTATAAAAAAAAATTAATAATAATTCCTACATCTTTAGATACTAGATACTTAGATATTTTTTTCTTAGATAGGTCATACAGTAGGTGTTTAATACCGTCAAACCACCCATATTATTATTATTTATTTTTTTTTATTCTTTATTTTTCTTATTAAACAGGAACTTCCTATCAAACCATTTTATTATAACATTGCGATTATGATGACGTCTCTTAGCTAAAAATTTATCATATACGAGTACATAGATACAATTTGTAATTTCAAATTTAAATTTTAATCAAGATGACGGTAGTGATTGTCAATAAAATTTTAAAAGATGCTTTCTTTTTTAGTTATGGCTTCTTATTTTGTTCGTTTGTGTTCTTGTATATATCGAGTAAGTGAGATTTTTCTTTGTTTGTATCTGTGAAAGTTGCTTTTTTTTTCTTCTTAAATTATTTAAAATAATATAAAAAAAACAATTATGTATTGAGTAGGTGCACACGTGAAGGCCATATATGAAAAAAAAAAATTTCTGATATTTATTTTGCGGTAGTTTGTATTTTTTTTTTTTTTAATTATTATTTTCAAATTAGATTAAAATTGATATTTCTTTTTTATGTGTGTGTTGTGTATTTTAATAATTTTTTCTGTTTTATAAAATTTTTTTTAAGATATAAACAAAAGATAATTTGAGTTCATTAAACTTTTAAAGTCAAAAAACACATAATTCACACATTTAATTTGTCTAAAAACAATATAAAAAAAAATTTAACAGATAAAAGTTTTAGAAAAAGGGTTAAACCTAGTTCGAACAAAAAACAAAAACAACTAAAGCACAAAAAAAAAATTCTTTTTCACATTTATGCAAATTTTATTATTATTTTGCAGAAAAAATCAATGAACTTTTATATAATCGATCCCCGTAATACCCATTCGCATAATCATTTATCATTATAATCACTATATATGAACAGGTATGCGCGCACAGGTAAAAAAAAAAACAAAAGTTATAAAATTTTATTTATTATATAGATTCTGTGTTATTATGATTGTGTAAATTATGAGAAATATTATGAGAAATTATCGTATGCTATGGAATGAAATTTAAAAAATTATTTTTATTTTACCTTTAAGCGAAAAAAAAAAACAAATAAAAAAAATGTTAAATAATAGCCAGTTTTGCCGTTATGCAGCTAATCAATGAATTAAGTAAAAACAAAAATTAGCAATTTGATCTAAAAAATTAATTTGCAAAAAAAAAAAAAATAAATAAATTAAAATCTTAATTATGTGTTATGCTTTGTATAAATTTAAATATTTATTATATTTGTTTAAAAGTAATGCGTGGGAGTTGTGGATATTATTAATAAAAGGAATGTTGAACAAATTTTTTTCTTATTTGTTGAAAAGTCAGGTTTTTTGTTTTTATGTAAAAGAAATAAATAATTGAATAAAAACTTAAAGCAGTTAATTCGATTGAAATTTATATAAGAGGGTGTTTTCAAAAATTCCATAAAAAATTTGTCATTAGATTTTCAAGGAAAGAATTTCATCAATTTCAATTTCTGTCAGGTTTTATTTGTTGTCAAAATAAAAAAAACTATTTAAATTTTCAAGAAAAACTGCATCTACTGTACTACAACTTAAATAAGTCCTCTAAAAAATTTTAATGTAGATTGCGAACCACAATTTGTCCAGATCCAAATGAACCTTTTTTTTTTCGAGACAGGATCAAAAAACTTTTAAAACATACTTCTCCTGTTTTTTTTGTAAAATTATTTGACAGGGTTTCTTTTTTTTATTTCTTGTTACTCTCTTAATTTAGTAGTTTATTCGATTTTACACTTAGAACTCTTCAGAGTAAAAAGCAAAATGTTTTGATGAAAAATTACACGTGTAGATTTAAAAAATACAAAAACAGATTTGTTCTTGAAAATTTTGAAAAAAAAAAAAAAGAAGAATTCTCAAACAGTAAACATAGTCTGACTTTTACTACACAAAACTCGTTCCTTTTACGCTACAAAAAATAATAATTTTTCATTAATACCATAAATTGACTTCACGTCTCAAATTTTGAACAAAAACGTAAATATTGCCCCTATAATAAATTCGTAATTCTCATAAAATTTCAATTTTCATCCCTTTAATTTCATTAAATCGTCTTTATTTTGTTTTTTTTTTTTTTTTATTTCAAAGTTAATTTTCGTCAGTTTTGTTTTGCTTCGAGCAATTTCTTGATTGTTATTTTTGATTTTATTTTTTCAAGTTTTTATTGTTTCACAAAAATTGCTTTAAAGTGAATTTTATTTTTAAAAAATTAGTTAAAAAAAATTCGAATACTATATTTTAGAATCACACAGGATCAAAAAGATTTATTATAGCCTTGTGTATTTTCAAATGTTTATTTTGTTCCAATTAACTGAATTTTTCGTTAACCATAACATGTTTTTTTTTTTTATTTTTATTATTTCTTTTAAAATACTCTTTTTGATCTTCGCCCGCACACTTGATTTTTTGTATCTTTCGGTTCTTGTATCTGACGTCATTTTTTTTTTAATAGGCCTCTTATAAAAGTTTTAAAATTTTTGGAATGGAAAAAAAAAAGAACAATAAAATAAAATTCGTTAGTGGAAAAAAAAAATTGTTATTTTCTTAGCAGTTTTTTCTTTGTGATTTTTTAATGAAGAAATTATTTGCGGGAGCTTTAAAATATATGAACAACATAAAATATCATGTTATTAGTTGTGAAAATTATGAACTTTACTAGTTACATTAAAACATTAAATTTGGGGCCTCATTGAAAAAAAAAAACCATAACGATTTCAGACTCTTTGAAAAAAAAAAAAAAAAAAAGAAGAAAGAAAACAAAGCAAAAGAAAAAAATATGAAATAATTTAATCCTTTAGGCCATCTCAAATGTTAAAATTTGTTATTTATATCTTAAGTTTTTGATTTATAAAATCTTATCCATCAAAATGAAAGGTGTTTTAATGTGATTTGATGCAATGTACTCACTAAAAATTCGTTGAATGAATGAATGTGATGTTTTTTTTTTTTTTCAATAATCACAGTATTATATTATCAATATTATAGAGACTATCTGAAATACATATATGTATATGTACTTGCAAAGCTGAAAAGAAAAAAAAAAAAAAGATTTAATGCGTGGGAAGATGTCATACTAACTAGATTTTTGCATTAGCAATGCCAATAAAATGCAAGTTGCTGCCATGCATTTCAGTATTTTATATTTTTCTTTAAAATTTTTAAATCCAATAATAAACCATATGATTTTTCACATACATACATACATTAGACAAGATCGTCATCATTATATTACAATTTTGTATAGTAGATCTCTAACTCTAACTTAATATTGAGCTAAGTATTTTTTATTTTTAAAAAAATTACATTTTTTTTTTTTTCAATAAATCTCTCTATTCATAGATATTTTCGTTCGTTTTAAATACGATCTATGGTTATCATCGTTGATTTCGACCTTTCTATGACATTTTTTTTTTTTTTACATAGAAAAAAAAATTATTAAGCAAAAAATTTTTTGCGTGGATCAGTTCTACTCTAATAATATATAAATAACTTAATATATTTTTTATATATTACATATTTTTTTTTTTTTTTTTCAATAATAATTCAAAGAGTAGGTATATTATTGATATGTGGGCAACTTGACAGCCACCAAACTAAACCAAACCACCATATTCATTCAAAAATAATAAGAAGAAAAAAAAACCAACAGAGTATCTTTGAATTAACGAATATTTTTCACATAAGTATATATAATTTAATATTACAACTTACATACCTATATATGTATGTTATATTCGTAGAAACGAAAAAAAAAACATCAACAACTATTCGATTACAGGTAGGGTATGACGTGATAAACATGAATAGAACGTGAAGAAAAAATAAGTGTATAGTATATTTTTAATATCATGTGCTGAATATTAGTTAGTGACGACTTTTATACTTTAAGCTCTTGTATAACGGCTAAGAAGAAAAAAAAAACACTACTAACTTGGCAAACATTGGCAAGTTTCAGTCTTATTTAGTTAGAAGAAAAAAAAAAGCGTTTTTAAGGTAAAGTGTGGTACGAGATGACTCTACCATAACACATCGAACAACAAACAACAAAAAAACAAAAAAAAAACAATCTTTGTGGATTCCAAGGAAATTATATGAGGTTGTATTTTACTTATTATTGGCACTATGTGGTGCCTTTAGCTTAACATTTTTTTTTTGTATGCTAAACAAGTTAACTTTAAACCGCCGCCTACTTTAAAAAGTTCTCGCGAAACCGCGAAACGACATTTAAAATTGTCGTTATTAATTTAATTTTTTTTTTTTTCATCTCATTATTTGTATTAGTATCTTTTTTTAAATATTAGTAAAAAAAAAAAAAAAAGTGAATATTTTTTCATGTTTTATTTTTTCCTACAGCTAATACATTTTCTATCTCATGTATGTCGTCATTATGTGATTTTTTATTTTTTTTCAAGTGGGAAAATTAAATCATCGATTTATTTATCTCTTTTTTTTTTTGAGCTCATCAAACACATACCACAAAAATGATTTTACTTTCCTGAAAAAATATAAGTATCTAGATTTTTTTTAAATAAGAATAATCGAATATTTTTGTTTTTAGAGTTAGTTTTCTTTAATTCGAAAAAAAAACAAAAAACTTAAGATTTAAAAAGTTTTTCTTTTTTTTTTTTCCAAAAGACATAAATCTGACAGTTTTGTCGGTTGCTGCAACTACACACAACATAATATAACACATAATATATCGTGCAGCTACTAAAAAGTTACAACTACGGTTCTACCTGATCTACCTGTGTATTGTGATGTGATAACTTCTAGTCTCTAGTTGCAATCTTACAAATTTTAGTAGCGAACTATACAGTGGCTGTGTCGATCATGGCCTAATGAGATTTAATATTTTTCTCATTTTTCAAGTCTTTTTTTCATTTTCATCATATTTTGATTTTATTTATTTTTTTTATATATAAGTAATTTCAAGTTCGATTTGATCGACTATCTAAATTGATCGCAGTAAATACATAATATTGATCCGTGTATGGTGTTTAATTTAATAAAAAAAAAAAAAAAAACAGTTCGTCATCGAGATCAAGTGTGGAGTACCTACGTACGACGATACATAATATATATTTTTTTTTCTTTGTGTAAAATTTTTCAATATAAATTTTCTTTTTGGACATTTGACATTGAAAGTGAAGTTTGGGTGAATGGTGAACAGTCACTTAACAGACAGATTTTTTTTTCTTATTTGAAAATTTTTTTAATGTGAAAATTTTTTTTTTTTTTTTTTTGTGACGATAACCGTTGATTGTTAATTTTCTTCATTTCATTACCTTTTTTTGTTTTGTATGTGAGCTTGTGTATCATATATAACGTGCTGAACGGATTAAAACGCCTAAGAAATTTTTAATCCACCCAAAAAAGTTTTTTTTTTTTTAAATAACAGAAAAAAAAAAACAATAAATAAAAGGTAGAGAAAAAAAACCGCTATTATGATCTATTGTATACAAAAATGAACAGTTGACCACTGTCACTTTTAATAAAGTAACCAGAGAGTTCAAGAACATAATTTATTAAGTTACCTATAAGGTGTATCTTTTTTCTTCACCTTTTTTTTTATTTTTTTTTTTATCTTTAAAGTTTTTTTTAATGCTTTTTGATTTTCTTTTTTTTTTTTGTTTGTTTGTTTTGTGTACAGGTAAAATGCATAAGAAAGATGTATAGAAAAATTAAAAAGAGTAAAAATACTACCGATATATGAATAGATGACATTGAATGTGTATTATTATAAAAGTTATACGTAATAAGTTTTGTTGTGACACAAGCAAGTGAATATTTTTTATTAAATAATTTTTCTTTCATTTTTTTTTTTATATTTTTCAATTTTATGTTACTTGCATTTTGATTGCATTGCAATGACTGTAAATATACCACATATTATTATTAAAGCGTGACCATGTAAATTGAAACTACCTATAAAACATTTTGGACGATAGCAATAAATAAAATTGAAAAAAAAAAAAACAAAAAATCAACGAAAAGAGAAGAAAAAAATAATTTAATATGAATTAAATTTATTGTGCATGAAAATAATGTTTGATATCTGTTATTCTTGTTATTTATATACTCGTATGTATATTTTTTTTTTTAAATTTTAAATTCGAAAATTTAAAAAAAAAATGATTGTTGATCTGTGAAAAAATTTATTTAGCACGATATTCACATATAAAACAGAAGCAAAAAAAAAAAAAACTAAAAAGAAGAAAAAAAAAACGGTTGAGAAAAATCTAAATGAAAAATTATAAATTAGGTGCAACTGAATTTTTTTTTTTAATCTTAAAAAGAATTTTTCTTTAATTTAAAACGATATAATATACTAACGAACTCGAACAAAAAATAAATAATTAAACGCATTTCAAAGTGTTAAAAAATTATTCACGATTTTGATCTAATTTTTGATATACATATAATACAAAGACAAAAAAAAAAAATAAATAATAATAATAAAAAAGATAGATAGGTGTTTGTGTACTTGCTTCAAATGGATTAATTTTCAAATAATAAACAATAAGTAAAAATGAGAAAAATAAAATTATAAATAAAGACATTTATTTCAATAAATAGAATAAAAAAAAAAAACGATTATTTTTCCTTCAGTTATGAAGGTTCAATGGTTAGTATCTTAAAAAAAAAAAAAAGAGGATATCATGTTTCATTCAATTTTATTTTTTAATGTATGCTTGTGATTTTGTAATATGTATGTATTATTATTTTTTTTTTTGAGATTAAATTATTGTTATAATAGGATAAGAAAAAAAAAAAACCTTGATAGATTTAAATAGATTTAAATTCATTTTTATTTGAAAATTATAATCGAATTCATTTGGAGAATAACGTACTCTAAATTTATTTTTTTTCACATTTTTCAATCAAAAGAGGAAAAAAATTACAGGTGTTCGAAAAACATGACATACATAATTCTTCAGAAACAAACAAATTAATTTCACAAATATTCATGAAAAATACATTTAAACTAAATTATTGATTTTTCTTTCAACTTTTACATCTATTCAATACATAGAAGGATTGTACAACAATTTTTGTAGGAATTTAAAATCATTACCTTTATGGAATGCTACAGTTCTAGCTTTAAAAAATTGTAGGATCTCTGAAAATAAGTGGAAATTCTTAAAAAACTCCTCTTGAGGTATTTAAAAATAACATTTCTGAAAGACTCTGCGGAAGTTCTTATTCTTTTTGGAACACATTTTGTAAGAATGAAGTTTTGAGAGGGAAAATAAGATAAATTTAAAAAAAAAATTATATTGCACACAATCAGTTTTGACCTAATGCATTCATTTTATATAGATGACCTATTTCCTAAGCCGGTTCTTTTTATTGAAAAAAAAAAAAACAAACCCGAAGCTCAAGTAAATATCTTTAACTGGTTGCGTGAGTACCTTCACTTTTCTTTCAATTTTTTAGCGTTTCTGTTTTTTTCAAAAATTCAAAAAAGATTTGTTTGTAATTGGTTTTCATATTTCTAAACGAAATGAAAAACCAGATTATTTCCAAGAAAAATTAGAATTTGAACTTTTTTCCTGTATTTTCATCATATAAGTTTTATTTTATGAATAAAAAAAAAATGAACAAAGAAAATTTTTGACATACCAAACATACATTCACTTGTCTCGTCATTGAATTTTATTACATCTTAATCGATAACAACTTTTACTTTAAGAAATTGTATTGAAGGTCAATTATAATTTTGAACCAGATAAGACTAAAATGAAAGAAGCCAAAAAAGAAAGCTTGATTTTAATTATTGATTTATTTATTTTTTATTTTTATTTTTTTCAAGTTGCTTTGATTTCGAGTTTTACAACTTTAATCCTGAAACAAGTATCTCTTCGATTTACACAACTTCAAAAAAATTAAATACATATTGCTAAATTTTTTGCTCGTAAATTTTAGATGAATGTTTTTTTTTAAATTATTTTTTTAATTTTTTTTAAGGAGCCTACCAGTTAAATAGAGGTTATCAGGGGTCCCAATGTATACTTTTTATTGAAATTAAAATTCTCATTAATTCAATTCAGAAAAAAAGGGGAACCAAGCCTATTATACTATGAACACCTATTAAATTTAAATAATGTTCCATAGAATCACAAATGAAATGCTATCTTATCCAAATTTTAGTTGCAACATGTTCTTCATGTTGCCCAATATCTTTATTATTTTTCTCTTATCTATTCAATCTTTAGATTTTGTTACTTTTTCTCCAGAAGACCTTAAAGCCCTTTGAGATGGTGTAATAAACACTTAAAAGAAAAAAAATAACAGAATAAAAATTAACCAACAAAAACAAATCCCAAATTGTCAAAATGTCATGAACTGAAACATTTTTCATTTTTTTTTTATTATTTTTTTAACAAACGAAAAATAAAAAAAAAAACATAAAAATTCTTACAAAATTTTTCATTTTGTTAAAAATTTGTTAATGTGATAACAAATACTTTTTTTTTTTTGTGTGCAAATTTATACAACAAACATGAAAGATGTATGTATAAAATAAAAAAGTCTCATTGAGAAGAAAAAAAAATATTAACAAGGAAAAATTGTGGGTATTTCAAAAGTGTCATCATCTATATTTATGATATTCGTTAATTTTTAGTACTGAATTTTATTTATTTTTTATTTTTTATTTTTTTTGTAAATATGATCTGATGTTTGTATATACATAGTAGTTCTTTTTTTCTGTATTTGAAAATATGGTTAACTGCGCCCACAAAATGACACTGGGAAATATAAAATGTCAAGTCATATTAGATACTTAATACTCTCGAAAAATATACTAACTAAAAGTACGATCTCTCTTTTACATTTTAGATTTCTAAAAGTACTTATTTACTTTACTTAGTTTTTAGTAAAAAAAAAAAAAAAGAATACAAAAAAAAACTACAACAAAAAGCAGTAGAAAACTCTATAAGCTTTAACCAAAGCAGACAGATCACCTCCAAATGCCGGAACAATTGGTTTAAAAGATACTGCAAAAAAAAAAAAAAGATGCTTTTAATGCTTAAGCATTGCAAAAGAGAATCAACTTTTATTATATGTGCTCCAACAACTAAAATTTACACAGAGCGTATTACTACGTCAAAGATGCACATTGCAACTTGTAGTAACTTTTTCTTTAAGTATCACAAATACGTTGTTTTTTTTTCTTTGAAAATTTTTCCCAGTTTTCTTTTTTATTTTCTTTGTTATGTCGTTATAATATTTTTTTTTTCTGCTGCTGGAATTATGCAATAAATTCCTCCCAATGTCTCGATCTTGACTATTATATAAAAAAAAAAGATACGATAGGATGGGATAAGATGAAATCATTATAAATGAACAATGATAATGATGATGATGACGATTCGATTTAATATGAAGAAGTAAAGTCCCTCTACAAAAATTGTTTTTTTTTTTTTTTTTTTTTTATTTTGTGTAGATAATATATGTCACATGTGTGATTGTGTGGTTTTATTTTTTTGTTCATTTTGCCCGTCAAAATGTGATTTTCTGACACACTATATATGATGATAATGATGATGACGACTAGCTGAATAACTTTTAAATTTAATTTTTGTTCCACCTTCTAGTACACGCTCGTATAATTTAATTTATGTGATATTTTTATGTACTAGCAAAAAAAAAAAAGATACATTTTTCACACAATTACTATATGTAGACACACATTATACTAAAGTATATAAAAAAAAAAAACTTAAATGCAACAAAAATAAACATAATCTAGGTTTTTTTTTATTGAAAAATATTATTTAAAAAAAGGCTTTATATAGCGCAAAATAAAGCATTTAAGTTTATAATAGATTCTCTTCATATAGAACATACTCCAATTCGAATAAAACGACAATGCAAGGTCGTTTTCATATGTTATGTACTTACTATACATGTATGTATAGGGATAGCATTTATTTTATAAGTTTACACATTTTACGGCTTATTCAATGTGCATATATGCCGTATACATACATATAACGACGACAAGCCTTTATTTTTCGATTTATTTTACTTTATTTTACTCTTTTTTTAAAAAAAAAAAAAACAATTTTTCTGTAATTTTATTTTACCTGTTGTTGTAACCTATTACATGATACCTGTTGATTATTTTTTATTGTTGTTGTTTTTTTTTAAAGTAGATAAAAGCAGTGTGTTACTTCTGTTGTAGTTACTACTTATGCAGTTATTATATAGATACCCTGAGATATACTGTGTTGTTACATTAAAGTTTATTGTTTTTCATTAGTTTTAAGTATTTTTATGGAACTTTAAATTATTTGTCTTTAACTCGAATAATTAACTATGAAAACAATACAAGAAGAAAAAAAAAAGACAATGATTAAATTAAACATTAATTTGTGGCAGCTTAAATTTTTTTTAAAAAATGAAGAAAAACAGAAAAATTAAGTTTTATTTTGTGTTTTACAGGGTGTAATAGTTAACGTGTTATTTTTAATGTTATGTTAAAATTTGTAAGAGAAAGTAAAAGGATTGGGAAGTCCATTGTTTATCTTTCCAGTTTTATCTGGCCTTGCCTTTCTGTATTAAGATTTTTTTTTTTACAGCTGTGGGTGAATTGTAAAACACACTAAATGACGTTGTATTCAATAAAATGAAAAGGAAAGTGATTTCCGTTTTTGGGACTTGTAAATACTAATCACCTATAATTTGCCATATTCCACTCGACGAGATTTTCATTTTTCTTATAGTTACGCAAATCTATATATGTTCACCTGGTTCATTAGTTTGATTTGTACACCCTATTTGCAATGATATTTCTTAAATGATATAACTAAATTCAAAACTATGGTGTGTCCAGGAGATTTTAAAAAGTTTATTGTACTAAAAATATTTATTTTTTTTGTTTTTCAAACAAAATGAAAAATAAATAAACACATTATTCCACATGTTACGTAATTATAAGGCGTTTCTATAATTAGAAATCATTAGTCTTTTTTTTTTTTTTTAATTTATTTTTTTTTTCCTAAACCGTAACGAATTGAAGATTGTTTTGTTTTGATTAAAGAGGCACCTATAAAAATAATATATTGGCACAATAGCATTAACAATAGAATTAGAAGAAAAACAAAAAAAAAAAAAAACGTAACATACAAAATAAATGATGCGATATCATTACATTCTCGTTCCGACATAATAAGAAAAGTATTGAACAATTGATTGAGTTCATCATATGGGTGAATTGTATGTACATATATATGTGAATTAACAAACTCAATAAAATGATACACGTTTGAACATTTTAAATAGAAGAAAAGAAAAAAAAAGAATATTGTTCTTTTTCTTAATAAATTAGTTACGTTTGTTGTTGTTGTTTTTTTTTTCCTCTCTATTATTTAATGTTTTTTTCTTTGAAATAATTAATTCCTGAGTTGAATAACATTACAATAAGAGAATTCATTCTTCTTTTTTTTTTTTTTTTAATCTTTAATTTAGTTACTATGCTAAAATTACATTTTTATTTAATTTCCGGAAATTTATTAAGAAAACAAAACACAATCTTTTTTAATTCATTAGAATATTAAAATCTTCTAGAAAATAAATCTTGTTTTACACTTCTGATACTGCTGCTGCTGCTGCCTCCTCACTCTTTCGTTTTCAATCATTAAAAATAAATTCCATTTATGGATGAAAAATTTTTCATAGTTTGTCATTTTTATTATATGAATAACAAAAAAGAAAATTACAAAGAAAAGAAGAAAAAAAATGAAGATTAATTAACTAAAAATCTCACGTAAATATGCATCACATAATCAAACAACCTTAATGACATTGATTACCAATTAAGCAGATAATAATTATTATTATATTTACTGAATTAATTATAAATGCAAACAAACGTTATACAAGTATAGTCACTAAATCAATCAGAGCTTTAGTTAGTTAGTTAGTCTGTACCAGAGTCGTTAATTGAAAAATGTTCCAACAGAGTTTTTGTTTTTTTTTTTCATTTTCTTTTTTAATGTACGTAAATCTATGCATTCATTGTGCCTAGCAGTTTAGTGTTGTAGCGCATATTTTATCAAATGTCAGAAATTTTATTTATTTGACGTTCAAAATACTTTTGCCATTATATAGCTATTTTAGAATGTTTCCATATTTGTGGCAAAATTTTATGACATTTTAAGGTCGCTTAACAAACTAGGTTATCACTTGCAGTGAATTTTTTTTTTCATGTTTTTGTTTTGTTTTTATTTTTTTATTTAAAATTATTTTTAACGAATCAATTACAAAAACAAATATTGAAAATATTCAACAACAACAACAAAAAAAATGGAATAACCTCAAAAGTTATATTTTTTATTTTAAAAAGTTCCCATGGGAAGCATTAAAATCTTTTGTTTTTAGAAATTCTTTTTCTAGTAAAATTGAATTGAGATTGAAAAAATCAAACATTTTTTAAAAAGTAAAGTGGTTTCTGAAAAATATTTATTTTTTTATTTCGAATACACAAAAATACAAGTTTTTATCGAATGTATTTAAATCTTTTGTTTTTACTTTTTTTTTATTTGCTAAAAAAACAAAATCTATTCTGCTCTAAAATTTTTAATATACTCAAAATAAGGTTCAAATTAGGAACTAAATTACTAGTTTTAGACCAACCATTATAGTTAATTGAAGAAAAGACAAAAAAGTAGCTTTCAACTGTTCAAGTTTTTGTATGAAGCTTTGAAATCTTTTGTTTTTATAAAAAAGATATTCTGTTCATTTAAAAAACAAGTGATCTATAAAAAGTTAATATCGATTCCAATTACCTATGTATGTATATAAAAAAACATAAGGAAATGTTTTAATTTTTATTAATTTTACAGAGTTGCCATTGTAATTTTCCAAAGAGTAAGTAATTCAAAAAATCGGATTAAATAGAAATTTTTACTGTAATGTGATTGGGTAACAACGAGTATAAATAATCTTTTACAGTAGCAAATTGTTTTTTTTTCTATCGAAAAAGTTGAAACGATAAATTTTTAACTTGACAAATAACGAAAACTTGTTTATTTTTTAATTTTAAAGTGTTAAACCAGTAAAATTATCAATTTTTTTTTAAAAAGATTATTTAAAATAGAAAACATCTGCATTATGTGAAACTTCAAAAAGCGATTTAGAAAACATTAAAAAAAAAAGAACCAGAAATATAAAATTAATTATTGTGAACAATCTTTCAGATTTAATACTCTCCTTTAAACTTGAAATCGAAAGCCGCATATAAGATTTAAAAAAAAAAAGATTTTAAAAGAAAAATAAAAACTGGTTATAAAAGTTATTAGTTTCAACATTTAAAACGGTTTTATTTTTAATGTGAATTTTTGATTTCGGCCTACACTTTATTATTAAAAATCTCATATATGTACATACTCGTATATTTCCTTAGCCAACTTTTTGTTATTTTTGACCACTAAAACTTTCAATTTTTTCGATACTTTCTAAGAAAATGATTTGCTAAAATAAAAAAAAAATAAAAAATAAATAAAAGAAACCACCCAAAATTATTTTCTATGTTTTAAAAATATTACATAACATTTTTCTTAGACTGGTTATTTACACAGAGAAAGCTGGTTTTTTTCTCTTTATTTTAATCATATGTCTGTCAAAAATTTATGTATTTGCAAGAAAAAAAAATCATTAGAAAACAAATATGCAAAAAAAGAAAAATTATTATTATTTACCAAATTCGCATATCATATTTATCTATACTTTTCGTGTTGATGTGTTTTTCGTTATTATTTTTCTTTTGTATTATTAAATCTTGATACAATCATTTATGTGTTATAATCATGTTGTAATCATGTTGTCATACCCTATCCATTAATAAAAGCGTTTTAAGATATTTTCACATGCGAATGAGTTTATGATAATCATCGTATTTTTTTCCCCTCTTTTAAATATACAAAACACCTGAAGAATAGAGGATAAGACAAAAAAAAAAATTAACAACAACAACAACAAAAAATACCAACAAATAAAAATCTAAATTAATCATCGATAATTATCTTTAAGTAAAAATCATGCTACCGTAAAAACAAAAATTAAAAATCACAGAATATTGTTTTTTTGTTTGTTTGTTTATATGTAATGTTTTTTTTTTCTCCTCTAACCACTTATATTTTTTTTTCTAACATTTTTTTTTTTACGTAATCCAATTTTAAAAATAAAGATATTTACTTAGCTTACGGGACCACCAAAAAAATTTTTAATTTGATTGACTATATACATGATGGGGCACATGCGGATTAAAATATGGGAATTTACCTATTATAGAGATTTATAATTTGAATGATGAACAATTAAAAGCGTTTACCAAGCAACCAAGAAAAAAAAACCTTAATACCTGAGAGAAAAATTTTTTTTTTTTTTGGGAAATCAATGGAGAAAAAATGCTAGATTGGAAAAAAAAAACGTTTTAATTTGTGTAATTTATTAACAAAAGATCTCTAAACACCTTATGTAAATAAACATTTTTTTTTTTCTGTTGCTTTTTTTTTTTTTGAGTTAGATTAAAAGATATAAATCTTCGCAATTGTTTAACCCTCATTTAACTATATATTTTTTTTTTCTCTATTTTTCAAGCCAATCAAAAGCACCTCATCATGATCAATGTATGTACGTATTGTGTACTGTTTTGTATGATTGATTAATGATCAAACATTGTATTAAGGTAGAAACGACTAAGAAATTCCAGAAATATTTTTATTATCATTACAAAAAGGCGCGTACGTAGTCATAAAGAATGTGTCAGAAATATTATGTATGCGAATGATCATACAAACAGAAAAAAAAGGATCCCAAAGTAATGGAGAAAAAAAAAAACACAGAAAAGTAAAAGACATGCTTTGGTTGAAGATATTTTTCGAGTACACATATATACACACGGTTTGCATCATCAAACTATTCATATGAAGGCGCCACTTTTTTTGTTTTTTTTTTTTTTTATAAAGGAAGAGACTTCTTAAGTAATTTTATTTTTTACCTTCATAAATTTCATACTTTTGCTCTTCATAAACCATATTTGGAATTTGAATGCTTATGAAAGAATATAACGTTCACATATATGTTAAAACCTTGACATATTTTTTTGCATCTTATTAAAAATACAATAAAAAAAAATTAACAGGAAAAAAAAATATTTGTATATGGCGTGTGTGTTAATGAAAAAAATATATATGTATGTATATACGTACGTATTGCATTATAAACGCATTCAGTAAAGCATTTCATTCAGTCATTTTAACACGATAGCTGTTTAAAAATGAATGACTTTCGATGATGACTTTAAACTGAAACTGAATAAAATGTTACTATTTTAGGGAGGCGGAAATCATTTAATATTATTGCAAATTTTCACTAAAAACTTCAATAATATGAACAATTTAAATTGAAGTTAAATATTTAAGGAAATTAAAATTACAAGAAGGCGGAAAATAAGATTCATTTTTTTTTTTGTCTATTTGTTTGTTCTTATTTTTTTTGTATGATTTTACGTAGTAAAACGTACTGAGATCAACAGGTAAATACAAGGTAATTTTTGCATTAATCTCCTGCTGTTTATTCCAATGTTGTTGTATATATGTATGCATTTTATGTGTAAATGATAAACATGTTACATTTAACCACGTAGTATACTTGACTGATATTCAGTGATATGTACAAATATGTTGCATGAATCTTTTATGACAAAGAATTTACCATTTAATGGTGCTTTTTTTATATTTGTTTTGTTTGTTTTTTTTTTCGAAATGTATGTGTGGGAAGAAATTTCTGGCATGTCGCAGTTCATTATGTGCAGTTATAAAGATTTTATGTGGTGATTTGTTTTCATACAAATCATTCATTTTTCAAGGAGAGAAAAAAAAAAGTTTTTTTTTTTTTTATAAAGAGAGTAGGATGAAGGAGATAAATGTTGAAAAATAAGGTGGTATAAAAGTTTAAGACAAATGAAATCATTATTTTGACAGCCTTTTGTTTGTGAATTGTTTCAAATTAAATGTTTAATGACACCATTTATATACATATTGTTTGGTATGCAAAATGCAAACAATTTAAATGGTTGTCTACAATTTTAAAATTTATTTTTATTACAACTTAATAGTTTCTATTATAATAATTATTTTTTTCTTGTATGTGATTTATTAACATTACTCATACACAACACCGCACATTCATTTAAATGATTAATTTGAATTCTAATTATTTTTTTTTCTATCCTTTTTTTTTCTTCGTATAGGTAAGCGACCACCAAACGAAACTGCAAATTATCCGATACAAACGAAAAATCTTCAACCACCAGAAACATATCATTTACGTCGTGAACCACCAACAGATTTATCTGAAGAGGATATTATTAAAGAAGCAGCACGTGTATTAGCACAAGCTGAAAGTGTTAAATGTACAGTTGAAGGTGATAAAGAAATTAAACCACCACCACGTACAAAACGTCATAATCAACAACACCAACAACAACAACAACATCAACAACAACAGCAGCAGCAACAGCAGAAACGTATAATTCCAAATCAATTTCATTCATTACCTTTACGTGGTAAAAAACATACAAAACCAATAACAAGAAGTGTTAGTGACGCATCATCTAAAAAACCAAAACGACCATCAATTTTTAATTTATTTAGTCGACGAAGTGATCCAAATCTTAATCAATCAACTACAGAACAACAATCTAAAGAAGGAATTGGTGCAAAAAATTTAATACGAAGTAAAAGTGATGTGGGCTCATCAAAATATCGTCGAATTCATCCTCAGAAAAGACATAAAAGTGAAAGTGAAGATAATGTAAATGCAACAACAACAACAACAACCTTGAAACCAGCACAATTAAGTCCAATTATTGAAAATCAACAACGTGAAGATTATTTTGAAAAAGGTGATTCGAAAGAGAAATCTCCACAACTTCCAATACAAACTGCGTCACAACAACCAACTACATCAAGTGCAACTGCTGCAACTACAGAAGATTCTATGTTTAAGAAAAAAGCAAAGAATGAAACAAAACTAAAAGAAACGACACCAAGTAAAACGAATTCGAAACAAGATAAAAATTCAAATACCTATACGAGTTACGACGATATCGATTTCGTCCCACCGACGAAGTCTGTTGGTGACGGTCTCAAGGATACATTGACATCCTTAGCAGCTCCACATACTCAATCATCAGAAGGAATGCATAGTTCTCAATTGCCACCACAGAAACCACCACTTACAAAAGGAGTGACTGTTGATGGAATGGTAAAGCGTTTGTCGATGGAAAGATTTTCACCGCCGCCAGTGTTATCAGGACCAGCTTTTTCATATACAAGACCAAGTGATAAAGTGATTTATTCTCAAGTACTTTGCGATAGTGACAATAAACCAAAACAAAGATCCAGTGTATCACCCAGAGAAATGGATTCATCATATAAATATCAAACTTCTACCACCAACCATACAAATGGTTATGATCATCATAGAAGCGCCATAGATAAACAACATGATTATCCTAGTCACAGTAATAAGTCTGAGGTATACGTTAATGGTAATTTTGATTCACCGTATCGTTCATATTCACCACCAGAGATTACAAAAGTTCGCGGTGTTAGTTCACCATTACATTGGAAACATAGTCCAAGGAATTTAAGTGATGAAGATGAAGGACTCGGCTTTGAACCCAGAAAATATTTTGAAGAGGATTTACCAACACCATCACAAATGATGAAAACACATTATCACACAATCGAATATGAAAGAAATCAAAAAGCACATTCAAATGAACCACCAATCGTTCCAGTGATTCGGAGTGTATCACCCGTTGATATACGAATGGATGTTTCTAATCGTGGCCGAGCAGATGGAATGGATTCAAGAAGACGTGATATATTCAATGAATTTAATGATTTAAGTTATCGACGTGAACAGCTTGAATCGAAAATAAAATCACGAAGATTTGGTCATCCTGAAGATAAAACAACACGAATTAATTACCATTATTCCCCTGAAAGGAGCAGAGAATTTAAAGAGGAATTCGATGATACTTTAAAACATTTCAAAAGCGATTTCCGTGATAAATTTCTATCACCTGAACCAGCAGAAACAACAACTAAATTCCATAAGTTGAATTCAAGTGAAGTTTTGAATAAATATTCTCCAGAACGAACACATTTGGACATGGTATCTCCATCCCGAGATGTAAAAACTTCAAAATATGTGAAAACAAAGTATGTTGAAGATGAAAGTGGCGGTGTTAAGGAAACATATAAGAAAGAAACACATTACGATGAATACGGTCAACCACATGTCACTGAATCACGTCATCGTGAAAGATTCGATTCTCCCAGACGTTCAAAAGAACCAGAAATTCCGTATAAAAATCGTCTGCCAGAGGAGAAATATCGTCAAGAATATGAGCCAAAAAGTTTGGAATCTCAATACAGTGAAATGACACGATCATCTCCCGAAAATATGAAAAGAATTGAAACGATGTATAGGAGACATCATGAAGAAAATTGGCATGATACAAGTACTTTGACACGAGATAAGCGTCAACAAAGAAGTTTTGATAAAGGAGATTCTGGTATTGAAAATGATTTCCGAAAAGAATCCTTTAGTGGAGAGTTGACATCGAAGTAAGTATCTGTTGAATTGTGATGATTTTAATTAAAACAAGTTATTTAAAATATTTGTTTTTTTTTTTTTTGTAGATGGCGTAAACGTACTGTGTACGATGAAATTAAATCTTGTGAAACATTTTTACGTAAGGAACGTCGTCATTCAGAAGATACAAATCCAAAGCAAAAACGTAAAATGGATTATGTGTATAGAGAACGTAGCATAGATGATGGTTCACATTTTGATCCACGTCTTGATAAATATCCAAAGGAAATGCAAACAAAACGTAAGGATAATATAACTTCAGAATATTCTAGTCTTAAAAAAGATAGTGATGTTCGTATGCCATCTTCAGGACCTTCGACAACAATAACAACAACAACAACAACAAATGTACAACCAACATCCGGAACAATGAAACGTGAAAAGAAATTGGGTGGTTTCGAAAAAGTTAAAAAATTATTTAGTGGTGGTAAAAAGAAAGGATCAAAAGAGAATTTATTAAAATCAACAACACCTGAACACCAACAACAACAACAACAACCACAGCAACAACAACAGCAGCAGCATCTGGGAAAAGATCGTTACATGGTTAAAGAAGAAGAAATGAGATCACGTTATCATGAATATAAAGGCGTTATACCTAATTTGAAGGATTCAAATGTAAGTACATAAATTTTATTTTTACTTACATATATTTTTTTATTTTGTTTTGCAAATGAAGAAGAAGCAAAAAAAGAAACAAAAGTTGACAAATTGTTATGCATTTATTGTATGCGTAAAATTGAAATTGAAAATGTACTGTGCAACAACGTTCAACATTTTAAGTACATAAAATTTCACTATATTCTTACTGATATATCATTCATACAAATTGCACTGATATATCTAATATGTATGTACATATGTATATACAAAAAGGAATACATATAATTTAATATTCATTAGATATATCGATTATAATAAATTTTCTTGGCTCTCCATATCAAGTCAAAAAAATGAACATCAATTTAAATTGAACCTCAATAAATTTTCGTATGTCTGTATTAAGAAAAACAAGTAACAACCTTGCCAATTCATCTTCTTCTTCTTCTTATGTTTCTACTTCTTTTTTTTTTTCTTATGCGGCTTCAAAAGAAGTATTTTTTTTTCTTATCTTTAAACTTTCATAGCAAAAATATTCTCTCTATAGATAGATAGTTTCAATTTCAATTTGTATTTGTGCAATGGTAGACAAAAAGTTGCATAGTTTAATGTCTGATTGCGGTTGGTATTAAAAAAAAATAGATAAATATAAATATACATAGGTATATACAGATACATTTTTATATAAATAGAAAAGATATAGATAAAATTATACATAATGTAACTTTTTTTTACTTTTTTCGTTTGATTTTTTATTTTTATTTTTTAACTTGGCGCTTGCTGGGTTCTGTTTATTGTGATGTATGGTCTGATGGGGTCATTGAGGAGCCGGTACGATAGACCACCACCATTTATCTTTTAACAAATATTATAAGCTATCAGATTGTGGCTAGGCTATGCTTATCTCTATCTAGTATATGGCTAATCGTGAACGAACATTCATTTATTTTGTGACTACAGCCAGTAAAAGTAGTAAAATTAGCTCCTGCTCCTGCTGATCATTGTAGCTACTGTCACATATGTACATATATTTTTTTTTTCTTCTTTTCATTTTCATTTTTTGTTTTTTCATTCTTTATATGCCGCCAAGGTTGTTTTATTTTTATTTTTTCATCCAAATTTGGATTCTAGTATATTCAATAAAAAAAATATATACATACATAGATATATAAAAAAAAAGTTGACATCATAGCAATTTCTTGACACTCTCATGGGGTCAACTTGATGCCGTAAAATCCAAATATGGCAATAAAAGATATTGTTCGCGATATATGTATGATTCGATTTTAAAATTATTTTTATAGTTAAATTATTCAAAAAAAAAAAAAAAAAAAAAAATTTTCAATTGAAAATATTGGGTGGGTAAAAATATCTGGAACCTGGGTAGACAATGGAAAAATAAAAAAGCATTATGTATACAGAAATCGTCATCATAATATTGTTGTCGTCATCATCAACTTTGAATGTAATCATTTTTTGTTATATGTACATCAGAAAAAATTGAAAATTCAAGAATAAATATTTCTGAACGACTTTGTAAAAGTAGAATTCTAGTTGATCATCATCATCATCATCATCATGATTCATTTATATGAATGTTGGGCATAAAAACTAGATGTTATACATGGTATAAATTTACAAACAACAATTCAATAACAAGATTTTTCAATATCTATGTACATACATATATATTTTTTTATTCATCAGAAAAATAACTGGGTGAACATGAAAACCTTGCATTAATCTGGAAATATCTAAATATGGTATATACAGGTTGTTCTATAATTTCTATTTATAGAAATATGATAGTCGGTGGTATCATGATATTGGATTTTATAATATGTGCGAATAAATTTTAATTTGAATGGAGGTGGACTATAATTTTTTTATTTATTTTTTTCTTTTATAAACCAGATTTTTAAAAAAAAAAAAATTCATGATGATGATGATGGTGTGGTGGTATATTGATTATGTATCTTAGAAGAAGACATAACAAATAATCGAAAATTTTCATATGTAAAATTATGTGAATTCATCTAAACTTTGGTACGATAATCATAAACACGCATTTATTGAATGGAAAATTGAATGAAAAACAAAAAAAAAAAAAAAAATACATAATAATCATCAATAAGCCATATCATCATATAGTTTCGCTATCTTAGAGATATTTTATTCACAAAGAAGAAAATCGATTTTAACTTAAGCTTTTTTTTTGTTCAAGAAAATAAAAAGTAAAAATTTTCAATTCAATCAATAATAACGATGATGTTTGGGTTATGATTATATATAAACAATGCGTGCAAAATATGCGTGATTGATGCGTCCGATAAGTAAACAACTGAGTAACAAAAGAATTATTTGTAAAACAAACAAAAACAACAACAAAAAAAAACGAAATAAGATACAAATTTAAGATATTTTTAGATCTACCAAAGAAAAGATTTAGAATAAATTTTTTTTTTGCAAGTTATTTTGTTTATTCACATTATCAAGGAATTGTTTTATTGTTGTTGTTTTTGCAATGAGCCACATGATGATGATGATGATGATGATGATGATGCGGCGTTATAGTCTGAATTTAAGGAGTTGAGGTTTTTTTGCGCATGTTTTACATGCCTTTGTGATCTTTTCTGTGTAGATATACGAAAGAAGAAACGTGTTACAACAACAAAAACGCATGTGTGTAAGTATCTTTTTTTCTGCGCATGTTTTTCTAGTATAATACGAAACCTCAACTTTTAAAATTCTGACTATATAGGCCGACTTTCAGACTACATATAGGTACATATGTACGAGTATATGTATATAAATATCGTGTTGTTATTGCTTAATATGTTGATGAGATTTATGTTGTTTAGTTATTGTTTAGTTTTGTCTACATATTTGCACAATAATAAAATCTTATATATTAAAATTTTTAAAATGAAAAAAAAAAAAATAAAATAAATAAATAAATACAGAAAAAACCTTTGTAAAGGAGGATTTGCAATGTAAATTAAATTGAATAAACAAATATTGAATATTTGTGAAGTGATTATAAGAGATCCGTAGTATGCAATAAAATAACATAAAAGAAGTCATTTATACAATAAGCACGTCGGTTATTTGGTATGCAAAAATCTTTTTTTTTTTTTTAAACACACACACACACACACACACACAAATAATTGAGAAATAAAAAATAAAGGATTTTTTTTTTTTAATGCGTTTGATTAAGATGTATGAAGAAATATTTATTTATTTAAATATATGTACTTGTATAGAAAATAATGAGATTTCAAAAAAAAAAAAAAAAAAAAAAAAAATTATTCAACATTGATTCTTAGAAAACCAGAAAATTAAACAGAATCTTTATTTTTTTTTTTTTTTATTAATATTTAAATTGCAACATTTAAGATTTTTGTTAATTAAAAACAAAGAGAAGATTGTGTTTTTTTTTTCCATTTTTATGAATCCGGGTGTTTGTTGTTAAATTTATTAATCACGTATTAACCGTTAAAGTTGTCACATACAGTAATTGAATTAGCTTTTAAATTGAATGATTGGAATTGAAATTTCTTATGATGAATTTTGGTTCGATTATGTGAATTTACGTTTTATTAAAACAAGTTAAAAATTTCTACAGGGTGGTGGGTTGTTTTTTTTTTTATTTTTTAGAAAGGATATAAGGATATCTTTCTATATAAAAATAAAAAGTAATCCTGAACCATATTCTAGTATTCGATCATCGTTCAAACTAGAAACATAGAAATTAGAAGGCCATAAAATTCATGTTGCATAAAAGCTGATTAATTAAAATGTGGTTTTTCTTACCAAAAAAAAAAAAAAAAAAAAATTATAAAATCCTCATGACATACAGAAAGTAAGTTCGAATGGTTCTATCAATTTTTTCCTCCCTAACTTTTCGACAAGATGAAAACAAAAACCAAACAACAAGATTCAGAATCCCTTCAGCATCAATTGACAGAATAATCTTCGAATAAAAACACACCTTATTGCTTTTTTTTTCGAATTTTTTATTTCAAGTAAATTCTTTTCCATTTTAAAAGTAAATAATTCTGAATAACGTTGACAATTGAAACAATAAAAAAACAAAACGTATTATCGGAAAGTTTAAAAAAGCATTTTATTATTGTTAGGTTTTTAATTTATAAACTTTAAATGACATATTACTTTTGAAACATTGATTTCATAAATTTTTTTTTTCTCTCTCGAAAAACAATCTCAAAAATAAAAAATAAGAAAATTTTTAATCTGACATTGTACAATATCTGAAGATGAAAATAAAAATTATGATGACAGTATGATTATAATTAAGTATCTTATATAGAAAATACGATAACAAAATAAAAAAAAAAAATTAACGTAAATCTTTTCATTCTACATATATCAAAATCACTTTCTATACTTTGTACCCATAATTCTTATTTAATTATTAAAACAAACCATTCCATATGAATAATATGTTAGTTATGCAATAAGCACATATATACATATGTACCTACATGTAAAAAATAATCATGCTAAGACAAAAAAAGAAAAGAAAAAAAAAACAGTAAAAATTCTTGGAAAATATTCTTTTGCAAATACGAATTTCGTTTTTAATTTTTAATTCAAACCACACAAATTACTATGACAATAATGATGATGGAATGTATATATTTGCGAGTGGTATATCACATATGTCCGTACAAACACACACACACAGGTACATAAACATATGTATGTTGCTATGGAGCATAATTTTTGTCAAAAAAAAAAAAAAAAAAAAACATATTTCTGATTTTATTTACTTTTAGCTCCTCTTTTGGCATATATCATATATACTTAGTATACATATATAAATTATATTTATTTATTTAGTTTTTATTTTGTATACACAATCAAAATTAATATCCCTTGAAGAAGTAACGCGCTCGATAATACTCATATGTACCACCATAAAATGGCAATCTTGATTATAATGATAATGATCATCATCATGATCAACACTATGTACATATATACATATGTAGCACACCAGAATATCACAAAATGGTATAGAAGAACCCCCACTAAATTTTCCATTCCAGGTGGTAAATTTCATATTTTTTCTTATTTAACTCTTTTTTTTACTTGAATATTTTTTGAATAATTAATTACGACATATATTCGGTTATAAACTTCTTTAACCATTTTTTTTTCTCTCGTTATTTTATTTTTCTGAGCAGATTTAGACCGTAACCAGGCAGCACCAAAGATGCATTATAAGAAAGACAAAAAAATTACTTTTCTAATTTTTTTTCTCTTATTTATTTATTTTTTTTTCATTTTTAAATATAATTTTGTCGTCTTTTATATTAAATTTTTTATATTATTTAATATTTCCATGTATGATGATCATTTTGGCGACACATTCATTTTGCTTATTAAATAAATTTTTTTTTTAAGGATTTAAATTTAAAAAAACAAAAAAACAAAAATTATTGTGCTTTTTATGGTCGGTCAATGTACATAAAAAATTAATTTTTTTTTTTTGTGTTTGTGCAGTAAATTTTAATTACTTTTTTTTTTATTGTATCTTTTTTTTTTTTCTGTATCTTATGATTGTAAGATGTTTTTATTTTTATAGCAAATATTTGAACAGATATTAATATAATTATAAGAGAAAAAATAAAAATTTTAATCAACGCCGAAAAAAAAATATGAGAGAGAAAAAAAAAATTTAATGTTTGATGTAATTAATAATCATTTTTCAGTTGGCGGTGTAGAATTTAAATAAATCTGTTTTGTATATATACCGGTGTATGAGATAAAGCGAAGGATAAGAAATTTATAAAAACAAAAAAACAAAAAAAAAGAATTATTTGTCGCCATTATTATTATTTTTTTTTTTTCGTGTTCATGCATCTTATGCAGTCATAAAAAATCTCTTATTAAAATTTGCTCTTAAAAACAAAAAAAAAAAAAGAATTAACCAAGAAGAAAAGACAAAAATTAAGAACAAATTAAGTTTTTACAGGTGTGTAATTAATATTCCCGGAAAATAAAACAATTTCAATTCTTTTAAGATAAAAATAAATATTCTACGAAATAAAATTTTCAATTAAATTTTTATAACTGAAATTAATTTTTTTTTTTTTTTATTTTGTTTTTTTTTTTAAGATGTTCATCTTCTTTTTATTGGTTTTTTTTATTAATTTTTTCAATTATGAACACTTTTAATGAACAGTTAATCTTAATATTTTTGTTTTTTGTTATTGTTTTTTTTTTTTTTTTGTTTTGTGAAAATTTATAATACTTTTTGTAACTTTGAAAATTTATAACATTAAAAATCATTTAAAAAAATTATCTGCAAATTTGAATTGAAAAGTTCTTAATTATTATTCACAAAAATTTTATTGAGTATTTCAGAAGCTAATTTTTGATTCCAATTTCAAATCAGCATTTAAGAACACACAAATAAGTTAATACCCAAATAACTCCTTACAATGAAGTTCTGAAAAAATAAAAGCAGTAATGCTATACAGATCTGGTAGAATAAACCTGAAATTAAATGATAAACATTTTAAAGCTGTTATCTTTTAATTTAATAAATTCTAATAATTATTGACTTTTAATTTATTCCAAAGAAGAAAAAACAAATTCTAAGTCAAGTCAAGGATAGTCAAAAATTAAAATTACTAACGTATTATTTTTGCATATAAATTCAAGGAATCTCAACATTTTGTGTTTTTGTTTCATTCAAATTTTTTTTTCTTTCCAAATTTCTATGCTAAATAAAATCTTCAAAAAAAAAAAAAAAACAAAGTAAGAATTTTTCTAAAATAAAATTATAATTTTGAAAACAATTTAAATTATTTTTGTGATGCTCATAAATGGATTTTCATGTACAAGCAAGCAACCAAACAACCTCAGTCTCATACATAATGATTTGTTTTTTTGTTTTTTTGTAAATAAAAATTGTGAAGAGCCTTTTATAGATTGACTGTCACTGATTGATTCTGACTCATTCATTGAATGATAAAATAGAAAATTACAGAATAAAAAATTAAAAAAAAAAAAAAAATTACTATTCAACTGAATTGAGTACTTAATTATTATTTTTTTTTTTTTTTCGATTTTGAAGAACAAAAAAAAACTTTACTTTCGAAACAAACAAACAAAAATAAAAATGATACCTCATTAATTAAGAAGAAAAAAACCTTGACTTCCTTGACCTACAAAACTCGAAAAGAATAAGCAAAAAACAATAACAACAACCACAAAAACAAAAAAATTGCAATAACAGTAACATCAAAGAGTGTATAAAATGTGTTATATAGTAGCAATATAAGTACATCTTGCACTGTCATCAGAATGAAATTAAGTAGTTACCTTAAAGTATATACTATGTCCATATATGGAATTATTATGTGTATTTTATATACTCAGACTATCAGAATCTTTTTTTTTTTTTTTTGCATAAAGAGTAGAAAATCATCATCATTAGCATTCGATTCGGAATGAATCTAAAATACATACATTTAAACCTCGATGCACTATAGAGTCATTAACCATTTTTACAACCATCAACAGCATCAGAGTCCTCAATTGTTATTTTCTTTCTTTTTCTTCTTTTTTTTTCCGTTGTTCAAAACACCTTTTTTTTTTTTTTGTTGCTTTGAATTCTGATGATGATGCACCATGCACCTCATCCATTTTATCTTTGTAATGCAAATTCGAAATAAAAAAAATAAAAAAGATACTGGCAAAAAAGATGATGATAATAATAAAAAAATAACAGCATTTAAACGAGTGAAAGTCGTTTTTAAAACGGCTTTTCTGTTGTTACAGCATCAAGCATGCCAAACATAAAACAACAAAATACCAAATGGATAGACATCAAAATCATCATCATGTATACGATGGATGAGCGAATGATCATGATGATGATGATGATGATGGTGCCATAGAATTGAAATTAATTTGAATAAAGAGGTCCCTAAACAGCCGTTATATATATGATGATGAAGATACTTGATGGTGTATATCTGTGCAAAAAATAACAAATTACAAATGCTGTTGCTTTTTTTTTTTTTTTTGGTTTTTCTTTAAAGAGTGCATGAAAATGCATTTTTTTAACTTTTAGTATCTTATTTGTTTGCTGTTAGCGGGATTTTTACATTGTTGTGCATATATGTATGTGTATATGTATACAGAAAAATAATCTTAAGATTTATTTGCATGCATAATACACAAAAGATTATATTGGTGCGGGGTTTTTGGGGGGATAACAAAAAAAAAAAAGTTAAAAATAAAATACACAAACCACGAATCAAAGGAAAAGGGTCGTCGTTACCATTTTGGAAAGCTGTTTAACTTGTTACAGGTGTGCTTTGGTATTTGATGTTTTTTTTTTTGTTATATAGCTAGATATATTCGGTTGTACTTAATTTTAAAACCCTGTGTATATATCGCACACTGCTATGTACGTGTGTATAAATAATTCAAAAAATGTTGACATTACGTAACCATCATCATCATGATGACCATAAATTGGCGAACTATAAATGAATGGGTAACGATATATGATGAGGAAAAAAAAAAAGAAGAAAAAAACAAGGGGAATTTATGAGCAAATAAATGAAGACTAACAACAAATAATAAACAGGGCATACACCAGAAGGTATACCTGTCGTTAGTTTTTTTTTTTTTTTTTTTTTTAATATTTTTTATAATTTTTTGTGCGGCCATTAAGAAGTAATGATTTCTTAAGAATTCAATTCCATCGTACACAAAATAGCTATAGTTCAATTCTTCAAGGTATTCTCAATATATATATATGTATATAGCATAGAGATATACCAGTGTATATATTTTATACTTTCATATTGGATTGCGGCAATTTGCAGAAGAAGAGCTTCTATTTGTGTACTCAAATTTCCTTTAGCTGCTGTTTAATGCAGAAGTACTTTTGCAATTGTAAATTCATTACTGTTTTGTGGACTATGTTTTGTGTTTTATTTTTTATTTTTTTCTTGTGCTGATTATATGGAATTTAAGCGTTTCAATACTGTGAATGGACAAGTATCATTTACTTGTATTTTAAGAAGCCGCAAGTATTTGCTATAATGTTAAGTTATAGGTAATGGTTTAAAAATCCATTCATTGTACATTTATTTGGAACGAATTGTATATATAAGGTGTTTAATAACTCATTGCACATATATTGACTAGAAGGCTTCAATGTTTTTCAAGTTGATGTAATAAGTAGTTGACTTTGAAAATATTTGGTATAAATATGAAGCCCTATGCTATGCTATGATCAATTTTCAACATTTCGAAAAGTACACCCTATATACCTATAACGAATTATGAAATCGACAAGGTAAAACATAAAAGGTAAATGAACTAATAGTTCAAGTAACAGTATGTACGTATACTATGTTACGTACATATAATTTTTCTTCTAAGTTCTAAAGCAAACTAAAATATTATGAAATCGTTAACAAACTTAACAATTCAACTTTTTAACATTTTTAATGATTTCGTTTAAAAAAAAAATAATTATGAATTGACAATGTGTGTACCAGTGAACAATCAATATTGTTGATTTTTTCAGCACCTAATTCATCACATTCACTTCAACGACTTTTTTTTTTTTTTTTTTTTTGCAAACTAGCTTTGTTGCTCTGTGTGTATCACCTGTGTGTAGTTTTTTTTTTTTTTAAAAACCATGAACATCTTTGATTGACGATATAATTACACACCAACGCTCGGTGAGAAAAATAGTAAAGAAAAAAGAAACAAATAAATAATAAAAATTTAACAACAATCTTATTATCGATTTGATGATGTAATTATTATTTAGTTCACTTATTAGATAGAGCGTGACAATTGATGGATGGCGGCAAGTATCTGTAGCAAAAATTTTAACAGAAAAAAAAAAAAGAGAAAAAAAGAAATGGAAAAACAATGAGGGAAATGTTGAAAGAGGTAGTCCAAATGGTATGTGCCTGCCATTCACCACTAGTACACTACATATAAGCTGCTAACAAGTTAAATAATAAAAAGAAAAAAAATATATAGGAGTATTTATTATCTCGATACGATGCATGAAATATCTATTGGGTATTGTGTTTTGATAAACAAGTTCCATTTAAAGTATGTATATCAAAAAATGTGTGTTGATGCCAGCTGAATTTCGAATTTCGCATAACTTCATGAAAATATCTAATGTTACTTTTATAGATTGTGATAATTGCAAGTGTGAATGTATTCAACAACAAAAAAATAATAATAAAGAAAGAAAAACAAACTAAAATAAGATATAGACAGTAAGACCAGTATCAAATTTCGGTAAATTATGTAACAACACACATGGTATAGTCGATTGGGTATATTATGTGGTGCACTAATTGAATGGGAACTCGAACTACATCAAAATCAATGAAAATGAATCCCATGTGAACTGTGATTTTAAGATTCTTATAATATAGCTAGATACTTTCATGTATATTGTTTTTTTTTTTAATCTAGATCAAAAATTGAAATTGAATGGTGTTGATTTTTGTTCAATCGGTTAGATCTCCTTCCATATGGGTTTTTCTTCATAACACATTCATTATACAATTTTTTTTGTTTTTTGTTTTTTTGTGTCATTGAGATTATTGGTATATTGTTTTTATTTTAAATTGGATACCATAGGCATAATAACTGATGAGATGAAACCAATTTCAAATAATGGCGTCTAAATGGCACCACCACAAAAAAAAAAAAAAAAAAAAAAAAAGACCATTTGATCTAACGAATGCACCAGCAGCAGAATTCAGTCTCAACTTAGCACACCTGTATAATTATGGTATTTATAACATATTTATATACCATAATTCTATTTAAATGCTTAAAGCGATGAGAAAATGACTGACCTATACCAGTAAATTGAACACAGAAATCAAAAAAAAAAAAAAAAGGAAAATATATATACAAATCAGAAACTTGCTACAAATTATTGACAAGGTGGACGGGTTTTTATTATTCAGAAAAAAAAAAAATTGTAGTACTTCAAAAATCTACATAAAATAATCGTCGTCGTCGTTAGATAGGTTAGATTTTCCTTTCAGATCATTGATTATATTATACCGTTTTTTTTTTTCTTCTTCAATCTTTTACCACTTTTTAAAATTATTCGATTGCATATATATATTTTTTTTTTATTATTAGCCCCTACACTCGAACATATGGCTGTGAACGGAATATTGAATGTGGAAAATTACGAAATTATAATCGATTTGATTATACGGGTGATTATAAAGAGACGGAAAAGAAAAAAAAGAAAAAAAAATGTTCATTAGAAATTCGGATCAGAAAAAAAAAAATGGATTTTGCAACTACTTAAATTTTCCTGACAGCGGTTTTTGGTTTTTTTTATTAAGACTTTCAATTAAATGGTATGAGATTGCTGATTTAATTCAATTTTTTCTGGGGTTTTTTACAAATAACAAGGGAATTTATTGTCTTATTTAATTTACCGAAACAATTTTTTGGAAAATCATTACCACCCAGAGTTTAGAAATTTTAAGGTGTTTGGATTAGAAAAATTTTGGGATTTACAAGAGTTCACCATTTCACAGTTTTTTTTTTTTTTTAAATCATAAAGGAAAACAGAATCAAAAATAGCAAAGGTGAGATGAGAAGTGTCTGACTTTTTATAGTAAAATGTTCGCAAACTACCTATAGGCTTTAGACTTCAAAAAGTCTTAAGCTTTCAAGAAACGTCGAAAATAGAATTTCAAAAAACTGAAGCTTGATAAATTAGGAATCAAATCTTTCAGCTTATATTTTCGACTTAAGAAGAAGAACAAGTGAAAAGATCCCCCTATTAGTTCAGAGTATTAAAAACCGGAAACCCTCTGTAAAGTCACGTAACTTGACGAAAATATTCTGAATTTATTTCAACAGTTGTGAACATGATGTTAGGATGGTAATAAAAATTAATTTTTTTTTATACTATGCAATAAAACAGGTACTTAATAAATTAATTAATCTCTTAAAAGTCTTTGAAGATCTCAAAGGTAATGAGAAAATTTCAATTAGTGTACTATTTTGAAAAATTGAAAGAAAAAAAAAACAACACAAAAACTAACTGGCACATATTAGAATATTTTATGGAACAAAATTAAACTAATAAGGAAAAACTTGGAGATTACTTTTCAAAATTACTGTAAAAAAAATGTTTTCCTTCCTTCCTTGTAAATTTCATTCTACATGCTGTATTTTTTTTTTCACACAATTTGAATTTTCTTTTACGTTTTTTGTTTTTCTGCAATTACTTATGTTTTGTGATGTTACTTTCTTTTTTTAATAATGTTTTAAATTACAAAAGAAAAAAAAAAAAGAAATTGTTAAAAGAATCATTATTCTTATTTTGTAAGTGCACTTGCAGAGTTTGCAGTACACACACACACACATATATACATACACAGAGAGTACATATAATTACAATTTGTAAATCACATTGCCTGATGATTTGTTTGTTGTTTAAAAAACTGTTGGTAAATGGTAATACACTTTCAAGAGTGAATAATGAGTACAAAAATAAGATTTTCTGTATGTTTTTTTTTTAATTTTTGCATTTTTTGAAATGCGGAAAAATGCAATTCTTATGTACTTTTTTTTATTTTTTATTTTTTGTTTATTCAAGTACTCTACCTACTTGCGATTATTTTAAATATAAAATTGGTAATGTAGGTGAATATGTTATGTAGAAAAGAAATTATATGAAGAGAATAAAAAAATATATGATTATTATTAATGAAGGCTTTGAACCTAAAACAAAAAAAAAAAAAAAAAAAAAAAAAAAACTAAAAAAACTAAAAAAATAACAAAATAATGAAGAAAGTACTTCAGATATTATACGGATGCTGTTTTATTATTGCATTTCATGTCTGTGTCATGAAAATGTTAAAATTTTAAAGTGCATCATTT
Organism: Bombylius discolor; assembly: GCA_939192795.1. Lineage (NCBI taxonomy): Eukaryota > Metazoa > Arthropoda > Insecta > Diptera > Bombyliidae > Bombylius > Bombylius discolor. Next base: position 6,037,500 of record OW584242.1, read on the forward strand.
TTGTCATTTTTCCTGGTGTTTTTTTTTTTTTTTTTTTTTGCTTTCCTTCTAGAGAAGTTTAGTATATTATTAATCTGAGATTTAAAAATTATAATTATTGCAATTGAATGCATTTTTATAATTGAAAAAAAAAAAAAAAAAGAAGTAAAGCTACAAAGAACAGCCTTGTGTATATAACTTGTGCACAGTTGATTAGTTGACTGACTGAATATGCAGTATAGTATCTACCGTCCCGGCTGGAGGTAATGAAAGATACAAATCAGCCTTGTAAAAATAATATTATTATTTTTATATATATATTATATATTTCTTTTGTATAGCTTAATAGTTATAATAAAAATCTTGATATGGACCAGTTTCAAAAAAGGAAAATTATTATTAATTTAATAAGAAGATAAAAATAAAAAAAAAAACACCAAAAAAAGTTGTTTTTAATCATTGTAATGGTGTTTTTGTTTGTAAATGTATGAGTTTAAAGTCCATAAATGTGCTACATATAGTCTAAATATACATGAAATTTAAAACGACGTATATGAAATATATTAATACTATAAGATATAGATATCTATTTGCAATCAATTGAGACTGGTCTTGAAAGTAGATCAACAGGGTACTCGGTAAAAATTATATAGATACACCAAAACTAATACATAACATTTTTTTTTATTTTTTTTTTTAAAAAACACTTTTTTTTTTCTCTTTGATTTTAAATTTTTTTCAATTTAAAAAGTTATCCAAGAAACAAACAACAACAAAAAAATATTGAATTTATTTTATTTTATTTTTTAAAACATATTTTTCCTGTTTTAAATTGTACTCCTTCAAAAAAAAAAAAAACAAAACACAACATAGCAACAACAAAAAAGGAAGAAAAAATAAAAAACAAAAGTTAAATTTAATTCAATTTTTTTGTTTGTTTGTTTTTTTTTTTTTTTAAATTATGTTAACAGACGGTTAATATTTTCAACAACAATATTAATTTGTTGTATGTATTTAAAAAAAAAAAACCAAGTAATTATCTGAATTTTTCGTATTAAAAAGGAGAAAAAAAAATTTAATAAATGAAAAATCACAATGATGACAACGATGTTGATGGGTACAATTCCTTTTTAAGATCCAACCAATTACGAAAAACAAAAAAAAAAACAAAAAAAAAATGAAATTCAAAAAAGAAACAAAATTTAAAAAAAAAATATATGTTGACACAAATACCAAAAATGTTTTACTTTTTTCTGTTTTAATTTCTTTTAATTAAAAAAAAAAATAAAATAATAAAAAATAAAGTGAAGAAAATTTAGTTAATTTCACGTCTTCACGTAAACGAAAAAAGAAAATACATAAGATTTTTTCTTTATAATCTAAAATTTTTTATTTTTTTTTTTCCTGTTGATTCTTGTTTACTGTTTGTACATTTTTTTTATTTTTTTTTATTTTTTTTCTGTTAAGAAATTCCTTCCAAATTTGGTAGATTTGTTCGTCAACACACCATTATTATGGTACAAATTGTGATGAAGAAATTGCTGGTTTTATTTAACATATATTTTTTTTTTTTGTTTTATTGAAATAATTTTTTCGTTCGCATTTTATATTTTACGAAATACAGAGAGAGAGAGAGAAAGAGAGAGAGAGAGAGAGAGAAAAAAAAATAAAATGCGTATTAAGGCGAACCTAAAAGATGATAATACTGATATGGACAAAAAGCGAAAGTTTTTATCATTTTTGAATCGATTTAATTGAAAAAAATATTAAAATGGTTACGATTAATGAATGATGGACAAGAAAATACCAACAACAACATTTTTTTTTTTTTTTTTCGATAAACTGGAACTTCTTAATTAACACTTTTTTTTTTGGTTATTTTCAAGGTGTTAATGAGATGTAAATTGTTATTATAAAGAAACAAAAAATGTACGAAAGTATCTTAACAAAAAATATTTTACCAAATTCGATTTTGAAGTACACTTATTATGAAAATTATGAGATTACTTAACATTTTGCAAATTATAAAACCTTTTTTTTTTTTTACTTCTTTTAAAGCTAAAATCGAAACAAAATTTATAAGATTGTTTAATTGGAATATATTTTTGTTTATTTGTCAAAACAACAGCATATTTTTTTGCCAATGTACAGTTACAAGTTTATTTATTTTTATTTTTTTTTTAAATTTTTTCTTAATGATCAATAATTTCTTAATTTTAATTTTAAGGTGTTTTAGCTCGTATAAATTAATTCTTAATCTTAAAAATGTCAAAATAATGAGTATTTTTTTAAAAGAAAAAAATTTGATGCTTTTTTTTGTTAATTGAATAACGGTAATTCAAGTAAAATTACAATTTAAAGATAATATACGAATTATGAAAACAAAATTGTAGTGTTTTTTTTAAATATTTTTGTTAATTTTCTCAAGATAACAATTTTCAAGTAAAAGGCTGATTCTAAAGCACTGTCGAAAAGTTTTTTTCAAAAATAGTAAATTTTTAGAAATGGCTCTCTAGCGAAAAAAATGAATGTGAAAATCTGTGAGTGAAATGTACGAATTTTTTCTCTTCTCATTATTTTCAATTTAATTTTTTAAGTCCAAAAAATACATACTTCCATCTCTCCCGTATCTGTCACAAAGGATCGCGAAACAGACCTCCTAAATGTTATTCAGGTTTGTCGAAAAATAACAAAGAAATTGACCAAATTCAATGATGAGATTTAATTTTCTGAACTTTTTGAAGGCTTTAAAATAAAGTTTTTTCGCCGGACGGTTGTAGCTTCGTTCAGAAATCCTACAAACAATTTCTCTAAATTCCTATATCACTTCTATATATTTATACAAAAATATAAAACGTAGAAATAATCACCACGGGACGAAAAATTCAAAGCTTTTATTTGAAAATTTAATTTTTCCTCCGTACTTATCCTAAATGTATGCAATTGAATTTTAATAATAAAAATTATATATTTTTATTTTTCAGGTAAATGATATTTCAACAAGACGAAGATTATCAACACCTCGTGCTAGTCCATTATTAAAGAGAACATCATCAGATAAAAGTCCAAAACGATCACCATTAGCCCAAACAAATAATTCAGGAGCCAAAGCAGAAAAATTGGGATGGTTTAAATCACTTGATAGGAGGTCAAAGAAAAAGACTAGCGAGAAGGTAAAAACATCAGTTCAATTTTTTTTTTTTTTTTTGTGATTTATTTTTTCGTTTAATTTTTATATTTTAGCTTGGATCATCATTCCGTACACCAGTTACGACAACGGAAGATGAATTTTCCACACTTCGATCAAAGAAATCATATAGAACACCGCTGGGAACACAACCACCTCCTCAACCCGAAAAAAATTTACGGTTCTTCGGTGATACTGATTTGGAGTCGATACCCAGCGTATCAAAATCAGCTACAAAACCAAGGTAAATGCAAAAAACAAAAACAATAATCATTGTGTTGTTTTTTTTTCAAATATTTTTATTTTTCGAAATTATTTTGTTTTTCTAGGGCTCGTTCATCTGTAACCACACTTAATAAACAAAATCAAAAATATTCACAAAGTGCATATCATTTGGATAAAATTTCAAAACCAGTACATTCTTATAAAACAACACCAAGAAGTAATTCATTGCAAAATTTAGATGATGGCGTAGATGAACTTGATAGACCACGACGAAGACATCATTCACGTTCAAGAAATTTAGATGATATTTCAGAAAGTGGTTCAGATACGGAAGTACAAAAAGAGAATATCCGTTATTCTAGTACTCCAAAGAAGCCACCAAGAGATTTTAAGGAGAATGGTGTTATTGGTGGCGGTGGTAGTGGTGGTGATAATAATGTTTCAAAATATTATTATGATCGACAAACAACAACAATGATCCGTAAAAGTACCGATCGAGATTCAAAATCACCAGGACGACATTTAGATTTGCCAGATTCTACAGCAACTAGAATTGAATTCACTAGAAAACCACCACCAGGACCACCAAAACCAGCAAGAAGTATGGATCGAAGACAAAGTTATTCACGGTAAGACAAAAATTGAAATGTTTTTTTAGCTTGTAAATTTCTAATTTTTTTTTTATTCGTAATTTTTATAGAGAAAGAGATCGTTTACACGATAGTTCTGGTACAGAAGGTGATTCAAGTTTACCAAGTCAACGTAGCGTTGTTTATTTACATGCTACAACTGTTGGTGCCATACCCCAGCCATATCATTTAAATGCACGTCGTCGTGCAATGTCCAGAGAAGAACTTAGATCAAAAAATAAAATTCAACAACAACCAATGACACGGACTGTATCAAGATCTGTATCAATGTTGGCTCCATGGAAACCTAAACATCCTAATGAAGGATACGAAATAAATTATTCACAAGAAATACCCGATAATACAAAAGTAAGTAAATTAAAGAAAAAAAAATGATCATTAAAAATTAAGAACATGAAAAAATCAAATTTAAGAAGAAACATTTCATTTTATAGAACAATAAAATATCAACGATGCCACGTAAACAAAATGCAACAGCTAAAAGGATAATAACACAACAACAACAACAACAAAAACATCAGCAAGATACATCACAACGTTCATCACGTCCAAAATATAAATCATCATCAAAAGATGATCTATCATCATTACGTAATTCATCAATAACAAGTGGAGCATCTAAGTCAGGTTTATCAATTGGTAATAATCATCATAGAAATGGTTTAGATAAAGGATCTAATTCAGATCTTCGAAAGGATTATACAATGAATCGTCGTAGAATTAAGTAAAAAAAAAGGATTAAAAATAAAAAGAAAAAAAAACAAAAAACAAAAATACAAAAAAAAAAACTGGAAATTTAAAATAAAAAAAATACAAAAAGAAAAACAACACAGTAGAAATTAATTACTAATAGCAAAGAAAAAGGATGAAAAATTTAAAAAAAAAAATAGCAAAAGGATTTTTATTTTTTTTCATTTTTATTTTTTTTCATTTTTTAAAATCACATAAAGTTTTTTTTTTTTTTTTTTTTGAATTAAACACAAAACGAATCAGTTTTGGTGCTACATTTATTGTTATTTTTTCACACATTTCATCATCAGATTTTTTTTTTTTTAATTGTTATAACAGGAAATATCAATTGAATTTTTAAATAATCCTTATTGAATAAATTTAAAAGAAAAATATAAGAAGAAAAAATTCTAATCAATAAATATTAAAAAATAATAAAAAAAAAAAAAACCAACAAGCAATTAATACATAGGAAATTTAAAATAGAGAACAATAATAATAATAATAATTAATAATAATTAAAAAAAAAATAATTAATAATTATAATAATAATAATAATATTGATTAAGGATATCCGAATATCTAATTTTGTGTGTACATATTTTTTAAAAATGACACTTAAATTTACATATATAAAAATTTTTCTTGTACTTATAAAAAAAAAATGTTTTGTAGCAATTTAAAAAAGCTTCTTAACGTAAGAAAAACCAATTCAAAAAGGTTTTTATTTTAATTTTCTTTGTTTTTTTCTTTTTTAAAAAAAAAAATTATTATGTATCGGAAAAATTCATTATAAATGATTTTTCTTCTTTAAAATTTTTAAATTTTTAACTTGTAAAATTTTTATTTTCTTCTCTTTAATTTTTTTATCTATCAGTCTTATTTTTTTTTGTTTTTGTAAGAAAATTTATTGTTTAAAATAAAAAATAAATTTAAAAAAAAAAAATGGAAGCAATGTGAAAAAGTTTTTAACACAAAAAAAAAATTAAATGTTTTTATTTTTCATTTTAAAATTGGAAAAAAAATCAAAGTAAAATATAAAAAAAATCCCCTGTAAATTTTTCATTTCGATTGCGGCATCAAATCTGCTGATGGTTGATTCTTTTTTTTTTTTTGTACAACGAATTATTCTAAGTGTTTAGTATTTATTAAAGTTTAGACAGCACAAAATTAAATTTGTAGCTGGTGCAGTGGTATTACCGTGGACTGTGTGTTATAGCTGGTACGCGGGTTCGACTCGGTTGACCGTCGTTTTTAAATTTGAGTTTTTTTCATTCAGTATATGACACAATCATTTATATTCATGTTTGGCAGATGAAATACTAACTAGAGTATGGCTCAGAGGTTCTACCAATGTACTAGTACCGCCAAGTTGAAGAAATTCTCGGGTTCGAATCACACCAAGCCCTAGCCTCGAAAAAAAAAGTCATCATCAGCAACCTTTGTTTTTATAAAGGAGAAGGGATTGTTAAAGAAGCTGATGATAAGAGGGGGGGAGGGGGAAAGGAGGAAGAAAAAGAGAAAGAGAAGGACATAAAAAAATCCTACTTTTCGTTTTGGGTTTTTGAGGGAGGGGAAGGGGGGATTTAAAAAATAAATAATTTTTTTTTCTTTCTTCTTTCCTTTTTTTTTACTTTTTTTAAAGCAAGGACTTTTTTCCAACTGACAATTTTTTTTCATATTTTACAAAATAAAAAACCAATTTAAAAATAAAAGCGTTTTTTTTATTTTATCCTTTTTAAAAAATATTTTAAAAAAAATTTTTATGACAAAAAAAATTTCAAGAAAAAATCAAGGCAAATCTATGAATTCTCAAAAAATGCGACCTTTGGACCTCTTTTTCTCGGCCCCCTGGAGAGGTAGGTCCTCGAAACTTTACTACTTTGTTGAGGCCCATCCAAGGAGTAATCCTTAAAAGTTTCAAGGGTCTAGCTCCCCAGGGGGCCGAGAAAAAGAGGTCCAAAGGTCGCATTTTTTGAGAATTCATAGATTTGCCTTGATTTTTTCTTGAAATTTTTTTTATCACAAATTAAATTTTTAAATTCGAAAATTTTAAAAATGAACTTAAAAATTACAGAAAAGTATCAGGCGCTCATAACTTGCAGCAAGCAATTTTTTTTTTTAAAAAAAACAGTGTTACCGTTTTTGGTAAAATATAAAAAAATTTAAAAAATGATACCGATACTCACTAATAGGTGACACTAAAATCTGGTTTTTGAAAAAAATTTTAAACCTTTTTACTGATACTCACTAATAGATGTCACTAAAATCAATCTCTAAAAAATTATTTATAAATGAAAATAACTTAAAAATTACAGAAAAGTATTAGGCGCTCATAACCTGCAGCAAGAAATTTTTTCGTTTTGAAAAAACAGTGCTACCGTTTTATGTAAAATAGTTTTTCTAATAGAAAAATTTAAAAAAAAAATTTTTTTTTGAAGTACATAGTTTTAATCTGAAAGAGTGAAAATTTATTTTTTATTTTCTCTTTTTATCAAAGTTTTTTATGTTGTCCATAATTTACTTGGCCACAGGGTGTCCGGTTTAAGGTGTTAAAAAATTTAACCACAGATAGGTGTTTCCGAGACAAGCAAAAAATCGTATGAGAAGTGGTTGATAATCTCAACGATTTCCGGGATACGGGTGGTTAAAAATGTTTGCAACTTTTTTAATGAAACACTCTGTATCTTTGTTGTCGTTTATTGTAGAGCAATGATATGCATACTTAACGAAAGAGAAGCCTTTGCCGTTTCAATTAACATACGCTCCATCTCTTCTGCCTCTCATCCAAGAAGTTATTAGCGATCAAAATCAAAAATTTGCAACTTTTCACCTTTATATAACTAATAGCAAGTACATGTGTTTAGCTTTCGCTATACCTATCGAACGCTATCAAACGAAAAAACATTTGTTCGTTACTGTTTGAAACCCCGTACACATTAACACAAAAATCAGAGAACGAAGACAAACGAATATGACCACATATGTGCTAGGATTTTCAGTTAGCTTCGAACGCTACGATATGGTACTAAACGGCTTTGTTTGCCTTCGTTTTCTGTACTGTACACACTTTGTAAATTTCGTTCTTTTGCTAGCATTCATTCGGTTTTTTGTGCTATCGTTTTAAATGCCGTCCAAATAAAAAGGACACGCAAACAAATGTTCAAATAGTATCCTTTCAATTACAATTATTAACAACAACAAAATTTCTAAAAGGAAAACATTAATTGTTTTACATTTGGAATGTACAAATTATTATTTTTATTTATTCATTTATTATTTTTTGTTTTATTTGTTTTTTTTTTTCTTGTTTGTTTGTTTTTTATTTATTTATTTATTTAATATTATTTTTGAAGATTCATTAACCCCTGATAATAATAATAATTATGTATATTCGTAATAATAATAATAATCTTTACATGATTTTGTTAATTCATAGTTCATACGCATAATTTATGCTTCTTTTTTTATTTTTTTTTTATTAATTTTAAATTAAATATTGGTTGTTTTTTGTTTTTTTTTTAAATTTTTTTTTTGTGTAATTATTAAATTTTTTTTTATTTATATTTCACTCTTTCAACATTTTTTTTTTCTTTTGTATACATTTTTTGTTAGTGTGTGTGAATTATAAATTGTTTTTTAGTTTAGTTTTTTTTTTTTTTTCTTTCTAGTAAATATTATTTTTATTAAACAATAAATTTGTTTTTCAACACACATATGACAATATATAGTATATATGCGAGATTATAATTCATAAAATACAGTTTTTTATATATTTTTTTTTTCATTTATTTTAATTTTTTTTTTTTAAGTTTTTATTTTAATCAATGTTTTAAGGTTATGTTTTTTCTAAACTGTTCTTGTGTATGTTTTTTTTTTTTTGTAACTTTTTTTTTTCATTTTTATTTTTTTTTTTGAATTGTAACACACGCTCCAACTTGGTTGTACAACCTTGTTTGTCAACCAGGTTGTACGCTTTATAGACAACCTTTGACACGTTCTCAAAAAATCAAAAATTTTTAATTTAATCCGATCGTTTGACAAACTTGAAAATTGGTCTACCGACCAGCCTACACATTATACAACCTTAATCCAATTCAACCAGATTTTAAAAACTCCGTGTGTACGTAGCATAAAAGAAATATATAATTCAGAAAAATTCCCCATAAAGATCGATTCACACACATTCTCGTCCTCGATTCTGATCTCAAATCATATACAAACATGTTAAAATACCTAAATCTTGGATGGCAACACGCGATGTGTTTCAATCGACTTTTTAATTGCTGAATCGATTGAAACAATTTCCATGCTGCCATCCCTGATCGGACGCACTAGAACCTGATCGGATTTTTTGTGAATCGATCATTAATTTTATTAATTGTTTATTGCATAAATTTGCTGTACTACATGAAAATTCATAAGAACTAAAACAAACAAAACAAAAAATCATAAAAATAAAATTTGTTCTTGTTATATTTTTTTTTTGTTCTAACTTCCTGTCTACATAGGCAATCCCCATCATAACTTTTTCTTAATTCTCTTTTCTTCTCTTTCTTTTTTTTTTTTCAAAAATAACTAATTAACAATAATTATTATCTAAACTATAATAATGATGATTAATATAGTTAATTAATATGTAATTTATAATATGTATAATTTTTTTTATATTTATATTTTGTGATTGATTCCCTAAATAATATTATTCACTAATTTAAAACACAATAATAAACATGTGAGTGTCTTCAAAAATGCAGTGATACAATCATGATGCAGATTCCATGAGTTGAAGTATGTATGTAACTAATTTCGACTTGTTAATTTCGAGTTTTTTATGGCTGAATTTCAAATTTAGCTTACACAAGTCGAACAAAGATGGTCGAAATCAAGTTCCATACTTTCACTCCAGCTTAGAACAAAATCTTTGTACGCGGAATTGCTCATCATGGTTTACTCACTGCATTTTTGAAGATACCATTCATCTTCGAAAACGTTTCAAGATCGTGAATAGATAAAATTCAGCTTAGTGTTTTGATATACTGAATTTCATTAAATTACCCATTGTTTAGGGTTTTCGAAAATGCACAAAAACATGTTAAAAATGACATTTTTAATAAAGTAAAAAATAAAAAAAAACATCAAAATTGCAAAAAAAAAATTTTAAAAGAAAAATACTAGTTCAATTTCGAATTTTTTTTGAGTTAATTTTCGAATTTAGAACTTTTTAATAACTTAAAGTTTTTCATTTTAAAATCAAATAAAAAACAACAAAAAAAATACTAAAGATATTGGGAGCTATTCTGTGTGTTTCTGCTAATTTGACATTCTGCTAACTTTCATATAAAATTTTGACAGCTCTTAAAAAAATCTGCTAAGACAAAAATTGGTATTCTGTATCAAAAAATTAACAGAAAAACCTGCTAACTTTTCTGCTAACTAGCAGGTGCTATTTTCGAGTTCGTTATCGTTTAAGTTTTCTGCTAACTTCTGTCATTTTTAAGTTTTGGTACATAAATACTAAATATAATAAAATGGATTATTTTTTAAATGTTAATTACACAAATCTATATAAATAAATATGAAGTAATTAACTTGATTTTCATTTTTTTTTTCATTTTTATTTACAAATTTATTCAATTACAAAATTTAAACAACAGATAGTGTATAAGCATTGGTGGTTGTAACAACTTCTGTAAACATGTTTATTTACATATTTTTATAACGGTTTAAATTACATCTGAAGTTTGACTCGACCAATTGTAACTATAGTGTGAGTGTATTATCCTCTTGGTAAAGTTATTTTAGATGATTCTTATACCGAGCTGGGAAAAAAATATTCCAATATTTTAAAACGATCAAAAAAAAAAAAAAAAAGAACTGGTTTAACTACCTAGTGTAGAAAAGCAAAAACTTTCTTTAAAGTGACATTTGTTAGCAGATTTCGAATTTCTGTTGACAGCTTCTTAAAGATTTCGAAAAATACTTGTGACCAGAATACGAATTTTTAAGAATCTGCTACCATCTCAACCTGCTAACTTTCTTAGCAGAAAAATTCGCTAACTAAAGAATGAGTACAGAATAGCTCTGATTATTTCTAAACGAAATATCAAATTCGAAGTTTCGATTGAATTTCGAAAATGAGTATATGCATCTATAGAGCTCTAGGAATATGTACATATGTATGTAATTTGTTTATTTTAAGTGTTTAAAGTACATTTTCGAAAACGTAAGACTATCGTCAATTGATGAAATTCAACAATTAAAAAATTTAAAATGAATCTCATCAACGTTTTCGAAGAAACACAAGTTTCTTAAAGTTTATTTAAAAAAAAAAAAAAACGACTGAAAAACTGGGGTGAAAGCACGTTGTTTCAATTGACTCAACAATCATTGGATAATCAATTCAACTATCAATAAGTCGACTGAAACAACTTACATGCTTCTTCCCTAGAATGTTCTAATTTTTTTTACGTCCCACTTTTTTGTTTCTACAACGCTGAAATTTCAATTTTTGTTTCGAAAATAATATCTAATTAAAATGATGCGATACTTTATCGTTTGATAAAATCTTAAATAATTTCAATTATCATAATTATTCGATCAGATAAAGAATATATTTTTTTCTAACTTAAAATAGGGCTTTTTTCTGTACAACAATTTGTTCTTTTGTCGATAATTTAAATTATGTAATTTATAATTACAATTTTTTGCTTGTTTTTTAAAGCTTTTTTTTTCCTTGGTTTTTTTTTTATTTAGTTGACTTAAGGCTAAAAACAATATCTATATAATTTTTTACTCTTTAATTAGTTTTTGTTTTTTTTATTATACACATCATCAACCACAGTTTTGCTAATTTACACAACAACAACAAAAAAGGACAAAAAAACTGAAACTGAAAAAATTTAAAACAAAAAACCCCAAATCATTAAAAATCCTTGAATATTAGCAACTTGAAAAAGAAAAAATCTCATTAATTTTTTTATTTAAAAAAAATTGTATTGTATTGGCACGTGATTTCTATTTATTTATTTATTTTTTTTTTCAACTTTTCATATTCGAAAATTCTGAATTATTTTAAAAAATAGACAAAATTCTAAAGTAACACACTATGAATTGTGTAAAATTGATGAAATATATAGGTATAGAGAAATATGTATATTTATTATATTTAATTGTGTTTTGAGTAAATTTTATTTTTTTCGAAGTTGCTAAAATTCGATAATAAAGGGAAAATATTCAAAAATGCAATGATACATAATCATGATGCGACTTGAAACTTTTATACGTTGAACTGTAGTTGCAACACTGCATTTTTGAATATTAGTTGAATTCCTAAACGTCTTACGACCGTCTTTTTACAATGTCAAAAGTTCCAAAACATGAACTATTCATAAAGCATTCCGTTTTAAAACTCAAATGTAATTTTTTTACAACATCAAAATCAAGCAACTTGCGCATCGTGAATAATTATGATGCTACTTAACGCAATATGAATTTTTTTCAGCAATGTATCATGATTGTCATATTGCAATCACGATACAAAGCAAATATACGTTTGAGAATACAGCCATGCCCCAAAATTCAATTTTCTGCTGAAACAAAAAATCTTTTTTTTTTTCAATTCGAAATCAAAACAAAAAATGTTAAAATCTTCAATGATATCACTTATTCTGATTATCACTACGTTTAATTTACGTAACGTATTGATAATCAGAATTAAATCTAACAAAAGCCAAAAGAAAAAAAAAGAAACGAAAACAAAAACACAATGAAATCAAGATAAAAATATTGTGCAACACCACTTTTTTTTTGTTTTTTGTTCGATATAATCAATTAATATATATTTTGCAATTAATTCCATTGTAACATTTTAATTAACTTTTCAATTTAAGCTTTCTTTTGAATATTTAATACTTTTTTATACTTATTGTAATTAATGACTACTTGTCCTTAAATATTTAATTCGAAATTTCTGATTACTTTTTTTTCACATAAATTTACAAATTAGTTCCCCTTTAATGTTGTGAACCATTTAACCATTTGTTTTTCTTTGATATCAGATTTTTCATTGTGACCAAATTGTTCATGGTGAATTTCTTGTTTTATCAAATTTACAATTTTGAAAATTAAAAAAAAAAACGAAAAAAATGTATAATTAAACATTACACGTAATTTTTATAATCTAAAAACTCTATTGGATATTATTTCGATTATGAATTTCAATTGATTTCGAACGAAAATCATTTCATTGTCACTTTAATAATCGCAGATTAAATTTTGAAAGAAATAGAAAGATAAGAATTTTCATTCGAATACGAATAATTTGAAAAATTTTCAATATTTCTGAAAAATAAATCTTTTTAGCATAAAACAACACACAAAGAATAACATTTTCCTTTTTTTTTTAATCTTAAAAGAAGTTTCGGTGTTCTCGAAAATGCCGTGATACACAATTCAGCTTAATACACTGAATTGCGTATCACGACAACATCACTGCATTTTCGAAAACACCGTTTATGTATTATTTTCTTAATTGTGCCTTAATCCGCTCTTTTCTGAAAAATTCAAAAACTAACCAAAAAATTCTTTGAAATTTTCGTATTTATTACATCAGTTTTTCTTCTTTATTTTGGTCTATTACAGACAAAAAATACATAAACATGAGTTTTCCTTTCAATGTTAAAGAAAATCAACATTTTTTTCAGTTTAACTGTTTTTTTGCTTGTTTTTAAAGAAATTGAAAACCTTAAAATTCATGAGAACATGAATGTAATTTTTGTAACAACCTTGGAGTGAAATCTTCCAAATTTCGAAAAAAAAAATTTTCGAACTCTTTCGAAATATCGAAAAAAAGAAATTAACAGAATTATTCAAATTGATATTTTGAAGCAACTTAACAGTATATCCATTCCACAAAGTTACACAATCATAATGCATAATTCACAACATAAAATCTGAAATTTCACAGCATAAAAGTTGAATTTCACAGAATGATTGCATTACTGAATTCACTCAAAATTTCCTTTCAAAATTGAATTTTAACTCAACTTTTTTTTAATGGAAATTCAAAAAACTCAATTATAGTCAATTTGAAAAAAAAAAAAAAAGAATTCATCACAAGATTTATTGTGCTGAATTATTTTTTTTTAATCGACGATCATTTGAATTTCTTTTTGAATTCAATCTTGTTTTTAATCACAAATATCGTACAATTTTCTGAAATTTATTTTTAAATTTCTTCAAAAGAAAAAAAAATAAATAAAACAAACTCTTCTTTATAATAACTGAAAGCTAATTCAACAACAACAAAAACAAAAAAAAAGAAATTAAATGATTAACAACAAATTTAATACTTTTTTCTTCAATTTCGTTCCTTCTTTCAATATTTTTTTCTTATTCTATGAGAATCCTTTCTTCCTAATCCAAAAAAAAAAAAGAAAAGAAGAAATCACAAATCATTTGTTTTTCGTTTGTTTGTTTTTTTATTTCCTTTTTTTTTAAGTTTTCCTTATGTTTTTTGTTTTTGTATTTCCTTTGATTTAATAAATTTGTTTGTTTTTATTTTTTCCTAAACATAAATTTTGCTAAAATAAAATTAAAATTTAGTAGTTTTACTTAATAAAAATCAAATTTACATGTTTTTTTTTTTTTAAATTTATTTGTTTTTTTTTTTTAATAATAATAATAAAATAATAACAAAAAGAATAATATTGTTGGTTTTTTTTTAATTTTTTTTTTCTTCTGCAAAAAAAAATAAAAATATTTTTCTAAAAATAATACAAACATACTTTCTTTTCCACTTTGTTTCTTTTTTCCTTTAAATTAAAAAAAAAACAATAAATTTACATAATTAAGAATTCAATAAGAGTAAATTAAAAAATAAAGCCTTCTCTCTTCTTCCCACTTATTATTTCTTCATTATTTTTTGTTTGTAGTTTTGTCTTTTATTTTATTTTTTTTCAAATTTTATTCTTTTTTACTTTTCAACTATACACAAAATATTCTATTATTGAGACTTTGTTGTGGACACACAAAAAAAAAAAAAATTAAATGAAAAAAAAATTTGGAGAAAAAAAAAACGTGTGTACAATTAATAAAAAAAAAAACAAATATAACACATTTTTCACAATCAGATTTAAACAAACGATGAACGACATAAGAAAATGTCTCGTTAAAATAATAATTTAAAAAAATAAAAACATATCTCAATTATAAATTGAGAAGGAAATTATTATATATATATTTTTTTTTTTTGAAGGAGAAAAGAGTATACATAACGAGATTTTACAATCAAATGTACAATTTATAACGAATAATTACCGTTTTTATGACGAAGAACGAAAACGATATTTTACAATTCTTTTATTTTTTTTTTGAAATTCATTTTCGAAACATTAACACAATTTTTTTGGTTGTTGTTGTTGGTCAAATTGAATCGAAATAAATTGTCGATAATGAGAATTGTGTGGGTGTATAACAAAAAAAAAAAATAATAATAATTGAAAATTTGAAGAACAAAGTAAAATAAGATAATGTATTTTGCGAATTTTTCTAAGTGATTTGTTCTTCTTCTTCTTCTTATCCTTATCCTTATCCTTGATATTTCTTGTTATTTATCATTTAATTTAATTACTGTATTTTGAAATTTATTCAATTAATAATTTTTTTTATATTTTAAATGGTTTTTCGTTAAATTTTTAACGATTTTATTTTGTGTGGTTAGTATGATTGATTTGATTGGTGGTGAATTTTGAAAATTATTGTGGTGGATAACCATTTTTTTTTTCATTGTTGTTTTTGTTTTTATTTTTATTCTTTATTGTTGTTGCCCCCTTTTTTTATTATTATTATTTTTATTTTATTTTTAAATTATTATTTTTAATATACAATTTTTTCTTGTTTGTTTGGTTTTTTTTTTTTTTTTTAATTTAAATTTTATTTGTAATCTTTTCTTTTTTATTTTTAATTTAAATTTTATTTTAAATGATAACGATGACTTATTTACTTTGTTTGTTTTGTTTTTTTTTTTTATTTTTACATATATAATTTCCTTTTAAATTTTTTTTAATATTAATAATAATGAATCTTATGTAAGTTTTTTTTTGTGTTTTTTTTTTATAATTTTAATTATATTTTTTATACTTTTTTTTTGCATTTTATTTTTCTCACTATTTTTTTTTTTTTGTATGACTTATAGAATATATGAAACTTCTTACTATATAATATAGCAACACAAAAAAAAAAAAATTTTTAATTAATTATTACACCTTTTTTTCATTTTTTTTTGTAAATTTAAAGATTATTTATATAATTTTTCTTAAATTTCTGATTATTTATAATTTAAATGTGTGTGTGTTTTGTTGTTTTGTTTTTCTTTTTTTTTTTTTGTTGTTTGTTATTTATTAAATTTATTTAAATTATTTGTAATTTTTTGTATTTTTTTTTTTATTTATTTGTTTGGCTATTTATTTTGTGTACAGGTAAATAGCAACAATTAAACCGTACAGACCCAATACTTCAGCAAAAATAAGAATTAAAATCATACCAACGAATAAACGTGGCTGTTGTGCTGTACCTCGTACACCAGCATCACCAACAATACCAATTGCAAAACCGGCTGCTAAACCAGAAAAACCAACAGCTAATCCAGCACCCAGATGAATAAAACCCCTATGAATTTTTAATTGAAAATAGAAAGAATTATTTTTTAAAAAAATGAAACATTTTAATTTTTTTTTGTTGATATTTTAAAAGATTTTAGGATAACAAGTACGCACAAGTACAAATCTTGAAAGTCAAATTTTCATGAAAACGTTCTTCAAGACTTGTTTTCTCTTGTTGTCAAAAATCTGTTATCTTTTCTTTTTTAAATTTAAACTTACTTATATAAGGAATAAGTAGTAGATTCTCCTAATGAACCTGCAATTAAAACTGCTACTACAAGACCATAAATAGCAATAATACCCGCCATGACAACAGGAATAATTGATTTCATAATCAATTCTGGTCTCATTACTGACATAGCTGCAATACCGGTTCCTGATTTTGCTGTTCCATATGCAGCTCCAAGAGCTAAAATATAAAACAAGAAGTAAAATAAACGATAATATATATTTTCAAGAGAACGAAAATTAAATTCTATACAAAAAATGAAAACGGAAAACACTCATTAAATATTTAACACTAACATTTTCCTTTTCGACGATATTACAATTTTATCGAACAGAAAATGTATTTTTGTATTTTTTTCTTCATAATTCTATTTCGGGTTACATATCAAATTAATTATGACCCTCTTCAATTATTTTGATTATTTCATGTAACAGAAATTATTGAAATTCAAGGATTTAAAGAATTTTAAGTGAAAATAATTTTTAAAAGATTAGAAGTTGGATATTTTTGGTGGAAACTTGAATTTACACATTTACACTTAATTCAGCAGTTTTTCCAACACGGTAAACAATAATTATGACTGAAGATAATCATAATAAAAAAGATTGTATCTATGTGAATTTTGGATTAATAATTCGAACTTACTAATTTTAAGAAGGATTTTCGGAAAATATATACAAATAGAGAGCTGTATAAGATCTTTGGTAGAATTAGCAGGCTCAGATGGGTGCCACACATCAACAGAAGAGAAGAAGATAATATAAGCAAAAGATTACTTGAAAGTCGTATAGATAACAAGAGACCAAAGGGAAGAGTTAGACACCGATGATGGTGCTAATTGAAAAACGATATCTAAATGTTGAAGATTGAAAGAAGAAAACCAAAGACAGTGAAGGTTGAAGGAAGATCCTGAATGAGGCTAAGGACCTTTTTAGGATCGTAGTGCTATAGAAGAAGAAGTAGAATTCGGGCTTACATGACCTTTTTCTGCACGTAGAATTCAAGCAATTTGGTGTTTTACATAATTATGAACGAGAATTTAAAATCTGAGTTGAATTTATTAAAATTTTTCGCCGTACAAATATTCTGAATTTTAGCTTATAATTCTTATTGGATTTCTGCATTTTCAAATTTTTTCAAAAAACCGAATTTAGACTAAAATAAAACTAGAAACATTCATCAAAATCATTAACCTGAGAAAGGTTGTGTTTAAAAAAATTATACAAATAACAAGGACTCCTCAAAATAATGAACTCATCTACTTTTACAATCTTTCAATTTTCTATAAAAAAAAATATTTTTTTAAAAATTAAATACGATTTTAATTCGAATTTGAATTCAAAATTAAAATCCAAATTCCTTCTTAAAGTTAACATTTATCTCATTAGATAATAATTTAAGACCACATGTTATGTCACATGATTTGAAATTTTACTTTAAAAAAAAAAAAACCGCTTTTTCATCAACAAATTATTAAGTAACAAGTTATTTTTTAATTCTTAAAAATTAAAGACAATTAAATTGTTTTATTTTTCTATAAATAATTATTATCTATAAATTCCAATAAAGAATTAAAAGCTTAAAAACCATTTTTTTTTACGAATTAAAAGGCTACTTTTACTTTTTGAATATTTTACAAAAAAATTTGATAGGTAATTTAAATTTAAAAATTTCATTCTAGAATAAAATTTAAAAAACAAGATGGGCAATAATAAAAAATAATTTAAAAAATAATAAAAAAAAAAAAATACCAATTAAAATTGATTGTACACTATTGTCTTAGTATAAAAATGCATATATATTTTTTTTTCTTCTCTCTATTATTATCATTTTCATTGTATTACGTTAAAAACGTTCAAAGAATTTCAATAAATAATCTGTTATCTTACATTTTTTTTTCCGTTTCATTTCATTTTATTTCATTTTTTTTTTTTATTAAATATGACGATAAGGTCGATAAGAAAAAGTATATAGAAAATAGGTATGTATGTGAAGTATTTAGTTAACAAAATACAAAATTTTTCTTTTCTTCTTCTTCTTCTTGTTACTTTCAATCATCTGACATCATTATAAAATTTTTATGTACACCTACCCCGATTAAATTTATTCAAAAAAAAAAAAAAAAAAAAAAAAAAAAGCAAATAAAAAACCATGTGACACAAAAGTCTGTCTATCATACAAGATCATGTACTTGTGTTCACAGGTATATTTAATATAATGTGTACCTATGTACATACATACTTATTATATTTATTATATTCAGGTGTTTCATACAAATGAAAAAAAAAATAATAATTATTAAGTATGGAAGACCGTGAAAAAAAAAAATAAAAAAATAAAATAACCTCGTTAATTTCCTTAAATCCGTAAAATTGAAAAAAACAAATTGTTTTTTTTGCCGTTCGCACACATTTCGGTTCATTTAATTTTTAAATTAAATTTTAATAAAAATGGCATACATAATTTGAAGCTTGTGATTTCGTTAAAGATGAGTTTTATTTAGATTTTTTTTTTTTTTGTTCAAAACGCTTATCACGTGACAATAAATTTAATCATATGGTTTTTTAACATGTTTTTTTCTTTTCTTTTTTTTGATAGGTTAAAAAAGTTGTATTTTTTTAAAAAATTTTCTTCTAAAGTAAAAATAAGTTTGAAATAAAAATATTGAGAATTTTCCATTCGTGAATGAAATTCCAATAAGATATGCAACATTTATTGGCATTTTACAATATATATTCTTCTTTTATATGTGTTTTAACCCATTTTATGTGTATTTGTGGGCGTTAACTTGTTTATCGTCTAATTTTCTGCATTTATTAATTTATTATTATTTCTTTTAAAAGAGTTAATTAAATACACAATAACCTTTGATCTCAAATAGTAAATACTTTAAAAATTTAATTGAGTTTTTGAGAATTTTTAATGGTGTAAATGTTCTTGTAAATTTTCTGATTTTAAATAAAAATCAAATATTGATGGAGTTTTTGGATTTGTTCTTGTAATATTCGTGAAATCTTATATCCTTAAAAAGTCCCTTATTTTACAACAGAAAACGAATAAGAATGTGATTGTTTTTTTTTTTTTAAATTAATTTTAAAAAAAAAAAAATTTCTGTTTGATCTTTAAAAACCAGATTACATGAATTACAACAATTTTCTTCTCTTTTCTCATCTCATTTTTCACTCATACACGAAAAAATCTTTTATTATTTAAAAAAAAAAAAAAAAAAAAAAACAATTCTTAACAATTTGTCGAATTAATTATGTGAATTGAATAAATATAAGAAAAAAGTTTTAAAAAATTCATGACACATCATAACCAGTAATCGAAAACCAGCTATATAATATATAACAACCATCGGTACTTACTTATTTATCATGATTCATGGAATTCATTATGTTTCAATTATTATATTCAGTCAGCCAGTACAAGACTATCAAGTTATTTGTTGTTTTTTTTTTTCATTTTTCTCTCATACTTAAATTACTAGCTAATATATGTTTCGTAACAACACACATGATTTAAAATGTTGTTTCTTTTTTCCCATTTTTATCAGATTAAAAAAAAATTATCTGTTCCTATTTTTCTAAAAAAAATTTTCCATTATCTTACTTATAATTAACCCTTTTTTTTTTCTAAAAGTTCCTTATTTTATTTATTTTTTTTTTCAATTTCTTACTACAATTTAATAGACAAAAATATATACGAGTACATATATATATTCAAAGTCCTTTAAAAATCAATAATTTTCTGGTTAAAAAAGGAAAAAAAAAAAAGAAAAATTGAGGGAGGATTCACCATCATCATCATCACCTCACAAACTTGAAGGAAAATTTAATAACGTCACTAAATACTAAAAAAAAAATATATATAAGTAACATTATGTATAGATTTGGACTATTTTAGAGTACATATATGTAAGTATAGTACCCATGTAAAGTGTACTATACATTCCTCTTAATATGGTATAAAAATATTAAATAGGAGAATAAGAAAAAAAAAAAACAATATAATAATTTTTATTTTCAGCATGAAATGAAGTATGGAAAACAATAAGAATAAAATATATAAAAAAAGAGTAGATTTTTAGAAAAATATAAAAGGACAAGAAAAAAAAAATACATAGTGCACTTTTAGAGCATTTTCATTCATACAACGCGTATACGTAAACTCTATAATTTTTTTTTTTTTGCCCTCATCACGAACACACATCCACGCAGTGTAATTTTTTACGCGAATTAGCGACAGCGCACCAACAAATCTCCACTCACACATTATTAGAGAGTAAAAAAAAAAAAATTCTCCTATATGAAAAAAAAAAAATTCGAAGAAAAATTTTTTTTACGGGGTTTTTAACTTTTTACCGTTAATATTTAATTTTTAGATTATTGTTTTGCAATTTTTTGTTTTTAGAAAAACATGAAAAATAATTCTAATTTGCACATGAAACATTTTTCTATGCTTTTTTTTTTCTCTCATTGAACACATATATGAACTTTATTTTTTTTTTTGCAAATCTAAAGTTTTTGCACTTTCAACATTAAATTTTTGTGATTTTTCATTTTTAAACAACATTATCATATTTTTTGGATTATTTTAAATGATTTTCATCTTACCACTAAAAATAATCGCTGATGCAGCTCCCATAACTCCAAAGAATGGTGAATAAATTGGATTTTCTGAGGTGGCCATTTTTTCTGTATGTGATTTTCGTTTTTTTTTTTTCTAAATTAAAAAAAATATATTTCTTATCTTTTCTCTAGAAGTTTTTTCTTTTTCCTTCTACTTTATGCTTGTCCTCCTTTCTTTTTTCGAAGTGTATTTTTAGGATTTCCTTTTTTTTTATTTTTTTTTAATGGAAAATCCTTGATTTTGTTATTCTTAGAGACTAAAAAATCAACACAAAACACTCACTTTAATTAAATATTTTAAATTTAATTTGAATAGAAATACTTTTTTACTGCAGAAAAATTGAATTTTTTTCTTTACTACTGAAAAATAAAAACCAACAGACTTTCTTAACTGATGTCAAATGGATGTGATCCACTCATCAAAAAATTTATATTCAATTTCAATTTTTTTCAACCAACTCGCTCGATACAACAGCTTCTTGCTCAATGAAAATTCACAATTCAAGTAATTCGAAAAAACGATATATAAAATAGCATTTTTTCTTAAGAATGTAGTTGTAATGGGTCATATGACATGCGAGAAAGTCATAATGAATAGAAGAAATTTTTTAATTGGTTCAAATTTTAATAAACTGTCAAAATTGACCAATCAAAATTTAGCTTTTATAAAAAACAAGATGGCTGTAAAAAGAGAATTGAATTATTCACAATATGATAATACATTTCAAAACAAATGTTAATGAATTTTTGAAAAATATTAATTTTCATAAAAAATATTTAAAATATAATTTAGAAAAAATTTGTAAAATTACTTAACGGTTAAATTTGAGCTGCACAAGCAAAATTCTTCATCAATTCATTAAAAATTTCATTAGAATAGTTTAGTTTGGGTACACCCGGATTTGAATTTGTTAAATGGTACAAAAATTAAAACTTCCGTTACTGTTACCAGCGTATCGAAAACAAACGCGTTAACTAACGCATGCAATCATGCAACATTTGTTCCAAACTTCAACGCGTGATATTTAAAAGCTGTGATTTTGCATTATCTTATGACTGCGTTGCACAGATCACATATTTTTGTTATTTGCAAAATAATTCTATTGCGATTTACATACAGATAATTTACAGTTACAGTTACGACTTCAAGATCATCTAAATTTGCTGTTTGTCCATACCATATGGACACCTTACGTCGAAAAAATTTTGAAATCCTGATTAATAATGGTTTCACCATGGGTGGTGAAATCGGAAAAATGTTAAAAGTTTACTTCAAAGTGTTCACAATAAGCACTTTTTTTTCAACGGTCGTTTAAAAGCAAGAAAACACAGCTCTTGTTTTGTTGTTGTCATTTCATTGGTCTGTCAAAATAAAACGTGAATCTTGATCATTCCGGTGAATTGGGAGAAAAATAAATTATTATTAAATAATTTTTTGTATGTTTTAAAAAAATGTCTTACACAACAAAATTTGTTCGTGCAATAAGCTCATATTCTCGAATTTATCGACGTACTTTAATCCCATCGCATGGATATCTGGGAAGGACAACACATAATTTCCTTGGATCATCATCATCATCTAGTTACATATGTAAGATAAAAATTATGAAATACAATTTTCATATAATTGATGAAAAATTTTCATTATATTACAGTTAATCAGCATCATCACATAATTCGTCATTTTAGTAATGCTCCAGATGTTGAAGAGAAATCACATACAATTATTAAAGATACTGAAAAACCAATTGGTGAAGTGAATAAACATGAATTTCAAGCTGAAACACGTATGTTATTAGATATTGTTGCACGTTCATTATATTCAGAAAGTGAAGTATTTGTTAGAGAATTAATATCGAATGCAAGTGATGCATTAGAAAAATTTCGTTATACAATTCATACATCTGGTGATAAACAAAATGATTATGAAAATATTGATCGTCCATTAGAAATTCATATTTGTACAGATAAACAGAATCGAATATTAACAATTCAAGTGAGTATGATTTTTGATTTGAATTCTGATCAAAAAAAAAAATGTAAAAGTTTCTTTCTTTTTTCACAGGACACTGGCATTGGTATGACAAAAGAAGAATTAATTAGTAATTTAGGTACAATTGCACGTTCTGGTTCAAAAAAATTTATAGAAAAATTAAAAGAAAATAATGTAACTGCTGAGAATACATCAAATATTATTGGACAATTTGGTGTTGGATTTTATTCAGCATTTATGGTTGCTAATAAAGTTGAAGTATATACGAAATCATCAAAATCTAATTCACCTGGATTACGTTGGTCATCAGATGGTTCTGGTTCATATGAAATACAAGAGGCTGATGGTGTATCAAATGGAACAAAAATTGTAGTACATTTAAAGACTGATTGTAGAGAGTATGCTGATGAGGATAGGATAAGAAGTATATTTCATCTTATTTGAATATCCGTTCTTCTAAGATTCCTTCTAATTTGAAATCTTGTATTTTTTCAGGCATTATTAAAAAGTATAGCAATTTTGTTGGTTGTCCAATTTATTTAAATGGTACCCGTGCAAATCAAATTCAACCTCTGTGGTTAATGGATCCTAAAGAAATAACACAGGAACAACACAGTGAATTTTACCGTTTTATCGGAAACACATTTGATACACCAAGATTTGTGTTACACTATAAGGTAACGGTTTTTTTGTTTAATTACCTTTTATTCCAGTTTCAATTTTCTTTTAAATTTTTCTAGGCTGATGTTCCTTTAAGTATCAGAGCTCTTCTTTATTTCCCAGAAGGAAAACCTGGTCTTTTTGAAATGTCACGAGATTCAGATATTGGTGTCGCTTTGTACAGTCGTAAAATTTTAATTCAATCAAAAACAGAAAATTTATTACCAAAATGGTTACGTTTTGTAAAAGGTGTTGTAGATTCTGAAGATATTCCATTAAATTTAAGTCGTGAATTGCTTCAAAATAGTCAGCTTATAAGGTAAAGAAAAAATGGTTTTTCCTTATTAGTTCTAGTTCTAATAAATTTTAAAATTTCAGAAAACTTCGTAACGTTCTGACAAGTCGTGTTTTGAAATTTCTTAATGAACGTGCTAATAAAGATCAAGTACAATTTGAAAAATTCTATGGTGATTATGGTATATTCTTAAAAGAAGGAATCATAACAAATGATGATCATAGTGAAAAAGAAGAAATTGCAAAATTATTACAATTTGAATCATCAAAATCACCACAAGGACAAAAAATCACATTAACTGAATATTGTAAACGTATTGGAGATGAACAAAAAGATATTTATTATTTAGCAGCACCAAATCGTATTTTAGCTGAATCATCACCATATTTTGAAGCATTAAAAAAAAGAAATGTTGAAGTACTTTTCTGTTATGAACCATATGATGAATTAGTATTGATGCAATTGATGATGTTTAAGGGAAAGAATCTTATTTCAGTCGAAAAAGAAATGAGACGTGATAAATCAAGTGATGATGTAACTGATTTTGGTATGTAAAATCTCGATGAATTTTCTAACTGTTGTTGGTTTGACTAAGTTTTTTTTTTTCCGTTTAGGAGAGGGAAGTTTAATGAAAACACAAATCGATGAAATGATTCCCTGGATTCAAGATAAATTAAAAGGAAAAGTTTCAAATGTTAAGGTAATTTAAATCAAGATTTTGTTTCGACTAGAAAAGTCCTTTTAAATTTTTGTTCTTTCTTTTCCCAGGTTACCACCAAATTAGATAATCATCCTTGTGTGATAACAGTTGAAGAGATGGCAGCTGCACGACATTTTATACGAACACAAAGTCATCAATTGCCAGAAGAGAATCGTTTTGCTTTGTTACAGCCTCAACTTGAAATTAATCCAAAGTAAGTAAAAAATAAATTTTTGAATAAGCGAATTAAATTTTTAACGAATTTCATTTTTTGTTTGTTTTAGGCATCCGATTATTAAAAAATTGTACAAATTAAAATCTAGTGATGCAGAATTAGCAGAACTTTTAACAAAACAATTATTTGCAAATGCAATGGTTGGTGCTGGATTAGCAGATGATCCAAGAGTGTTGCTAACAACAATGAATGATTTATTAATAAAAGCTTTAGAAAAACATTAGAAGATTACGTTTGGAATAAATTTTAAGAATTAAAAAGAAAATTTATGTGTAAATTATGTAAATTTTATTAAAGCGTATATTACGTTTTTTTCTTTTCTGGGAATTTTTGAGTTTTTCTTTTTAAATTTAGATTTTAGGATAAATAGAAATGTTCTCAACTTTGTTTTTACTTGATCATCGGTCACCCTGTCTCTATCACAAAAAAAAAATTTTTTTATTGCACTTAACAAGAAGAATTTAAGTATGATATTTTTTTCTCGTTACGAGAAGAATTGTTGTTGTAATTTTCTTGACTAATTTCACGAATCAGCCTATAGCTTTTAAATGGTGCGTTTTAGATCCTTGATGTATTTAAAAGAAATTTAGATAGTCTTCCATGCTTTCTAAAAGTTGTAGTACTAATTCTGTATTTCATACCAATCGAAAGTTATGACTTATGAGTCTTCAATTTCACGAAAAACACTCTTTTCTGTTCGCGAATGATCCGTAACAATATGACTTTTTGAGGCGACTATTTGTAAACGATGGATCCTAGAGTTTTAGTGTCTTTAAAAGAAATTTAGATAATTTTATGTGCTTTCTAATGAACATAATAATATTTCTATAGCTAATTTCGTTCATAAGTTATGAAGCTTTGAATTCAAGAAAACACTATTTCATTCACAAATAATACCCCATGAAATATCGTTTTTTAAGCGAAATACTTGATGAATTTTTATGAAATTTGGTATTTTAACTTAAATTTATGAGCTTTAAACGAATTCAAAATAATTTTTTAAAAATTTTGGAAAAAAATTTTGATTTGCATATTTTGGCTTTCAAAACGGGGTCCATTTCATATTACTTTTTTGCGTCTTGAAGTAGTTTTTGATGCAAAAATCCGAAAAGTTGATTTTCTTTGAAATTAACTAAGAAAAACATGAAAGTTGTATTGGAAAATATTTATAATTGCTTTAAATTTAATTTTTATGTATTAATTACTTTTATTTTTAAGAAAATAACATAAAAAATTAAAAAGTTTTAAATTTATAAAATTTCCTTTGTTGATTTTTTTCCTTAAATGTGAATAAATTTCCCAGCGGGGAATAATAAGTTAGTTGAAAGCACTGTCAAGTTTATATACTTTTTTACGTTATTGTGAATGAAATTTTCAAACGCACATGTTAGGATTTAGGAATTTAAGAAATTTGTTTTTGTTTTTAATTTGCGCTAAGAAGGAAAGTAATTATTTTCTATGATTTTTAGGATAATTTTGCAATAAAAATGAAATTTTCATATAAGGTAAACTATTTATCTTGTTTGTATTTTTCGTATTTTTTAAAATATCATTATTTTCTATTAAATTCCTTTTGTAGTTTTCGAATCTTCTTGGGACAATCTACCGTAAAGGTAATCTGTGTTTTACACCTGATGGAAATTCAATTATAAGTCCAGTTGGTAATCGTTTAACAATTTTTGATTTGAAAAAGTATGTGCTTAGATTTTATGGTTTTTTTGAATAATATTTCACTAACAATTTTTATTTTTTTTAAATTTTTTTGTAGCAATAAATCTAAAACATTATCTTTTCAAAGTACGTATAACTACACTACAATTGGTCTATCCCCAAATGGTAATCTGTTATTAGCTGTTAATGAAGAAGGTCAAGCACATTTAATTAGCTTAGTGTCATGTACCATTATTCATCGTCATAAATTTCAAAATGCAGTAAATTGTATAAAATTCAGTCCAGATGGGAAGTATTTTGCAGTAGCAAAAGAAAATTTAGGTAACATTTTAGAAAAAAAAAAAAAATTCCCGAATAATTTTGTGAAATTAATTCGATTTTTTTTTTTAAATTTTACAGTTTTAGTTTTTAAAGCACCTGGTGAAATTACCGGTGAATATAATCCATTCATATTAGACCGTAAATTTTATGGTGCATATGATGATATTGTATGTTTAGATTGGTCATCTGATTCACGTTTTTTAGCAATTGGTTCACGTGATAATACAACACGTATTTGTGGAATGAAATATTTAATTAATTTTCGAACATATATACTTGGTGGTCATACTGATGGAATAATTGGTTGTTTTTTTGAAGATGGT
Organism: Bombylius discolor; assembly: GCA_939192795.1. Lineage (NCBI taxonomy): Eukaryota > Metazoa > Arthropoda > Insecta > Diptera > Bombyliidae > Bombylius > Bombylius discolor. The sequence goes on from OW584242.1 coordinate 6,064,991, forward strand.
AATTTACATATAAATACAATTAGTAAAAATGGTCAATTATGTATTTGGGAATGTAGTTTAGAATATTCTGATATTAAAGAAAAATTAAAATCTGATGATGAACCACCGATTAATAAACGTTCAAAAGATAATTCAAAAGAAGAAAATATTGATTCAGAAGATGATATTGAAGAAGAAATTGAAAAAAAAGATGAAAATAATCCTGATAATGTAACAGAAAATTTAACTCGAAATGATGGTGATAATGATGAAAAAAAATTAGAAACTAATAATAAGATACCACATCCATTTAATTATAAAAAAATATGCCGTCATTATTTAGCTGATGAACCAAAAAAAGAGAATCCAAATGCATATGTAACGGCTGTAACATATTATAGAAAAATAAAAGTACTAGTTGTTGCATTTTCAACGGGTTCATTTTATTTGTATGAATTACCTGAAGTTAATATGATTCATTCATTAAGTATATCAGATTATGCAATAACAACAGCATGTTTTAATGTAACTGGTGATTGGATTGCATTAGCTGCATCTGGAATTGGACAATTATTAGTTTGGGAATGGCAAAGTGAACAGTATATTATGAAACAACAAGGACATACAAGTGAAATGAGTTGTATTACATATTCACCAGATGGTCAATATATTGCATCTGGCGGTGAAGATTCTAAAGTTAAATTATGGAATGTATCGAATGGTTTCTGTTTTGTTACATTCAATGAACATACAAGCAATGTGACTGGAATACAATTTAGTAACAATAAGAAATTTATTGTTAGTAGTTCATTAGATGGTACTGTAAGAGCTTTTGATATAATCAGGTTAGTATTTTTTACTATTCTTTTTAACTCCTTTAAGACCTTTTAATTTTATATTCTTTTTTTTTTTTTTTTTAACCTTAAAGATATCGTAATTTTCGTACATTAACTTCACCACGTCCAGTACAATTTTCATGTGTTGCTATTGATAAATCTGATGAATTAGTTGTTGCTGGTGGACAAGATGTATTTGAAATATTTTTATGGTCAATGAAATTAGGAAAATTATTAGAAATTTTATGTGGTCATGAAGGGCCAATATCATCATTAGCATTTTCACCTGTACCAACATCATCAACATTAATATCTGGTTCATGGGATCAAACAGTTAAAGTATGGAATTGTATTGAATCATCTGGTGATCATGAAACAATTGATGTATTATCGGATGTTACTTGTGTAGCATTTAGACCAAATGGTGAAGAGGTAGATCTAATGAAGAAATACATTTTTTAATTAACTTATAATTTTTAATTTTTTTTTTTGTATTAGTTTGCTGTTGCAACATTAAATGGAAATATATCATTTTTTGATGTTAAAACATCACATCAAATAAGTTCAATTGAAGGACGTAATGATTTAGGAAGTGGTGTGTCAGATATTGACGTTATATCAGCTAAAAAAAATTTGGAGGGAAAGTAAGAGAAATGATTTTAAAGAAGTAATTTCGATGTTTTACAAAGTTTTTTATCTTTGATTTGTTTTTGTCCCTTAGATGTTTCAAGACAATCGTTTATACAGCAGATGGTGAAAATTTATTAGCTGCTGGAAAATCACCGAATGTTTGCATTTATAATGTAAAAGAAGGAATTCTATTGAAAAAATTCGAAATAACACAAAATCATAGTTTAGATGGACTTGATGTAAGTCCCCACAAAAAAAAAAAAAAATAATAATAATAATTTTGATGACGTTGAAGATTCCGACTAATTAATTTTTCTGAAATTTCAAAATTTTTTTTTTCTTTTTCAGGAATTTATAAATCGTCGAAAAATTACCGAATTCGGTAATATAGCATTAATTGAAGAACGTGAAAAATTTGAAGGTGGTAATGTTGTATTACGTTTACCTGGTGTACAAAAAGGTGATATGGCATCAAGAAATTTTAAACCAGAAATAATTGTATTTAATGTAAGATTTTCACCAACTGGTCAATCATGGGCAGCAGCTACAACTGAAGGTTTAATGATTTATTCAATGGATAAAGGTAATTTTATTAGATTAATATTGAAATGATCAATTTTAATATGATTTCTTCTCGGATAGGTGTTGTTTTTGATCCATTCAATCTATCACTTGAGGTAACACCAAAAGCGACAAGAGAATGTTTAAAGAAAAATGAATATTCAAATGCATTATTGATGGCATTAAAAATTAATGAAATTGAATTGATACAATTGGTTTTTGAACGGATTCCAAGTCAAGAAGGTAAGAATGTGGTTTTTGGTCCTTTATCAACTGTTTTCTATATGTCTAATATTGTGATTTTTTCTAACAAAAAATTTTAATAAAAACGCAATTTAAAATTGTGACTGATAAATTTTAAAATATTCCATCATAAGTAATTCATATAATTACAGTTATTTATCATGTGATAATTTACAATTGTATTATGAATTTATAATGTGGTTTATAGAGTCCTTCAAAATGTTACTTCAACAATATGGTTTCATGACAATAATATTGCAATTTTTTTTTTCATTTTTTTTTCATTTATTTAAAATGCCTTTTTGTTTTTTTTTTTAAATTTAATTTTATTAATGGCTTTATATCGATTTATCTGTTATCGTATTCATGGTCTTTGAAATTTGAACTTCAAATTTAGTTTTTTTTAAAAAAAAAAGAAAAAGAAAGTTATTTGTTTGAAAATAGTATTCGAAAAAGAAAATTAGAAAAGGTAATAAGGAATACTAAAAAAACACGTGTGGATACACACACTAATAAATTTATTTGTATTGTTGTGGGGAATCTTTACTTTTTTTTTACTCCTTTATTTTCTAATATAAACAGGTGGATTGTGTGAATTTCAATTTCAAGGATATTTGCGGTGGTAGGTAAATGTATTTAATTTTTATTGTTTGTAAATTGTTTAGTATGCAACCTTGAAGGAACATATAAAAAAAAAAACGAGTATAGTAAAATAAAAATAAAAAAAAAAATTGATATTAGAATAACATAAAACAGTTATGTGTAGAAGGATAAAATTATATACACAGAAAAGAAGAAAAAAAATTAATGATGGTATTGGTAAAGAAGAATTGCATATTATGAATAAATGTAATTGCTGCATGCAATCAAGGTTGATTTAAAAAAAAAATCAATGAGGTATTTATTTGACTAAAAGTGAAAGAGTACAGGGTATTGTCTCTAGATTATGTCAAAAATTAGGTTTAGTTTTAGTTTAGAACAAAAATTTTATGGAAATTCGTAATTAATGAGTGAGTCTTGGTTCAAGATTTCAGTTGTGCCGTTGGAATGGGAAATCATATTTTTGAAAATTTAGAATTTGTCCTGAAACCAAGTACCGTTAAAAATCGATGTAAAAGTATCTGATAGCACTTTCGGATGAAATTGGTGCTCTCATTCAAATTTTACACACAAAATAAACCAAAAAAACAGAATAAATTGCATAAATTGTGTTAAAAATCTAAAGAAAAACTAAAAAATACCCTGTAGATTTTGTTGCACCTCATTTTCCAATGTCCTACAATTTCCTACATCGTTTAAAATTTGCATATTTTCCTAGACTTTTTTCTTTCTCTAATTTTTCTTAATTTCTTTTGAGGCCGCGTTAATTTATCACCATTTTTTATTTAATTCTAAATAATTGGATTTTTGAATAGGAAATAAGCTTTAATGATTTTTTTTTGTTGAATAAAATTGAAAAGAAGAAAAATGCTTAAAAATAATTGCAATAAAAAATGAGTTATTTTTAGAAGAATTTTTAAAATTTTATAGATAGAAAAATACCGTAAAAAAATATAACAATAAAAATAGGCTATTTTTAAGTGAATAAAAAGATATTAAGAATAAGTACATCGGCAATTAGAAATTACAAATGTGTAGAAAATATCATGCTCGGTTTTATTTTTTCTAATTTAAAGAAAACACATTCGGAAAAAAACCCATAAAATTATTAATGCACAAAATTAAAGATTAATCAAAAACTTTCCGATGACCTTTTATAGTTAACCTTTTCAATTATGACTTATCTTTAATTTTCAGATTTTATATTTTTTTTAGAGTTGCGTGTAAATTGGCTTTCATGTTATTAATCTCACAGTATTGTCTTTTATCTCTTCATTGATTAATTTTATTATACTATATACTAACTTTTTCGCCTTTTTTTTTTCATCTCATTCTTCTCAATTTAATTTATTAGTTATGATTTGAAAAGCTTGACTATGTTTATTAGAAGTTCGAAAAAATTTCCCACTCTCCTGGGTTTCTTAGAAAGGAACGTGAAAAACATTTCCAAAACTATTCAATCTTGTCAAAAAAATAACGAAGAAATTGACAAACTGTGGGATTTGATTTTATGAACTAAAAAATATATACATTAGAATGTTTTTTTTTAAAGATTTTATGCTGGACGGCTGTAGTTTTGTCAAGATAACCTATGTTCCTATATCCTATATCGGAGATAAAAATTTTCTAAATCATTTCTATAAAAGAGAGAGAAAGAAAAATTCGTATTTTAGTTATCTCCAGTTGGTTTCGGTCAGCTGTAGGAGTAAGTAGTCTTCTAGGTGGAGCTTCACGTAGACCTCCGTAGAAAGCTCTAATAGAAAATTTTGAAGGAGACTTTTGCCATAAAACTTCAGAGATAGCTTTTGTCGAAAATTTTGAAAGAGATTTTCCAAAATGTTTTTTTTTTTTTTTCAAAAATTTCAAATTATTTTTTCGAAATTTTTTTATTTCAAAAAATTTCTTAAAAAAGCCTCCCGAAAATTTCAAAGATTTTTTAATTTCCTCCTACACTCTCCACCTTGATTTAATCATTTATTGTAGTTTTTTTAAAAATTCTCCACTTTTTATTTTCAGTTGAATTAGTTGCAGCATCATTACCGAATGAATATGCTCAAAGAGCCCTTCATTATGTATCAAAATTTTTACAATTTTCACCACATATTGAATTCTATTTAAAATGGTCAACATGCTTATTAAATCAACATGGAATCAAAGATAATCTTCTTGATCATCAAACATTATTATCACTTCATGAAAGTCTTTCAAGACGATATGAAACGTTACATAGAATGTAAGTGAACTTGAAGACGATTAAAATAGATTTTTTTAAATTAAATAAATTTTATTTTTGTAGCTGTAATTTCAACAAATTTACCCTTAAAGTTATATCAAAACTTCCACAAAGAAAAATTTTACAAAATAATAATGATAATGATGATGAAAAAATGGATGAAGATGATGATGAAATGATTTTATTGAAATCTAAAAATGATGATTCTGAAAATGAGGAATTTGCTGAAAGTACAAGTGAAGAAGAAGAAGAAGAAGCAGAAGATAGTGATAAAAGTTAGCAGTATGTAAAAAATAATTCCACAATTTATGTATTTTAAAGTTTTTGTGAAATTTTTAAGGAAAAATGTTTTTATTTTTGCAATAAAATAAAATATTTAATATAGAAAAATTATTACTTACTTTTAAATAATTATAAGGGCGGCCAGTGGCTGAAGCGATAGAGTGCTAGCTTCTGATGCTAAAGGTCTCGAAATCGAATCCGCTTAAGTTCATTTGAGTTGGGTATAAGTGCTCGGTATTTTAGTAGATCTGCTTACTGAATATTGACCCATAAGCAAGTCTACAAAACCAACTACAAAAATATCAGTATCAGACCTGTCATACGAATAAATTCGTTCTCTATCAACGAATTTAGTGATTCGCATTTCACTTTTAACTGTAGGTTACCACATACCACAGAAATATGTATTGTCACGAAACGCCAAGTTAACTTCAGACGGCCAAAGCTTAAGGGGCTGTTGTGCCAAGGAGATAAGATTATGAAATTTTATTTAATGGGGAATGTTCTCAACGAATTAAAGGATGTTTCGAAATACTAATTAAATAAATAAAATTTAAAAAAAATAAAAATTAAGATAAATTCCACATTTTAGTAAAATGAACGTTTTTGTCTGCTTAATAGATGATCGTGGAATTAACTCGCTTTATAAGAAACATTCAAAAATCCATAATTTGTTTTGTTTTTGTTTATTTTTTTTTTATTTGTCCACTTTTTTTCTTTTCTTTATTTTTAAAAATAATTATTTACAATTTTTTTCTATTATTTTAATTTTTTATTTTTCGTATTCTTTCTTTTATTTTTATTTTTATTTTTTTAAATATTTTTAACTAGAATATATATATATATTTTTTTTTCATTTAAATATACCCTATATTTTATTCCGTATGTATACATATACATAATATGTATATTTTTTTCTTTAAAAATTAATTTTTTTACACAATTTTTTTTTTTTTAACTTTCCAATAGTGAAAATATTTTTGATCATAAGCATCTCAGTTTTTGCTTATTTCCTTTTTAATACTTATTTTATAAATTTTATTTATTAATTATTTTGTTTTTGTATTTTGACTATTCAACAGGCCTTTTTTTAATTAACTAACATCTCAATTAGAATTATTAGCTGTTTTCCTTTTAAAAAGTGCTGGTTCCCTGGTGTAGTTCGGTGTAGTTTCAATTACTCTCACTCACAGTGTGGTAAGTATAAGTCTGTTCCATTTACAAACTACTCTAAACTACGCCAGAGTAGATGAACTTATCTAAAAGGAAGTTTTTCAATTTTTTTTTTCTTAAATTTTATTCTATTTTTTTTCTTTGTGTGTTATATGTGAGGTGCATAACAAGTGAGCGCTTATATTACTTTATTGAATTTTTTTTTTTTTACAAATATATGTATTTGGTTTTTCCCTTCAAGAGAATAATTATCATTTTTCAGTAAGCACCAAAAGATTTGAAAGGAAATATATTTCCACATATTTTTTTTTCCCCTTTAATTTGGAAAATTCAATTAAACGAATTTTTTTGTTTTCATTTAAAATTTAAAAATAAGCCGAAATTAATTTTTTTTCGAATTTATAATTTAATCTGTCAGAAAAAAGCATGAACTTTATGTGAAATACAAGCTTTAAAGAGTCCAAATATTCAAAATTCTAGATGAAATTGAATTACTGAAAATGCGATGTGCTTGTTATTTAAAAAAAAAAAAATTTTCGTCAGGTTTTATCTGATATTAAAGATGAATATCGAATATGAGCTTAGGTAAAAAAAAAAATTTCAATTTTGGAATTGAAAATAATAAAAAAAATTGTATAACTTTTAAAAGTGTGGTGTTTTCGAAAATGCAGTGATGCTTAAGCACCTTTATACGCTGAATTGTGTATCACGGGCAGGATCAATTCATTTTAGAAAACAACGGTAATTTTATTTTACTTAATTGATCGTTCTAATTTTTTAATTTTTAATTTAATTTTATGCTTCTTTTTTTTTAGCTTTAAAATTGACAAAGTTTTCTGTTTTCTTTTTAAAGAAAAACAGATATAATTAAGATTTTCGTTCTTATTTTATTTGTAATTTTTTTAATTTTTTTAATTTCGTTAAATTGATTGTCCATAACAAATCACTTTAACAATTTTTTTATTGTGCCAAAAAATTACAAAATATATTACCTTTATTATTTTTTCTATATTTTAAAATTCGTTTTGAGCACATTTCTAGAAAAAATCTCTACTCTTTTTTATTTTTAAAAAATTTTTAGATATAAAAATTAAGGCATTTTTTTTTTTGTTATTGTTAACGGCAATTGACGTAAATTGTGTATTTTTATAGATTTTTTTTTATTTTTCTTTTTACAAATAAGCTAGGCATCTGTATTTTTTTTTTAGTGTGCAAGTTTGTTTGTTTTTTTTCATATAAAATGATATTGTAAATTTAAAGCTATTGATGTGAAGGTATGTTTTTTTTTTTAATTATACAAAATTATCCCAGTAAATCACATGATATCAAAGTGAAATCATTCTAAAATCACTAAGTGATTGTGAGTTTCACTTGAATTTCATTAGAGTATCACAATCAATTCACTTTTATTTGAAAATTTTTACCTCAGCATGATAATCATACAATGATTTCATATATAGAGTATAAAAAATAAAATCATAATGAATAAATATTTTGGATAAAACTTGCATTCACAAGATGTTTTTATAATGTATTCATTTAGTGAGTGTAATTTTTTAATCAAAATAAAAGTTCAAATCGAGTTTAGAAAGTGAAATCATAATGAATCAAATGTTTTACGTACATAGATCAAAATATATATTAACTTTGAAGAAATTCGAAAATTCACCGTAGGTAAACATCATATGGTAAGTAACCAAATTACCGAAAAGGTAAATATTCAAATATGGTAGGTAACTGGTGAATTATCGAATATGGTAGATTTAATTTTGGTTATTATGGTAGCTACCATGATAAGTTTTCGAATTTCCCCATTATGGTTTACTGGGATATATCATGTATTGTGGTGGTAATTATTCTAAAGTATTGAGTTGACTTTCATTTTTTAGAATTACTTTTTTAAAAAGAAATTTAAAAAATAATTTGAAAAAAATTTACATTGTACTAAAAATAACTTTTATTTAATAAAAATAAGAGTATTTTCTTTAATTTAATTAATAACATATTTTCTATTTTTTTTTATATTAAAAATAAAAATTAACAACATGATTTAATTTAAAAAAAAAAAAACAAAAAAATTATGTAAAAATAGAAAAAAAAAAAGGTACACAAGAACAATAATTTTCTCTATTTTTTTTTTTTTGTCTTAATTTTTCATTATTTTTAAAAATAAAATCTAACTTGATTTCATTAGAAGAATAGGCCAATATAATATCACAAAAACTAAAAATAATGCTGGAAATACAATACGTGACATTTTATCAATTTCACGCCACATTACTTTTTCAACACCAGTATCTGTATCTGTCCATGCAACTGATAATATACTTTGTCTTCTAACTGGTTTTGGTGGACCACCATTACCTTGTAGTGATGTCTGTTTTGTTTTTGTTTTCGAAATAAAGAAAAATTTAATTACATGTACAAAAAAAAAAACAACATTAAAAGCAAAAACAAAAAGATAATAAATATTTGATTACATAGATTTTACGTGAAAGTTCAAACAAAAGAATAAGTAAAAAAAAACAAATTTTTATTTATCAATTTTAATTTTTTTTATTTTTTTTTAATTTACCTGTCCAGGTGTTGTTGGTGTTTGTGTTGATTTACGTGATCTAACAGCACCACCTTCCCAATTAGCTACTGTTGGACATTGACCTTTTTCCATTGCGCTAATTCGCTTGAAAAATTTGAAAATTAAAAAAAAAAAATTAAGAAAATTTCGAAACTAATTATTCAGATTTGTTTTTTCTTCTATAAATTAGGGCTTTTGTTTTGTAGCTTAAAAATGGGGCATTTTTATTTAAGCATTTAAATTCAAGATGATTAATTCTTACCATTGGTATAACTTTTGGTATTCGATTAACTTGATATTGATATTGAACATCTAAAACTTTAACAACAACAAATTCACCTAATGCAGCAAATACAAAAAACATACATCCAGCCATCCATAAATCCAGAGCCTAAAAATTAGAAAAAAGAAAATTTTAGATCCGAAAATTTTATTCTTCACTTTTTTTTTTTTTTACCTTAACATAAGCCACTGGTGGTATATCAGCTCTCAGTCCAGTAAACATTGTAACTAATGTTAACATACATGTTACAAGTAATGTAACACGTCCTGGTATTGCATCTAAACCTAACCAAAAACTAAACCATGATAACATAACAACTAATGATGATGGTGCAAATGTTTGTATTAAATGATGACCAATTTGCCTTTCAAAACGAAAATAAACAGTTAAACGTGAAAAATTACCAGCTTTTTCTGGCATATAACCATCACTTTCTTCCAATTCTAATGGTTGTCCTAAATTATATTGTAATAATTTTAATTCTGGATTTAATATAACACCAGAATCTGACCATTTTAATTTAACTTTTTGATTATTGTATGAAACTGATTAATCAAGAATATAAAGAAAAAATTTAGAGAAAATTTTAAAAAGTTTTAGAATGATTGAAAAACAAAGATTTAAAAATTTCGATTTTAGATACTTACAACTTTCTATATAAATCGGACATACTTGTATATCCATCGGATAAAGTTGAAATTCCATTTGGCAAGCAATAATTGCATGCATTCTTGCTGCATAACGTACTGTTTTATTTCTATATAATGTTACTGATGTAAATTTATGTGTTAATGTTGCAATTTCTAAAAATAAATTCAAATAAAGTGACAAGAATAAATTTAAAATTAATTCAAAAAGACAAAATTCAAAAAAAAATCTTAATTCTAAACTCAACTCTTCCTTTTTTGCAAATTGAGATTTTCATGTATGTATTTTATTTTTACATGATTCCTTTCGGGCGATTCTTCAAAAACAACGGTTGTTTTTTTCGTTAAAATTTTTGTGCATCTTCGAAAATGTCAAATGATCGTCAATTGATGAAATTCAATAATTCAAAGTTTTAAGTTGAATTTCATCAATTGACGATCATTTGAAGTTTCCGAAGATGCACTTGTCTTTCTATCCACGTATGCAACGCATAAAAAACAGAGTTGAGTGCATTTTTATAGCTATACGTTTTCTTTATTACAATATTTCACAATATTATTTTTACATCGAATTTTTTGCATTCCAGTTTATACTAATTTTGTGTTATTATTATTATTTTTTTAAATATGTGATTTTGAAGCTTTTCATGAAATTCATTCTCACATAGACAATATACAGGATGCTATTCTAGATTTCAATTTTTTTAAAATATTGTCTGAATCTTTTTAAAGATTCCAAATTTTATTTTATATTGAAATTAAGAATAGTACAGTCAATCCTCCTATAACGTGATTAATACGTACCGAAGCTCGGAATTAATACAAATCAGATTAATTCCCATTAAAATTTAATACATCAAAAAATTAATGCAATAGATAAACTTTTTAAGCCATTTAACTTATTGGAATGTTGTCTTGTATGTAAAACGCGTCATAAGAGTACCGTGTTGTATAGGACGGTTGTCTCAATTTTCGCTTCGCGTTATATGGAAACAGTGTTATAAGAACATCGCGTTTTAGGAGCGTTGACTGTATTCTATCATTTTTTACAATTTTCAAATTATTTGAAACGTGAATTAAGTACTAAACAACATCGAGTTAAGTGAAAAAAAAAAATTTTAGGGAACAATCTTAAAATCAGAAAAAAAATTAATTAAACAAAATAAATAAAAATTAAATGGAAAATAAAATATAAGATTTAAAAATCGAAACAAATTGAAAATAAAATTGTTTTGTCTTTGAATTGCCATTCAAAATATTTTTTTTTTTTTTGCATGATTGTGATTTTTGTATTTTAAAAAGAAAAAAAAAAATAAATAAAAAATTGTAAGAAAAATAATTTTTGAGCAAAATTTAAATTTGAATGTGGAATATTATTGGTGATTTGACCTTTTACTATATATATTTTGGCCTAAATTTGTGCGAATTATAATTACCTACCTAAATTGTAGTAAACATCTCCTAAGTACGCGCCTTTCCCTTTAGCACAAATACCTAATAATATTGATATACAATAACAAAAAAAAAAAGTAATAACTCAAAAATAGTTTTAAGAGAGAGAGAGAGAGAGAGAAAAAAAGCAAAAATAAAATGATTCACATTTCACACCCATTCAGCATGAACAAAAAATATATAGACAGAAAGAATTCTTATGTAGTATAAAAATGTCTCATACAAAAATTTTTGTTCTGGGGTTCCAACATTGGAACCCCATAATCATATTAGTGAAATAGCTTTGAATGTACATCAGCATATTTCAGTTTTGTTAAAAAAGCTTTTACTTCTGCATAGAAATACATATGTACATGCGAATACGACAATTACCTTGTTTATGCACAAAAATTAAAACGTATTAACGATAAAACGTTTTGAATATCGTTTTGAGATAATACATTTTAATTGGTGTTTATGCGTAGTACAACATTTCATTCTCACTTAAAACGTTTTGAGTAATAAACTAATACTACTCTAAAAGTTCATATTGATGTTTAGTATGTTACCAACACCATTTTGAAAGGTCAAATATGACAATTCACTTAAAACGAAGAACATTTTAAAAACGCATTGAAGTTTTAAATTCGGATTTTATAGTGTATTCACTCAAAACGAAATAAAGTTTCAATGTGTTTTAAAATTTGGTTTATGCATCCGTATTTAGTCAAAACGGCATGAGTTAATGCGAATTAAAGCTTCGCATAAACAAGGTAATTGATGGTGTCGGTGTGACTCATTTTATTCACATATCTTTCACCATTTGAAATTTTTTTTTATATTCTATTTAACACACAAGAGTAAAATTTTTTTATATTTTTCATTCATCTTGATCATGTTAAAAACAAAACTTAAATTTCAAAGCGCTTTAAAGCATAGTTAAAAAAGCTTTCACTTCCTTCCTTCTCTTACCGTACTGTTCTATAGTCTAATTTAATAATTACAATTTTTAGTCGATACTACATAAGAATTCTTTCTGTCTATATATTTTTTGGCATGAATTTCATCAGTACAATTAGGGTGGCTGTCTTGTTGTATGTTTGATTATTTTTGGTCGTTTGCATTGAATTGGAAATGAAATATAATGAATAATGATACAACTTAATACCTCCAAAGATTTTTTTAAAATCTGAAAAATTTATTGATGAACCTTAACGATAAAAGGAAGAATTATATATTTAGTACATTTCGTAAGTAAGACGAGTCTTATTGAGAAAATTTTTTCACTTTTCGGAAGAATTTTCCACACACATATAAGGAACAGTATGTAATAGTGTTTGATATTTATTGAATAGTAAAACTATTAAGAAAATAATTCTCTGGACTAAAAAGTACACCTGATATTTGAAGAACTGTGATGGTAACGCAGGGGACATTGACCTGTGAAGTTTCAATGTCTTTGAAAACTGCTAACTGTTTAATAATTTGTTTTATTTTTGTAGATGTTAATAGAGTATAGTTGGATGACTAAATAACAATTAATAAATTTTTGGTGGGCCGCTTCATAAAAAAGCTATTAGAGATATCTTTCAGTACATGTGTTAAACTTTTAAATCAAATTAAATAAAAATCAGACCTGTTTCGAAACTTTCATGTTTATTTCTTTAAACTGCAAGGAACACTGAACACTACCAAGGAACATTGAAAAAATGTAGTGTTTATCATTGCTGTTGTATCACAGTTTTTTTTTAAAAATTATTCTTTCCATATTTTCAGATTTTTGTTTAAAAAAAACATTTTTCAAAGTCCTTTAATGATTTTTTGTTTGTTATTCAAGTGTGATAGTTTCCTTTGCAATTATAAAGTAATTAATTTGGTTATTATTTCGATTAAAAAAAATATGTCAATTTAAATGCATTATAAAACTAAGGTATCCTTATAAATTTAATTATCCTTATATTAGATTAAAAAAATAAATCTCGAATTAGAATAAGAAAACAGTAAAAAAAAATTATTTAACTTCCTTATCAGAAATATAAAACTTAATTACATAATTTACTTAAATTATCACCGTTATTTATCCTTTTGTTTTTATTGTTTTTTTTTAAAACAGAAAGGATACATAAGTTTACTTGTGTTTTTTTTTTTTTTTAAATTTCAAAGTAAAAAAAATGTGAAATTTACACCAAGCTTTAAATTTCAACGAGTTATAGTGTAATTGTACTTAAAAAAAAGTCATGTAGACTTTGCTTATAATTCACAAATATGTACACAGCGAGGAAAAAAAACATATCACCACACCGCACCTTTTTAAAAAAATGTCTAAAATAATAAAGTAAGGAAAAAAAAAGGTAAGTAACATTAATTAAAAATAAGTATTTCCGGTGAATAAAATGTAACTAACGGATTATGTTCAGCAGAAATTATAGTACACATACACAGTTAATGAAATAAAATACAACTTTGATTGTATACGTCCTGTATTTTTGTATTCAAGATGAATATAATTGGTTTGTAAAATGCAAGAAAATATATAATGAAAATTTTTGTATGCGTGGGTGTTGAAATCTTTGTGCTAAACTATATTACAAAATTTTTTATAACAGTCATTTATTTTATTAGTTATTTTTTTTTTAGTAACTTAACAAGTATCCCCCTTTTTTCTTTTTTTTTTTTGAAAAAGATGAATAAACAGTTTGAGAAAGTAGATGCATTATTCTAGTATAAAAGCACCCTTATTTCTAATTATTTTTTTTCCTCCTAATAATAGTTTTTAATGTTAAAATTTTTGAGATTTTAATCAAATATTTCCCACCTGTTTTTTTTTTTTTTTTTTAGTATTTTATACATTTTATAATTTTTTTTCTTCTTCTTCTTTTTTATTTTTTCATTTTTTCATTAAGTATGGATGTTTTGGTTACGAAATTCTAACCTCCGTTTTTTTTTGTTCTTCACTCTCATAAAGGATACAGGTAATCTAAGTAGTATAAACTTTGATTAGTATTTAAAAAAAAAAAAAGCATAGGTGCGGACAAAATCGTATAAAATAAAAATGTTTTGATAAATTTCTAAATAAAATACCAATACAAATATGTAATCAAAAGTACAGTATATAACGGTATATTTAAAACAGGTTAAAAGTAGACTATAGATTTTTATTTTTTGATTTAAATATTATAAGAATTTAAAGTTAGTGTATAACACAATAATAAATGTGTAATACATTATTTTGTAAAAAGAAAAAAAACAATTTACTATATTATTGCTTAAAATGCAAGGATAATATATGAAAATTTTTCAAGTTTAAGGTCAAATGATAGGTGTATATACGTATGTACGAGTATACAAAGTAGAACAATTCTTTAACTTGACACCTTGACAACTTAAAAAAAAAAAAACGTAAAATAAATTTGTTTTTTAACATTGACACTTATATTGGGGGTGTGTGCGCTTATAACCAAGTACATCTATATGTATGTTTGTTATCCTTAATCCTTAATCGATTATGTTGTATATATATAAACTATATAGATTTAGATTTAATTTATTTTGTTTTTTGTGGGTGAATAATTTTGGAAAATAAATTAAAATACAGGAAAATTATACGATAAGCGATACACAAAATATATGAGTAGTATATGTATACCGTTAGAATATATTATCCTTGTTCTTGGCCTTAATGAGTATTTGTTTGTCCAACGAATATTTTTTTTGTTTTGCTTTTTTTTTTGAATTCTCAATTTAGTTTTAAAAATTTTTCATTTTTTGTACAGTTAGTTGAAATTTGTCGAATAAAAGAATAAGAAAGAAAAACTCATGGAATTTCAGATATTTATATTGTTGAATCAAAAATAGAAAGGATAATTGCCTTGTATATTTCATTGATGTAAAAAATTAAAAGGTTAGAATGTTTTTTTTCTTTCTAGAAACTTAATGTCCGTATTTTAAGGTTATATAAAAATATTTCAAGAATTTTTGTTAGTTTTTTTAAAAAATGAAACAATGTTTGTAATTCGTTTTTTTTATCATATCCTTGTGAATGAAGCAAAAGGATTTCTAAAAATGTCCTTTTATTTTTCAAATGATTTTATTGAAATTATCAATGTATGAATTTTTTTGTTTTTATATTTTAAGGAAATCAGATAAAATATGTAAAATAATTTTCATATTTTCACTTTAAAAAAAACAAAAAAAAACAAGGATATTTTTAAAAAAAAAAACTTACCAGCAATTTTTGAATTTAAAAAATATGGATCTGGTTGCCATAAATTATCAAAAAATTCTGGAGGAAGAGTTACATAATCATCACCTTCTTCAAAAATATCATCAGGAAGTCTTAATCTTGATTCCTTCCATCTTTGATGAACGAACATATCTACTCTAAATTAAATACGAAAAAAAAAACATAATTTTGAAACAAATGTATTTTTTTTAAGTTTTAAAATTATTGAAATTGAGTTTAGAGATTTTCCTCACGCGTATATGAACAATAAGGATACTCGACTAATGAAGAAAAATAAAAACGACGACAATTTGTAATGGTTTAAGGACGAAATTTTTAAAATTATTCAAGAAAATTTTCTGAATTTATATCAGAAAAAGTTTTTTGGTTATGCAAAGTGGATCCTCAAGAAAAAAAAAGGATATGTGTCATTTGAAAAAACAAACAAAATCAAGGAGATTATGGAAAATTATAATATTGAAATTTTTCAAGCTTACAAGGACATTACCCATTACTTCTTATGAGTCTTAAGAACGGTAGGAGATCAAAATAAAAAAATAAAATAAAATAAAATACCATTATTATAATTATCCTTTTTTGTCAGTTTGCAAGTAAAGGCGGAATAAGGAATTGTAATTCCGGACTCAAGAAAATTATTCATTAAAGTTTGCATGGACTCTGAAGAAAGGAGACTGCTGTCTTTAAAGCTAAATTTATCCTATGTCCTTTAAAATAAATTACAGTTTTCGAAATGACAGTTTTCCGATAAAGTTTCAAAGATCGGAAATGCTTCACTCAATATTTCCAATACAAATGTACATACATTTTTCAATTTCTAATTGTTCGGTTATTCAAGGACAGTCAGACAGGACAGTTGAAAAATCTTCGATTATTCATACACGTGTTAAAATTCATACTCAAATTGTTGAAGAATTTTTTTTTTTTTTTTAAAATGTCCTTTTCTTACCTAAAATCCATATCTTCTACATTAATTGAATTAATATCTACAACGAATACACTAAATTCTACTATCACTGGGTTGCCTTTTGATGAAGGCGGTCTTATTTCTGAAAATAAAAAATTTAAAAACAAAAAAATTAATCGAATATTGAATTCATTTTAAATAGCAAAAAAAAATCATTTATAAATAAAAATCTATTTTTAGTGTGGCATAAATAAATAAAAAAAATCAAATACATATATATTATATTGTTTGTGTATGTGTGTGCATATATATAATTTTAGAAAGCAATAAATAAATGTGACTCTATATTTAAATTGACCTAGGACACAAAAATTGAATGTAACTTATGTGCTGCGTCGATATAATAGAGACCAATATACATATAAATTATAAATAAAATCACATTCAAAAGGATAATACAGGATATATGTAGGGTACATAAACAAACATACATATATGTATGTAAATTTTAATGTAAATTTAATTTAATTTAATTTTATTTTTTTGTTATTTATTTATTTTCTTCCTTTTTGTTGGTGTTTTTTTCATTATATAATTTTTTTTTAAAGAAGGAAAAAAAAATATATTAAAAAACTGCATCGCTTATAAATCTATAGTATTATGTATACGAATGTATGACGTCAAACGGAATGAAGGTTGAAAACACGCAATAATATTGCCCTACAAAAGAGTTAATGTCCTGTTTACTATTATTATTATTATTTTTTTTCTCTTTTTAATTTTTTTACTTTTTTTTTTATTAATATTTTATCAATGTAATGGTATAATGATTTTATGTTACACTGTATTTAAGGATACTTATATGTTCAATAAAAAAACAACAACCAAAAAAAAAAAAAACAAAACATTAACGATGTTAATTTTAAGACTCTCTATTTTTATAGTATCCTGCTGCATTCGTTTAATATTCAAAAAAAATACTGAAAATTACTTAAATGCGAAAATAAAAATTCTAATTTTTCCACTAACAAGAATTGATTTTAAATTTAGCACTTTTTTTTTTTCTTTCGAATATTCATAAAAAATTTATACAGTGAAGGATAAGATATCGTATACCTGTGCAGGAAAAAAAAGCTAAATAAATAAATTGAAAAAAACAATAAAAAAAAGGACGAAAAATCAAGAATAATGTATATTTTTCTTACCCTTGACATAATCTTCAGGAAGAACTACTCTTGGTCTTATTGTATAATTTTTTCGGGCTTCGATATCCTTTGGTAACCTAGAAATAAAAAATAAAATTACTAAAATGAATGTTTTAAAAATAAACATTAAATGAAAACACAAAAATTAAAAAAAAAAATGAAAAAGTAAATTTGAATGACTTGTACAAATTTAAAAAAATCAATAATTAAATTTATTTTCATGGTGATTGTACGTTTTTTTTTTTATTTTTTGAAATTTTAAATTGAATTCATTTTACATTAAAGTCAATAATTCTGATTCATTTTATTTTATTTTTTTTGTGTTGAATGTTTTATTAGAATGATCTTGAATGAAAAATTAGAATTACAAATTTTATGATTTTCCGGTTTTACAAAAGAGCATTTTATTTTCTTGTTTTTTTTTTGCAAAATTTCAGAAATAAATTTTCCTTAAATTATGTGTGTATGTGTTTATTTTTAGAGAGGTCGTTAATTGAAATTTTCGTCCTACATAATATATATGGAAAAATCGTTTTAATTTTCTTTTATGTGAAATTTTTTTTTTGCTCATATGTGAATCACATATTATTTTTCCTTTACATATATTTTAACAACCCTTTTATGTGTTTTTATTTGCTTTAAAGGTAAAATTCAATCGATTATTATAAAAAAAAAAAACAGCAAAAAAAATCATAAATGATTAATTAACTTCACTACATATTTTGACTTGACCTATAACAATTGGAAAAAAAAAATACATACATACATACATACAATTCGCACTTAACCAGTAATTAAACGCAATAAAACTAATAAGAAGATATTATTAGTCTTACCACCCACTTTCCCTCTTTACGACATTCCAATAAAAATATTTTCATAATTTTGCAGGTTGTGTATCGTGTTGAATTTTCATTCATTCGTTTTTAAGACGTTTTTTATTTTAACAAAAAAGTTGTTTTTTTTTCAGTTTTTCAGATTTTTTTTGCACGTAACGAATACACTGATAAATTGCGGATATTATGATTGTGTTTGAAAATTGCGGCAATTTTTTGTTTTACAATGAAATAATATAATTGTCTCGATTATATAAAAATTTAATAAAGGATTTTTTTCGTTTGTATTGAAAAAAAAAAAACAATATTGATTAAGATTCAAATTTGATAAGAAAATATGATGAAAATAAGGAAAATAATAAATGAAATGAAAATAAAAAAAGGAGTAAAAAAAAAAACAAAAACTGGAAATTTCGTTAAATGATATGACTTGCGGAAATCAAGTTTTTTTTTTACTGAATTCTAGAAACATCACAAAAATTTTATTTAACTATTTTCTTGGAATAGAAAATCAGTTAGTAAGGCTGTCTAGTTTTTTTTATGAACGACAAAGTGGTTCGAATTCCTTAGCTTGAAGAGATTCTAGAGAATTAATTTCGAAAATAATAGAATTCGGGTCCTAGTCTTACTATCCTCCATAATTTCACTTCAAGATTCGGCAATTTTCAGTCGAAGTGTTTTGTTTTTAATTTTTTT
Source organism: Bombylius discolor (assembly GCA_939192795.1). Lineage (NCBI taxonomy): Eukaryota > Metazoa > Arthropoda > Insecta > Diptera > Bombyliidae > Bombylius > Bombylius discolor. The sequence goes on from OW584242.1 coordinate 6,084,348, forward strand.
TTTTTTTTTGTAGTGAAAAACGTGGGTCATACATAAATCTTCAAACTATTTTTTATCTTGAAAATCTTGAATTTCAATTTGTCGTACAGTTTTTTAGTCTCCAACGAATGTTATAGAATTCAAGGTCCACTACAGGCTACCGTGCTTTTCATGATAACAATTATATAAAAATATTCAAAAAATAGAATAAAAAAAATGTTTAATTTTTCACTACATTTTAAATTAATAATTAAAATTCCAAGGATCATGTGATAAGATCATATACAATTTTTTTATTAATGTATTTAATATTTTCCAATATTTAAAACAGATACTTCATATAAACACAAACATTCGGTGGTATACATCATAGTTTCAACTAATGTACTATATTTCATATTTGATTTTTATCTAATTTTTGTCCTGACACTTTACAAACAAATAATTTTTTTTTTTTCAGATCCTTGTTTTTTTTTGCACTTTAAAAAACAAAGCGACAAAAAAAAATAGAGACATGCGGTATATAGAAAATTATAATTGGGATATATGTATGCTCGTTTCCGAAACAGTAAAACACTTTTATTAAAGTAGATCACCGGTAAGGATAATATTTTTGCATTAAAAAAATTATCATTATTTATTTTTTTTTTCCAGATATATATACATATATGGAATTTTTCACGATATACTGCAATTATTTATCATACTTTTTTTTTTATGTAAATTGTCATTTACTCGAATCAATGAATAAAAATGCAAAAAAAAAAAACCAATAATTTTATAAAAACAAAAACATTTTTTGCTGGAAAATTTTTTTAAGGAGTTGGAACTCTATGACGTCATAGAAAAAGAAAAACGTAATCGGATATTTAAAATATAAAAAAAAGGAAAATAAAAATATGTATATAGTTTTTTTTTTAAAGAAAAAAAAAAACAATTTTTCGCTTGTTATATTTTTAGAAATGCATTCTGTCACGAAAATGCAATTACAAATGACCCAGTAGTTGTTGATTATTGTTGAAAAAAAAAAAATCGTTCATATATGTATGTCTAGAAGCTTAAAATTTTTTTTTTATAAAAGGAATACACAGGATCTGTATATATGTATGTACGTACTAAGTATATATTTTCCAATATATACAGAGTCGTAGGCCCTTCCTTCCTTATCCTTTCATTTTTTTTTTTTTTGTGTATGAAATTTTTCTTTTTCTTTTGCTTTTTTTTTTTTTTTAAAAAAAAAAAACAAAATATACTTTAAAAGCCTTGACACACATTTTCACTTTCCCAATTTATTTTTTTTTTAATGTACATATAATATATTTTTGCATCGCTTCCAATAAGTCACGGATCATAATTTTAATTTTTCAAACATACATCGTTATATAACGGTTTTATTTATTGTATATACATATATCTTTTTTTTTTTATCGTATATATAAATATAAATTTTATAAAAGTGTAGAAAATATTCACTTATAATAATAATAATTATCATACAGATACAATTTATACAAATACACTATTCAGTTTATATTGAAAAAAAAATTTTTGTTTTTTTGAATTATTTTTTAGTGATAAAAAAACAAAAAGGACAATGACTTTAAAATAGCATACAATTTAAATTGTCTGTAATTAGGGTCGGTATCTATTATATACGTATATCTACTGTATAGTATGTGAAAAAGAAAAAAAGGTTAAAAAGAAAAAGTGGAAAAAAAAAAGGACAAAAATAAATTAAAAACTTAACGGTAACGTTACCTATGAAAATTTATGTTTATTTAAGAATTTATAAATTATTATTTTTTAATTATTTGTTGCAGGTTATTTTTAATTTAAAAAAAAAAAATAAATAAATAAAAACAATAAAATTTATAGGTAGTTTAGGTTTGTTGAATTGAATTTTATGAAATACTTAATAATTATGCCTTTGAAAAAAAAAAAAAATAAATAAAGTTATTTTTAATACTGAATTTATAATTAATTTTTTTGTTGTACTTTTTTATTTAATAATAGGTTTTTAGGTGAAATGGAAAATTAATGTTATTTATATTTTATTTCTTGAATTGTTTTCTAGTTGATTTCCTTGGTGAATGAATCAATTATACCATATTGGAAAAGCTAAAGTGGAAACTTATGTATGTGACAACTTGTGGAATAAAAAATTTGGTAGGACTATTTTTTTTTTTTAAATTATGTTCAAAATTATATTTTTGAAATAAAAATATTATAAAATTGGACAATTAAACTCACCATAATGAAATTAATATTCCAATTCCAATTGTGATGATATTTATGTGAATTTTTTCCAGCATTATGTCCTTTTTCCTTATTTTTTAAAAAAATATATGTTGTTTTTCTATTTTTTTTTTTTTTTTTGTAAATTTTTTGTTGTTGTTGAAATTTTTAATTTTATAAATTTTCACCTCATACACCAAAACATTTTTTTTTTTCTTTGGGTGCACTTTATTAATTTAACAATAAATTTATTTGAAATTAAATTTACATTTACACATTTTTTTTCTTCTTATTGCTGTTGTTGTATTATAAAATTTAACATTTATAAATTAAATTAATTTTTATTAATAAAATAGTACATGAAAAATTTAAATTAATAATATCATAAAATGAATTGAAATTTTGCATTTTTAATTTAAGAAAAATACCGTTTTTTTTTTAAATTGAATTTTTAATTAATTTTAATTAATTTTTAACGAAAAAAAAAACTACCACTTTTTTTCCATTCAACAAATAATGCTGAAAAAAAATTTTCAATCGATTAGAAAAATTTTAATTTAAAAAAAAAAATTCACTATGTATATTAGAAGTAAAAAGTATCTTTTTATGCACTGTAAAATTTAAAAATAAAATAATTATTAATTTTTTACATTAAAATTAAAAAAAAAAAAATCAACAAAAGAAGAAGAAAATAAATATAAAAAAATTTTTATTCACTGTCCATTTAGCACTTTATTCTCAATGATACATTTTTATTACACACACACACGATTTATTTTTTGTTTTAATTAATTTAATGGTCTGAAAAAAATATATATGTATATGTATTTTCAAAAATCACTGTTTTTTCTCTCTTTTGATTTTCAATTTAAAAAAAAGATTTAATAAATTTTCAATAAAACCGTAGAAAAAAAATAAAATTAAATTAACTTCGACGATTAAAAAGCCGATGACATGTATTCATTACCATACAGAGCACCCAGAAGTGTAAAGTGTATCTTTATATTGTCCAATATTAATAATATAAAAATAAGAAAATTATAAATTTACAAGAAAAAATTGTATATACATTTACACATATAAAGAAAAACAAAACATATAAATAATTTCCTTTATTTGAGTACTTTATTTATTTTTTATTTTTTTTCAAATGATAGACGTTCAAACGAATAAAATTCTTTTTTTATGGAATATTTTAGATACCTTTTCATAGCAAAAATTGCATATATGTATGTATGTAAAAATATTGAAAATTAAATGAAAAAATATAGAAATTTTCAATGTCATATAATCGTGTGGCTTACATATAAATTCATTGATAAAGAATTTCATAATTATAAAGAATATAAGAAAATACAAATCGATGTGAATATAGCGTGTGATGTATCTATTTTTTTGTTTTTTTTTGTTTGTAAATTAAAAAAGGTATATAAACTACTCTTAAACTTGAAGACAACAAAAACTTCCTCATTAGATGTCGGACATACAATAACAATCTAAGTATGTATATCATAAATGATTACGTGAATTTGCTTATCATCAGCATATTAGCTATATGATATATATCTTTTATCATCTTTTGTGTATGTAATTAATTATTATTGTTGTTGTTTTTGAATGTAGGCATATCATATTCATCATATCATCACCATATCATTGTTCATTCAAAAAAATTTTACGGTAATGATCTTGAAATTTGTTGGTTTTTTTTTTTTCAATTTAATAAAAAATACGAAAAATTTAAAATGGAAATGAATATTTTACGTTTATGTGAATGAAAAAATATGTATATGATCAGACTGATTGGCTTTATCAGACATTGCTTGTTGAGGTAATTTATCTAAACAGGGTGTCGGAAATTATAAAAAATTAATATGTAGATTTTTTACAATTTTTTTTTTATCAGTTCTTATGCTGTTTTTTCATTAAATATCTTGTTTAGGGTCTTTATAGAATAAGTTCAAGTTGAAAGATTTTCAAATTATTACAACAACAACAAAAAAATAAAAATAAAATGAGTTTAAGGAAAAAAAGGCAAGCTTAAAAATCATGAAATCTACATTCAAAAATACCATCTTGAAAAATTAATCTGATTTTGTTATATCGATTTAGGTCGGATAAGAACTAAGTATGTGGTGAATTCTGTCAAAAATAGTCTAAAATTTGATCAAACTCAACAATTCAATAACAGTATTCACTTGATATTAAAATTAACGCGTCATAACGCAGTGCTAACGTGTGAGAAGGACGCGTCAATGCATTATAGTTCTGCGAAAGCTTGAATGAAATTTAGGAATATGGAAACTGTCTACCAAGTCTCTTTTTAAGAGGTTATCCTTTCATTGATTCCTCGGCTCTTGGGACTGGTAGGTTTCTCCTGTTTATTTTAAAATCTGTTTTTCTTTAAATTCAAAAAAAAAAAAAAAAAAAAAAAAATTAGGAAAAAACAAAATTGTAATTTATTTTCTCGAACACCTTATTATCAATTTTATAAAAATGTCCTTCTTTTTGTCTTGTTTTATTGTCTTAAAATTTTACAAAATTAAATCGATTTAATTTTTTAAGTATAAAAATTAAATGAAATTGACAAATTATTATTGATTATTATAATTGATTGGTATTAAGTACGTTTAATTGAAAAAAAAAGTATGTATGTATGACTTAATTAAGATGTGTTAAATCTTCTCTTTCTTTTTTCTTTTTCCAGTTATATTTCATTTCAGTTTTCTGAAAAACTTTAAAAAAAAAAAAAAACACAAACAAATTATCATCAATTTATAAATTTTTTAAATTTTAATCTTACAAAGAACATATGTATTTTTTTTTCTCTTCAATTCAAATTATTTGTTTAACGATCAATTGAAAATTATAACAAGGAATTGAAAAATATTTTCATGTTGACATTTTTATTGTCTGAAAATAGAAAAATTTCACCATTCAAACATAAAATTATATTTTTAACTATGTTTGTTTGTTTGTTGAAAAAAAGAAAAAAAAGTTTTTATATTTTTCCGACTTAAGGTGATTTAATACTAGGGAAAAATCATGAAATTTTCCAACTAAATTTTTTGCATGTAAAAAGAAAAAAATTATATTTATCGAAAAGAAATCAAAAGATAAAGTTCGTTAACAAAAAAAAAGCTTTATTTTTTCTTTATTATTTTTTTTTTCATAAAAGAAAAATCATTTTTCTTTCTGACTTTTTTTTTTTGTGTAATTTTCACAACAACAACAAAAAATAAATAATATAAAAAGTAACAATCAAATCGATCCGCCTAATATAACACCTGTTGAATTTCTGCATTACAGTACAGATTACAAGTACATAGGAGAAAGTAAAAGAAAATAAAAGTCGAACAATGAAAAAAATAAAAATATAAAAAAAAATGGCTAAAAACTGACGAATAGAATAATTTATATATTTTTACGAAAATTGTGTAAATTATATGACGTGTTTAGTATATTTATACAGGTAAAATGTTAAGGTATTAATAAGTTTGTTTTTTTTTTTTTGTGTTATTTTCTTTTGGAAAAAAATCCGATTAATTGCTTTGATTTTAGATAAATATATTTTTAGATTTATTTTTAACGAATTTAATGGAAATTTTCTGCACGTTCTTTTGATTTTTCACTTTTTCTTCAACAGTGAAAAATAACGTTAATGATACAGGATGTTTAAAAATAAATTATTTACCGATTATTCTTATTTGTTTTGTTTGATGAATTTTTTTTGAGTAATTTGTCAGAATTGAAATTTTGTATAAATTCTGTGGCCACATCCACAAATCGCTTAAGTCTGAAAATGTACTTTTGAGAAAAATTTATTTGAATGTTTGAATTTCCAAAGTAAAGAAAAACCAACATGACTCAAGCCAGTTTTGACAGAATAACGAACAAAGTACATACATACTTCGAAGATCTAAGTGGTATCAGCTAAATTTTTGTTTATTGTCGACTTAAGCGGTTTGTGGATGTGACCACATAATTAAGAATCTTGGAGTAATTATTTTCAATCAAAAGTTTTGTTTTTTAATCCGTATTCCAATTAGAAATTTTTTTATTTAATATTTTAAAAATAGTAATTTCATAGTACACCCTACACTTTACACTTAACAGAAGAAAAAAAAGTAACAATCAGCTGTTCAAAAATCTTTTACTTTACTTTTGATATCTTTTTGATCTTTATCACTTTTTCACATTCAGAAAATTTTTTTTTAATTGGTATTTTTTTTTATATAGAGAATTTAACTTCACAACCTAGAAGAAAGCTTAACAACAGATAACTAAAATTTTAAATTATGTATTTTGTAATTTGTTGTTCATGATTCTTTAAAATTCTTATTTTTTAATATTTTTCGTTCTATGAAATCAGTTAGAATATTTATTATTTTTTTTTATTTTCAAATTTTTTATATAATTTATTTTTTTTTATTTTTTATGAATTAAAAATTATGAAATCACAAATCAGTTAGTTACTTTAGCTATCACTATGTCAGAATAATACATACATATATGAATTGTGGTGGGTATATTTATAGTACATATGATACATACATGTGTGTAAAGTATATACATATGTACATACATGTATTTTCTTTTCTATTACTTAATAAAAGTATATTGAACTGTAAAAATTTAATTAAATATGCCTCGATTGTTTTTTATTTTTTAAAATTATTTACATAAAAAATAAAATTTAAATTTAGAAATAAAAAATCAAATATTTTATGAATTTTTTTTTTTATATTTAACTGAAAAACAAAAACAAGAAAAAAAAACAAAATTTAAATTATGACCTACAACAACAAAAATGTTTAAGAAAAGTTAATGACATTTTTAAAAATCTGGCATAAACAAGAATTTGTTGAAATCACACGTGCTTTTTTTTTTCTAATAAAAAAAGAAAAATAAATTAAGATGTTTTTATTATTTGACGTCATTTTTAATTATTTTTTTTTTTTATAAAATTTTCGAAGAAAAAAGTAAAGTGGAATTGAACGTTTGCTTAGAACGTTTTTATCAAAAGTGGTCCATTAGGAAAATTAAAAACTTATAGTCTTTCTCTCTGGAGCAAGTTATGATCTTGCTCTGAAAACGCCTTTTTTTTTTTAATGTGATTGATTTGAAAATTTGGCATATTGACTGAACACAGTTAAAAAAAAGTTGAAAACCATTTAAAGTTGCTTATAAGAACCAGTATAGAAATTTGTAATAATTTTTTTGGTGTTGGTCTTCAGGAAATATCTTTGATATTTGTCATACACTTCAAATGATTTTCAATTCCTTTAATTTATTTAATAAGAAAATTTTACTGTACAAATTAGATTTTTTGATTTAATATGTTTTTCATTAAAGTTTAAGTATAACTTTTTCGTTAAGGAAATTATTTTCATTTGTTGTTACCAATAAACGTTTATTTTAAAATTTTTTCAGAACTATGAGAAAAAGTTATTTTCTTGTTGAAAAAAAAAAAACGTTTATTTATTTTTTGGAGTTTTTTTTTTGGCAAACACCCATGAATTTTAAGTTATTTTTTTCCCATTTGTGTTTTTCTAAAATATCAAAATTTTCTACAAACTTATATAAAAAAGGACGATATGTTTATAACATTTGTCTTTCGGTTTTTTTTTTTTTTTTTTTTGAATTAATATTAATGGTTCTAGTAAATTTACAGTTTTAATAGAAGTTCAAGATTTTTTTCAAGGAAGAAAAATTCCGTGTACATCAAGTAAAAATTTTGGATTATATATATTTTTTTAAAGGACTTTTTTCTCTCGTAAGGAAATGTTTATAACTGTTTTTTTTTTTCTTTAGAAAGTTCAACTTTTACAACAACAAAAATACAACTGCATTGCAGTAATTTTTCTTTACAAAAGTGATATATACATTTTTTTTTTTTCAAATAAAATGACATTTTAATAAAATAAAAATTAATACATATTCATTCATGTAATTCATGAATTTTTAAAACAGAAAAGAATCGATAAATACACAATAAAAAAAAAAAACGATTAAAAATGTATGAAATGTTTGTGTGAAAATATTAGATAACGTTCATTTAGAAAAAAATGTGAAAAAATTAGTATGTATCTTTTTTTTTTTGCACTGGCTTATGCAAATTTGAGAAAAATTTAAAAATTTAAAAAAAAAAAAATAAAATAAATATGCTAAAAAACTCTTATACAATTCGCATTTTTTTTTTCTTCCACATTATAAACCAAGAAATTCTGTTATATTCTTCATACATGTGTATACTTGCTGTTTATAAATGTTGATATTTTTTTTAAAATAACCTATAACGTCGATGTAACGTATCTTTAATAGTTTTGTTAGCCGCTCTCTAGTCAAATTTTTTTATTGTATATTTTATCGTTTGTTGAAAGTTTTTTGTTTTGAATACTTTTGAATATAGAATAGCGAAGTACGTCTTCATACATATTATGTACATATATGATATCATATGTGTTCTACATATTGTGTATTTATATAAGACGGAAGTTATAGTCTTTTATATACTTCTACAGTTTATATGGAAAAAAATTAATTTATACCTGTACTCTCTATTATATGGTCTCTATATATAGTAAATTGGAAATAAAAATACATGAACAAAAAAAAATTATAAGTAAATTGTATTGTTTGTGTATAATTTCTTCAAATGAAAAACTTAAAAAATAAAAAAGAACGTTTCAGATAAGTGTTATGTGATTGATATTGTAGAATTAGACAGTACGGTAATGTGGGGAATATTTGAAGATAAAAAGTTTTTTTTAAAAAAAGATAATTTAAAGTTTCTAAGAAAATATCACAAATTTTCCAAATTATGAACCGTACAGTAAAAAATAGAGCACCACTATGGACTCTAAGATTGAATGTCAATTGATTATTTACCAGTTCCAATGGAATCCTTTAACCCTTTTAAATACAGGTGAATTTTATATATAATCACGAACTACATGTTTTCATTTGTTATTCAGATTCATTCTATTAATTTGATTAACAGGATATGAAAAGAAAAATGAAAGTACATACAATATCACGTTTGGAGGTTTAATAGAATGAGAATAATGGACCTGTTTATCTTGCTATTTTTTTATTTCTAAATTTTTATATAAATATAATCGAAAAATTAAATAATTAAGTAACATCTTGATTCTTGAACTACCCTATACGAAATTTTCAAAATTAACGCTACGTAATAAGACAGAATCAATTATAATTTAAATTCAATTAATATTAAAATTAAAATATGTCAAATTTTGTTTCACTCATGTGAAAAGACAAAAAAAAAAAAAAAACTTCAAAAGACTTACAGAAAATTTTCAAAACAAGCATTCATTTTTTTTTTTTAAATTTTTTAGCTTTTTGATTACTCATTTAGATTAGTAACGATTTCTAGACGTTACATGAATGAATTAATGAATTTTTCAAGGTTTACAAAACATAAACACAACACATAGTCAATCGTGAAGTGATGTGTTCTTTTTTTTTTAATTTTTTTAATTGATTGACTAAAATATCAGTTAATTTTTTTCAAGGAAATATGAACTTCCTTAAAAAGTTAAGGGTTATTCTCTTAAAATGAAAATATCGAAGATGTTACAAATAACAAAATATGATAATATTTCAAAGAATTTTCATCTGTCGTTATGTTATTCTAGTTTGATACGAAAAAAAAAAATATATACAAAAATGTGGTAAGATTTTAAATAAATAAAAAACGAAAATTTTAAAAAATTTTTCGCGCCATATTTTAAAAATTTCACCTGATATTTTCAGAAATCACACCAATTCTACTACTTATTCTGTTTTTTCTTCTTATTTTCTTTTTTTATTTTCTTTTAATAAATTTTAAGATTGTTATTATTATTGTAATAAATTTATACAGTATCCGTTTTACTTTTGTTTTTTTTCTTATTTTTTCAAAATTAAAAATATGACAAAAATTAAAGGAATTTTTTTATATTTTTTTATTATGCATATATTATAATTATATACGCATGACTAAATTTATATCTAAATTTTATTACTTCATTTTCATCATTATACATTTAGTTTGAATATATATATTTTATAATCACATTTACACACACACACATACATATATGTGTGTGTGTAAATTGTTCTGAATAATATAATATAATAATATTCACATAATTTTATATCATGATCAAATTTCGAAATATATATTCTGTTAAAGGAAGAAAAAAAAAACACATCCCTAGAGATGAGTTAAATTTACATATACATATACAGTATGTGAGTATGTGTGTATGTATAGAAAAACTATATAAATGTCTATAGCATGTTTAAAACATAATTTTTTTTTGTTAAATAAAAAAAATTTTTTTTTTTATATTTCCATATCATATGGAATACGTACACATATTTAACATGTCTTAATATGTTATACATGCAAAATTATGTAAATTAGCGCAGTAATGTGAAACGAAATTGAATGTTATAAAATTTTTCATTTTGTTTTTTTTTTTTTTGTTGTTTTTTTATTAATATTTATTTATTTATTTATAATTTTTTTTTTCATAGAAAAAGAAAAAAAAAATGAAGAAGAAAATTGTTGTCAAGTTAATGAAAATTACAAAATAAAAATAAACATTTTGAAAATTTTACAATACATGAAGGAATTTCTACACATTAGATAAAATAAAAATTACTAAGACCAATTAAGATAGAAAAAAAAAATATTCCAAGTTGAACATATTCTTATTCCATTATTAATAATTTTGTGGTTCACAATTCATGTAAAATATCAAATGTTGAAGACCTAAGTTAGTAACGAAAAAAAAAATTTTAAACAAACTATTATTTTTTTTAATATTCTATTCAATTTCAGAATGACATATAATTTTAAAAAAACAGTTAGACTAGAAAAAAAAAAGGATAACTATCGAAACAGGATAATATCATACTTTATTTCGTATAATTTTTAACAAAAAAAAAAATAATAATAATAATGAATTTCAATTTCAATAGAAAAAAATTGAATTACGAATATAATATTAGGAGTTTGAGAAAAAAAAAATGTCTAAAAGGATCTTCCTCTAAATACTGAATGCCACACATCATTTCACAGTTTAATAATTTCAAATTTAAAACAATTCTAAAAATAATTTTTCATTAAATTCCATCAACCTAAACACAAGAACCATATGTCATGGGAATTTCAATAAAACACTTGAAATACTAATATTACGTTTGTATGTCCTTAAAAAAAACATAATCCTGATAAATTTTAGGACAGATGTTATCAAACACTTTCACAATGTTTTTTTTTTATATCACGAAAAATTTATACTTTTCACATACATATTTTTCTTTTGATTAAAAAAAATTTAAAGACACTAGATATATTTTTTTTTAAATTGTCCTTAAAGGATTCAAAAAAAAAAAAAAAAAAACTTGACATTTGATTTTTTTTTTTCAACAGAAAATAAGAAATAAATCATTACCACTTAAACTTTATGCTATTTTATCACATCATAATTAATTATCCTTTATAGAAATAACTTTATCGTTTAATTTGAAAAATTTATTAATAAATCCTTTTTCTTTCTTGTAGTCATTATCCTTAATGTCTATATGATGATAATAACGATAACAATAATTATTTAATAATAGAACAATCAAGAAAATTTCACGTGCTTTTGTCAAGTAACATTCAAAAACAAAATGATTGAAAAAAAAATATATTGTAAGAATTCCTTTAATTTTAAAAAATGAACAATAAACTCATAATTCTGAAATTTAAAGTCCTTTCAATGAACAGATTTTAAAATTCAACTTTTTTTCTTAAACACGATTAATTTTTTCTAAATTTTAAATTTTTGAAACACGATCAATTCGAAAATCCGTTATTTTAATTTTAGGAAGACAATTTTATAATTTTCGAAAAAAAAAAATTGGCTTTTTGTGAAAACAAAAAAAATTACTAAAAATTTTCCCGTTTTATTTTTGAATTACTTATTTAAAAAAAAAAAAAAAAAAAATTTTTTTTTGTTTTTTGAAAAATAATAAATTTTCCATTAAAATCGTTTCACAGCTGACTAACAACTGACTACTCTTGATAATGTGGAAAAAAAAATAATGTAAGTTGAACAAAAATATTTGAAAAAAAAAAAAAAATTGGTTTTTCGTTTCTGTGGCAGTTAATTCAATTCAAGTAAAAATAAAAAAATGAAAATAAAATAAGTGATATGAGCCTACAATAATATCACGTTTATTAGAGCTAAATTGAAGTCGTGCAATACAATACGTTATGTAGTAGGTACCTATTTTTTTTTTTTTTTTTTTGTTTGTTTGTAGTGTAATACGACTGAAAGTTTTCTAGCAATAATAGTTGAAAATTGAAGAAAATCCACAACAATAACAACAACAACAAAAATAGAAAAATACAAATTTTTTTTTTATTGACTATAGAACGACTAGACTGCATCTACTTTGACTTTTTGTTATTATTGTTGTTGTTGTTGTATTGTAAATGAACAAAAAAAAAGGATATATTTTGAACGAATGTACACATACATTAAAAAATCATTATAAAAGAATGTAACTACGGTAACTATAAGGTTAGATTTTATTTTTCTATTTGATTTTCCTTTTAATTTGTTGGAATTATTCTCACAATTACATGCTTATTTTTTTTTTTACTTTAGCATAGTCGCAGGAGTACATTTTTTTTTTGGGGGGCAAAAGGATATCATTGGAATGGGACAAAAAAGGGATATGAGTATGTTGTATGATAATTCAGTGGTTTTTACGCGTCGCTATGATAGTACATACATTATGTATATATATTTTTTTCATTTATTGTTGTTTTTATTTTAATTGTGCTTTGTTATAAAGCATTTTCATGGTCATCAATCAATCATAGTGCTCACTTTATGGTGAAGGAATAATGGTTAATAATTTTTGGATGATTTTTTTTTTCTTTATTTTGTGGGTTATAAGATGTACCCTGTCGTACAATACTTTATGTCTTTTAAATGTTATATAATGTCCGTTAAGTGGTTTGCTATTACATTTCAGATTAGGCTAGTATGAAATTGAGATTAGAGCAAAAGGTAAAATGATCAATTGTGGGAATTATAATGAATGTTGAAAGTTAATTTAAATGTAAAAATTTATCATATTATCATTGATTCATGAAATTAATTGAAATTAAAATGAAAATATTTTCTGCATCAGCTCGATTGGTTCATGTTAACTCAAAAATGTATTTTGTAATTTAATTATATTGACAGACCATAGCTTACTTTTTGTTATTCAATATTTTTTTTCAGAATCTTTTTCTTAAAAGATTTTGCCAATGAATCCTTATTTTTTAGAAATATTTTTCAAATTTGTTTTGAGTGAAGAATAATGTAGCTTACATTCGCTAATAGAGATTTTACCCTATTTATTCATGAAATAGGCATAAAATGAATCTCATCGTAAGTGGTATGATTTTGAAAATATGTAGGAAGAAAACAATGAAGTTTTTTTTTGTTTTAGGACAATAACATTTGAATTAATGGTGCTTAACGTTTGCTGAAATAATATTTTTAATCCTTAAAATGAAAATAAGGAATAAGAATAAAACATCAGAATATGATTTCTATGAATTTATTGAAAGTGTTTCTTTTTTTTTCCTAACATTTGCTTTTGAGAAACAAATTTTAAAATTTCCATATAAAATGTATGGTATACATTTGTATACACACGGCCAAATTTTGTTCTCAATTACTACCTAAATCATTGATGAAGAATACTCAAACCTCCTATAATTGTTAAACAAATTTTGTTGGACGTGATGGAAAATATTTTTACTTAAAAAATTTATTCAATTTCTTACCTGTTTTTTTTTTACAGATTCAATTCAGCGTTGGACTGATCCTTGGATTTAATGCATTGCTTATTGGATTTGATTTCCCTTTGTGGATGCATTATGCACTTATTGGCTATATGATGTGATTTATTATTTTATTTGAACGATTCTATGTTGAAGAATATCTAAAATTACACAGAAAAAATAAAAATGATGTTGAATTGAAAAATAGAATTGCAAAAAGTACTCAAGATGCAAATTTGCACATTTACAACAAAAACAAAAGTAATCGTAAATATAAGGTAAATTAATTTAAAGATTTATTTTTAAAGTAAAAATTGTATCGTATTCGCTTGGAATGCCACTTAAATTATAATATTCTCCCGCGTTCATACATGCATATCTAAAACAGCATTATAAAAAAACACAAATCTTCCATTTCTTCCTTTTGGCCTTTCTTCCCACTTGAAAGTGATTTCTTGGTTCTCCTTGTTAGGTTTTTCTTAGTTTTCTCAAAATTATGTTCACATTCTGATGATTGTTGAAAATTGTAATTTCCTTTAATTAGAATTTTTTAAAAATAAAGACTTTCCTTTCTTTTTAAAGAAATTAATTAAAATAACTAAAAAAAAGTACTTCATCGCCTGCCAACTTACTACGAAAATTGCGAAACAGAAAAATTATTACAAAAAAGCGGCAAATTTTGCAGGTTATGTTGTTTGTTGCTGTGAATTGTTTGTCGTTTCCACAATTTTTTTTTTGTTCAAATTTTTTGAAATTCGAAGAAGTCAATCAAGAACTCCATATTTCAAAATCCTGGCATCAATCTACTCCAAAGGAATGCCACTTGAATGGTAATTGCACTTTTTTGAATTTATATTAAATTTTGAATTTCAGTTTAAAAACAGACAAATTTAAAAAAAATGTACAAAATTCACGATCATGTGACACCCCTGAAAGTTATCATATTTCGAATATCCTTAATTTCGAGAATCAGATGGTTATTTTATTATTCGCAAGGTTAATTGATTCAATATTCTGTATTCAACTGATTACTGAAGACTAAGCACTGTATTAATCTTGCTTATTGGCGCTTGCTTTGCTTGCCGCCTGCTTCAATAATCATTGAATTAAATCATTTCTCGTCTTTTTTCAATAGAGTGTGGTTAACTGATACTGATTGATTATTTTGTGTTAATAATTTGGAGTTAAATGTAATTTTTTCGCTTTTAAAGTAATTCTTAATAATTAAATTTAATTGTATTTTGTGGAAGTTTTTAATTTGTGAAATTTACTACTTAAATTACATATTAGAAAATCATGTCGACATCTGAGGAAGAGAATAATGAAGTCGATGTAGAGATGGAGGAGCCACCACCAGCGAACAAAAATTCGGTGAGTAAAAAAAAGTACTACAGTGTGTGTAATGCTAAGAACAAAAAAAAATCTTCAAAAATAAGACTGGTGAAAGTTGAGGATTAGATGAAAAACCAAAAGTATAGAAAAATGTATGAAAGATGTTTTAAAAATCTTAATTTCCACTAAAAATACATTTTAACAGTGCTTTTACGTATTCTTACACTTAATTTTATTATTTTATTTTGTACAGAATGAATCAACAACTTCAGATACAACATCTTCACGTGAAAAAGAAATCGAATTCGATACAAAAATTGAAACGGATCGTAGTAAACGTTTTGATTATTTATTAAGACAAACTGAAATTTATGCACATTTTGTTAGTGGTACAGCTTGTCCAAAGAGCCCATTGAAAACAAAAGTTGGTAGACCAAGTAAAAAACGAAAAAAAACTCTAGCTGAAACTACTAATGCTGCTGAGTAAGTATTATTATTCCCTTTCCACCCAGGATTTTAGTGCCACAGAAGAAAAAAGACGATTTTGATTGATTTATAAAATTTTTTTTTTGTTTCTCTCACAGTCATCGTAAAACCGAACAGGAAAAAGATGAAGAACTTCTTGCTGAAGAGACATCATCATCAAAAAGTGTATTTCGTTTTGAATCATCACCTTCATACATTAAAAATGGTGAATTACGTGATTATCAAATTCGTGGTTTAAATTGGATGATTTCATTATATGAAAATGGAATTAATGGTATTCTTGCCGATGAGATGGGTCTCGGAAAGACTCTACAAACAATCTCACTTTTGGGTTATTTAAAACATTTTAGGTTGGTGTATGAAATTCTTCCACTTTTCGCTAGAATTTTTTTTTAAAATTGTTGTCTTCTTTTCTCTTTAGAAATAATGCTGGACCACATATTGTTGTTGTACCAAAATCAACTTTACAAAATTGGATAAATGAATTTAATAAATGGTGTCCATCAATTAAAGCAGTTTGTTTAATTGGTGATAAAGAAGTACGTAAACCATTTATTCGTAAAGTTTTAATGCTTGGTGATTGGGATGTTTGTGTTACATCATATGAAATGTGTATACTTGAAAAATCAGTATTAAAAAAATTCAGTTGGCGTTTTATGGTAATTGATGAAGCACATCGTATTAAAAATGAAAAAACAAAATTGTCAGAAATTTTACGTGAATTTAAAACAGCAAATCGTCTATTAATTACTGGAACACCATTACAAAATAATTTGCATGAATTATGGTCATTGTTGAATTTCCTTTTACCAGATGTTTTTAATAGTGCTGAAGATTTTGATTCATGGTTTAATACAAATTCATGTTTAGGTGATGATGCATTAATTAAACGTCTTCATGCTGTACTTAAACCATTCCTTTTACGACGTTTAAAATCTGAAGTAGAGAAAAGTTTAAAACCGAAAAATGAAATAAAAATTTTTGCTCGATTATCAAAAATGCAAAGAGAATGGTATACAAAAATTCTAATGAAAGATATTGATGTTATTAATGGTGCCGGAAAAGTTGAAAAAATGCGTTTACAAAATATTCTTATGCAATTAAGAAAATGTACAAATCATCCATATTTATTTAATGGTGCAGAACCAGGTCCACCATACACAACTGATGAACATTTGGTATTTAATTCTGGAAAAATGGCAATTTTAGATAAATTATTACGCAAATTAAAAGTTGAAGGATCAAGAGTATTGATTTTCAGTCAAATGACACGAATGTTAGACATTCTAGAAGATTATTGTTTTTGGAAAGGTTATCAGTATTGTAGATTAGATGGTAATACACGGCATGAGGATCGTGATCGTCAAATTCAAGAATATAATGCTGATAATAGTCAAAAATTTATTTTTATGTTATCAACAAGAGCTGGTGGTTTGGGTATTAATTTAGCAACTGCTGATGTTGTCATCATTTATGATCCAGATTGGAATCCTCAAATGGATTTACAAGCAATGGATCGTGCACATCGTATCGGTCAAAAGAAACAAGTACGAGTTTTTCGTTTTATCACTGAGAATACAGTTGAAGAGAAAATTGTTGAAAGAGCTGAAATTAAATTGAGACTTGATAAAGTGGTTATTCAACAAGGACGTTTGGTTGATAGTCTTGCAGCTCAATTGAATAAAGATGAAATGTTAAATATTATTCGTTTTGGTGCAGATCATGTGTTTGAAAAAAATAAATCACGAAAAGGACAGAATAAAATCGTCTAATTAGAACGAAATTCTAAAACGAAATGCTTTAGTAAATCAATCTGCTGATCTCATTTCCGATATTTTTACAAATTTCAATTAAGTTTCATAATGGCACAAATTTTTTGCATTTATCGTTTTATTATTGGTTGAATTACAAATTTATATGGATATATGAAAAATATAATTTTTTTAAAAGAAAATTTAAGAAAACTTTGAAGGTGTTGCATATTAAAAAGAATCAGGTGAGAGTCCATTGTTTTATTTGAAGAATTTTTTCGGATTCAAATTCGAGTCATACGAAATAAATGTGTGGGTGGTATTTTCATATTCTACCTTTTTTAAATCTGAAAATGAAGAGAGAAAAATTTGTGGAACGAAAAGTACATTAGGTAATAAAAAAAACATTTGCTTTGTGTTTCCCAAGGTGGTTATTAAAATTGAAACTGAGGAAAAATATGTACATTGAGTGGGATAGAATGTAAAAACATGAATAAAATCACATGATAAAATGTTAAAATAATATTTATTTTATTATTAATTTCAAGCTTCAATTTTTACGATTTTTTAAATTATTTTAAAATGTATACATTCGGACTTTGAGCCTTAATTTAAATATGATCCTTTTGATAATATTAATAAATTTAAATTGTAATATCCACCCAGCTTCCGCATTCATGCATGTATTGTATTATAAACCTGCATTATCAAAAAAGCAAATCTTACACATCTTTTGGTTTTTCTTCCAACTTGAAAGTGATTTCTTGGTTCTCCTTGTTAGGTTTTTTTTTAGTTTTCTCAAAATTATGTTCACATTCTGATGATTGTTAAAAATTGTAATTTCCTTCAATTAGAATTTTTTAAAAATAAACACTTTCCTTTCTTTTTAAAGAAATTAATTAAAATAACTAAAACAAAATACTTCATCGCCTGCCAACTTACTACGAAAATTGCGAAACAGAAAAATTATTACAAAAAAGCGGCAAATTTTGCAGGTTATGTTGTTTGTTGTTGTTATTTTGTGAATTGTTTGTCGGTTTTACGATTTTTTTTTGTTCGAGTTTTCGAAGTTTTCGCTCATGTGACACCCCTGAAAGTTATTATATTGCGAATATTTTCAAAATATGAATTCTAAATTAGAATTGTCGCCAACTTCATTAACGAAGCTGTATTCGAGAATCAATCATCAGATGCTTATTGACGCTTGCTTGGTTATTTTCTCGTCTTGTTTCGATAAGTGGTTTTGTGGTAATAAGTAATTTTATCGCTTTTCAAGTAATTCTTAATAATTAAATTTATTTGAATTTTGTGTAAAAGTTGTCAGTTTATAAAATTTACCAGTTAAATTATTAGAAAATCATGTCGACAGCTGAGGAAGAGAATAATAAAGTCGATGTAGTGATGGAGGAGCCACCACCAGCGAATGAAAATTCGGTGAGTAAAAAAAAAGTACTACAGTGTGTGTGTAATGCTATAAGAACAAAAAAACAATTTTTCAAGAATAAGAATAGTGATTGTGAAAGTTGAGGATTAGATGAAAAACAAAAAATTTAGAAAAATGTGTGAAAGATGTTTTAAAAATCTTAATTTCCACTAAAAATACATTTTAAAAGTGCTTTTACGTATTCTTACACTTAATTTTATTATTTTATTTTGTACAGAATGAATCAACAACTTCAGATACAACATCTTCACGTGAAAAAGAAGTCGAATTCGATACAAAAATTGAAACGGATCGTAGTAAACGTTTTGATTATTTATTAAAACAAACTGAAATTTTTACACATTTTGTTAGTGGTACAGCTGGTCCAAAAAGCCCATTGAAAACAAAAGTTGGTAGACCAAGTAAAAAACCAAAGGAAACTCTAGCTGAAACTACTAGTGCTGCTGAGTAAGTATTATTATTCCTTTTCCACCCAGGATTTTAGTGCCACAGAAAAAAAATGACGATTTTGATTGATTTATAACATTTTTTTTTGTTTCTCTCACAGTCATCGTCATCGTAAAACCGAACAGGAAGAAGATGAAGAACTTCTTGCGGAAGAGACATCATCATCAAAAAGTGTATTTCGTTTTGAATCATCACCTTCATACATTAAAAATGGTGAATTACGTGATTATCAAATTCGTGGTTTAAATTGGATGATTTCATTATATGAAAATGGAATTAATGGTATTCTTGCCGATGAGATGGGTCTCGGAAAGACTCTACAAACAATTTCACTTTTGGGTTATTTAAAACATTTTAGGTTGGTGCATGAAATTCTTCCACTTTTCGCTAGAATTTTTTTTTAAAATTGTTGTCTTCTTTTCTCTTTAGAAATAATGCTGGACCACATATTGTTGTTGTACCAAAATCAACTTTACAAAATTGGATAAATGAATTTAATAAATGGTGTCCATCAATTAAAGCAGTTTGTTTGATTGGTGATCAAGAAGCACGTAATCAATTTATTCGTGAAGTTTTAATGCCTGGTGATTGGGATGTTTGTGTTACATCATATGAAATGTGTATACGTGAAAAATCAGTATTTAAAAAATTCAATTGGCGTTATTTGGTTATTGATGAAGCACATCGTATTAAAAATGAAAAATCAAAATTGTCAGAAATTTTACGTGAATTTAAAACAGCAAATCGTCTATTAATTACTGGAACACCATTACAAAATAATTTGCATGAATTATGGTCATTGTTGAATTTCCTTTTACCAGATGTTTTTAATAGTGCTGAAGATTTTGATTCATGGTTTAATACAAATTCATGTTTAGGTGATGATGCATTAATTAAACGTCTTCATGCTGTACTTAAACCATTCCTTTTACGACGTTTAAAATCTGAAGTAGAGAAACGTTTAAAACCGAAAAATGAAATGAAAATATTTGTTGGATTATCAAAAATGCAAAGAGAATGGTATACAAAAGTTTTAATGAAAGATATTGATGTTGTTAATGGTGCAGGAAAAGTTGAAAAAATGCGTTTACAAAACATTCTTATGCAATTAAGAAAATGTACAAATCATCCATATTTATTTGATGGTGCAGAACCAGGTCCACCATATACAACTGATGAACATTTGGTATTTAATTCTGGAAAAATGGCAATTTTAGATAAATTATTACCCAAATTACAAGTTCAAGGATCGAGAGTATTGATTTTCAGTCAAATGACACGAATGTTAGACATTCTAGAGGATTATTGTTTATGGAGAGGTTATCAGTATTGTAGATTAGATGGTCAGACACCGCATGAGGATCGTGATCGTCAAATTCAAGAATATAATGCTGACAATAGTCAAAAATTTGTTTTTATGTTATCAACAAGAGCTGGTGGTTTGGGTATTAATTTAGCAACTGCTGATGTTGTCATCATTTATGATTCAGATTGGAATCCTCAAATGGATTTACAAGCAATGGATCGTGCACATCGTATCGGTCAAAAGAAACAAGTACGAGTTTTTCGTTTTATCACTGAGAATACAGTTGAAGAGAAAATTGTTGAAAGAGCTGAAATTAAATTGAGACTTGATAAAGTGGTTATTCAACAAGGACGTTTGGTTGATAGTCGTGCAGCTCAATTGAATAAAGATGAAATGTTGAATATTATTCGTTTTGGTGCAAATCATGTATTTGCATCGAAAGATTCTGAATTAAGTGAAGAAGATATTGATACAATTTTAGAGCGTGGTGAAGCAAAAACAATGCAACAAAAAGCTAAATTAGATGAACTAGGTGAAAGTTCATTAAGAAATTTCACATTGGATAGTGCTCCTGAAGGTACTAATACATCAGTTTATCAATTTGAAGGTGAAGATTACAGAGAAAAGCATAAATTAAATGCAATGGGTGGTTGGATTGAACCACCAAAAAGAGAAAGAAAAGCAAATTATGCTGTCGATGCATATTTTCGTGAAGCATTAAGAGTTTCTGAACCTAAAGCACCAAAAGCACCACGTCCTCCAAAACAACCAATTGTACAAGATTTTCAATTTTTTCCTCCACGTTTATTTGAATTACTTGATCAAGAAATATATTTTTATCGTAAAACATTAAATTATAAAGTACCAAAAAATCCAGAATTAGGATCTGAAGCAGCAAAGGTACAACGTGAAGAACAAAAAAAAATTGATGAAGCAGAACCATTAAATGAAGATGAAATTTCAGAAAAGGAAGCACTATTGACACAAGGTAATTGTCTGAGATAATTTTTTTTGAAAATTAATTTTAATTACTTCGAAAAATTCAATTTTAAGGTTTTACAAATTGGACAAAACGTGATTTCAATCAATTTATCAAAGCTAATGAGAAATATGGAAGAGATGATATTGAAAATATTGCAAAAGATGTTGAAGGTAAAACACCTGAAGAAGTTATCGAATATAGTACAGTATTTTGGGAAAGATGTCATGAGCTTCAAGATATTGAAAGAATTATGGCACAAATTGAACGTGGTGAAGCAAAAATACAACGAAGGTTATCTATTAAAAAAGCTCTTGATCAAAAGGTTCAGGTTTGAAATAATTTTTTTTTGTTTTTTTAATTTCCACTACATTTGTTGTTTTTTTTTCTCTGTATTTGAAATTTTCAGATGTCACGCTATCGTGCACCATTCCACCAACTAAGAATACAATATGGAAATAATAAAGGCAAGAATTACACAGAAGTTGAAGATCGTTTTCTAGTTTGCATGCTTCATAAGCTAGGATTTGATAAAGAGAATGTTTATGAAGAGCTTAGATCTGCTATAAGGTGAGTGCTTTTTTTTTTTTTTGATAAATCTTATTGGATTTCTTTTAAAAGTATTTTTTTCCTTTGTCTTTATTTTTTTTAGAGCATCACCACAATTTCGTTTTGATTGGTTCTTAAAATCACGTACAGCTCTAGAATTGCAACGTCGTTGTAATACATTAATTACATTAATTGAACGTGAAAATCAAGAATTAGAAGAGAAAGAAAGACAAGAAAAGAAAAAGAAAGCAAATAAAAGTGGTACTGGTATATTAACAAATTCTGGACAATCAAAAGCTGGTCAAAAAAGAAAGTCTGAAATTATGAATAATGATAAAAATAAAAAGAAGAAGAAATAAGTAGAAAAAATTGAAAGAGAAAAAAAGGAGGGGAAAAAAAAGAATACAAATTTCCAGTAACGGTGTAATTTTTTTTTCAATGGCTTTTTGACGTTAACGAGAAAAATCTTCATTTAATTCCTAATTTTAATATAATTAAACTGTTTTTTTTTTTTTGTTGTTACTAGTAAATTTTTGGGAATCTTAAAACATTAAAATTAAGGTAATTTAAAGTAAATTAATTTTTATTTTCCCATAATCAATTAGATCAATTGAAATTATTCTAAGTTGAAAGCACATATATTTTTTTCGACATTAAGAAATTTTTTGAATAACTGGCTTATATATTCTTATTTTGTACTCAATAGAAATTATTCATTTGAAGAAGAAAAAAGCAAAAACAAAAAAAAAAAAAAAGGATGTAATAATTTTTTTTTTTCAAATGTAATTTGATTTATAAAATTTAAATTATAAAAAAAAAGTAATAAAAAATATATTCATAGTGTGAATCAAAGAGGTTTTTTTTCGAAATTCCTTTTGCGCATGTCATTCAAAATAATCCTATTTCTTCGAAAAAAAAGAAGACAGAAATCATGTATGCATTTTTTGGCGCCAGTCAACTTTACTTTCCAGTTCCCGCCCTCCACACACACATCACTTAATTGTGAATGACATAACAGGATGTGGAATCACAAGAATTAGTTAATTGGCGCTAAAATTCATAGGATTTTAGTTCTTTTTTTATCTGTCGGTGCCGCCAAGTCAAAACTATTAAAATTCCGTGATTTATTTTAGTTTTTTTTTAAATTTTGTGCTAGCTTTTTTTTAATAATTTTAAGTAAAAATTGAAAATTAAATGTTTAGTTAATGAAAGAAAGTAAAATTTGTGATGTGAAAGTAAAGTTACGTGTAGAAAATTAAATTTTCGGTATTCGTGTCTGAATCAGTTTAGTGTTAAGTGATACCATATTATCCAGTGGGAGGGGGCTTCTTTGAGACTCCAGTGAAAAAATTAAGGAAAAAAAAAAGTATAAAAGAGATTTCAGTGTCGGTCATTTTTTGCAATTTAAATTTTAGAAAATTAATTTTAAATTTAAGAAAAAAAAACAGATCAGACTGCAGCAGAGTGAAAGTGAAATTATGTGAAAAAATTAAGTTCTTAAAAAGTATAGTGTTTGTGCGTATGTGTGTTGAATTGCACATTGCGTCTGCGTGCATATGCGACTTTTATTCTTGTTGTGAATTGTTGCGTTCGGGTATAGTAAATATAAGCAGACGTAGTGATTCTAATAAAGTGTGATTCATATTCAATTTTAGAGTGAAAAAATGCAGATTTAACATCTCGATTACAACATATTGGTATTTTAAAGGTAGGTTTAGGTTTACATATTATAATTTCTTAGATTTTATAAATTTACAACAACAAATGCCTTTCTATTCTGTGTTATAAATTTTTGTTGTTTTATTTTTAAGAAGAAGGAGTATCGTATAGTTTTTGAAAACCAAAATTAAATAAAAGAAAAATATTTGTCTGTTCTAATTAATTTTTTTTATTTAAGTTTTCTTAAATTTTGTAGGTAATTTTTATAATTTTTTTTTTCTTCACTGAATTTCTTACAATATTTTGGATGTTTATTTTTGTTTTTCACTTAATATTTGTTTTGTTTTTCTCAAAAAATATTTTTATTATTCTTTAACATGTTGAATTTTTTTTTTTTTTATTAAAAATTTTTCTGTTTCTTAATAACTAATTTTCTACAAACAAAAAAAATTTAAGGCACTTTTTTAAGTACATTTTACAAATTTTAAAAAAAATTATACAAACGAATTTTTTTTATTTTCGATCTCAAATTTAAATTCCAAATGACAGTTATTTTTCCTTTTTGCTTAGAATTTTCGTTTTTGTTTTTTTGTTTTTTTTTTTAAATTTAAATACTAAATAATTCTAATTAAAATATTATTTAATAATTAATTATATTAATACATAAACATTACATTTTATACACAATATATCCCTGCTTCATTAGGATTTTGGGCTCATTTTGTATTTCGGTTTTTTTTTTTTTACAAATATTCAAAATATATTAATAAAAATATTATACAAAAAAAAAAAGAAAAAAAAAATACATAATTAAAAATAAAATAAACAAAATTGAAAAAGTTAAATCTTTTCTCTCATTTGTCGTAATCCAACTTAATAATCACATCATTAGGTAAACATTTATAATATACGGTTTTGTTTTTGTTTTTTTGTTTTTTTTAGTACATTTTTGTTAAATTTTGTTCGAATATACTTGAAGTGAATTTGTAAAATATATTTTAACCCTTAGTTCATAATTGAAGAACATTACGACCCTTTTACAAGCGTACCCGCTTGAAAGGAAGATCGTTAGAAAATTTAAGATTGTTGAAAGGATTGTCCTTTAATGACATGATTATTTTATCGTACCATTTATTGGTTAATGAAAAATCATATCATTATCTACTAAAAAGGGTTAAAAATAATCGTTTTATGTTAATTCAAATGGAATTTTACAAATTTAATCACAGTACAATAATGAAATTTTCAAAAATGCACTTTACACTATAATTAATTACTTAAAATCTAAAAAACAAGATTATTAATATCTTTTTTTACTTTTTAATTTTTTTTTTTTTTAAATAGTTTTACTTTTATTTGCATTTTTTTTTTTTTTGTGAATTCAATCTAAATTATTTTCTGATTTGTTTTTTTCTTATTTTATTAAAAAATTTAGCACCTCTTAAATTAATTTAGTAATTTTTTTAGCTCACATAAAATTTGATAAAGTAATTTTTATTTGTTTTTTTTTTTTTTTTTGTTATTTGCATTACGTTTTAGTTTTGCGTATTTATTTATATACTTTATTGGTTAATTTAAAATCTTAAAACACTACGGAAAAAAATTAATTAAAAAAAAAAATACTTTTATTCTTCTATTCTACGAATATAACAATATTAATACAATGTAATAAAACAAACAAGAAAAAAAAAATTTAAATTTGAAAAAAAAAAAAATCTCTTTTTCTCTCTCATCAATTTTTTTGTTGTTATTGCAGTAAATGAAATTGTAATTATTTGTTTCATATTACATTTTTCTTTTTTAAAAAAATTTAATGTTTTTTATCACTATCACCTGTATACATCTGAATAATTTGAGTTACACTTACTGCTGAACCAGTTATTAATGCAAATATACTAAATAATCCAAGTAATAGATTTTTCCATAATCTCCAGTTTAAATATCCTAAACCATGTGGCCATAAGAAAATTGTTTCAACAACAGTTGGTACAAGAAGTCCTAAAAAAATAATTTAAAAAATATATATATATGAGCCTAAAAGTATGCTTAAAGTATGCAATTTTTATTTTTTCAACTTTTCTTAGTTATTTTTTGTCTAGAAGTTTATTAATTTTTTTTTTGGTGTCATTAAAATTACAACATACCTAATACAGAAAAGAATACAGCACCAACAAGACCAATAAATGGATCAAGTTTTGGTACTAGAACAGCTAATGCTCCAGAAATTAATATAATTCCAGTACGTAATGCAATTTGTGACATATTATGTCTTGATTCTGGTACTTTATGTTTTATTTTTCTCCATAAAATATCATTAGGAACATAAAATTGTAAACC
The DNA here is from genome assembly GCA_939192795.1 of Bombylius discolor. Classification (NCBI taxonomy): domain Eukaryota; kingdom Metazoa; phylum Arthropoda; class Insecta; order Diptera; family Bombyliidae; genus Bombylius; species Bombylius discolor. The sequence goes on from OW584242.1 coordinate 6,110,700, forward strand.
ATATGTAAAAAGGATTGCTAATGCCATTAGAATTTTTGCAATATCAGCTAATCTGTAAAATTTTAAAAGAAAAACAAAAGAAAAAAGGTTAATGATGAAAGTTCGTGTCAAGAAAAAATGTTTTTTTTTTTAATGACTACTTACATTTCTCCTTCTGTTAAATTTAATGTAATACTGCCTTTAACATCATTACCATATCTTACATAACCGAAAAAACCAATTGTTGTATATAAAAACATAACAGTACCCATTGCTGTATTTAATACACCTGGACAACCAAGAAAATGTTGTGGTTTTTTCATTGAATTTTCAACTGGCATAACAACACCAATACCTTCCATTGCAAATATAACTGTACTAAAGAATAATGGTAATTGTTCTATTGATGAAAATAATGGTTTATCATCAAATTTTGGTGGTACATTAAACATATAATATATTGTTATTGAAAATGTTATAACAATAAATATATTTGCCATTGCTGAAAATGGTACAAGCCATTTTAATGAACGTATTTGTCCAATAAATAATAATGGTATTAAAGTCATGGCAATATATAAACGAATATTCAAATTTAATTTTAAATCATAATTAACAACATCATGTACTGATTCTGATATGAATACTAAATAAACACAACTAGCTCCATAATATGTTGCCATTAATGATACATCAACAAATTGCCTGAAATTAAAAAAAAAAAAAAGTTAGAAAAAAAATAAATTAATTTTTTTTATTAATTAATTAAATATTTTAAGGATTAAATAATTGAATTTGATATGGATTATTCCTTTTAAGGTGTTATCAATTTTTGTAGTATAAGATGAAATTGTTGTTGTTGTTTGTGTGGGTCGGAGGGATTCAAGCATCCGTGAGCACTCAGATAGGAGAGTCCATTATACTCAGCACTCCGTCTCTTCGTTTTCCTAATAAACGAGAGGATTTTGTCTAGGGGTTGAGAACAGATGTCTTCCATTCTCAATGCATCAGAGTTCCATGTACGTAGCCTTATCCTAGAGAAGGCTGGGCAACAGCAGAGATGGTGCTCTGTTGTTTCTGCTTCCCCCAGGCAGTTCTCGCACGTTGGATCTCTGACCACTTTCACGACCGAGTGGTGGTTACATGTGTTATGTAAGGTAAGATGAAGTAGTTCTATAGGAGTTTCATGGATACCACACATTTTTTTGGGCTTTAAAATCAAACTTGAAAAGTTGTTATATTTGGTATGCTGGTGTAACCACGAATGAAACCCTAAATTTTATTGAATGCAAGATTCTTAATTTCTGATCTTGTATTCAGTGTAGCTACAATGTCATTACTTGGAGAAAAATAATTCGGGGTTTCTTTTGCTTTTGTGGTTTCGTAAGGTAGTGAAAAACTTATATTTACATTTCTGAGTAATTTATCAAACTTTTTCACTTTTGCATTTTTTGTTATTCTTTTTCTGTATTGAAATTAAGATTCTAAGGGAACTTCACATAATTTTTTACATTCTTTTTTTTTTTTTAAAGATTAGATATCTTTTTGAGCTGCTCAAATTCAGATATACATTACATTACATTATTAATTCAAATACTTTATCAAAATAATTAAAAAATTATTTAAAAAAGTTTTCAATAAAAAAGTTTTCAATAAATTCCGAAAATTTCCTTATAGAATGTACTATGTAGTTCTTGACATACAAAACAAAAGATTTTTAAACAATAGAAAAATAGTTGTAAATTATGATTCATTTTAAGTTTAAATTAATTATTTAACTAGAACTAAATCAACCAATTAATTTTATGTAATTAAATCGTATTATACCATATAGTCAAAGTTTATTTACAATACATAAAAAATTTTCTAAAAAAAATAATGAACAATTTACAAGCTTGTTGTTGTTGATTTGTTTTTATTTTTCAAATGTAATCAACTTAATTTTATTAAATTCAAGACAATACAAAACATAAATTATCGTATTATAAAACAACAACGTTTAATACTAGATGAAATTTATCAGTATATCCATGTAATAACAAAAAACAAATGTAGGTATTATCTAAATAATTCTCTCAAGTATCTACGTTAATTCCCATTATTTTTCTTTTATTTTATTTTTTTTAAAATTTTAATTCATTTTTAATTAATTTATTTTTCAAATTATGACGTTTGTTTGATAAAATATAATAATAATCTTTTTTTTTTTTTTTTGCTTTTAATGACCTTTGCAAAATAATAATGCAATTACCTATATTATACACTTAATTATAAATTATATATTTTTTTAAATTTTTTTATTTATTATTTTTTTTTTTAATTGAAGACAGTAAAAAAACTAGTTTCAATTGATGAACTAGTTGAAACCACTTCAATGTTTTATTTACAAAAAAGAGAAAAAAAATGTGGGGAAAAATTTAAAACTGAAGTAAAAAAAAATGAAGAAGAAGAATTAGTTGAAGAATATTCGTTTTTTTTGTTTTTGTTTGTTTTTTGAATTTGAAATTTATTCATAACCCGCTTTTTAATTGTATTGTTTTTTTTCCACACAACTTTTTAGTGGTTGACTGAATTTATTATGTTTTCACAGTTTTTTTTTTTGATTTATTTTTTTCTTTGGTTTAATAAATGATATGCCAAATAAATTCAGGAATAAATAATATGAAACATTGAAAATATCTACGTGGCAAAAAAAAAAAAAAACAAATAAGCGAAAAATTAAATATGTACAAATAATTTTTAAGTAATAAATCAAATTTTCTGGTTATAAAATTTGAATATATATAAAAAAAATGAATTTAATAAAAGTGAAAAATCTATTACGAGAATCAAACAAATTCAAATGTCCACAACCGAATACATTGTGACATGGCATGGTCTATTTTGGGAAAAACTTTTTTACTTTTCCTACGAAAGTTATTTGTTTTATAAATTTCGTTTAGTATTTTTAAATCTAGAAATTTGAAAGGTTTGGAATTAAAGGAGGAGAAAAAAGCCTGGAAATTTTTTAAAATTTAATTAGTAAAATTTTCATGAAAGACTATATGAAGTCCAATTTGCATACACTAAGATGACTTAAATCCCTCATTTGGCAGAAAACTTTTGTTTATTGGATAAAATCAGTTGATATATAATCTTTAACTTTGAAGGAGTTCCAAAAGAAAATTAAACTCAGATTGATGCTTACAAAAATTTGAAATTACGTTAGATCGATTGAAGAACTTAAAAATTGTTTTGGTGCATACGGGCGTTAAAATTTGTCGAAAAATTTTCAAAATACATAATTTTTTATTTAAAATTAATGGATTTTTAATCAAAAAAAAAAAATTGAAAGGAAAATTTTAATGTAAATATAACCTTGGCCCAAAAAATTTTTTAATCAAATTGCTTGATTAATGAAAAACACAACAACAACAAAAATAACGAAAAGTAAAAGCTTTTTTCACTTTATGATTTTTATTGAAAAAAAAAAATATATATTAAAAAAC